>OY754941.1:15364381-16564381 GCA_963576515.1 Cryptocephalus primarius
TACTCTGGAGCTTCGTTACCAAGTCGTTATCGCGTTTGCCTCGTTTAACAGCCGAATCGCTCCTCCGCAACCAGAACTCATCTCCGCACACACCCGAGCGGAGAAAAAATGAAAATATAAATTAACCTCGAGTTTTCTTAACCGCACCTCACGGCGATTTCCACGCTACCTTAAACAGTTAACTGGAGGTTACCTTCCCTTCAAAACTTATCGTTAATTATCGTGTGTCTACAGATGCAAACAAAGCAAATTTTTGATTAAATTTTACTCAAATTGAAAATCTCCCCAGGGCGTCCATATGTAGTTAAAGCCTTCTTAGCTGACTTTATTCTTTTTGTTCTGCCAAAATTTTCAATTCTTGTTGATTTTAGTATATGTTGCGGATTGGGGCGTCCAAATTATTCGTCTGCAGTTACAAAAATAGTGATATGATTGTTTTTAAGTGATTTAAAAGATTGATACGGTGCATTTGATCAACAAAACGTCATCGTTTCTTTTTGTGAAAAACGTTTTAGTGTATTGGGGAAAATTTGGTTCAAATGACGTTTAAATTTTCTAATAAACTCCGCTGGTGTGATTTCTTGCGATAAAATGGTCTCATACTCGTTACCTTTGGTATAACCATATCGAAAATATCGAGAAATATCTATATTGAGAATATTCGATTCGGGGATGTTTTACTTTTGCGGTTTTCAATGTGATTCTTGTGAAATAACAAAACCCTTTCAGGATCCGAAAGCGACGCAGCCGAGAACCATCGATGCTGCCGTAAAAGCAATCCCGGACGCAATAGAACCATTCTAGAACGTCGTCCAGGTAATGAAATTTCTAAATTATCGTCCGCAGCCGAACGCTCGCAATACCTCGTTAAAAAAGATGGCAAAAGTGCAGGTAATGACCCTGCGTCGCTCTCCCAAACAATAATGGTCTCATTTGTATGTCCAAGTCGACTCTCTTCGCAATTACCCTCATGTGTAGACGTGCACTTTCCAATTAGCCCCGTGAAAGCTTCGTTTTAAAGGGAGGATTTGCCCGTTAAATCACACCCCGAAATGGATTTCATACTCAGGCACCAATCCGATTTTGAGGATCTAATAGACTAAAAACTAATTTGGTCAAGAGGGAGAAAATCTCGATTTGAATCGTGAGCCTCGCCATGGACGGGAAGGTGAAATAACTAATGCTTGAGGTTTGCAGTGGCGTAATTTCTAAAAAACAAAAAAGCGTCCTGCCCCCCTCAGCGAGCAATTTACAGACAAACAAGATATAAGCAGGTTAATAGGCTAGTAATCTGGAACTGACGTTTGAACATGGAAAATGGGATCTCATCAGAACTTAAACGGAAATTTTTATATTCGGTTTAGGAAAAATAAAACGCGTTAAATCATGAATAAATCGATATAACTGACGTTGCTAGGAGGCCGACATAACTTCACCCCTATTTTCCAACCCCTCGGAAAATAAAATTTTGAAATTATCGGGTTTTCCTCAACTATCCAATAGTCTTATATATAATAATATCACTTATTTAGTAGTAACTATTGCATAAACTTCAGCCACTTTTCCAACCCCTCAGTAAGTGAAACGAGTAGTTTCAAATTTTTTTTCGCGCCATTCATGTGCAAATATAGCGTTCACCGTTTCTCCATTTATTAAAAAAGAAAAATTCCAAATTAAATTTCTTTTGATATCCTCAAGTTGGAAGGTGTCAAGTTTAATGTCTTTAAGTATTTGGTCACTGTCAAACATAATTTATTCCTATTTTTTCCACAGGAATCTCCGGGTTCTAATTTTTCCGGGGCGATTGGGGCGTCAGCTGTAATCATACAGAGGTTAAAGTTCCTATTTGGCTGGTACTTGGAAATAAATACCGTCGAAATAAATCTTTGCTCTATTCTGAAAATATAAAATCACAAAATTTTACTGCATTAACTGTCTCTCGAGTTAATTTTCCAGAGATTGTAGATACCCTTAACTGAGCACCTAATTCATGAATTTAGAGTTGAAAATACGTCAATAGTTTCACGTAGTTTTGGTTCAAGAAACTAACGTAGAGTCATTTTCCAGAAACTGGAATCCTCATTATCACAGCCCAATTAGAGGAGAAGTTACCTATGTCCAGTTTGTCTAAATGGGCCAAATTGAGGGACTAAAGGCGTATCATTGCATAACAGATCGAAAAGGGGACCTAAAACACTTCCTTGTGGCACACCATACATGTTAGGCTGACACTCTGACTCTGATTGACTCTGAAAATTTTGGGATGTATTATTTTGAATTCCAGGTTTTTCTAGAACGTGCTTCATGCCTGATATAACAAGCTGAAGTGCTGACTCGCATGGTTTTGGCTTAGTTTGGTATAGTATGGGCTATTTCTTCATTTTCTGCATTTGCTGGATAACACTGGTTATTTTATCTTGAATACCATTTATGAAATGCTGGCCCAAAACATTGGTGATTGTTATTTCACCACTACAAATTATCACTAGTACCACTGAATTCTCCAGAGAATCTTCTATTGAAATATCAGCAGCGATCTTTTTAGGGTCTACACTCAGCTATTATTCGTGAAGAAATCTACTAAAAGTGTCTGTTAGAGACACTAGGTGAACAAATTTATAGAAGTTAATATAGAAATGCTCTATCTTCTTGAGACAGAAAAGTCATGCCATCTTCTACGAGGTATGTGCTGACTTTGTAATAATTTACGAGATAAAACGCTTGGGGCTTAGCATTAGCATACGTCGAAAGTTTCGTAAAATAAGACAGAAAAGGTACAGATTTAGTCTAACATTTAAATTGATTGATGCCCCAATGGATGATGGAAAACCTACGAGTTAGAAGGTCGGCTAAATCATTGGCGTGTCGTTGCTTTCTTATTTCTGTATAGCATCTGAATGTAAATCAGTTCCTGTGTGTAACTTTTATACTAATCACGTTCGAGAAGAATAAGCGCTACGTGCAGTTTGTCGCAAAATAGAATTTTCCAATAAACTGATCCCCAAAACGTTTATGTGCGCCAATTTCCAACGTGTCCTGATAGACGTTCAAAGAAATGAAGCAGTTCATTCAATATCACGGAGCTAATCCTATAAAAAGCGTAATAACCCGATTTAGCCGTCACCGTCGCATAGCCAATAAATATTAAAGCTAAGATGAAATCCAAAGACAGCTTTTTGATCGTATTTATGTTGAACATACAATTCCGGGAGGTAGACGCGGCGATGGTGGAGGAGGGGGGAACCGGTGGAGCAGGAGGAGTGAGAGGGGCCGTGGGAGAGGAAGGGCGATGGGTAGGAGGACGAGGAGGAAGGGGGCGAAGATAACCCCAAATACGGGGGGATGCAACGCACAGGCGCGCAGATTCTCTCCTTCTGGGGTTTCTGCTTTTCAGTTTTCAGTGTTGTGAGTGATGGCTCGCAGAGTGGCAGGACTGCAGGACCGGACCCCCAGTAGCTGGAAAATGATGAAAGTCATGACAGCTACATTGGAAACTTCTACTGCCGCTGCTGGTAAGTTAGTTTGCAAAGAACAGACCTTTCCCACTTCTTGCTATTGATTGTTACATTTTTACTGAATGATGTGGAAAAAACTTGTAACTTACGAATTTATCCTTTTCCACTTTTCTCGCACTTATTCATTTCAACTTCCCCGCATGCATCAATACTTTTTCTCGAATGATTACTTTCCCCTTCGTAGAAACGAAGGTGATTCGTTTGGTCGCTGCGACATTTTCCGAGATTCAGGTGGTGTGTATGTAAAAAAAAGTTAAACGCGCTCGTCGGTGAGCTCTCATTAAATATTAAGAATTTAATTCGCGGATTCAGAATTTCGGAATACGGACGTTGAGTCGATGTTACGTTTTTGAAAAATTGTTGGATTTTTGACTTTAATTACAGTTCTGTTGGCCTCAAAAACAGCAATGAAGCTCAAGGGGTGTTTTGGTGCAGGATATTATTGTAACGAATTATGATACTTTCTTTGCGGCATGTCGTTGAGCAATATTTTTTAAAAATTGAAACGCGGTATTGATTGATGTTACTTAATGGGAGTAGTTGCTCTTAACAGATGCCAGGAAAGGCCCCAGTCAATATTAATAAAGGCCTATTAAGCTAATTCCTACTAAATTTACTTGATTTGTAATCCCAAGATTGATGAAATCTTTTTTTTTGTAATTATTCAACAGTAATTTGACGCTTCATCTTTATTTCGTCTCTGAATTCAGTTATGTCCATTTTAAATCTAATTTTATGGAATTTTCTCATAATTTAGATGTGGTTTAACATAAATTAGGGAAAAAAGAAACCAAATCAAATAAAATTGTGTCAAATCTTCATTAATCAGGGTTTCGGTCAAAACTGACTCGAACCCAGGTAATTTTTAATGCCAACCAGGGATACAATTACGCTTAAATTAAGCAAAAGGGGACCGCAACAGGTGTTCCAAAATGGTATTTTTTTGCCAGACCAAACGAAAAATTTTTAAAAACTCCCAAAAGGGAGTTTCATTGATTTTAAATTATTTGCAAAGTTATAACCACAACAAGAAAATCGGAATTTAATTTTAACGCCCTAAAAACATTTAAATAAATAGTTGGTGAAGACTTTGGGCTTTCTTCATATGTTACATTCCATGATAACATTCTTCCATTAAACTTCGTTTGGAACGTGTAAACGTTGAAGTTGATTTTATGGTTTCGATATATAACTTCAAGAGATAAAAATATCTCCTTTCCAATTGAAAGTCTTAATAAAAATTGTGGATCGATGGCAAGACGAGCAAAACGTTTAAAAATGAATTTGGGAAAGTCCCACGGGAGAAAAATATATGTGTCTCACGCAATTATATATTATTACACCATGTAAATTTTTAAACGCGTGACTTAAGTTAATTTGTATTACACACAATATGTTTTAAGACGTTTTCACAAACTCCACCACTACAAAAAAATATAATTTTCAATCTTGCTATCCAGGAAAAGTTACTTCAAATATTACATTCAGCAAAGGACATTTAGAGCTGCTTATTTTGTGAAATTTTCCCCTGTTACATAGTATTAGGTGGGTATTACTTCATGAGTTATTAATATTTGGAAAACTACATCTTGAGGCTTTGTTTGTAAATCACTAAAAATTTAATACACCTGTACTAAGCCGTATTATGAATATTGACTGAAAAATTGTTCATTTCATTTCACTACTAGTTATTCAAGGTATTTTACCTTAGTATTCATATTTGAGGGAAGAATCCTTAGATCAAGTAATAAGAAAATATCTCAAAGTTATCCACTTTTAGTGACTTGTAAGTTTTCTTATTGGGGAAACATAAGAAAAATAATTCGTCTCGTGCACTTACAAATTTATTCGAAAGAGGTGTCGAATACTAGGGGTGCTTATTCAAGGGGAAACGCCATTCTGTTCCCCTATTTTAAAGAGTTACGACCGCAAAATCAGCGTACGCAATCTCGTCGAAAATTTGTTTCGAAAATGTCGAAAAGTTATTTACTCGAAGAATTACAAAAAGCCATTTCCAAATCGCGACGAGGGGAAAGTTCGAACGAGCGCGGAGACTCCCGAACTTTGTATAAACTTCGGTGTTAATTAGCAAGATATACTTTTCCATTTGACGACGCCGTCAAAGGGAAAGGAAAAAATGTGGAAGAAGTACGACGGCTATGGAGACGGAGATGACGCCTTACGAAAAGCAATCGGATGAGCTGGAAATAAGATTAGGTTTTTGTCAGTGGGAGTTAAAAATTGAGCCGCTGGTTCCTTTTGATCTTGGATGTGTTTTCGAAGTGGAAGGGCATTGTGGCATTAGAACGGAGCAATCTTCATATCTGGAAATGCTGATACTAAATGTAGCCAATAGCATTCACTATTAAAGATGTAAATTTTCCAATTGCAATTCAATTTTTTTAATTTGACAGTTTTTGGGGTTACATGAATTATTTCTTCAAAAATGTGCCTACTAATTCCATTAGGAACGAATAATTACTTACTCTGGCTTAGAAATAATGAGGCAATATCAATCAAGCAATCAATTAAGGAACATAAATAGCCTTCCAAGTTGTATTTGTGCAACAAATTTTTTAATTAAACCTGATATAATTCTGCCTCCAATATGCTAATGAATTTTTTTTGTAGCCCCTATATTAGCCCAGTTAAAGGATGAATGATTTAAATTTCATATACTACAAGGTTTTATTTATAACAAAATATACCAGGAAGTACAAGGAAGTGACCAGTAAAAGTTTTAACAACTAGCATTAAAATTTGGAATTGTTAAAGTCTTTTCCTTTTTCTTCATTTGAATTTCCCTTCGTGCGCCGCTGCACAAGCGCGACGGGACGAATTACTCCGGATAGGGAACGACGTGGTAGAGAAATCCCGAACGAGCACACTGTCCGACTTTAGGTTAGGATTAAGCTAAGCTACTTTAGACGTAGCCATGGGAAGAAAAAGGTGGACGAACGAGAGGAGGAGAAGAAGACGGATAAGGGGGAATTAATTCGGCCGCGTATGCATCATCTTCCCGAATCAAACCCGTCTTCGGAGCGGCAAAGTAACCGAGATCCACCCCATAATCTTAATATTTCGTTAATTACAAAACCTAACGCGGCGCTCTGGTGTCGCAGATAACTAGATTTCAAAGAGGCGATGTCCTAATAGTCCCGTAATCAGATATTTGCCTGCCCCCCGGCATTTATACAGTAATTACATTTCGGAGGGACGACGAGGAGAGAAACAGGGAAGGCGAGAGGGAGAGAGAGAAGAGGATGAGATACACTCCGAAAATTTACGGGAGGGACGAGGAGGCCTAATAGCCGAGCGGATGGGGGTACTCAAGGAACCGCGGAAGAACATTTTAGGAAGTTGATGAAAATTTTTTCGGCGTAAAACAAAATTAAATCGACGGGAAAGGCGAGGAGGACAGCCTTGGAGACGAGAGTTCGCCCAGGTCGATTGATGTTTCGGAATGGCGGAAACGCCGGGATAATTAAGGGAACGGCGTCTAAAAAATATCACTTGCGCTTAATATTGACGCACGTCGACAGTTTGGTCCATAATATCTTACAAACAGTTAAAGTTTTCGAGTAATTGCTTTAAGAAATATGTGGAAAAGACGAGACATAAACCATGAAGCATACATTAACTTTGCAATGCATCCTCCCGGTATAACTTGAAGGTAGTCATGACTAATCAGTTGAAAAAAGATATACTTCGAATCCTAATATTTCCAGAAGTATCTGTTAGTCAAGGAATAGGACTGAGATAGCTTTCATGTAAGTTGTTACTCTTTTTTCGAAAAGCCTATACATAATAATTGTGTTTATACAGTACAAAAGAAATTTTAAACTCTTCTGTACATTTCAATGTAATAACAAACCTTATATGATCATTAGCTATCAAGGTTTTAGCGGTTTTCACTTCAATGAAGAAAGTGGCCGCATCTTCAGTGTACGAGGCGCTTACGTTGTGCATTATCAATCGTGGAGTAATCTTATTGAGGTCTGGTGCCTGCTTGACATTTCCCCCACTTAACACCATTTCTAACTGATGTTTGCATTCACGGCACTTGGAAATACTTCTGCCTTAATATCAGCTTCTTCCTGTACATTTCCTACGTATTCATTTACGTCCTTAGAAAAAATTTCCTTCTTGCATGATAGACTTTAAATTTCCTTCGTAATTAGGTGCATATCATCACTGGGACGAGGTTTTACTGAAGCATGGCAACTGTGGACGGCAACACTTTTGCTTATGTTAAGTAACATGACTTTAGAAATTGCAACGTCACATGTTAGATTGGAGCACTTGCCACCATTTAAGGAATCAAATTTCGCCCAAAATCGACGTTTAATATCAGAACTATCGCTTGCTGGAAATAGAGTTTTTGTTGAATTGTCATTTTCTGAACACACTGTAGAATATGGATAAATATCTCTTCAAAATTTCAAGAGCAATCATCTTACGAGAAAAGCGGCGAGCGGTGGAAAAATCTCGCGGAAAATCTCCCTCATGACTCGACTGTCTTAAAATCGATAGTGTGCCAACCTGGAATTGTTTAAAGCGAAAAGTTCCGCCTGAGTGTGCGGTTTACCTCCTGTGCAACTTCAACGTCGTGAAATTCAACTTCAGCACGATTCCTAAGTGCGCTTTTTACAGCAAAGGTAAATTTAAAAGCACGTGTAGTTAGTTATAACGTTTATAAGCCGAACAACGGTCCCGGAGTTTCACTATAGTGAATACGATATGTACGTACGTTTTAGTTTAAGTTCAGTTTAGGAAAGTTTGTACGTCAAGATTTATCTCGATTTTAATTTACTCACGACCGTTGGGTATGTTAGCTCCGTGGTGACTGCTAATGGAAATTAGCGAGGAGTAGAATAGAAATTTTGTATGAAATGTTGTGTGTCTGCCGGTGGTGGTACGTGATGCTTGCTTTATTTCATCTTCGTTAAGATAAACTGAGTTTTATAAATAAACTTTTCAAAACATGCAAGCAATAGCTGAAAAGAGTTAATGAATAGTGCTAAGAAGGCAGCCGATTGCGCCGTTGCAGTAGGTGATTTTAGTGGTACAACTCCTTTGGATTCTTCCTACTGCCAGTTACAGTTCGCTATCTCATACTATCTGGACTCTAGAATTAATGTCTCAAGATTTTGTGTCGTGTACATTCCTTCAAAACTTTTTCCTTTTTCATTTCCCGCCTCGTAATTCATCGACGACCCCCTTTCCCCTGCAGTACCCTTGCCAACAACCTATTCATCTCTCCCCCGAGCTAGTGGTTCCTCCGTACTATCGTCTTGACCACGATTAAGGCATTAGAATATGAGTGTTTCTTGCCTTTAACGCTTCAACCCTTAATCGCTCCTAGTTCAAACTTTCCAGAATTATTATTCAATTTAGTGTATAACTGCTGTACAAATTTCACTGGAATAGGTTCAGTGGAAACGGAGTTATTAAGGATTTTCATTAGTTAGTAGTACGTAAGCCCGAGAAATTTAAAATATGATGGAGTTTTTGTAGCTTCCGCACGACGGAAAACTGAAACCCTAACAAAATTCTCTAGGAATTTCAGAAACGTTCTGGCGATCACATTTTTCAAATTTCACACTTTGTTAGTGAAGACATGGCAACGTTTCACCGCTGTGTATTTCATGGAAGAACAGATTTAAGTGAGGTTTATCACTTTTAAATAAAATCGAGACCGTTCGGTGTAAAAACTAGATACTTCATGCATGCCTGATGCGATTTTAACATATTTTCGTTTGTAAAAATTGCTTTTTGCGCGCGGAGAGGAAACCGCTCGAAGCTACGCTCAAAAGACTTTTTCGCAACGTAAAAAACTCAATAAAAGTTACGAGCAAATGTAAATGGATGCCCCTCCCCCCAACCCCGATATTCTTCCCATTGTTACTCGTCGTATTTAAGTATCGCGCTTGTTTATCATCGTCCTTACCTAATAAAGAAAGACCTCCGTTTTTTAGATTAATCTTTTTTCCTTCTGAGAGCTCCGGTACACAAAACTCTAGCGAACTAACTCGCCTCTCCTTCTTCTCCATTGTTCTCTTTAATCCGAAGAGCAAAGTGGAAAGAGTATTTTTCTTTTATATCCGACTAACTGCAATAAAATCCGAAAATTATATTTTAAAAGTAATATAAAAATGACTCGCAGAGCTCGTACAAGGGATGAAAATTCTTAAAGCATTTCTAAATATTATTTCGGTTTTAATAACAACGGATATAACTGTAATATGAATTCTTCGAGCAACTTATATTTTTGAATTATTAATACTGTGATGCATATTTCTTTAATAGTTGTTCCCTCACACCCCTCCACATATGTTTTACTGTCTTCTTTCTCCTGTTGTATAATATTAATAATAATTATATTAGACTACCAGTGGCGTAACTACCAAAAAGCATTCATCTTGAACACTTGCAGAAGAGGAAGGAAATTCCTGTTCATGAAATTTCTGGCATGGAATGGATGAATTCCTCCTTCATCTATTACACGCCTAGTGGATAACTGAAAAATCAAGCTAACGATAATAGTTATGATAATACAGCCTTTTACTTAACTCAGTGACGTACAAAACACACGATTGTATGCAATGGAGTAATTATTTGTTTCTTATAAGTAATTTACAATCCTTGATTTTCATGCATCTATGTGTAGCTTTAAATTCATACATTATCACGCTCGTTTTGATTACATTTCTTCTGGGTACTGATACAGTAATTAGATCTGATGGGTAATTGGTAAACGATCGTAACCACAGGTACCGTGGGGTGACATTTTATAATTCGACACTTATTAGCTTATTACTCTTTAAATGTCAAATGAATCAATCCACTGTAATCTTAAAATGTCAACGAATAGTCTTCGGTGGTAACAGAAATGTCGCGCGTTATATCATTCAGTTGTATAATAGGCTGCCTCTTTTCACAGACAGATGTCGCTGTATCAGCACCGCAAGAGTGTTTATGACTTTGAATTTAAGCTCATAATCACTGAAATTTTGCTACGCTTGTGTGATCAGTTGTAAAATAGTCTAAATTAAAAATTTACACTGTAATTAAAATTTAAAGTTTGTGCTCACTCCTGGAAATAATGAAACAATGCAATTCGACCGTGGTAATTAATAGTACGTTTAGGTGTAGTTACGAAAATATTGCAATGAATGGTGTGATAATTTCATATAATACATTGCCTGAATAGTAATTTTCGGCATAAATAAAAGTAGGTACGTAGGTAATTTGAATCGTGGTTCGTGTATTCATACACTGCTTTTGTTAATGGGTATATAAATTAATTTAATATAACTGGTTTATAGAGCAATTAATATTTCAGCAATACAATTAGGATGGCTTCTGTGATCCTTACAATATATTAAATGTGTGTATACACACATAATAGGATGTGAGGGCCTACCTCGTGTATCTACAACAACCCGCCATAGCAAAATGATTTATCGGCGTTTGGTGTCACTCAAAGCGGCGCCGGAAAAAAGGCGTAATTCAATTGCCCTCAAACAAAGACCGACACCGGGAAATTTTCCATGAACTGTCGAATGCACCCACACTCCCCCCTTTTAAACATGTCCACCAAATCTATTAGCAGGCAAACAAATTGCAAAATTAAATTTGGAAAGTTTCCCGCTTGTATCTGTGCCGTAATGTACACTCTCGACACTCTCTGAAACGTTCTATATAGATGCCCTAATGCAATGATGGCGGATCAAACGGAACGGAACAATCTAATTATAAACAATATATACCGCAGCGCAAACAGGTATACAGGTAATTGATTTTGCTGACAAAGTAATAGCGCCGGTGAATTTGTGTTCGTGTGCCTGTTTAACATCGATATGTACTTTTTTAGCGGGTGATTGTCTACAAGTGGGGGCCCAGGAGGCGGCGACCGAGGCAGAACAATCCCAGAGGTTACGGGTTTCGAGGCATCGTAGCCGATATAAGACTGGTTCGTTGTCGACGAAACCTGCAATACATGGGATTCGTCCAGCGGAGGAAACGTGGCAACATTTAAAACGTGCCCAAAAAATAGGTTCAAATTCTACTGATGAATATTTTGTAATGATTAGGCTTGTTACAAATCAGGTGGCACTGTATCCTTCACAACATTATAATGGTAGAAATGACCCATGGATCCTTTCAGTTTTTAAATTAGTATTAATTGGACTCCAGATTCCAAGAAGTTCTTTAAAGTTAAACTATAGTCCTTTAAATTTATTTATTTTATTTAAAGCGGCCCTTAAGAAACCTAGCTTGCTCCCTCCTCATTATACTTTCTATTACATTTCTATTACAGGTACGAAATTCAAAAAACCAAATTTGAATGGCAAATAAAACACTTTTAACAATTAGTATTTTTTCCCACAATCTCTGACACCTCTCTTGAATTGGTAAGCGTTGTGTCATATTTAATGGGTCGTTTATTAATTATCTCTTGATCGTTATATCAAACGTAAGCATCAAACGCACGCACTGATAATATTCATCGAAATATTCATCATGGGTGTTATGGTCATATCGAATTATACAAGTAATTATGCGTAAATCAATTAGGTGCGTTGATTATATCGGATCAATCCTTTACCAGATTTATGTACCCATGTGGATAAATGCGAAATTCACACATATATTGAATATGTGCAACGTGTCATCTATTATTCGTTATTAATTAAATTGCTTGTAGTACCCTTACAGTATTTTGTCATCATTTGTAAAATTATCATTGAATAATTGCTTATATCGGTATTTCAGTTTTGATGTAATTTCGATTGATGTAATTAAAAAGAAATCGTAGGAATATTTAGCTTGAAATAAATTCATTTAAGGTTTTATTGGGCAATATTAGTTTTTAAGGGTAAATTACAGTTTTACAATTAATGTTTTACATGCTAACATATTTTTAAGACTCTCGTCTTATTCTTGCAGTTGTAGGATGGCGAAGGAGCGGCGCGTTCTCCATTATTGAGTAAGGTTCACCATATTACCGTTGGAATTGCTTTTAGGTTTTCGTTTTGAATCATTTAAAAACCGTAAAATAGGATACTATTTTCTTTCTAATTAAATTACTACATCGTTCGAAATAATACTTTATGTACACTTTTAAAAACTGTAAAAACAATTGTACTGCTTGTAAATAAAATAATAGCCCACACACCTCACACTATATTACACAACACCGTGTTTCCTTAATGCTGCGAAAAGTTTTAAAGGGCTATTCATTGCCAAAATTTGAAAAAGTATTTAATGCAAAGAAATACCCTTGATGTATATTACGGTTACATCCTTTTCCAAAGATTTGTACTTCAAGATATCTCCGACCCCATAATTTATAATCGTTAGTATGCTAATACTTAGATTTATATCTGCAATACCAAATTGAACGATCATAATTAAAACAGAGCATCCAGTTCATAATTCGTTCAATGTGGCCATTCTGTTAATAAAATAATATTTTTTGATATACCTGTGACACTCATCACCTTAGTAGTGCGACTTTAGGTCCTTTGATCCTTTGAAGACTTGAATACCTGCACATTTATTAAAAATCAGTTAATAGCAAAAAATCTTTAAATTTCGTCATTTTTGTGTTATTGTCCAATGTTTCAATTAATTATAGTTATGAACCTTACCAAAGCATCTACTCCCATGGCCAATACCATTCAAGGCACTGAATTATACTGGCGGCCTTCGAGGAAGGCCCTAGGGAAAATTTGTCAACGAAATTAAAACTAAAGTTCTAATGAGTTTCTTAATAAACATGATACCAACTTCCCTCTCCTCTTAAAAACCGTACATTTACACCCTGCTCTTAAATTCAGACACTTTAATACGAATTCGCCGTCCGTCGGAGAATTTTATCCCATGCATCGTCCCGTTGGTATTTAGAGCCTGGACGTGAGTTTAAGTTCCTCTTAACATGTTTCCTTGATTACTTGCGAATTGGGAATTTCAGGTTAGGGCTTACAACTTAAGAATTTATAACTTCGCCTAAATTTAGTACCCGTTGCTCTCGTGAGGAATAGGACGACGTACGTTTATTACGTAACATGTCAAACGATGGGCTTACGAAAAGAAGGGAATACTTTACTATAAGGTAGGTACCCTAGGGGTAGGAGCAGAAGAGTAATAATTAATAACAGAGGAATGATGATGGTGTATAAGAAGGTTACAGGTTCGATAAAATTAAATTGTAAAATTGTAAGGAAAATAGAGAGTTAATTGGGGAGACATATTTTCTATAAATGATGGCTAGTCTTGCTTGCTTGCCCCAAGAAGGGATGTGCGCATGTGTACGTCATGGGCAAAACGGTCTATCGCGGAGTATTAAACGAAGCTTTTTCAAATGAAGGTAAAATATGAGGTAATGTCTGAATAAGTGTATTATTTTTCCTGGCAAACATTGATTTTATGGCACTAACAATTATGTAATACCTTTGACCTTTTATATTAACAAAAATCAGGTTTGCATTTTGTGGTGCAAATTTAGGAACATTTTACTGATCGATCAAGATATCAAGATTTATATAATCTCTTTATATCCTTGAGAAAAACGAATTTTTAGTTCGATATTTTATACCAAGACTATAGAAATGTTCTCGGTTTTATCTGCTACAACATTAAATGCATTCTAGCCATCGCCCTAAGCACAAATTTAGTTTTCACAATCAAAAACTTGGTATTATTCAGCGAATTTAAAAGAGAAGTTTTGTTATAGTTTAAGATGAGGCAAAGTTTCGAATTTTGAAGTGAATTTTTGAAGAAAGGTTCCATTTTAACGGTTTTTAAAGGGTTTCTCGGTGAAATATGCTTCGATCACCTTTTAGGAACGCTCATTTTGAAACTCTTTTAGTACTCTACAAATGGTGCCTAAAACGTATTGCATTTCCATCAATAATTTTCAAGCTATGGTGAAAAACCGGAAAAACGACCTAGTTTCTTAAATTTTTTACTGTTACTAAAAAACGCAAAAGCTCAGATTTGTCTAGATTTTAGATTTTTATCATCTTTGATCTTAAATAAAAATTTTTGGTCTGATGTTAAATTTCATCCACTAAAACAGCTTTTTTTGCTCTATATAAACTGGGCTAACACCTTAGTGTAACTGAACACCTGACCTGGAAACGTGAACACAAGCAGGTACCAGCCATTCTTCCAGATGTTCTGGGACAAAAGGCCGTTAAAATCCCATAATAGGGAAAATTACAAAGTCATGAATTGAAAAAAGGCATTAGTCATCGTTTTCTGGCTGAAAATTGTCTGCTCGGGGTCTACAAAACACAATTTTAAAGGATTTTCGATTTTCTACCAATATCCTAGTGACATTAACGCGATCCATTCCTGATATATGCAAAAAAAAAATTATTAAATCATTTTTAGGTAATTTTTGTTTATAAAAAATTTCAAAAATTGAAATTTTGGCTACCATACGAGTTTCAAACATCTCAATGATAGTTAAAAGATAGATTAAACTTAATATCCCGAAAATATTCTATTACCTGTCATATATTACATTAAAACATCATTGCAAATCGATTTATTCATTCTGTAAATACGCTGTACAGTAATTTTAGTGTTATTGAGGGCAAACAAACAAGTTATAACACAAATACGTTGTGTAACGCAAGACATTAATGAAAATAACGCGCGGTAACGTAACTCTCATTATCTAATTAGCGAGTCCCTGTCTTCGCTCGTAACGAAAGGAAGAGTGTATTATTATACGTGTGGAGGTATTATTACTTTCCTTGTTGGAGGTCTCGCTTTGTACACGTGCTTCCAGATTTCGTAAAAACAGATCGTCGACTGGAAGCGATAGTTGACGACGAGCGGCACCGTCACGTGCGTGATGACGTTCCACGCCAGGATCCCGTAAAAGTCCATGTGGAATGGATGGGACGCTGATCGGTTATCTTTCAGCCGGTTGACGATCTGGAAAATAAAACCGGAATATTTGCGGGTTTTTACGCCTGGGAATGAAGTAGATGGCGATCGTGATTTTCCTGGATAAGACAGCGCATTAAACACATACTTCTCGTTGAAAAATTGAACTCTTACCGAACTCAGGCTTTTGAAGAATAAAAAAGTACTTTAGAACATTTTAGATCGTTTGACATCAGCAAGTTCATTTGATTGGTCCATTTATTTTCCTCACACAACTATAGTACAGTTCATAAACGGAGGCGTGTTTAGGTGGATGCATATATTTTGTGTTACAACTAGATAGGCAAGATCACCAGATGGAAAATACATTAAATATTCCGTTATATAGTCCAAGACATTGTAGACATATCATTTTACTAAACAATGTTTTTTAAACCTATTTAAATGGTGCATTCTTGTATCAACAATGAAATGGCGATATATAAGCGCATTCGCCAAATAATCGAAATTTAAATTCTTCCAGAAGCAGTTCTTTTAGCAAAAACTTGATTTATAAATTTAAAATTAAAACCAATTCCAGGATTTTTCCTATAAATCAAATCTAGTAGAATCTATTATACCGCAAAAAAAACAATTCTTCTATTCAATTACCCGCAATTGATAAATTAATTAGGTAAATGTACTAAGAATCGATATTCAGTAACTTTCTGAAAAGTCAAATGAAGTTTAGTCAATTTTCTAAGAATCTATCTGCGTTAATTAATAATTGGACCTTGATGTTATCTTTTGAACTAAATTCAGTCGATTTTCCATTACCCTCGGATCACACAAAATTCAATCAGTTATACAAAATTCGATACAAGTACCTTTAAAAAATTTCTATTATATTCTAGTCAATTTTCAAAAAACTACACTTTTAACCAAAGAAATCACCCAAACTTTGTGTTTACCATTTTCAATATCCTTTCCAAAAAATACATGAACTTGAGTAAATTACTCAGAAGAAGTAATACCGATTTTATTCAAGAAAGGAATATTCTTGCCAATTCCACAGAAGCTTTGATTTCAGCTAATCAGAAACTAATTCGAGAACGTAGAATTTAGTCAAATTTGGTAATTTTTCGGAATGTCTAAAAGTCATATTTGCACTAACTGAACTTTTAACTAAGCACCAGATTTATGAACTTTGAATTAAAATCAATTTCAACTCCGTATTACTATTATTACTCCAGAATTACTATTATTGCAATTAATGCACCATCTCACCTGAAAATGAATACGTTTTCTGAGATTTCAGGCAAATTGGGTGAAAATCTAATTTAAATTGCAAAAATTTGAAACGCATTTTCGATACTTTAAACCTATCCTCTCTGATCAAAAATTCACACAAGTAGCTTCATCAACATAATCTTTTCTACCCACACCCTTAGGGTGCCATTTATTTAGCCGAATTTCCTGTCTCTATTGTTTCCATTAATATTTCCCCCAACGACTGATTTCACGTTCTCGGGGGTATTTCCGCTTTTCTTCCTCCTATTGGTCTTGCTTTTCATACATTTTTCAGTCATCACTTCCCGTTCTCACTAAGCGACCGACCAATCTAATTTCTTTCTTTGAGTCAATCTTTGAATGTTTTAACTCCTATTTTTGTTCTCATTTTTCTTAGATGTTTTATTTTTTTCTACCTGCACACAGTAAAACAGGTAAGTCATAAGCTGTGAATATTGTAAAATGTTCGTAGTTTCAGAGAACATAGACAGAGATTTTCATATTCTTTGAAGGTGACAGTGTGGTGATTAAATAAATATCGACTCAAAACAATTTTTTTCCTGGAAATTTGACAAGTGATATCTATCAAGATTTGCTCGAATATGCCATTGATTCTCCTTTAACTAATATCCTAGAGAAGAACCAAACAAACATTGAAAAAGAAGTCATAACCCCA
The DNA here is from genome assembly GCA_963576515.1 of Cryptocephalus primarius. Lineage (NCBI taxonomy): Eukaryota > Metazoa > Arthropoda > Insecta > Coleoptera > Chrysomelidae > Cryptocephalus > Cryptocephalus primarius. Next base: position 15,381,749 of record OY754941.1, read on the forward strand.
ATAGGACGAGAGGAGGAGTGGCCCCTCGTTCACCCAATTTAAGTCCTTTGAATTTCTTTTTATAGGGGCACAAAAAATGCAAAGTTTAAAGCACTCCACTCTATACATTGGAAGGCCTGCGCGGATGTATGGTTAAAGTATGTGGCGAGGTGACACCGCAAGTTCTGCAGAATGAAGGTAAACTTTACCTGGAGTATTCAACATTTTCTTCAAGGATACGGTAAGGTTTTAAGTAAGATCGATTAATTTTGCAATTTTCTGGAAACGTTATTAGTGTTATTTTAATATTCCATATTAATATATGTTCGATATTCTATTACTCTCCGTTTAGGGGGATAGAGTATACTTCGATATTTGAACAATAATTTATAAATAAACGTGGTAAACAGCGTACGATCGTCATTTGTCGTTTTAAAAGTTTTAATGGTCTTTGTCCGGACAAACTTTAAATTATTAGCACTTTTCTGTGATCTCCACTTACATCCAGTCTTTGAAGTACGTCCTTTTTCGGCCCACATCCCGCGGTAGCACGTTCGTGTATGTGCATGACATTTAAATTGAATCGAATGACGAATAGTAGGCGTATAAATACGATCATCCCGGATCCCGCGAACTTATTACGTCCTACCTCTGTGTAGGTGTCAAAACTTTTTATCGCACCACTGAGATATAATCTTACCCATAAAGACGTGTTCGTCACCAATAAAAAAGTAACAAACTGCTTTCCGGGTCTCCGTTTTATTTCCTCCGGGGTGGAGCATCGCCTTCGGGAAGCGTCCAGGATTAGCACCGTTTGACAGGAGGTCTCTACTAAACCGGAGATCGGCGCTAAGAGCCTGGAAAAGCATAATATTACTACTTATGAAGTTTGCGGTGTGGGTTTTTATAAGGTATTAGTGATAGGAAATGGTTAATTGGTGAATATAACGCTACTGAACGATTTTTTGAAGGAGCGACAAGCTTGATTTGGAATACGCGTTGTTTATTACATTCGTCGATCTGATTTCAAAAGGGAGTTGAAAAGAAACTAAACCACTTTATATGGGATATTGAAAGTTATGTCGAAAGGAACTCTCGGATTGTGGCTTTACAGATGATTTGTTGCCAACATTGTAAAGGATGCCCTCATAACGTGGAGCATTATAAAGGAATAGAAAGAGATGAAACTAAATAAACCTGGACCTGTAGTAACCGTATTACCAAAGATCAAAGGAAGAATTCACGTATTCAGAAGGAATGGGTAAAATACGAACAGTTAATAGATTTCAGTGCTTGAGTATGTATTACTAAATAGCAGGAAAAAAATATTTCCTGATGGCAAGGCCAATAGGAGGGGCTTATTTCATGCCCTATTCAAGATAAAAGCTTTTAACTATGAGCGTAATGTGGTTTGTCATGAAATAAAAGAGTTATGCCATTTCACCCAATGGCCGCCATTTACTTCTGCGGTATATAGAAACAATTTCCCCATATACCCTTTTTCGTGTAAGTTATATAAAGAAATGTTAAACACAAGAATTATAGAACCTTTCTGCCCTACAAAAGACCTTTACATCTAATTACATCAGATCAGAAGCAAAAGAGTTACGAATTTTTAATTTAATTTGACAGACGCTTTTAACTTCGATGTTTCGAACTCTTAAGATCCATGTAAAATATTAACCTGTCAAAAATCTCTATTTTCGGTTTTCCTACCTCATAAAGGCACCCCGTCCTTCTTCTCTTTGGATCGTCAGGGCTGCGCCGATAATTTGGAAGAGGAAATACATGTAAACCCCGAACTGTGCTACAAGAATTAGTAAGTGTTCCAGTTTCAAGCCTCTTTTCATCTTAGTGAAGTTGACGTCTCTCAAGGCGATTAAACAAAAAACCACCGCTATTGTCCCTGTCCAGAACAATGCCGCTTCCCAAATATCCACCTAAAAAACATAAGACAGTCTAGAGGGAGAGGGGCGATTAAGGCCAAAGGAGTGCTTAAAGAATGTATGAAAATTATTTTTCTTTGCAGATATGAGATCAATGCTACATATGGTGGTTAGTGGAGGCGGAACTGTATCAAGTGACATTTAGCGATTAATAAAATATATCAAGAAATTTTCAAACTCCTTATGTAAATTTTAAAAAATTTAGACAGCCGACAAGATTTTTTTATATGAGCCTGAGTAAATTTCGTGGTATTAATTGAGATAATGCAAAGCCTTAGATATAAAATTTGAGGATACAACTTTGTGTAAGTGCTATAACCTTAAATTTACTTCTATAAAGACAAAAGAAGCTAAAATTGATATATTTGATGACTTGGATAAGCACAATCATGATTTGATGATGAGTAAATGGAGTAAGATGGAGTAAGCCCTCAAAAGTAATTAATGCTGCATCACATAATACATTTATTTTGATGTTTTTGTTTCTGTAATGCTTCAAATTACTACCTTATGCCAAATTTTCATTCATAGACATAGAATTTCATTCAACTCAACATTTGCTTTACAGAGGTATATTTACCTCTGTCTTATATTGGTTATATATTAAAATAATACAAGAACACTTTGTGTAATATCTTTACAAACTTTCTTTCTACATATCCATTAATCCTCAAACGGGACAAAATAAATTGTTGATCCCCTCAGTCACGCAATTGAAGAGGCATAGTAATACATTATTGTATGTATATGTGCACGTATGTATGCTTTATGATTGTGAAGTTATTACGGTGAAATATGGGATTCTGATTTTAATGGCCTAAAATGAGAAGGATTTAGGAACGTTTAGTTATTATTACAATATTGCTGTGTATATAAATTTCATCTTGAAAATTATATATCATATATGTTATGGAAATAAGTTGAAACATGTACAACTATCACCTAGAATATCACCTAAAATAGAAAATTGCCTTTCAGAAAAACTGGCCTATGACCTATGCCTTAGAACAGAAAAATATCCTGGGCCTATGACAAGGAATGCAGCTTAATCTTGAAAACATACAAACGTGAGAAGTCACAATAATGCTAGATTAAAATTGAAAGGTTTTCTGCGAAATACTTGGAAATTTCCGTGACGAACATTTCACAATAAACTTATTTTCCCTACTTCCACATTTAGAAATTCTGTTGTACTTAATACATGTAAAACCAAAGAGAAAATAATCAGATTTTCTTTTTGGAGTTATAGAATTCTTTTGAAAAATACATGTATCTATTTATATGCGTTTCATATCGACCTGTACTAAATTTTCCTTCCTACGAATAGCTTCCTTAGTACTTTTCTCTCCTGCACTTCCAACTTGGTTACCTATTGCCTATCTATCTATTTATGGGTCTTATGTATTGGCCATTGCTGCTCTCATGCGCAAGATATGAGTGCAGAATTGTTTGAAAAATGGCTCCAAAATACCCTCTTACCAAAACTTCCTTTTAATGGTGTTATAGTTTTAGATACTACCAATTAATAGAGAGAGTTCCCAATATAGCAAGTAACAAGTAAGAACTAAAAATCTTTCTATAAAATCACGGTGTATGCTTTGAAGATTCGTATTGTTAAAAGGAGCTTTTATAAGTAGTACGTGCATTAAAAGCAGTCGCATGTTTTAACTGAGAAGAGTCTCGCACTGACTTGGAGTACCGCGGCGCGCCTCGTCTCTTTGCGCCCCACCATCTCGAAGAAGAGAATGAGGCCGAGCACGGCCACCACGAGGGCGAGCAGCCCCAAGGAGAGGCCCCTCCGGGTCCCCGTGCAGTCTACGGAGAATCGACTCGTCGCGTAATTCGTCCGAGCGGAGGCACTTGCCGCTGATGGCCGAGCCGCGACTCCTGCAAATTTGATTCGAAAGGTAAATAATATTTCTGACGAGGGAGGAAACGCAGGAAGGAAACGAACTCGAGGTAAAAGCCGTGGCGAATCGAGTTTGGCCGGGAACGAGGAGAGAAACAAGCGGAGGAACGACGGTGGGAAATAACGCAGAGGGAAAAAAGGACGTCGACTAAAAGGCGATGGAATAAACTGAAAGTTGGTAAACTGGGAGGAAGTGAGCGAGATTGTTTCTGGGGAGTTTTCGCTTAGGAAACATTAACCTTCTGACTCTCATTTTGTCACAGCCAAACATCAACCAAGATATCGACTGTACAGCCCAGTTTGTAGAGCAAAAAAGCTGTTGTGGTAAAATCTAACAGCAGACGGACCAAAAAGTTTACAAGGTACAATGGATCAAAGGTAATAAAAACACCAAACCGAAAAATGATCTGTTTTTTTAAGTTTTTATTGCTTAAAAAAGCGCAATAGCTCAGATTCGTCTAGATTTTGGATTTTTATCATCATGGATCTTAAACAAAGTTTTTTGGCCTGTCTGTTGTTAAATTTTATTTACCAAAAAAAGCTATAAACTGGGCTAGTAAGTTAATGATTGACTGTATATTTATTGCATTCAATAAGTTAACGTATCAAACATCACATTAAAATATATTAGCATTTTGATATTGTCGAAATATAGTTCGAGTGGATAAAAAGTTGCTCTTACCTTTTCCAGTATCTTCGCAGCACCTCCTCCACGTGAGAATCAAAACAACAACGCACAAAATGTGATGCTCGATGGTGAATGAGACCAAATAGGCCGCGGTTTTCATGTAAATCGGCCTGATGATATTCGAGTCGTAACACTTCTCCCTGTTCTGAAAGAATACCAGAGAACTCCGGAATAAGTTGGAGTTTACGAATTTCATGTTGATTTCGGGTAACGTTTCGTTCATCTCGAACGTTTTCGTTATCGATTTGTGGATGTCGTATTGGGCCTCTCTCACTATATTCGATAGCCATTCGCATACGTTCGTGGCCATCAGGTGCATTAGCCCGAATTTAGAGAGGGATTTTCGTTTCTCCAGGGTCGCGAACTGAAAAAATAAATGCCATTATTCCAAAGGCATAAATGGTGTTCCCTACTCTGACCAATATAATCTATCTATATCTAGAAATCTAAGTAATTGAATTTGATTTAAATTCATATTACATCAAGCCATCAAGCATAAGGTTATATTTGGTTGAGGCACTGAAGCTTTCCTCAGGCCCTTTTATAAAAGAAAAGATGAAAAGTATTCCTCATACACCAATCATTAGACCCCTAGACCCCTCCAATAACCCCAATATATTTCAAGGGTAATTTTAGGGTTTTTTGGTGACAAATTGGTGACAACTCCACTTTAAATTACTTTGTAAGTCTGCACTAAGTACATTTTCCCTTGTGGAATTACAGATTGCAAGTAAAACCCCAGATCAACAGCGTTGTAAATTGCCAAGGGTCTTCATGATTAGCGAAACAACGTAGGTTTCACCTTCAATGATCAGTTTTATGAACGTCATGATCATCAGTAAATGTAAAAGTCCGTTCGCAATAGACGCGTCCACGTTCCACAATCAACCATGAGGGCGCGCCTTGAACGCCCCTTACAATTGGCATTATCCTAACTTTCCGTGGAACGGGCGCCAATCGAACAAAAACACACGACATACGTAACGTTAGCGATTCCCTTTCAGTGCTTCGGGACAATCGCGTTCCCTTTGATTTCCACGCCGGGACGAGGGCTCCCTTCCACTACTCACATTGTTGTCCGAAAAAATGAACAGGATCTGTGATAAAACGAAAACAATTCGGGACGCAGGGATGACAGCTTCCAGCGGTCGAGAGCAGGCGGGCCTCAGCTCGAAATATTGACCAAATTTCAAGGAGCCGTGTATTATGGAGCACACGCCGAATGCTGGAAAATCAGGAAATGAAGTGAGAAGTTGTGCTTACTTTTAGGACGGCACGTGTAAACTCCGGCGGTCTTATCAGCCGAAATATAACAAGATTAAGGATATGGAATTTTCTTTGCTGCTAATTTGTAGCTGCGCTTTCTAGTGGAGTAAAGAATCGGTTCCATATTATCCTTAATCCTGAAAATGATATGAGTTTAATGGAAAAAGTTTACCACCATGGAGTGTACACCACCGTAATTTTAAGGCTTTGAATATATCGAGCACTCTAACATTGTGAATGGTAACTTTAAACAGAAAAATTGAGGCGGATTTCGGTCAGCGGAGCCTGTCAAGTGCTCCCGGAACGGTCATCTTAAGAGCCAATGAAATGAAACTCGGTAGGCGTATAAAGGAAACTCCGCTGAATACTCTCATAAAGTTTCACTTCATTTGGAGCACTCTAACATTGTGAATGGTAACTTTAAACAGAAAAATTAAGGCGGATTTCGGTCAGCGGAGCAGGTCAAGTGCTCCCGGAACGGTCATCTTAAGAGCCAATGAAATGAAACTCGGTAGGCGTATAAAGGAAACTCCGCTGAATACCCTCATAAAGTTTCACTTCATTTGGAGCACTCTAACATTGTTAATGGTAACTTTAAACAGAAAAATTAAGGCGGATTTCGGTCAGCGGAGCATGTCAAGTGCTCCCGGAACGGTCATCTTAAGAGCCAATGAAATGAAACTCGGTAGGCGTATAAAGGAAACTCCGCTGAATACTCTCATAAAGTTTCACTTCATTTGGAGCACTCTAACATTGTGAATGGTAACTTTAAACAGAAAAATTAAGGCGGATTTCGGTCAGCGGAGCAGGTCAAGTGCTCCCGGAACGGTCATCTTAAGAGCCAATGAAATGAAACTCGGTAGGCGTATAAAGGAAACTCCGCTGAATACTCTCATAAAGTTTCACTTCATTTGGAGCACTCTAACATTGTGAATGGTAACTTTAAACAGAAAAATTAAGGCGGATTTCGGTCAGCGGAGCAGGTCAAGTGCTCCCGGAACGGTCATCTTAAGAGCCAATGAAATGAAACTCGGTAGGCGTATAAAGGAAACTCCGCTGAATACCCTCATAAAGTTTCACTTCATTTGGAGCACTCTAACATTGTTAATGGTAACTTTAAACAGAAAAATTAAGGCGGATTTCGGTCAGCGGAGCATGTCAAGTGCTCCCGGAACGGTCATCTTAAGAGCCAATGAAATGAAACTCGGTAGGCGTATAAAGGAAACTCCGCTGAATACCCTCATAAAGTTTCACTTCATTTGGAGCACTCTAACATTGTTAATGGTAACTTTAAACAGAAAAATTGAGGCGGATTTCGGTCAGCGGAGCAGGTCAAGTGCTCCCGGAACGGTCATCTTAAGAGCCAATGAAATGAAACTCGGTAGGCGTATAAAGGAAACTCCGCTGAATACTCTCATAAAGTTTCACTTCATTTGGAGCACTCTAACATTGTGAATGGTAACTTTAAACAGAAAAATTAAGGCGGATTTCGGTCAGCGGAGCAGGTCAAGTGCTCCCGGAACGGTCATCTTAAGAGCCAATGAAATGAAACTCGGTAGGCGTATAAAGGAAACTCCGCTGAATACTCTCATAAAGTTTCACTTCATTTGGAGCACTCTAACATTGTGAATGGTAACTTTAAACAGAAAAATTAAGGCGGATTTCGGTCAGCGGAGCAGGTCAAGTGCTCCCGGAACGGTCATCTTAAGAGCCAATGAAATGAAACTCGGTAGGCGTATAAAGGAAACTCCGCTGAATACCCTCATAAAGTTTCACTTCATTTGGAGCACTCTAACATTGTGAATGGTAACTTTAAACAGAAAAATTAAGGCGGATTTCGGTCAGCGGAGCAGGTCAAGTGCTCCCGGAACGGTCATCTTAAGAGCCAATGAAATGAAACTCGGTAGGCGTATAAAGGAAACTCCGCTGAATACCCTCATAAAGTTTCACTTCATTTGGAGCACTCTAACATTGTTAATGGTAACTTTAAACAGAAAAATTAAGGCGGATTTCGGTCAGCGGAGCATGTCAAGTGCTCCCGGAACGGTCATCTTAAGAGCCAATGAAATGAAACTCGGTAGGCGTATAAAGGAAACTCCGCTGAATACTCTCATAAAGTTTCACTTCATTTGGAGCACTCTAACATTGTGAATGGTAACTTTAAACAGAAAAATTAAGGCGGATTTCGGTCAGCGGAGCAGGTCAAGTGCTCCCGGAACGGTCATCTTAAGAGCCAATGAAATGAAACTCGGTAGGCGTATAAAGGAAACTCCGCTGAATACTCTCATAAAGTTTCACTTCATTTGGAGCACTCTAACATTGTGAATGGTAACTTTAAACAGAAAAATTAAGGCGGATTTCGGTCAGCGGAGCAGGTCAAGTGCTCCCGGAACGGTCATCTTAAGAGCCAATGAAATGAAACTCGGTAGGCGTATAAAGGAAACTCCGCTGAATACTCTCATAAAGTTTCACTTCATTTGGAGCACTCTAACATTGTGAATGGTAACTTTAAACAGAAAAATTAAGGCGGATTTCGGTCAGCGGAGCAGGTCAAGTGCTCCCGGAACGGTCATCTTAAGAGCCAATGAAATGAAACTCGGTAGGCGTATAAAGGAAACTCCGCTGAATACCCTCATAAAGTTTCACTTCATTTGGAGCACTCTAACATTGTTAATGGTAACTTTAAACAGAAAAATTGAGGCGGATTTCGGTCAGCGGAGCAGGTCAAGTGCTCCCGGAACGGTCATCTTAAGAGCCAATGAAATGAAACTCGGTAGGCGTATAAAGGAAACTCCGCTGAATACTCTCATAAAGTTTCACTTCATTTGGAGCACTCTAACATTGTGAATGGTAACTTTAAACAGAAAAATTAAGGCGGATTTCGGTCAGCGGAGCAGGTCAAGTGCTCCCGGAACGGTCATCTTAAGAGCCAATGAAATGAAACTCGGTAGGCGTATAAAGGAAACTCCGCTGAATACTCTCATAAAGTTTCACTTCATTTGGAGCACTCTAACATTGTGAATGGTAACTTTAAACAGAAAAATTAAGGCGGATTTCGGTCAGCGGAGCAGGTCAAGTGCTCCCGGAACGGTCATCTTAAGAGCCAATGAAATGAAACTCGGTAGGCGTATAAAGGAAACTCCGCTGAATACTCTCATAAAGTTTCACTTCATTTGGAGCACTCTAACATTGTGAATGGTAACTTTAAACAGAAAAATTAAGGCGGATTTCGGTCAGCGGAGCAGGTCAAGTGCTCCCGGAACGGTCATCTTAAGAGCCAATGAAATGAAACTCGGTAGGCGTATAAAGGAAACTCCGCTGAATACTCTCATAAAGTTTCACTTCATTTGGAGCACTCTAACATTGTGAATGGTAACTTTAAACAGAAAAATTAAGGCGGATTTCGGTCAGCGGAGCAGGTCAAGTGCTCCCGGAACGGTCATCTTAAGAGCCAATGAAATGAAACTCGGTAGGCGTATAAAGGAAACTCCGCTGAATACTCTCATAAAGTTTCACTTCATTTGGAGCACTCTAACATTGTGAATGGTAACTTTAAACAGAAAAATTAAGGCGGATTTCGGTCAGCGGAGCAGGTCAAGTGCTCCCGGAACGGTCATCTTAAGAGCCAATGAAATGAAACTCGGTAGGCGTATAAAGGAAACTCCGCTGAATACTCTCATAAAGTTTCACTTCATTTGGAGCACTCTAACATTGTGAATGGTAACTTTAAACAGAAAAATTAAGGCGGATTTCGGTCAGCGGAGCAGGTCAAGTGCTCCCGGAACGGTCATCTTAAGAGCCAATGAAATGAAACTCGGTAGGCGTATAAAGGAAACTCCGCTGAATACTCTCATAAAGTTTCACTTCATTTGGAGCACTCTAACATTGTGAATGGTAACTTTAAACAGAAAAATTAAGGCGGATTTCGGTCAGCGGAGCAGGTCAAGTGCTCCCGGAACGGTCATCTTAAGAGCCAATGAAATGAAACTCGGTAGGCGTATAAAGGAAACTCCGCTGAATACTCTCATAAAGTTTCACTTCATTTGGAGCACTCTAACATTGTGAATGGTAACTTTAAACAGAAAAATTAAGGCGGATTTCGGTCAGCGGAGCAGGTCAAGTGCTCCCGGAACGGTCATCTTAAGAGCCAATGAAATGAAACTCGGTAGGCGTATAAAGGAAACTCCGCTGAATACTCTCATAAAGTTTCACTTCATTTGGAGCACTCTAACATTGTGAATGGTAACTTTAAACAGAAAAATTGAGGCGGATTTCGGTCAGCGGAGCAGGTCAAGTGCTCCCGGAACGGTCATCTTAAGAGCCAATGAAATGAAACTCGGTAGGCGTATAAAGGAAACTCCGCTGAATACCCTCATAAAGTTTCACTTCATTTGGAGCACTCTAACATTGTTAATGGTAACTTTAAACAGAAAAATTAAGGCGGATTTCTGTCAGCGGAGCAGGTCAAGTGCTCCCGGAACGGTCATCTTAAGAGCCAATGAAATGAAACTCGGTAGGCGTATAAAGGAAACTCCGCTGAATACTCTCATAAAGTTTCACTTCATTTGGAGCACTCTAACATTGTTAATGGTAACTTTAAACAGAAAAATTAAGGCGGATTTCGGTCAGCGGAGCATGTCAAGTGCTCCCGGAACGGTCATCTTAAGAGCCAATGAAATGAAACTCGGTAGGCGTATAAAGGAAACTCCGCTGAATACTCTCATAAAGTTTCACTTCATTTGGAGCACTCTAACATTGTTAATGGTAACTTTAAACAGAAAAATTAAGGCGGATTTCGGTCAGCGGAGCATGTCAAGTGCTCCCGGAACGGTCATCTTAAGAGCTAATGGAATGAAACTCGGTAGGCGTATAAAGGAAACTCCGCTGAATACTCTCATAAAGTTTCACTTCATTTGGAGCACTCTAACATTGTTAATGGTAACTTTAAACAGAAAAATTAAGGCGGATTTCGGTCAGCGGAGCATGTCAAGTGCTCCCGGAACGGTCATCTTAAGAGCCAATGAAATGAAACTCGGTAGGCGTATAAAGGAAACTCCGCTGAATACTCTCATAAAGTTTCACTTCATTTGGAGCACTCTAACATTGTTAATGGTAACTTTAAACAGAAAAATTAAGGTGGATTTCGGTCAGCGGAGCATGTCAAGTGCTCCCGGAACGGTCATCTTAAGAGCCAATGAAATGAAACTCGGTAGGCGTATAAAGGAAACTCCGCTGAATACTCTCATAAAGTTTCACTTCATTTGGAGCACTCTAACATAGTTAATGGTAACTTTAAACAGAAAAATCAAGGCGGATTTCTGTCAGCGGAGCAGGTCAAGTGCTCCCGGAACGGTCATTTTAAGAGCCAATGAAATGAAACTCGGTAGGCGTATAAAGGAAACTCCGCTGAATACTCTCATGAAGTTTCACTTCATTTGGAGCACTCTAACATTGTTAATGGTAACTTTAAACAGAAAAATTAAGGCGGATTTCGGTCAGCGGAGCATGTCAAGTGCTCCCGGAACGGTCATCTTAAGAGCCAATGAAATGAAACTCGGTAGGCGTATAAAGGAAACTCCGCTGAATACTCTCATAAAGTTTCACTTCATTTGGAGCACTCTAACATTGTTAATGGTAACTTTAAACAGAAAAATTAAGGCGGATTTCGGTCAGCGGAGCAGGTCAATTTTTCTTTGAAACTATGTGGCGTAACACTTATCACATTTGATGGTGATTTTCAAATGGCATTATAAACTCCATGTCCATTTATTAGTGGGATCCTCTTGAAACAACACTTTTGAAAACAAAGAAAACAACGTGGTGATCAAACTTGCTTAGGCATGAAGCATAAAATGGCGAAAACACGCTGCGCCGCCGCCAAATACTAGGAGGTTAGCTTATAGTTTAGCTAGTAGTATAGCCCAGTTTATAGAGCAAAAAGAAAGCTAGTTTGGTAGGTAAAATTTAAAAACAGACGGACCAAAAAACTCCCCCCAACTCATGCATACTTAAAGTAGACATAATAATCTAAGATATCACGCAAAATTAGCTCTTCAGCTTTAAACTGGGCAAAGCTATAAATTTTTGAAAAATGGTTCATTTGAAAGGTTTTTCCAGGTTTTCTCGGCGCAAAATGCTCCGATTACTTTTTAGAGACGCTCATTTTGATGGGGTTTTAATTCTCTATATATCGTCTCTACACCGTATTGCATTTCCGTCAATAATTTTAACGCTATGGTGAAAAAACCGACGAGCAACCTATTTTTTTAAATCTTCATTGTTTAAAAAAACACAAAAACTCAAATTTATCTAGATTTTGTAAAATAAGTTTTACGACGAGTTTTTATTGCAGTTTATGTGTGTATATACATATTAATATGCGTGCATGAATGTGAATAGTTCAGTAGATCAATTTACAGCCACTTATACGTTGTACCCCCCTTGAGCTAAAGCCAAAAAAAAATTAAGGATATACTTGATACAAGTTACGTCCCTTCGCTCTGTATATCAAAGGACTATAAAATTCCCCACCGTCATTCGACTTTACAATCGCCGCATAAGACGAAATAACTCACCCACAACACCGACTCGGTATAATAAACTACCGCTCCTCTTGAATCTCTCAGGTGAACTCATCTGGACCCCAGAATCACCTGTCAAAATCAACAAACTCATAAATGATAAATTTCGTAAATAAATAAATTAATTTCGAAACGTATTGCACGTGCCGAAACGATGAAACCAGAATTAACATTTATATTTCTTCCACTGTATATTTTGTATTATCAAAGTTATTCGAAGTGTCATATTGTATTTATTGAACGGTAAAGAGAGAATATGAAGAAGGAAGAAGGAAGGAAATCCGGAAAAGAACGTCATCCCTCCATGGAACTAGGAAAAAGAAAATTCATTAAAATTAATTCAATAGAAAATTAATGGAAGTTGTTATGGTGAATAGCAGGTTTAGGACGAAAAAATTAAAAATTCACGTTAAAAAAATCAAATTCAAATTAAAAACTGTTTTAAAAGTAATTAGCCAAGTGATATTTCTAATGAATCACCATAAACATGAGAGTATTGAGTGAATCTTAAAATTAAATTTACTTACGTTGAGGAGTCTGTTCCCTATAGTTTATTATGTATATGTAAAGGAGGAAAAGTATGCTTCCTGCGTATAGAAAAAGGTAATAAATCTAAAACAAAAAATCATACTTTAAACACACTAAATTTTCTTTATTATTTTTACTTACCATGAAAGATACCTTTGTAATATCAGCTGCAATTGCATCGGTTACCGACATAGCGATTCCAATAATTACTAAGATTTTTGCGTAGAAAATTGACAACAATATTACTATATCCTCACTAAAAAAATATCACAACTTAATTTAAACCTATTTTCAGCATTCATTATTTTAACTCACTTTCCTTTATGCTCGGATTTCTTTTTGGTGGTTACAATCGGCCTCACTTCTTCTCTTACATTTATTATGGGTAGCGATTTGATTCTCCTAAAACTTGGTTAGTTTTGTTATTTTAGTTTTGTTAAAAACAGTCATTACCTGTCCATGATAAAAGCGTGGGTTAAATGTGAGAGATTTGAAACAAAACATCGATCTTTATATATAACGTCATTAGCGATGATTTAAATAAATATATCAGTTTGGTTATGATAACGAAGTGACGAAAATAAAGATAAGATGTTTAAGCGACGAGGTATGTGTCAGTTCAAATAAAGAATAATTATTTCTGAATGAATTGACTCTTTCACTGCGTAATTCTGTTTAATGTTTGTTAAAATAATTACACTCCGACAGTAGTAAAGAACGTCTTGTTAAACAAAAACACTTTGTTTCGAATTTCACAAGTTGTTCCATACGAAACTGCCAAAAACAATATTGAATTTTTCTCGTCCTGTAAAGCGACGATGCTCTTCATTCGAAGTGAATTAAATACGTAAATGTTTCTCCTCTGGAGTGGAAAGTGTAATAAAACACGTTCTCCATTAACACGAGTTCTACTGGAAAGATTTAAACCGGTACATTTCGATTTACCCTAAAGATTGCATGCCTTTGTACTTCGCACCACTTTCATTACACTAATACTTACTATTGATAAATCGCGGAATCATTTGCTTGTAGTCCGAACACAAAAAGAGCGAAATAAATAATGTTTGTTACGTACGAAATTGTAACGTAGAGTGTCCTTATTTGAGGAAAATTGAAAATGTACTTAAGGTTAGTGTGGGGATTTGCCGATACTTTTACGATCCATCCACGGCGGCAATGTCCATTACCTGCTTGACCCGAGAAGACGTTTCAAATTTTTTATATTTACTTAACAAACAGTGCCCAGTAAAATTTCTTTCAAAATTTGTATTCATAAAGCCAAAAAATCACTAGTATACTTCACTATATTATACTATAATTGCATATTATATACTATAACATACTATAATATGCAGATAATAATGTACTGTACTGTATAAGGCACTATATTGGTGGGTTGATTTTACTTAAAGTAACTATGTATATTATTTCGTCTTTCAGAATTTCAAAACCAATAATTAGGCTTCTTAGCTAGGGAAAGGATAATGGATGTTCGTTTTGCAAGCATCGTCTTATTATATTAGCGAAAAATGTTAAAAATATACTCTGATATCGACATTCTGTCTACCCTATCCCCAGCCCAGTTACAATCTGCATAGCCTTCAAGGTTTATGAAATTATTATTAAAAAAATTAATCACGTTTCCAAAATTTCCGTCATACATTTTAGAACTCTTTGGAGAGATTTACAAAACCGATCAATCGCTTTAAATTGAATTGCTGATTGAAGTGCACAGACTTGAGTACATATTGGTAACATAACGAATATAATTGAGCCAAAAGTTACTCTGCGTAAATTTTCGATGAAAGATTTTTCTAATTTTTCCATAGGAGTGAAAATAAGTTTGTAACTTCTTGTAAGATCCTAAGTACCTAATTCGAGGGGTTTACTTTGTTTTAAACAATATGCCCTTTGCATAAAATCCGAACCTTAGTGATGGACTGTGTAGAGGGGGCTATGACTTACTGTACTTACAACTATACTAAAAATACACATATATAATCATGAAATGAGGTTGTCCAGGGTTCTTCAGCGCACGTATCCAACACCTCTTGTATCAAATTTGTTCGAACATGCTTCTTACGTAGTTAATTCTTCAGATACCATAAAGGTACTTAAAGTTTTGTGATGAAATCTGAATCATCACATATTCCACGTGCATTTTAATATTTGCAGAACCGAGTTTAACAGTTTCTGGAAATCATATATCCAAGGAAAACAACACGTCCCTTTCCACCTTTATTATTACAAAATCGGTATCATAGCACTCTTACAGTTAGTCTTGATTTTATATGCGCTCTTCCATATTTCGAAGAGACAAATAGTCGAGTGCAGTCTATAGAAAATAGCCATGGGCATCGACACGTGCGTGATCACCGTCCACGCCCAATCCCCGAAGAACTCCAGATGCCTCGGTCGAAATTCCGCCCTGTTCTTCTCCAAAGAATTGATAGTCCACATCGCCATGTTCGCGACTATCAAGAAGGTGATGATCTCACGTCCGGGTTTGGCTTTGGTCTGGTGGATGTTCCTGCACCTCCTCCACCAGCCGTCCAGGACGAACATCGTCTGCAGGCAGGTCTGCACGAAAGAGAAGATCTCCGTCGTCAGGCTTATCCGGGAGCTGTCCGAGTCCAGAGTGAAGAAGCATCCGATGATGGAAAACATGCAGTAGATGAACATGCCCGTCTGGGCGACGACCAGGAGGGTGTTGTCCAGGCCTAAACCGTCCTGGCCTGGAAAGAGCAACAGTAAAAGGTTTGAAAAGGGCAAGAAAAGGGTTTGCAAAATTTTCCAGGGATTAAATTTAACGTTTGGGTAGTGGCAGTTATGACGCGCTTCTTCCACGTATCGAAATATTTGCAGAAATAATTTTTTCAATGTGCCTACGTATATGTTACGACTCGTATTCAATTTAGCATGTAATTATTATAAAACAATTAATAGATAATTACTATTATAAACTATTTAAGTATGAATTAAAGTCGCCATTCCCTTGTCTATACAATTTTATACGTAAATCCCTCTATTACTATTATTTTGTTAAATTTTTATTAAAGCTATTGTTGGGGTTCGACTTAAACTATCTGAGGAAATTCGATTTTAAAAGCCATTATTGGGATCGCGGTATACGGGAGAGAATTAATGGTATAACTCAATGTCAGCAGGGGTATTAGCTCTCGAAGTAATCGACTCCATTAATTCTCCTCTTGTATCTTTATCAATATGAAACATTTTTATTTAACCGAAAAACAAATATAAAATTACCTCTACGTGAAGGAAATGTATGTGCTACTGTATATCGAATATAGAGGTTCAAGGGGTTAATGCCAGGAAATATTTAGAGGGAATAATTAACCTGTTGGCATTTTTGGCGCTTCCCTTCTTGTAACACAAACTTAGGCAGAAAATCGTTAAAGTGAGGATTATGGAATTCTAAAATGCTTTTGTTTTTGAAATTTGAAGTCATGATTTGTTTTAATGATGTGGGTTGCTCTTTTAGTTCGACTGGAATTCTGTTTTATTTTAATTAAGGAACTTGAATTAAATGTGGTGATTTTGTTTTGAAGCCCTTATTACAATTATTAATAGAATTTTGACAGTTCGGTTCATATCAAATTATTTGAATAATAAAATACAAAATAGCACAGGCAAAATTTAAAATTTTTTAAATGTGCATTTCCATAAATCCACACATTAAAAGAAGAAGTAAGCGAACAACTAATTCGCACAAAGCAAACAAATTTAAAACAATTTAAGAAAGAGTCGACTTCATATCCCTTATAAATAACAACACTTGGTAATAATTTCCTTAATACTTGAAAGGAAAACATGTAAGAAACATGTTCGAGTCAAACATTAAAACTAAAAATAACTTAAAAATACATTTCTTACCTGTTTTCCTGTCGTATTTTAAATTTCGCATTTTTATCATCGCTATCACGACAGCAAAAGTGGTTATGATGTACAGAACGAGCTCGACTATGTTTACTTCGAACATCGCTATATCCTGATTCGTGGTTCCAGGTTTACTTAGGACGAAGAACATGATGAGTGAGATTATCGTCAGCACTATTACCTACAGCAGAAATTAGAGTTAATAGTGGAGAATACAGGAGCTCGCTTCAATTATCCTCATCGGAAAAATGTTTAATAGGAAACCTTTTTGCAATTTTAAGTATAATTATTATTTGATATTAGCCAGTTATGCATTGGTCAGGTATGGATTTCAATTGAACATAAATAAAGCGGCATGGAAGCTATCCTATACAGGGCGTTCTTTACACTAAGCCTGAGTTCTTCGCTCACACGGTGTGCTGTCGAGGACGTCAATGAAAAGGGAGGGGGTAGGGCAGGATCGCCTTGTATAGGATAGTTTCCATGCCCCCCTCAATGTTGGCACTGTGATAAACCGTCTGTGTGTCGTACCGTGCGTATATTCGTTACAATTTATTCTATAATCTTAAGTAGTTGAATTTGGGAAAAGTGTAGAAAGGAATTTCGAAACGATCTGAGTAGATTGCAAATAAAATTTTCAAAAATGAATATTAGTGCAAGGTTATACAACTTTTCATAACAGAATTCCTCGATATGCACATTTGCTTGAATTTCGTAGTGAGCAATTTGGGTAAATCTCGCCCCCAGAACAGAAATCCATTACCTCCCCATTATTAGGTCACATATTGACTTGTTAACGGATTCTCCTCCACCTCCTCAATCCATTTTCCTGCGTAAGGCCGTAGTGGCGCGTCGTTACATTTTGTTTGTCGCTGTTGCCCGTGTTTCCCTCTTTCAGGTTTGCGTTATAAGGGGTTCAGAAGTGCGCATTATTGGGTCATATTTTCGGGGTTCGGAGAGATAATGTGAAATTTGATACGAGAAAACGGTCGCAAAACGTAAATTGTTTTCACGAATCTGTGTTCATTAAGGAAATAAATCTGGTGTAAAATAAAAAGGCGCAAATGGATATGTATTATTAACA
The DNA here is from genome assembly GCA_963576515.1 of Cryptocephalus primarius. NCBI lineage: Eukaryota > Metazoa > Arthropoda > Insecta > Coleoptera > Chrysomelidae > Cryptocephalus > Cryptocephalus primarius. Next base: position 15,399,627 of record OY754941.1, read on the forward strand.
TAATTACTTACTATAATTCCAGCAAATAGACCCTTGTGAGCATTAGAGCAGTCTATTGTAAAGTGGTGATTGGAGCTCACTACTCTACCTCCAAATGGATCTGAAATATTACATTTAAACGTTAGTAATTGGTGTGCTGCTACTAGCAGAAATATTAAACAATTAATAACCCTTAAATGCAGTAGAAACAATATTCCAAATTGAACTATAATTATTTCTTATACTTACTAAAATGGAAATGTGTTGCAATGTTACTTTTGGCCCCTTCATTAGCTTCTCTGTAGTTTTTACGCTTCTTTTCGTCCCCTTTATCGATTTCCATCTTTATGTGTTTCCATATCTCGAAAAGGATTACAGCGCAAATCAGGCTGTATTCTACAGTGCAAGGAAAGAGGAATGGGCTCGCGTTGGCCACTAGCGATCCCATGACTTTGCCCTCCGGGCAATATTTCTCGTGAAGAGCTGATCTGGACCCATTTTGCTTCTCTAAAAGTAACACATGCGTAGTAATAATTTTATATGCTTTATTACACTTACCACCAAGGTGCAATATCTCGTGTTTGGTCTCCTCGACAAGCACCAGAAGCCACTCGCAGAGATTAGCTGCGATCATATGCATTAGTCCAAACCTTGCGACTATTTTATGTTTGTTAAACTCAACGTCCTAAAAATGTTAACGAACTAAATGTTTTGTTAAATGTGTAGAAGCTAAAGGTCTACTTTTGGGCTTTGGAGCCCAATAACCAATGTCTGGATTACCTAAACCGCAATGTTTACGCTGATCTTTGCTTTTTCATATGTTTTCATGCACTTTTTTGTTATTGAGTCTAAAAGTATTATTATATTATATTTTTCCCCAATATTTTCCGCCCAATGCCCTGTTGAGCAAATAGTAGGCAACTATTAGGTAAGGGTTTCGTCGCAGATTAAATAGTGTGTGTAGATAGAATGTTTGTTACCTTGCTGTTCAAAAATATAAACTGCACCTGCACCATGGTGAGCACCATCCTAGTGGCGGGCGTTATCGCTTGCAGGATATTAGAGTGACAATCCGGATTATTCCTCATCTCGAAATATCTCCCGAAATCCAGCCCGGAGTACACCATGCTGCCTATGCCGAAACCTGAAAATTATTTACGGTTTACACTAAGTATCACAAATTAATTTTTGTTGATATCCCCCACCGGGACCGTCCGAATCAACAAATTAACCCGAGCATTTTCGAAACTGGCCATAATAATAATTATTGTAAATCCCGGCAACCGTGCTTTAACTGCAATATCGTAGTAGCTTCGTGCAATAATCCTGCAATTTATCCTGTAATTAAACGGAATAGCTCACGGGCGTGCACCCGAGGGAGGGGACGGGAAAAAATTTATTAGTAAACCGTTATTAGTTTACGCGTCCGGTTTTTAAACTCTTACAAGTTTAACGTCGCAGCGGGAGGCGAGAACCTAAATCGAGTAAGTTTGATTTAAATTAATAAAGAGAAACTTGTGTAAGACATGGTGTGTCTTCTGCTTCTGACAAATGGACTAATTGAGCAGCAGACTAAATTAATTTTATATTCTAAATCCGAAAGTGAAAAATCCTTGCTCCTAATACGAGGGCGAAATGTACGCACATATATAATATTCACAAAGAAATTGTTAATTGTGATGATCTTCAGGGATCAGGGTCCCTTCTTCCTAAGAACCTTTTAGAAAACCTTGTTTCAGAAACAAGGGAATAATTTGTCTTCATAAATAATAGTCGATTGTTAAGAGTCGATATTGCAGCAGAGCCACAAGAGGAGATTCATTCAAATCATTAATTACTTCCTCTAGTTTATTTTAACGTTCTGTATAAAAAATTGCTGCATCACGCCATATATTCCACCTAATTATGACAGGTATTGACAATTTTTAGGTTTTATGGCAGGTTTTGTGACTATGACAGATTTTATCAAATCGTTAACCACTGGAAATTGGATATTTTGGTATGAAATTTCATACTAGTGACGTAATAAAGTTATCGCATATCAATTCGATATTCCGTTATATTTGTACAAATATATGAACCAGTGATTGATTGAATATTGTGAAATCGGTGAATTTTAAAAATAAATGAGAAAATAAATAAATAAACATATCATATACCACTCGTATTTAATTCGCTGAGGGGTAATAAAGCACATCGACTAATTGTATACAAGGTCCAGGAAAAGCTCGATATTCATTGAGATTCATATTCAATTGCTACCACAGTCCAAATATGAGGTTGAGTTAGTCAAGAGCATTGACTAACTACATAACCTACATAAACTTAGACGAAACTCGAAGGAATTGCAACAGAAGGGAAAGTTGTGCTGTAGGGGATCCTATGAGATTTCCACTGAATTTACTTACTTATGTATAGTTAAGTAAAGATTATTGTGCTGTAGCACACAACTTCACAAGTTCAGAAAATCTTCAGAAAGCAGCTAAAGCCATTGGACATAATGCATGAAACACAGATTTTTCTAAAAATAATGAAAACTTTTTTCAAATCTCCAGGTTGATATCTTGCCAAGCTAAATGAATTTTTTAGTGAAATATTGGACCATTCGTTACTTTTGTATAATCATGTAACAAAAAAAATTATAAATTGAGAATTTGGCCATTTGCATTTTTACAGAAAACCTCGGTTTCCATCATTCTAACTGCATTGGTGAATGGAGGCCCCTCTCATGATGTTTTAAATTTTCTTTTTAAATAATTTATCCTATTCCCGAACGTTATACATGTTTTCCTGCCCATTTTCTTTTTCCAATATTTCAATACTTACATTTCTATCTTATTAACTATCACTCCATACCGAGTGCTCTCTACATACTCTAGGCCAATCTGGTCTAGGCCATCCTAGTCCTCTCTTGATTTACTATTATCAATCTAGTGTCGCCTGCTAGCTGCTTTAGTTATTACATGGAATTGTTTTCCTTAATTTTCAATCAGATTCGGCAAATTTGCTCAAATTTGTCCTTTTGCATACCCTCGTCTGCGCCGCCGGCATTAAACGCTTATCGATTGGATAGTCCGGTGCACGGTTACACACACCGGAGCCGTTTCGAAATTTGATTCGATGTTCTATTTTTGACTATTAATTTCGTTATCTTCGAAGCGGAACAAAGTGTTTTTTACTCACATATAGCGCCGAGTCTCAGATAGAAGCTGCCGTACTTCGGGGCCGCCTTGGGGATCCTCTTCATTTTACTCGTCCTCTCTCTATCTACAAGAAAGGGATTAATTAGAAGGGAAATGGAAGGTTTGGAACTGACGACGTTATGGACAAAGTCGGGGATGTGTAGGCAAATTCACGTAGAAAGATGGCTCATTACAAAGTACAACAGTCAAATCGTGAATCAGTGTAAAAATCACAGGTGTAAATCACACTTTTCACAAATGTCAAGAGGCCTCTTTCCATGAATTTTATCATCACTTTCCGGATTTTCCAGCTGTTACGGGGAGACACATTTTTCTCCAAACGCGATTTCGAATAACTTTCCTATCAATAATTATTCGTGATTCACTGAGTATCCCCTTATGGTATTAGAAACAAATTCGCTTCAATAATGCCTACCGTCTAATTTTTGCTTCTACTACAAGCACATTGAAGGCAAAACCCGGATTAACTTTTCCCTCCATTTGAGGAATGAAATTTTAGTCGAAGTTGGAATAGTGGAAAACATGGCGACGTTCTGGACAAAAGATTTCTCATGAATGATTAAGTAAATGGCTATAAGAAGCCCTTTGCTCTCCAATGAAAACTGTACGATTTTCACTTACTCATCATCTCCCAAAGTGCCTTCTCCCTGATCAGATTCGTGTACATGTAAAACACGAAGGCGATGCTGCCGATGTACAAATAAAGGTAGAACCACTGGTAAAAGAACGGTTTGACGTCCGCAGAGATAATCTCGGTAATCGGAAAAGCCATACCGAGCACGACGAGCAGCTTCGCGTACAACGCCGAGAGGATAATGCTGAGAGAATCACTGGAAAATAATTACGGGACATGGAGGAGAATCATAATAATTCCAGGCGAAAACGGAACGGTAGCCGAATCAAAGTAATACCTACTCTCCCAACTTTCTGTTAAGTCTCCTCTTCTCGAGCTCTTTGCTGTCGACTTCTGATTTCTTGTCGAGGGAGTTGTCGTCGCTGTTGAACAATCTGGAGGATTAAAAGGGGATCTTTAAGTTTTTGGGACGATAAAGGCGACCGAAGTAGCAAAGAGCGGACGAAATTAAAAAGTAATCCAGCAGTTTTTAGAATAGGTCTTAAAAGAGGGTCTTACATTGGATCGGTATTTGAAAAAATTGACGTCAGGCAATTTTTTGGTTTCAATTTTTTGAATTTTCCAGTAATGGATAATGTTCTTGTTTTTCGTCAATATAGTGACTTGTATTGGAATGTCCTTTCTGACCTGAACGTGAACGTTTCATGTTACTACTAATTATAATAATCTTGCTAGAGGTGAGGGGCTCAAACACCTTCTTAATTTACTATTCAGCCTCTTTCTTGGCTATATGGTATATATAAATGGGAATGATATTTTACTTACTTCACTTGTAACAGTTTCTAACACAATGTAACAACCTACCTAATGGCCGCCCCTCTGCACGAGGTTATATATTTTACCTTGAGGAACCGTTGATCGAAATCCTGCTCATGGACATTATGCTGGTTATACCATTTAAAAATTTATTACTATATTAGAATAAGGTCCCGCAGCCACAGCCGAAAGTAGTTACAGAGCAGCACACACAAATTAATTTAAATATTAAGGTTCTGTAATATCAACGTTAGTGCTGTATTTTTCGTTACCTTGTATCGATATAACGGTTTATATAAATTTAGTTTCTTCATACAAAAAGCACAGCCGAAGGAACGTTAGTGTCAATTATTTTAGTTAGTGGAATTATTTTGGTAGGTACGTTACACCTTGCATTTATTAACTATAGATAATTCCTAGAATTCACCCGGGATGCTTGTGTTTGTTAATAAATTTTATTTCCTTTTGTAATTCGAGTTATAAAGGGAGAATTAATTTGAAATTTTATTGCTGTTGGTTTCAATCAAAGAGTCTGCAAATGATTTATTTCAGCCAAAAAAAAATAAAATTCAGTCCTAATGTTTTGAAAATAAAACACACAAGTACATATTTACATTCCAGTTAGAATCATCGAATATCGTAGTAACATTATACTCGCAAAAACTATGTAAATCATTAGCGATATATACATAGGTGGTTGTAATTTCAGTAGGCGTACGAACTCAACAATTAAATCAAAAACAAATTTTTAACTTGTGTTTTGGAAAATAATGCGAAACTCGAAACTGTTTTTGTAATTGTAAATAATTTTCTCTGTAAGGGGATATTGTGAATACTGAGAGAGAAAAACGGTGCAATAATTGTGGTGTTTATGTGGAAATCAGTAAATTTTTAGAGCAGTCTTTAGGAGCACGAATTAAAGTATATTGTGCATTTGGTGTGGAATTTGCAAGAAAAAAATCAATATCGAAGTTGCATAGTTTCAAAGGAAAGTCTTATATTCTGTGGAAAGGAGGTTAGGGGTAAAGTCCACTAACTTTATTCTTTCAGTCATTCAGTTATTAAGTCATTAAGACTTACACTTATTGCTGACTTATTGCTTTAATACTGGATTATTTTAAAATTACCCTAAAAGCATCTTAATTATCCTCACCCCATAATGAACCTCCTCTGGTTCATGACAGCATGGGCAGCAGAAAGGGCTATAGCCTGGCTCGGTCTCCTGAGAGCAGCTATAATCGCTGAAGGCCTCCTGGATATATCGTTGCTCCCCGGAATATGCTCGGAGTCCCTTCTTCCATTATTATTGTCGGGAGTCACGATGACCTGGGGGGGTTGCAGGAACGGGTGGGATTCCGACATCGCCTGTGGGGACGGAGGGGGACTGGAAAAATTGAAAAAAAAATCGTATCAAGTGAAAAAATTCCTCCGGTTTTGGTATTTCCCTCGTATTTCTTTAAGTGGAGTTGAAATTCAAATTTAACACTTTCGTGACCTCTAAAAGGATATTCTCGCTCGTTGCCGAAACCGCTTGCGATAAATTTTAAATAGGGGTAGGGTGCATGTGGCTGCGCCAAGTTGAAGACAAATGTAAATAGATGTTTAGCATATTGTAGATATTTATCAAACCGCCCCTGTTTTCCAGTAATGGTCGCTTATCTTTTAAAGAAAGTTATTCTGAAAATTTCATTAATATTCTCTTTCTAATTTCTCCTCATTCTTGTCACACCCTTGTAATTTAATTATTAAGCACTGATAAGTACAATTTGGTGTAGAATATGTATGAGATTATTGGGATTCCATAGGTGTCGAAAATGTGCAAGAAAACAATATTTACGTGTTTTCCATCAAATGCTTTACATGTTGTGTGGTTAAACTTCTGTCTAATAGTCGTATGAAATGTCTTAACTTTATTTTTAATAACCATGAAAACTGCAATGAAACAGTAGTAATTCCAAGAACTCCAACTGTATCCTTTCCATTAGCTGAAAATATTTTCTGGTAATTAGTAAGCACAATATTCAAGTATTCAGTACGCATTATTTGCGAAAATAAACAGAATAGCAATGAGACGAGCAATATAGGACGCGGTATTAAACCGCAACTAAGACCTTTAATGTATTCCTTCCTACAAAGCGATAATATCTAATATAACTAGGCTTTTCACGGTATTTGAAATTATGATACCAGAAAGAAAGATAGAGGAAATAAACTAGAATTCGGTATATATTAATGTTGTGAGGAAACAAGGTTTTCAATTGAAAATATCAAAGGAATTCTTTAGAAATGCTTATATAATGAACCGCCCTAATAATTAAACTGACGATTTAGCGATGTGCGGTTAATGCAAATATAACCAACGTCTGTGTGCTGTGAAGCGCATATGAGTTTTCCATAAATAATCATGTGAATTATTATAATATGGGTAGCAAACATTCGTAGAACGTGTTAATATGTGTCGCCCGTCGGTAAAATCCTGCTAATTTCAATTGATTGTGGTATAATGGTGGTTATTTTTTGAAGAAAGTGGAACCCAAAATGAAATAATTTAGTGCCTGGCACAAAATTGTACAAAAATACACTTAGATCAACAAATATTTTTGGTTGTGTTCTTGGTTGTATTTCTATAGAGTTACTAACTGAAAATTAAATTATCACTTGAATTTACGCTAATCTTTCAGCAAACGGCAGTCGCTTCGCTGAAATGAATTTACTGAAATTAAAAGCATAATTTAACGTGTTGAATGTGAAAAATATTTTCATACGGAACGTGAAAATGTGAAGTTAAGGGGTTTTCATTCAAGAAAAACTACATGGTAGTGCAAAAATGAATTAATGGAAGGAGAGAGAAACCTGAAAGTATCCCATCAAATGACGCAAAACGTAGCTACAAAGTGAATAGAACTAGTTAATAGAAATTAAGTACGTAATACAACTTGATACAGGTATAGACCGTATTAATCAAGTAAAGTTGTTAATACATTCATATCAATTAATTCGGGATGAAACGTGGAAAATTCTTGAGGAGAAATGAAATTAAAACAATGGCCGGCAAAATAGTTTAATAAAGGAAGCAGATGGGACGGCTTCAGAAAATATTTCCTATTGTGAAAATAGTGAAGACAAATAAGCTTCTTAACCTAAACATTACTAGGTTAGTTATTGGACTAACTAATTAATTTTGTTACGAGTGTTAGAGTAGGTTAGACAACAATTTAATTGATTAGTTACTTGGTCAATCAGCCACTTAGTGGATGAAATAATTCAATGAGCCAGATGGCTAATTAATGAGTTACCAGTGCAATAGTCAGTTAGTTATTTAGTTAGTTAGTGAATAATCTAGTCAATCAATTAGCCAAAGGGTAAATATCACTAGTCAAACAGTCAGTTATTTATTTAGTTGTATAGTTATTTGATGAGCGAGTCAGTTAGTAAATTAATTGGTCAATTTAAATAATCTTAAGGACATGGAAGTCCTGTAGAAGGACCAAAAATGATGGTGTTATTGTGAAATATGGAATGAGAAAAATATTGATGAATTAGAAAATGGAGCGCAAAAATTATTTAATGGTAGACACGTATGGATGGCTAATAATTATAGAGTGGATTAAAAGTATAAGGCGTTAACGAAAACCAGTGGAATACCACAGACTCGCCAAAGTCGAGATCAACGTTTAGTTGTGCGATAAATCCAAAGGTTAATTGCTAATTTAAAAATGTCTCTTAGCCTCGCTTTGTTCCGCTTTAAATCGATTGCCTCTAAATACAAGAGTGGATTTTACCTTTTTTAAAATTTTTGTCGCTCTGCGTCCGAACAAACAAAAGATATTTTTTCCTGTCACCTCGCACCGTATTCCGTCCACCAATTAAGCAATGCGATTGCTACCACAAAACGAGAAAAGAAACCCCTTTTCTCACTCACCTGGTCTCCTCTTGCACCGTATCCATTAAGGAAGAATAGACCAAAAGGAGAAAAAATACTCTCAATTATATCCTAACGGTTGCGGAAAATTGTAAGTTTTCCTTATTAAAAACTTTGCGGGGAAACTGCGCGCGGTCGCCTCTCGAAAATTATTATTCATATAATTTAAGGAAACATGCAGCTCGCGAAACTTTTCCGGCGCATTTGCATATCATGTGACTGCAGAGGGGCCGTTTTTAATTCTCGCTCCGGATCGAGACTGTTAAGCCGTCTTACTTCACGCTAAAGATGGTCAGTGCAATCTTTGTATGTCTAAACAATTTAAGCTCATTCGATTTGTTTGGATATATGGTTAGGAGACACTCGACGAAATACCGAATGTTTGGAGAGGCGCAGAAAAATTGCACACGGCTATGGTTCAGCAAAAAAGTTAATCTATCAATGTGGAATGGAGTAGTTATGCAAGCTGTTTTATTTTTCTTCGTTGTGTTGTTCAAATGATACAAGAGTCGAGTGGAAATGCCCTATACTGGTCATCCCATAAATTATGGGACTCTTGTATTATTGCCTAATTTGCCTAATTTATGGTCTACCATTAGGCAACACCATAGGCATCTCCAGCAGTTCTTTTATTTGTTCAATTCAACACATAACCATTGAAACATAATGGTAAAGTCTCTAAGGAGAGTTATGGGCAGTAATGGGTCCAGAAAACAACGTACTAAAGATTTTATGAACCCTTGACAGTAGTGGTGTAACTCTTTGGACTTTTTGGAAACAGGAGTGGAATTCACTTGTATATGAGTATAATAGATACTGTGAAAGATCTTCTATTATGGGATCAAAAAATTTCAAAAACATCCATTCGTTCCAATTGTCTTTAAAATCGTCAACAAATTGACTGATGAAAATGGTAAAGCCATGAATGTTGCGAGCTTAATCATAGTTTTTTTTGAGTACCTCCTTGTATTTTCTGTGTTGTGGTAGTGTATATAACAAACTGGGTATAAACCAAACGCACACACAGCTGTAGACAAATACACCCCCTTCTTCAGCAGTCGTGTAAAGGCTGTTGGATATCATGCGAGTTAATCCTTAATTTTGGAGTTTTTCTAAAGTTTTTCGACAGTTTCCTGTCAAACATTTACACTTTTCAACTACCAAAATTCCTCCCTACTTAACCCTAATACGGTACCCGCCAACTTTCCAACTTGAAACTTCGCCATTACATCTATTTCGGCCACCGTGAGGTATACATGTATATATTTTATGAAAATTTAGTTGCCGACTAGCCGCTAACTGAACGGATTGGATGGAAATTGTTGGAAACGCCAACTCATATCCGTTCGGATGATGGAGTTTTCCCAAATGTTCGAATTCAACGCCGGATAATTGACTTATCTTTGAAAACCAATAGGACACGAGCGTCGGAGAGAAGGGGGGCCCTGGGCAGAGATCGGGGTAGTGAAGGAGGAGGGGATCGAAGTCGAAAATAGAGGGGGTTAAGGGATGATTTTGTTTACCTCGAGCGATACGAATTATAATTTCGTTAAAAATATTAAAGAAGGTCGGGCGGTTAAACACGGAAACGGTATTTTTATCAAGTTTCGATCGAGGAATTAATTTGGATAAGGTGATTAAAATTGTCTCCAACGAATTTACGCATTTAATCCAATCACGTGCATCTTTCATTACGAAAATTATTTTCACTTATTGAATTATTATTTTAAGCATAAACAAGGAATAATTGTATCAAGAACAAATTTGCTTTCCATTTTTATTCCTTGCTCAATACGTTACAAGCAACATAAGAACATGGTATAGTGAGGAATGTTTGTAAATACTTTAATTGGTGAAGTAATTATTGGCATGTACAACAAAAATAATGGTTTTATTCAAAACCTTTTGATCTACAGTAGCTCATAAAGCGCGAGGAGAAATTTAACTTTTCTAACAGGGTACGTAAACAAAAGGTTTTTCCACAGTGGACTGAAAGGCACACGTAGAAACCATCTTTTGCTCTTTGTTACTGGTGGTGTTAACAACACGTTCAAGTTTGCTTTTAATAAATACCCTAACTAGTTGTGTATATTTAGAGATATCCTTAACATCATTAACCAGTCGATAATTATTTACATAAAAATATCACAATACTTGAAGTTTCAAATAAATAATAGAATAGATGCATGGGACGTCCCAGACAGATAATTTGTGTAATGGAATTTTCCTTCATCGTTCGTTTTGTAAATCAACTTCATGGGAGTTGCTCTAGTTGAATGTAACTTCGATAATGTAATTATTTAAAGTTGGATTTATTAACAATGGGTGATAAGTAATTTCAAGCTCTTAGGGTGCGGCGAAATCGGCGAAATGGCGAAAGCTCGCATATTATGTCAATTTTGTGATATAATATTGTATAAGAATATTGTCATTGATTTACTTTAATACAATGACTGTTATTAAATTTTTCTTTAAAACCTTTAATAACTTGTTAAAAGAAGATATCATATCGACCCATGGAAAAATACTTTATGAAATTTTTATACAGGGCAGTTGTTTAGCTGGTTTTCTTATTATTGCTATTGCATTTCCTTACAATTCCAAATTTTCTTTATTGGTAAGTCTATATTCAACCTTTTCAAAATTCAATACTATTCACTTTTTTATCTAAACTGTTATTTGAACTACAAAATATATTTAGAGGAAATTGCAGCACTGCATCAGGTATGGGAATTTGCGATAAATAAAATTGCAAACAAACGTGCCATTGTTTTAGTAGTAAGGTAATTAATGGCGGGTAGCACTGCTACTTTAGCGAGCGTCGATGCTATTCCATTTTAATTAAAACGTTCAAATTTCGGATGCCTGCTAAATTAATCCAAACAACAGGACAATACAAAAAAGCGTTTCCTAAAAATGTTGTTTGACCCTTTGCTTCACAAGCTTTATGGTTATCTCTTGTGTTTTGGTGTTGCAAACTACCTCTTAGGATAAAATTGGGCAAATCATATACAAAGTCGTATGTAAGTATGTATGATATGTAATATATAATATTTCATTAAGTATAATCTCTTACAAATCAACCCTTAGAAAAAAATTACGGAAAGAGGTTAGTTTATAACAGCTTTAATGGTGTATTTATGATTGAAAAAATCCCTTAACTGTTCATAGAACAATTTATGATTTATTATGACCTACCAACATTTAAGAACCACCCCTAATGAAAAGTGGTGGATAACATTAATATCAACATTTTACAAATTAGAATCATGCTTAAATTTGAAATGCAAACATGTCTTCTTGTCCCAATGACACTTTATTAAGTTTAAACCCTTAGAAATACCCTATAGCAAAATAAAAACATTTCACCGTTTCTTATTGGTTTTTTCTTCTAGCTAGATATTCATGGTAGATACGTACATATGAATATATATATATTCTTGTATTTTATGAAGAAGCGAAATTTCTATTTTATTTTCATCATAATTCGGTTAGTTTTTGCATACAACTCGACTGAAGCTCGTTTTATGGGCCCTTTTAAGTGCTACAGAAAGGTTACATAATTTCCTGAAATCGTTTTCCGTTTTTCCCTTATTTAACCCGAAAAGGTTCGACTCACTTAGGATTCAGTAAACAAATTGTTAGGTTTAACGAGCTATAACACGCTTCATATTTCATCTACAGTAATGAAAGGAAAATCAGTCGCTTTGTAATTTTATGGGCTTCATTTATGCTTATAATCATTTGTTTGAATAAATCTGTTTCTGAGTTACTGAAAAATCGATATTTTCAATTACGAATTAGTGAAGATATATCGACTGTAGGACAAGATTTTGTCTTGTAGATAGATAATGTTGTCTGTAGATAAAACTTTTGTGTATTGAGGCCTTCCTTAATTGCTGAGAATATTTCACCTCAATCTGTTTCATCAGAAATGATTATAAGCGACAAATTAGGCAAATTCGAACTATATTTGATACACTTACTTAAAACCTAGTTAGTAATTACACATCAAGCAATATGAGCTCAAGGAACAAGTCTCCATAGTAACTAAGAGAAATTTCAAGTATAACATAGTTATATATTCTGGTACCTTTTATAGTTACAAAATTGGAAACTGAAATATTTTGCCATCTTCTCAAAATAGAAAATACTACAAACGTGGTGTAATTCAACCCATACAGCCTTCTATAATTCAACATAGAGTTAGAGATTCTAAAGAACTCTGTATGCTTAAATGTATATGGATTTTACCTTCAACCAAAGTTTAATCGACCCAATTAAAGTAGCACGCACAACGTCGATCGATCTGTAACATAGAGTTAGCTTCCCCTCACAAGGTGGCATCATAAAAAATCGATGAAGGAAAACGGTTACACGTAAGGATCTGCTCAATAATTTTTCTTTTAACATATAGAGGACGGGAGTATCGATACATGTCTTTCAAAAAAAAAGAGATAATGATGGCAATTTGAAATTTGATCTCAAGAAATATAATGTCGTTAAATATATATTTTAACTTTTGCTCTTGGGCATAATTATTTTTGTTGAGTGACAAGATATTCCGGTAATTTTTTAGGCAGTAATTAAACTTTACTGTGTTCATTAATATAATTTTTTCAATCACCGTTTCACAGAAAAAATTCAAAATACACCTCTCATCAAATTATAAAAAATCCTCTTTAGGAATATCGATTTTTCACGAGGTTTCCGTAACGGAAGTGTATATTGAAACTCGACTATTATCAAATCCTCAAAGGTAAATAGAACAACCTCAAAGCTAGTCGCGGGAGCTCCGTACGAAAGAAAAATAAAAGCAATTAAAAGCAGACTTTATTAAAGATTTACAAGGGACCCTTATTATACTTACAGGGGCTCGGTTTAATTATTTAACAGGCTCTTTCTTGGTGGTCTCGTTCGAAATCCGCATTGTAGACCGTTAATAAAAACGTTGATATTGTTAAATTGGGTACCTTCTAAAAATACCAAAAAAGAAAATGGATACGTGGGTGTGAATCCTGAAAGGTAGACTTTTAATCCAGGCCCTTAAAAATTACAATTGGGAAGCTTTTTACAGGTATTACAAAAGGGGAGATTTTTGCACCAGGTATTGTGTTGTCAGTAATCTTGACCAATGTGATATTCCTTAACATTTTTCTCTAATTTAAAATTTTGATGGTGTTAGATTCCTCGAAAACGGATTGACAACTTATAAAAACGCCAATTAACAATAACAACCAAATTTACAGATATTTTATAGGTTTGATAGGGGGTTTACTCTCGATCTCTTTCGATTATTAAAGAGTATTTCGAATAGTATGGGTAATAATTATTTTATCGAAGAATTTATGTTGTTTTTGTACTTGTTCGAAGAGATATAGTCATGAAACATATTATAAATAGGCTGCTATTATTTACAAAATCCGTTATTTATGAGGCTTAGTGGAGAACAAAAGATTAAATTTTCCAAAACATAATATATTGTCACGACTATGAGATTTCCACAACTCACAAACAAAACAAGAAACAACATTACTGCTCAGGCCAAGGTGAAATTAAATAAACTTTTATACACTTCTGCCGGCGAAGGGACCGAGGAAAACCTATCGCCCCTAAGATGCTCTCTGACCCGCCCCGCACTGTGGAACTCCAGGATTTGCTGTGCCCAAAAATCTCTTTTTCCTCTTTTTGTCATTTGTACCTATTTAGTACCCACGACTTATAAGGTCTTTTCCTTTAAACGTTTTCTTCTTTTTTTTTGTGTTTTTTCGTTGTTTTATTCGTCGATATTATTAATTACAATTACAGCAATTGCTACAATTAAATGCAGTTTAAAATTCCCACCCTCGTGTTTCAACCTACCTCTTATAATTATGTAAAATTGCAATCCTCATAGTTATCAGTAGCTAGGTATATTAAGTCTCTCCTCGCTTATCATCTCTTGGCTTAGCAGGGCGGATTAAAACTTTTGAGAGGCTAGAAGCAGGGAGAGTCGACGACTGTAATCACCTCACGTTTAGAATATTACCATATTTACAGAAGATTATTGTTACATCACATTCGTGTTCGGAAATTTAATAGATGACGTATGCGCCGAATAGGAAGACCTCGTGTTAATCACACAGGAAATCCCGTCACTGATAAGGAGATCATGGAGGTTTTTAGCCTCCCTCAAGGGAAATGACAGGGTAGTGCAAAGCAAATCTGACCCATTGGTTGGGTTTTTATGGATTAATTGATGTCATGTTTGTTAGAAGAAGAAAAACCAGTGAAAATATTACCTACTGTGATATATTCTCTTGAAAAACAAAGATCCCCCATTCCAGCTCAGAGCTTCAAGATGGCTCAGATTGAAATTACAACCATTGAAATCCAAGTTGCAGGGGAATGAAATATTTATTGATGATGGAAGATCAATAACAGAATTATTAACAATTTTAGTAATTGATGAAAATTTTCGTAGCGGAGTTTTCACTAGAAATAGTCATTTTTATTTCATTTCTAATTTTTTCAACAGCATTTAGTGTAATTAATAAGTAAATTACTATTATTAATCTTGAACAATAAAAGCTATAATCATTTTAATTGTTATGAAGTTAAAATTCATTTAAAAATGACAACGATATAGATATAATTTAGATTAAAACTTAATTTCTTTTATTTGTGCTAACTCCAGTTATCAAAAAAAAATAAATTAGTATCCCTCCAGATGTAATAGGAAAAATAATATATGAAGGTCAAGAGTTCAGTGGTATAAGATCAATTAATAATTCAGTTATTAAGGTTTGAATTAATATAACGAGACCTGTGGTTATTGGGTGATTTACTATACAACATAGGGTTGATGTAATAATAACTAAAGAAATAAGTATTATCATACACAGTATATTTTAATGGAAAATATGAATTTTGCATATGGTGTTGTATAATTTATTAATTTGTACTGAATTTAATTCGAGTCATTATACTATTTAGTATATATTTTATATAAAAAATTACTTAGTATGTTTTATTTTTTTCCTTATAATGCAAAACAGTAATTCCTTTTCCGTTTACGCTTATTTTGGTCCGACGAAATGGAAGAGAATGAAAGAAAATCCGTTCCCTTTTTTCCGGCATAAACATGACATCAATAAGCAGAACAATATCGATGAATTATTATCGGTAGGGTGGATTTCCTTTCTGAAAGCATCATCATCATCATCATCGAACAATCGAGGGGTGTCCAATCCTCGAAACAAATGAAAAACAGGTGTTATTTCTTTAAGTGATCCATGAAGCGAAACATCTGGGAAGATAATTGAGTAGAGGAGGCGCGGTCGATGCCAAATAATAAAGTCCGCTATGACTTTAATCATGTTATTGTTTGTGGGACCGTCCGACGTTTATTTTTCTTTTTTTATCTTTTTCCGCCCGACCGTTCTCTCCCATCTCTTCTATCTTAATAAGTGCCTTTAAGGGATTTACTTCCAGGATAATGTGCTTCCGATATTTTTCCGGCTCGGCTCTTAATCCAAATTGCTAATTCCTTTGAAAGGGACGTAAGAAGGTTAACGACAAAGCCGTAAGCCCGACTTGTTACTTATATTCATAAAAACATATCGAATAGGAAATGGTGCATTCCAGTGAAATCATCGTTACGACGCTCATATCGAGAGGATAAACGAATTTTCTATTTGATGGAAAAATTCGCGAATAATTTCCGGCAGGAGTTCGAATCAATCAGTTATCTATCAACTCGTTAACATGCTAATTACCAGGACCCTCGGGACATATGTACTTGAAAAATCGGAAATTATTTGGATAGTCGCTCGAAAAAAGAAATGAAATAACAGGCAGCGAATATTTTTAACAGCAACGAAATAGTTTTTTGAGCTCATGGAGATTAAAATTATTAGACCCTTTTATTGCCCGACTTTGATTACGTTCGTTAAAATTGGAAATTCGACGAATACATATATCAAATGTTTATTATACAAATATGCGTAGGATTACGTATGTGAGATACGGTTTTGTGATTTCATTAAAAAACCAAACGTGGAAATCTGGTTTTAAAGTAAATGTAATTGGGAGAATATCCCATGATTATTTCAGTAATGAAATAATGCTAATAATTTTGCTTTGTAATGATAAAATAAAAAGTTTTGTTTATCATTAATGGTGGGTATATAATTAACCCTACGTGTACTTTTTAATATTTTAAAGTTTAAAATTACAAAGGAAATATTGGAACGTTTTGACAACTTCCTAACTTCAATTTTAAAACCATTCTAGCCTTTCAAACATCTAAAGGAACCAGTGGGTTACCTATTGGTGAGCCATGTGATCGAGGCACTCGGACCCCCATCCCTAAAACGAGTCCAGAAGCGCAAAACAGGTTATTATTTTATTAGTCTTGAAGCTGACAAAATTGTAAAACCTGTAGCTGCGTTCTTACGCCATTAGCAATGATTTCACAAACAAATCAAGGACGATACGTAAACTAGATTGTATAATGTTACGCCCAGGGATATGAAGTGTCCCTGGAGGTGCGCTAATGGGTAGTTCAGATGAAGAAAACCACGTTACCAGTGCAATAACAGTACAAAAAGGTACACAGAAGACAGTTAGAGAAAGGAATTATATCTATGTGTAACTGTAAAGGTTATGTAAGGCATCCCTCAGTTGTCAAATTTAATTCATCAGGTTTTCCAGCTTCCACAGTTACAAATGTTTACATATTTCCTAAATTACATCTCTGTCACATATATAGGTTTTCAGCTGCATTAATTTGTACACATTTAGAATGTATGCATTTGAAATCTGAATGGCTTATTGTGTACATATGCGTAGAACGAATAATTTTACGAGAACCGTATAACTTTTATGAAGGAATTCGCTCACTCACCACCATCCTACGTGTAACGCTTAACAGTCCCCTCATAGTAAGCATAACGTAATATGTAGTGTTACAGTAGTAAGTGTAGGCAAAATAATTTATCCGAAGACGTAATTCTCAGGCCGTTTCCATTCAATTTCTCGTTCGCTCCCCGGCCATATTCCGCCCCAAAACACCCTCATATATATATCTGAGCGTTACGAAGAACCCGCTCTCAGGACTCGTCTCCATATCGTCTCTAACAATGTATCACAAAGTTGACTAGTTTATAGCTCCCTCTGAATTATCTGACGTGTGCAAAATAAAGTGTTCGCGGTTTCGCATATATCACAACAAGTCAGAGCGTTTAGATTAAGTTTTCCGATTTCTGGGCGCGGCGGGGGAGTGAACGAGTGAGAGAGGGAGAGAGAGAGAGAGAGAAAGATAGAAAAAGGGAGAGAGAGAAAGAGACCTTTCAGATCGACTTGATTGATTCCGGCATTGCCACGCGTAATGCATGTTTAGAGATTTTTGCTTCTGCTTAGGAGAGAGAGGTTCAAATTTTCGGGTACGGTGTTGGAAAATGGAAAGTCGGATCGAGAGGATTTTTCATTGGCTGGGTCCTTTATGTGTCAGAACGACTACTCGATGAAAGTAGTTGAAATATTTGCGGAACTTTGCGTGACATTTACTTTTCTGCTATAGTCTTCAAATGATTCCAACTTTTTATATATTGGTTTGAAGACGTATGTTGCATAAATATAATTTGCCTATTTTCATGGCAACAGGTACCCACATTCCAAAAGTTCTTGTGGCACAATGCCCATTTGGCCACTGGAGAATTCTGCTTAAAATAGAATATAAAATTAGGCAAAACATAGTGAAGGGCAGGGCACTTATTATTAGCAAAAGCTTCATTAATATTTTTCGACTTTATAAATAAAGAGATGTAAGTTTTTTTAAATTAAATAATATAGAATTTTAAATTTTTCGCTTACAACTTTTTCTATACAAGTTATTATACAAAAATGCTAAACATAAAAGTTGTAGAACATTCTGAGTTCTTCAAAAAACCTTTGACAAGTACCACCGTTTCCTGATTCTTCGTTTCAACATTCTGGCCTCAGTTGCCCTTCTATCCTTGGTATGTCTATGCTTGGAGCCCCTTGATTCGTCCAAAGGAACCTCCGGCCAATCAATCACATGTTCTCCAACCGCCAATCAGGCGTCGAGTTCCAAGCGAGCCCTGCGCCGTCTATCGCATTTGCCGTGATTCGCACCCTTTCCGTCGGGCAGGTCGTCGAGGTCGCGTCGGTTATCGATATTAATTCGATTTTCCGCGGATATTTACGGTTTTCGCGAGTGAAAAGTGTCGTAATCGATACTATCGAGCGTTGGGTTTCGTAACAACAAAAACTTTTGGGCCATCGAGTGAGTACGAGAGAGAGATTGCGGATTTTCTGGCGGAGGAGGAGGATGCCTTCGGATGCAGCGTCGTCCACAGGTCAGTTCAGTACTTTTTAGAGATTCTAGCATAATTCACGACCGTTCCATTACGTTGTTTGTATGTATACTACGTCCGCTTCAAGTGTAGGGAGCAGCAATAATTTTTACAACCGCATGAATGGACAAGCGCCGAAGGTGTGTGTTCATTCATTCATATGTACGTGTACTCATTCACCACTTCAACACATGTCTTAATAGGAACTTCTCGTCACATTTCGTTCCAAGAAACCCCTTTGGAATGTTTTCGTAGAATATCGGATGCGTTCTTATGTACAGCTCGGATACGTCCAAATGGGTTCATTGACCTCGTCGCTCGTCTCATCATTCAGACGGATTTCGTCTCGGCCGATCTACACGCGGTTCGGTTCTTTCCGTGAGCAATCGGTCGTTGCGAAATGTCGTATGGTACCCCAGTCAAATGGTTATTATACATGTAGACCGTAAAGTAGTTCATTTTATATTTGGACCGATGTAAAATTAAAATTTAGGTGAAAAGCAATAATATAATCGGAAAAGTGTGCAAATTAATTACTTTCAGACGCATATAAGAAGTATATACGCATGGGCAATCAAAATTTTGGTAATATAATAGTTTCTTGACAAAGATTAATACATAAATCATTATTAAATCGTAGTAAATTAACTTGGAACATAATAATTAAATAAAATTAGACGAACTTGAAATTTAAAATTGAAGCCCACGGTAAATTCTACCTAGTGATACAACTTTAAGGTACTCTAGGTATTAGTAAAGGCCATATTTCATGTGTATCGAACTTTGTAGGGAGAACTGGTGATTTTTCTGGGATTTTTTTAAATTTGAAAATACACAATTAGAAAATACAAGCCAAGGCAAATATAATGAGCCTTTATCTACACTTGTACCATAGTAACAACAACTGCATTTTTAAATTTAAAAAAACCTTCCAATATTGTACAAATACAATAATTCTTGAACAAACTGATATTGTTTAACCAAATTTTGAGGTTTCCTTAAAGGTATCAAAAGAGTTTTTATGCTTTCTCATAGAATTTTCAGGGCTTTTCTGAAACTTCCAATGATTTGAATTAAGGGTAGCACATATATTAGTTGTAGTATGTAATCAGTTGTTTTAAAACTAGCATTTTAACATGACAAAATACGGAAATCGTTGTTTTGAAATATGACAAACAGAAAAATTCCTTAAAATTTGATCTAAACCAACAATTTCTTTTTATTTTTAGTAATGCCATTATCCATATTTTTGCTATATATGATAATTACAATTATATTTATTGAATTACAAATCAATATTATTCATATGTCTAATCAAGCAAAACACATACCGCAGGACCACAAAATTTGAATGACTCAACGTCATTTTTGCAAAAGAAATACGTTAAAGAAATAATGTTAAAAATTTAACAGCAGACTGACCAAAAAACTGCTTAATATAGATCAGATTTGATAAAAACCCAAAATCTAAACAATTCTGAGCTTTTACGTGTTTTTTAAACAATAAAAGTTGAAATAAATGGGTCGTTTTCCGTTTTTTCACCATAACGTGAAAATTATTGACGGAACTGCAATACGATGTACAGACGATTTGTAGAGAATTAAAAGACCTTCAAAATGAGCGTTTCTAAAGGTGATCGGAGAATTTTTCACCGACGAAACTTGGATAAATCGTTAAAATGGACCCTTTTTCAAAAATTCACAGCTTTGCCCAGTTTGTTTAAAAAAAAACGCAAAAACTCAGGTTTATCTAGATTTTGTGTTTTATCACGTTTGATCCATTTTAAACAAAGTTTTTTGATTCGTCTGTTGTTAATTATCCAACAAATTTTTTTGCTCTACAAACGGGGCTCTTAGTTGTCCCAAACTTTATTTCAGGTACTAATATCAGAATATGTTTATTAATCAAAATGCCTTTACATCTGATATTTACACATTTAAAGTTTCTGTAGTTTCTGAGAGAGTTGATGCAGTCATTTTTAAACAGAAAAGTAAAAGCAAGTACTCAAATTTTAAAGTAAATAGTTTGTAATGAATGTCATTTTTAAATATACTTTTTGTGGTAGTAATACAAGCAAATTTTAGTGTGTTGGTAATGGATTTCTAGAGAGTTCTTAAAGATTCATCAAAAATAACTTAAGTTGTAGGTTTCGACATTGACTGTACCTAATCTATCAAGCTTACCATACAACACAATTTTTCCGGACAATTTTTTGTCTTGTAACGAGTTTCGATTAGCATCGCGTACAATCGAACGAAAATTAGCCGATGAAACTCTCGCAGCCGCTTTTTCCTAACGTTATTAACCATTCGTATCGTTAGAATAACCGTCCGTATTCCGATGACCATCGTCAATGGCTCCAAATTTGCGGTATTATAAATTCTCCTCATTAAACGAAATGAATTGAGCGACACGACACGCATACGGAGGCATTAAATCGAACCCAATTAGAGCCGGGCGTCAACTTAGATTTTCATGAAAACCGCACCGAAAACCATAGCCGAGTTATCGCCTGAATTTATGATTGAATTGTTTGTACTGACTCTCCCTCTCCCTCTCACTCTCTCTCTCGCTCTCTTTCTCCCTCTCGCTTTGCTGTTCCCATCAAGGGGATCATCGGCAACGACGTGATGATTCCATATTGATGAGGAGCATGCCCGTAATTCATTTTCGGACGAGTACGATCGACGGGTTTTTCGGGGAGCGAATTCGTAATTTTGAATTACGGGGTATTTACGGGGGGGTTGGCGAAGGAAGGGGTCGCTGCTCCTACGGACACGTTAGAGGGATGCGACGTTTTCGCTCGCGATTTATTGTTCAGTTTGGTCTCGATTTATCTCCGCGTCCTTACTGAGGGTCCCTCAGTCCCTACGCACCTTAGGTACGGATCAGTCCTTCAATCAACGTTATTGGTGAATCAAGTAATAGTGTGTTATTCAACTGGACTATAATGATGACTAGGGGAAATCTGTATGAGATGATCCCTTTAAGGATGGATGCTCGTAGCTGAAATGATTTTCAAGTTAATGTGATAGCTTTTAATGACTGCTGATTTATATGTCTACCTGTTATGAGCCAGATATTAAATTACAAACAGGGTTGCTTCTTCTGATCCTAAGGTGGGGGTCTTGATACCTCACGGTATTTAATGACAGGCTCTACCTTTCAAGTCCTGGAAGGTTTTAGTGTTGTTGTTAAACTAACAACAACTTGTGCAATTTTCTGATAATGTAACTACTTTCATGATTTTTCAGTGTCTGTATTCCTGGAACAAATCCAGAACGATCAACAAAATTTTTGAAATCTCACAGCTTCCAATGTAACAAACCACTTTACTAACGTTTAAATTCCATATTCAAGTACCAACTAAAAATATCGGATGCTCTGTGTAGTTGTTTGGGCTTCGTTCATGGTTCTAAACCTTAAATTGCAAGTTAGAATTGAGAATGGGAATTTTGAAGATAGTAGAATATTATTAGATTCCATTCCAGAAGAGCCACATTCATATTTGCTGACCCATCGAGGGGTGTTTTGGTGTATTAAAGGGGAGATTTACTGTCTTGGCCCTAGAAATTCGTCTTTCGGTGGAAAAATTGTCTGGATTAAATAGGTACAATTTAAATAGGCATAATTTATTTAAAGTATAAAATTTGGTGCCTTACTTCTGCCCGCTTCTTTGTTAGTATGTGAGCCTGCTACATGTAATTCATTTTTCCAGATAGCCCCTTGTTTACTTGCTTACTCATTCCTTCCTTTGGTAAAAACCATGAACTTCCACCAATTGCTTTCAGAGCAAAAATAACCAAAATTCACAAATCTCATATTAAAACGTTTGATGAGAAAACGTCAGAGATTTTACAGTAATTTTTCTGAAAATAGGCACAATTTTATAGGATTTGTTGGAAAGATACTATTATACTTATTCTCATACAGAGGCAGTTTACTCTCCAAGAGATTCTCTTACAAAATATTGTATAATATATTTACACTTATACCTACCCATTATTACGTGAATTTACTTATGAGTTCCTTAAACGTTAACTAGAGGACGATCGATCACATGACACCAACACGTACAGTCGGATAGAAGTTAACAAATGTTTAAAGGAGGGGTTTTACCCTCGACAAACCTAAATAAATATTTATGGAGTAGTCTCTATTTAACTAACATGAAAAATTTAGGGGGAAGTATTGGTAGTGTACTTAATAGGATTGCAGGGCGTGAAAATCAACAATGTTCGATAGCATAATGAAGTTCTCACCATAAATATACATTTCACAAGTATCGAAATGTGGAATCTGTGGTCGCCAACCTGCTGTGGCGAGCTATCTGCCGCTGAAAAAGGAAATTCTGGAAACTCACAACACGGTTTATACTTTAAAATTGTAGCGGTTTAAAAATCCAAGAAACACCAAATAAACTGCAAATTAAAAAAAAATAATCAATGACTCTCAACGCTAGTCAATTTGTTTAAACAGCTATTTTTTATTTGCACATGTAGTAATATTAGTAATATAATTAGATATGCGTGGAATATATATGTGCATGATTTGGTGAACTGTTTATTTCAAAATTATACCTCAACACATTGAAAATGTTGGCGACCACTGATCTAAATCGTTCACAGTGTAATGGAGTTTTATGATATTTGTAAAAAGAACATAAACCTGCTTTGATCTAATGCGGGATATATTATGGGAATAGCTATAATGATCAATGCATTATTCAGAAAGCGGGAATAATTGAATTGTCTTTTATGAATATTGGAATTGCCACGGTTTTGATGAAAAATAAAAATTCGTATACTATACCACGAGCACTGCTCCTGGAGATCCTCGTATACTATTTGTATGAGCGAAGATAGTGACGACACTATTCACTATACTAGGATTAACGAAGCTATGGAGCAAGGAAATGGCGGAACTTACGCTTGCTCACTTGCTAGTTCTTCGTACTTCCGCCGCTATCTATGATCTATGATATCGTCGTTTAATCTGCACCTGGATCTGAAATAACCTGAAAATATTCCAGATATTAATCAAATCCAAACTTGATTCAGAGTTAAATTTTACTTCAATAAGACTATAATTTACCGGTATTATCCACAGACAGCGAATCATTTCATCTGTCATTTTACATGTCAACAATATAAGTGTGTTAATTTATCACCCATAATATGATCCTTGCAAATTGAACGGATTTAGGAAAGATTAATGTGTAATTACGCCAATGGTTTTTGTATCGAATGATTTTATTATTTTATTGTTATACGAAAATGTATAGGTATTACCTCGACCTATCCGAGATTAACATGTTTCAGTAGTTTCATAAATTGATTAAGTTGTCTGTTAACGTTTTCCATCACTGCGATTGGAAATATAATTAATTAACCATTTAATCATTGTAATTAATCGTGAAAAGTGTTTTCATTCGTGCTGTATAATAACAAAAGGTTAGCACTATGAATAGATACAGTAAATGGTTCAGTTGAATTATGAATGTACAATTGATTTATCGAATATTTTTTTAGAGAATATTTGTCATACCTCCAAAACCATTTAAATTTTACCATATGTTGAGTAGCTCTTTTAAACTGATTTTTGTTTGAAACACAATAGTAATTATTATCAAAATAAAATTGTTTGAAATGCTTAATCGAAGTATCTACTCTTCATTAAATTTTCACATGGCATGCTCCATAGGTCTTTTTGGAAAGTTCATGTGCAAGTTCATGTTTCTATCACTGATTTCACAAAAATGTAATATAATTTTTGCAAAGCGGTTCGGCGAAAAACGTAGGATTTCGAACAAAAGATTTCCACTTGTGAATCTTCGTCAAGAAGAAACCGTAATTCTTTTACCTGTCAAAACAACGAATTACGCCCATTTATACTAAGTTCGTACGGGTATCCAAGAATGTAAGCTGCTTAAATCAAAGGAAATGACTCGGAAATAAAAGGCTTTACGTTACACCCGTTAAAATATAAACCGACGTACGTCATCATGAAAAACGTACGGAAGTTTTACTATCCGGTGTCGTAATGAAGCGACGGGAGAGTAGTCCAGAAATAGGGAACGGTGTGGTGCGTGCTTACCGGTGAGCAACGGGTAATTTTGAGAAAGTTACCAGACAACGGAACCGAACAATTTTCGTCGAAAAATCCGCGTAAGTTTCACGTAACATGCTCCATTGCATGTGACGTTTCGCTACCCGAGGCGTCCACCTCAGTCGACGTCGGTTCACGAAACTTTAACCGTCGTCGTTTCACCTTCCACACAGATACCATCTGAACATGCATAATGGAAAAGTTCGGTGCAGATTTTTCACGATAGTTACACTATAATACGAATTTTTACGCCAGGAAAATAAAAGTTACTTTGCTAACCGGGCCCTTTTAATAATATAATGGAGGGATAATTTTTACGGCCGATGGAAACGGCGAGATAACGGCAACGATTTCTTATAAAATGTCACCCCTTCAATAAAGTAATAAGGGGATATTACTTATAATTACAAACCTAGATTATATATGTTGTTTTCTATAGAAGTAAAAAAGATTAATGTTGCAAAAATCATGTGAAAGCCACTTACATGAAGGGTTGGTTTAAGGCTGGCACTGCTTTATAGCGTAAAAATAAACGTGCTTCAAAAACAATTAATTGTTTCTTTGCAGTGTATAATGTTGACTCGTCATCCAATCCATTTGATATGAAAGCGGTTCGACGATGACTGGCACATTTATAATCGCGCCTTGAGGATTACTCATACCTTAAGGCGTACTTACTGTGCCATCCGTATTTTATAGTCAACTAAGCGCACCTTAAGGGTGAGATGTGGTCGAGGTCGGTTTCATTTTACCTTGAGACGTGGATTCAAGGTGAATGATGATTATTATGAGTGCGTCAATCGAATTATTAGATTTACGTAGTGAACGTGAGTTTATAACGTTTATAAGTTTATCATTAATATCATTAATCATAAGCGTAATCATCGCATGGCACTATAACAGTTGGATACTTGGATATCTTTTAAATGACAGGGAATAAAAATTTAATATTTGGTACGCATGTGTAACTTGATATGCCCTTTAAGAATAGTCATAAAAATTAGTATTGCCATTTAACAAAATTGTCGATGACGTAATATCTTAAAATTTGGTGCACGCCGTATAACCTTTTTTTACATTAAAAAGAGCGCAATTCAAAATACTAATCGACCTGTCCGAGGATACTTCCAACAAAAAATTGTCTTTGACTTACTGAATTTATTCTAAGTTAGAGAGTCGCGCTGTAAAAGAACGAGTGCTTTAATTACTGGGGAGCCATAAGAAAATCATAGTGTACATGAAAGGAAGATTCATTTATCTTGTAAAAACTAACTAATCAACCGAAAGCATCATCACTATCCACCGCCCCTAACGTTAAGTGTCCTTATTTGAAGTGAATCAGGCCTAAAGGCTTAAAATCCGCTTCTGAGGAGTGGTACACGAGCGAGCTCGTAATGTTTGCGGTCCAGAGTATGTCATGTTTCCGACCGACTTGCCATCTCTGGCACGATGACGTCTCGTGTAGCAGCAGCTTCCAGTCGATTTGGTGGGCACGTTCCCCCGTGGAACTCACAACAAGTGGTAGAGCCGTTTCTATTATTAATTTCTCGACGAGCTGCGGCGGTAAAAATTAACGCCCGCGAATCGATTCCTCGTCCCAGTCGTAATTCCATAGATCGAACGGCGCCGCGGAAAGTTTTACACGGCTCGAGATGGAAACTGCGAAATTTTAACAACTACGTAAACGTTCCGGGTATCACAACAAACGACCGTAATTTTCGAAACTTTGTAGAAGTGCTCGGGAGTAAATATTAAAGCGTTACGACACACAAGCCATAATAATTATTTTTAAACGTCGCATTAAACAGTTTCTAATTAAATCTGTAAGGGAGATACCTACGGTAACTTAGTAAATCTTTCTTCCTCCGCTATAGGATGTATAATATAGAGTAATACAATAAATAGGTAATCCACATAGTTAAGAAACAATGTGAAACAGTAATCGAAGAGGCCTTGGAAAACTGTATTAACCGTGTTTTTGGAAAGAAAAATGAGTAGCTTGCTGCGGAATATGTTCGTCAGTTTATTATGAATTTGAATGATGACAGGCCTATCTCTCAGGAGTAAGATCGATCAGAAGGGGATGTTACTACTTTAATAACTACTTTATCAAAAGCGATAAGCCGGATATTAAATGCATCATAAGACAATATCTATTGTTGATGTCGTATAATGTTCGTTTTATATGTTTGCTTTGGTTGACTGAAGATACTTGCCGATATATCTCCTCAGTGAAGGAAAAATATCACTGTTATATGTAGTAGCTATATAAAATAATCCTGACATTTATACGAACCATGACTAGAATAAAAATAATTGTCCTCACTCGATTGTAATATGTAATTGTTTCAGATCATTTTGACTTCATTTTCAAGTTTCGTAAGCAACTCATAAATATTTAAATACCACTATTTCAAACATTTTTTTATCCCCTTCAAGATGGTTACTCCACATTATTTTAATAAATTAAATTAATTTAATAATTAATTATTTTTCATAAGCAAAAATATGCGTATTTTGACTTGTACTTGTCGATAACTAAAAAATTACACCTAATCTACTGATATAAAAGTGTAGGTTATGTCCCTGTAGGCCTATGTTACCTCAAAGCTTGTCAGATACCTGGCCAGTTCGGTGTTTTCAACAGGGTGTTTTCCCCTTTATTTCTTTGATTACCTGATTCTAATATATACCTACTTCTTATAAACTTAAAGTAATGTAATGAAATCACCACTAATCGAACATCTTGCCGAATTTATTACTGAACATATTTAGATGGCTACTGGCTATTAATTGGTATCTTTCGTAAATTAGTTCATACATACGAAATTTATTATCTTAGGGTTAGAATATCGATTCTACGTATTTAGTTTTTTTAGCGTAAACAAACGATCCCTGATACTTTTCCATTAGGAGTGACACATTTCTCCGGTATCAATAATCGATAGATAGACACCCACACACAGTATAAGTATAGTATAGAGACGTGTATATATGTATATACATACGGGCTGGCGCGCGCTGGTTAACTACTTCGCACCACAAATAATTGATACCATCAGGAATCTTGTTTAGTATTCCATTAACGTTGAGCGAGCAGGTTAAACTGACGTTATGACACGTGTTCAGCCCAGATGAAACATAAGCCTTTGCGCCTCCCGAATAACTTACATGTCATTGTAAACAAGGGTGTGTATGGGTCGAGATTATGCAGTCAAATGAGATTGTGGAATATGCATGAAAGCCGCCGCGGGACCGTCGAGGTACACCTGGTTAATGCGCGCCGCGACGCCCCACCCTCCACCGACGGCCATGATATTATTAGGGGGCTACATTGAATTCCTGATGGGCTTTCGAAGTTGTGTTCTATGGAACACCGGCGGTTTTGCTCTATTTCCAGATAGGTACGTCGGGGGGAGAAAAGGTGTTGCTTTTCGGTGGCGGCTAAACGGATTCCCTACCCTACGAGCTGGGAATGCACTCGACACTTTCATCCACTTCTCCCTTTCGAACATTCCCCGTATCTGTGTTTTAGATTTACTGATGTGATGCTCGACTGCGGATCTTGAAATTTTATGTCAGTGTAATTAAGGGATTACATATTAAGGAAATGTAGGTGAACAGAAATCTGGAAGAAGTTAAATCGATGGAATTATGAACTATCTTCTGATGAATATCAAGTAGTCAGAAGAAACAGTTAGGAATTTTTCTTTAAATGTAAATGGCTCTGCTAGTAGGAGCTCTAAGCATCCTTTCTTAAAAATAACTAGTGGGTCATGATTGAAACAAATAGTAATTCAACATCTTCATGTTTCTGGAGATATAATTATTAAAAAACCCTAAAATATATATTTCATTTATAAATAAGCGCCACTGGTTACTTTCCCCAATGTCTAAATATACGATTTACTGATCAGTCAAACTCTCAAACAAATGTCGACATAAATAAACACTCCTACCTGGCCAGGTTTATCCTACAGCACTTCCTGCGTCCTGCACTTTTATTTTGGGGGTCGCCTCTTTGAATCGAAACAACTGAAGAAGATTACCCTTGCAGGTGGATGATGCTGTTATTTTCAAAGCCTCAGGGCACTTACAGGAACTCGTACCATGAAAAAAGTCACTAAAATTTTCATGAAATTTCAGAACATGCTACATACTTGGCTTTTTTACTTTCTTCTCGAATTCCTCTAGTCACCAACTAATTTTTTGAATAACAAACTAATTGTGCAATTGAAACACTTGGTTTCAAATTTTCCGAAAAGATGGATTTTGTATGAAACTATGCCTGCTATAAATTTGATTTCAATTAAATGGATTGTTAGGAAGTAATTGTACATTTACTAAATTTGCAGCGTGAACCAAATGGGACTGTCTGACGCCCCTAAGGATTTAAAAAAAAATATATGAGACTTTTCCTTTTCGCTCGAACCTAAAAAGCTTAAAGTAACAACAGATCTAATGGTTGTGGTGGTAAGCAAATAATTTACTCAATGATTTTTGGATTTAGCATTTACACGTGTCGAATGAATTGTATTACGCTTATTTCTTGGGTAATAACAACGAAATGGATAATAACACTTTGTGTTATAATTCACATGTTTCCTAAATAATTGCTGCAGAAAGTGGTATGATATTAAGGGTTATGCCACTTTTGTTACCAGTACCACAAAATAATTTTCCTAATTATGGAACAACAAGCATCCTCTACATCGGTCCTCGTTATCCGCAACATAATCCTAACTACGTACAGCTTCTGTCATGACCTCATTCCTATATACGTTTAGGGTTTCGTGGCATGTAAAAATTAAAAAATTCAAAGTCAAATAATGTTTCAAAAACAAGTCTTGCGATTCCAGGTTTCTCTGTAGCCGTGTTATCTCGGAAAAGTAAAAGCGGTGCCGTAGTTCCGGCGAAGGCAGCAGTTTTGTTAGGATCGTCGCGAAAATGTTTCCTTAATCGTGAGCTTCTCGTCCAGGATCATTATTATCCGGCACATATTTCCCGCATCCCGTCCTCATGTTTATCTCAGTGAAATGTATCGTTTTTCCACTTTTCGATCCGCACGTATCTCGCGCGCACAAATAAACATAATTGCGTTTTCTTAACGTAGATTACGCGGCGGACCCGCTTCTCTGGGACGACATCCGAACGCCGTTAAGGCCAAAAGTTCTACCCTCTCTTATCTCTCCCACATTCAACATACACACCCTCGACCATAACGCTCCCGGGTCTCGATAGCGGCAGTCCAGGAAGTCCGTCGCTCACTTGATGCTCCTACTTCCTTCTTAGATCGTCCATTCAATTTTTAATATTGCCCGCTGCAACTTTCGGTATTGCGGTTAATGTTCGAAGTTGCGGGCTTCAACGGGAGTTTGAAGTGTTTGTTTACCTTTTTTATTTCTCTTCCCCTCCATCTGTCTTTCTCTTGTTCCGTAATATCCAGGATGAAGTTCGCCAGGAATTGAACGGGAAAGTTCACTTTCTATGAATTCGGTTCGGGATACAAAACCCAATGGAACTTGTCCTTCGGCGCAAGTTCAAACTAATTTTTAAAAATGCCATTAATAAGTTCCAGAAGACGATCTTTAGGCGAAGAAGGAATTAATGTTTGATTACTGAATTCTGGATGTAGATTCCGAAGTGTCCCGTTGAAACTCCCCTGATCTTCCTTAGCGTCTCGATTGAATTCCCGATCGGATACGGTGATTTTCTGGTTACACACAAGACACCGGATCCGGGGTGGTAAGTAGATCTCATTCGAACATAAACACGGAATGATTGATGGGGTATGGTCGGACAACGGGAAACCTGACACGTCCTATCTCGGTCTGACGATAAATAGCTCGGCAGATAGACGTCATTGACGTATTAGATACGGAGGTTGATTTCCGCAATTAGTATCGTGACAGCGATCTGGTAAATTACATCGACGGCGAACGCTGGGTGCCGTCGTTGTCGCGATTGTTTTGCTACACGTAGAGGAAGTGCCACGTGATCTGTAGGGCGGTAAAAGTGCTGAGAAACGTCCTTCCGTGCTTCTGCTACCTTAAAGGAAGATAGATACTTCAATAATTATTCTCAGTACACATGATGAAACATGATAAATGCGAGCGACAAAAATATAGGGGCAGTGTATAATTAAAAGTCCTCAGTTTTGAATTTCGCATTATACATTTGCCGGTTACACCAACACTTGTAAATATATTTACCCGACTAGTTACATCGTTCGTTGTAATTGAGTTTAAATACTTCTAAACTTTATGAACGCAGGGTGCCGTTACTTTGCGCTTAAATATCTTATTATACCGCCCGGAATTATTCTTCGTTAATGGATGTGGCTTACTGAAACATTTGCACTATGTTCCCCCTTAAACCTCGTCTTTCTCTCTCTATCTACCGCGGATATCCACCGCTCAGTCTAAACAGATGGATTTTCCCAAGATTCAACGAGGATTTCGTTTTACCAGACACACCGTTTAAGGGGTAAAGATGGAGCGGATGAGTAAAAACAATACCATCGTCGTACACCCGCACTCACACACGTCGCGGCGAGATTTCTCACTAGTTCGGATGCGGATGCTTTAATCGAATCAAAGACTTACCGAAAACGGGATCGTCCAAATCCGAAAACTGGATAAGGATCGGGAAGGAGGGATAATATGGTCGGAAAGGCGCCTGGTTGTACTGCGGTTGGCTTTGTTCCCGTTTTTGCTTATTCTCTTACGCCTAACGGGATTAGCTACAGGTTCCTTAAGTTCTTTGGGATAATTGGTCTGTATCATATGAATACCGTGAAATGAATTTAATTTCATATGTTCTACGTATGCTTTCTTTCATAAAGACGTAGTATGGAACAGTATCTATTTCTCTAATTTACGTGATGAGTCATATTTGTAGGACGAAAAAAGGATTGTTGAGCATGACTGTCCTATGTCTAATAAGTATGGAAAAACCATAAAACCATCACTCTTGAACTTTTTGGTTCGTGACCCGAGGGGAGGTGAGGCGAACCCGTGGGTTTAGGCCAAGGCATCCTTGAAAATGTGATCTTCAGATTTTTATTCCGAAAATTAACGATTTTTGGAGCTCAAGGGAAAGGACCAAAATTGTGAGACGTACAAAATACTGCAATTAATTAGATGTTATTTTTTTCTCAAAGTGACATTTTAAATTTTTCCAGGTTAATCACATAGAGACCTAGGAAGTTTTATTGCGGCAATATTGTGACAATATTAAACCTCCTGTATGCGGACTATTAATATCACCCTTGAAGAGAAATCTAAATTGAAAAAAAATTACTAGAGCCTATGCTTTATGCTGTGAAGAGAATTTCCAATTTGACGAAAATTCTGTTGTTTGATCTCATGTGGTGTATTCTAAAGTGCAATTTACGTTGTCAGTGATAAATCCAAAAGGATTATCGATGCTGTAACAATTTAGGGGAAACATACCTCATCATCTGCTGTAATGTTTTATCGACAAGAAAAATCACATAATATGAAGCTTAATAATTGAGTAAACGTTTTGTTTCATTCAAAATATAAGTAATGGTTGTTTAAAATGTTTTCGATGTTTGCTACAACTACGAGTTTCAATCAATTTTCTATTTGTGGCAAATGGTAAGATGAAAAAATAATGGAAATTCGTAAATGAAAGCAAACGATTGAAATATTGCTATTTTATATCCTATGTATATCCTAGCAACATCGCCAGCACTTTAATAGCTGTAAACTATGTTGTTTATACACATGATGAATTATAAGTCTACAAGCGCAGACCGTTTCAGGAGCAATTAACTTCTCCTCTTCTATAGCTACTATTTTATTCTACTATTTTAGTTTCCTTCCCTCTTCGTCGTGCTCGTATTCTTTTGAAGTGTCGTCAAGTGACTCCTTATATATTCACTATTTCTAAGTTTCAGTCAATTAAAACGGGAAACTTATGCAGCCGTTCGTCTAAAAGCGATTATCAATTCCCTCTAATGTCTAGTAGTGAAGAGAGGGAACGAGGGAGAGAGAAAAAATAGGAGAAGGAAACCGCGGCTCGTACGTATGCAGATGACCCGGGTGATTTTCTTTTGTCTGCGCCCGAGTTTGCAAAATTAGTCTCAGGGAAACGTAATTCGTTTAAATGTGGCCCTTTATTGAGGGGGATGATAGCGAAAATTTGCCTTAATTCCTCCGTTTCGTGGTGAAAGATTCCAATTTCGGAGTTCTAGGAGGAAATTGAACCGACTCGCCGCGGTGAACTCCCAGGATTGAGACATATCGCCGTTTTATATAATTTAAGTAACGGCTTTGTATGCTAATTCTATTTCCCGGATGAAAATGAATGATAAAGACTTAACTTTAGCGAAATATTTGTCAGGGTAAAACAAGAATTGATAGCGAAACTAGCAGGGCACATGCTAAGGCACAAGGAACTAAAACTCACGAAGCAGAAGATAAAAATATTTATTTGCTTAGATTGCATAGAGATTTAACTTTGAAAATTAAAATAAAAATAGTAATTAGAGGGCGAACTTTTAGGAAGAAGGACCCCAAAGATGGCGTAATCCTTAAATAAGTGACAAATTTTATGCTTCATTACTTAATCTTCTCCTTAATTTCACGAATTCAGATAGTTAAATTAAACGATAGTTAGCATAAATATACCGGGGCTTTAGTTAAATACGTCGGTGTATATTTTCGGGCCTAGATTTCTGCTTTGTGGGCATTTCGTATACTCGAGAAAAGCTGTCAAGCAATGAACCGACAATAGGGGCAGTAAGCAACGTCTCAATTACGAAATCAAACACGAGAATACGTCACGTCTAATAGATTGCCATGCCAACATATCAAAGAGATATCGCGCTAATCCATTTGCGGAGAGATACTAGTGACCTCTCCCGTACCTGTCCCGATATACTTACTATCTATTAGTGATTTATTGTGATTGCAGCTATGGCCGAATGCCGTCCATTAGTTATATCACATAATCCGGCCAATGTGCGTTATTTATCTTCGAGGATTGTTCTACCGAGCTGCTAAAATGGGAACGTCCCGATCCAATTCGACCTTCAAAGTTTTCGCAAAGAATTAATGAAGTAGTAGGAACTTGTGAGAATTTTCCAATTAGTATTAAAACTCTGCTGAATTAATAACCTTCGAAACTTCATAAACTATCTCGTTTAACCCTGTAGCGCTTTCAATTACCTCTCGTTCGACGTTTGAACGTCTCGTCTCCGTCGCCGTAGCCACCCATCCGTCCCTTCGATTTGCTTTCCCCACCAATTTTCCGTCCAAAAACACACTATCGGAAAATATAATTATTAACAGGGGCCGAGCGAAAAGCAAGTCACTCGCCAGAAGTCACGTATACTATAATTTCAGTATTTGAAATTACTGAAGTTTCAGCAAAGACGTGAGAGATAACTTCGTGGAGATTCGTTCCTAATTTTAATTTACTGGCTCGGGATATTTCATTCGAATCCGTTTTGGGGGAACGCCTTAACGATCTTTTTGATAAATGGAATTGTTTATGTTATTTAAGAGACGGAATGCACGTGTCGTTCGTTCCCAACATTTTTCTATTTTTCTATTCGCATTTTAAAATGTAGAGCAAGCTCTTGCTCTTCTCATGCTTGTTTGAATTCTAATTGAAATTACAGTAATTACGAGGGTTACAGGGTCGAGAAACCTCTTAGTCGAAAGGGGTTAATTTATGAAGAAATCTATCAAACAATGAACTGAATACGATCATTAGAACCAAAGATATTTCAAAAATAATTATTATTAAGGGAATTCGTCCCGAATCGCACTTTATTAAATAGTGTTAAAATTATTTGTTTTTCCGGCTTGTCCTGCATAACTACTTTAGAGGGATTTTGTAAAATCTCATATTATGCAGGGCTTATAAACATTATACGTATATAGATTTAATTAGTAATATTTAAGCACACCAATGTATATAGTAACATTAAGTATAACATTTTACATTTCAGACGATGGCACACAGATAACTTACGCTTGTCCTATACAAACACTTATACATTAAGTGTCATGGACAGTAACCCAAATCACATCTCGAGAGATTCTAATTAATGCAATGCAGAAATTTAGTCACTTGATAACTTTGAGTATTGGAGGCAGCTAATGTTCTTCAAGCAATCTTATATATGTGCTCATTCCCCCAATTTTATCGTTTTATAAAACATCTAATATAAAAGATATGCGAGTTATTTAAGGTTATCAAAGCGTTTGCCTAACATAATTTCCACGATATACTCGTATTATGATGAATTAGGGAAGATATCCGTTATACACACATTACGTAAACGTACCGATACCACATCAATAGACGTGATATTTAACTGTAAATACAATGTGTATACGTAATAATGTGCTTGCCATACAATACGTTAAAGTGTATTTATTCGTTAGACTTGAATCACTGAAATATGATACACACATTATACGACTATTGAATGAAAGCTAAATGCTAAACTGGAAAAGTTTTCACCGGTTTAAACTGAAATTATTTAGAATTGAATATAATAGCTCGTGTAATTTGACTTTTAAGAACAAATTGAAACCAGTAGACAACTATTTAACATATTTAAGGTACGTAGATTGTTGTGTACTAAATCACTGAAATCGCTATTTTTGACAATTTTTTTTTGGTCTACAGATTTAATTAGTAGTTTCATACATAATCCCAGGGTTTTAACGAGGTGGTCCAAGAAACCTTTAAAATCCGATCGATCTTCCCTTTAAATTGTTCAAAAATTACACTTTAAATGTCAATTTAAATTACAATAAAGTAGCTGGAGAAAGTCGTCCAAGTTCTCAGAGTTGGTTACCATGGTCAAGAGAAAAGAGAGAAATCCCAAGTTTTTCCAAGTGTTTTAAAAATAGTTGGATGGACTTGTAGTTTCTCTCTTTTATCTTTACAACAAAGTACACTACATTATCTAAGCGTAGTGTCACTATGGTAAATTTAGTCCTGACGAGATTTAACAATGTACATTCCTTCCAAAAGTTCCTTTCAATTTAGTAATTTTAGAGCCTGATTTTTTATTTAATTTGTTTATGTTTATTAATCCTATAATACTAGTGAGCATATTTAATATGTATGTTAATATGTGAAACATGTCTTCAATTCGATTCTTTGAACATATATTGGTCTCCTTTTGATACGAAGCAGCGAAGAATTTAGTTCTTGAATTTCTTAAAGGAAAATTTCCTACGTATAGTTCATAACGATTATCTATCTGAGTATTTTCCTTTATCAGAGCGGCTGTCAGGGAGCAAGCACCATCCGCAATTCCGAATTCCGCCGTTTTCCTCGATTAATATTCAATGGTTCCATCAGATCTTTCATTTTCAGTAACAATTCCCCAACAATATCGACGTCGTCTGAATAATAATTCCTCTAACTTCGTACCGTATTGGAACAATCAACTCGGTCGGTTTACACGAGGCGCAATGGATTGGAGAAAAGCGACCTTTGTAGTGCAAATTCTCCTTTTCTAAATCATCCGAATTGCCGATGCAACTCGGAATGAGGAATGAGAACGTCCTAATTTATACCATTTCGTGGAGTAACACACCTGTGTTTGGTTTCGTCTTTTAATGGATCCGCGCTACTTGAAGAGCGGTAATCTTTTTATCGCGCCAAAATAAGCTTCGCTGTGGGAGTTAAATCTTAACTTTACGACAGAGGAGTGCGAAACGCTTTGATATATTCATTCGATTTAAATGTATGGGTTGCTGTTACTCCTTTTATATGGAAATTTGAATCGAATATTTCGGGGTTGAACACTTATGTTGAACATTTCTTTACGAGCTGTTTTAGTCTTGTCAATTACTGATCTTGAAAAAAAAAATAGAGGATTACGTTAAAGACCTTTGATAAAATTTCGTTATATTTGTCCTATGTAGGTGAAATGGGGGGAGGTATTTCTTGTAGAGTAAGTTAATTTGTAAATGTATCGATCAAGTTCAATCTTGGAATTTGACGACATATTTTTGGTAAATTGACTTAATGTTGTGTACCTACCGAGGGGTAGAAGAAGTGGTAAAATTTTTACAATATTAAATAAGTTGCAAGCTACTGAAAACTTGAAATATTTATAGATGGGGGTGTTAGATGATTCAGGAAAATCAAATAATCCCAATTTTCACTTTCTGAGTGGGTGGAAAATGGGTGATGATACGTGCGAAGCCGGATACAACGGCTTGTATACTTATATATGTTAATATACATCTCTCTAAAATATATAGGATCTGCTATATAATACATATACATTTTATTTAGCTTTACAATGAAAAAGTTGCAGCGGTAAAAGCCTTTTTGTATCCTATTTTATTGATATCATACATTAGGTCAAATATATCGAAAAAATGATCTTATGTTGTAATTATGTATCACTATGTTTTATTCGCGAACTACTCACGTCTCTTTGGAAAGAAATTTCGACTAAAACTCCATCCTTCTCGCTAAGTCCTTGCGCCCACTTATTAAGTAATTAAGACGGAGTTCATCGCAGCAGGATGCAGCCGAGTGCGAAGAATAGGCTTTTTCCGTTCGGAACGTTAATCCCGGATTATTCCACATCAAACTGCTGGCGTTAAGGCTTAAAGTAATTCGACTGCGTCGAGCTTCCCTTCTCCCTTTCTACCCCTCTCTCGTGCTTTTTCTCTTTCTCTCTCTCGCCCTTTCTCTTCTTGCCTCTCCTCACAATACACTCATTAGTGGAACTTTGAATTCGCCGAGCGATCCAAGAGAAAAATTCGAAGCTCCCGGATTGATCCGGGGAGGTATGGAGCGACGGCGGAAACGAGGTAAATAATTTTTTACGCGGTACAAAGCGCGAGCCAAATCCGATAATGAGGGCGAAATATTAACGGTTTCGAGTGGTTCCTATGGCCCTACTTATTGCAAAAAGCGCAGAGGAAATGCAGGGTTTAATACAAAATCTGAAACGTATTATTCAGGTAAAGGGAGAATATTAGTGGGAGGGAAGGTTCTTGAGGTTTTAAAAGTTATACGATGTTTGTGGCGGGAGAATTTTCAGCGCCAAGAACCTCCCTCAATAAGTATAAAAGAGGGGTAAGACTGGATATCCCTGTAGGAAATTTGGATATCAACGTGAAAGCAAATGTGCGAGTAAAGGTTATTTATTCGTTGCCTAGTGCACGGAAGGTTATTATTGACTTGATTCGTTTCTAATGCGTTTTTAAAAGGATTCTTGGAAAAAACTTGTTTGCATTG
This sequence comes from Cryptocephalus primarius, assembly GCA_963576515.1. NCBI lineage: Eukaryota > Metazoa > Arthropoda > Insecta > Coleoptera > Chrysomelidae > Cryptocephalus > Cryptocephalus primarius. The sequence continues at coordinate 15,437,845 of OY754941.1, forward strand.
ATTGTGTCAAATAGAAAGCCTTTTCCTACCCAACGAACTGATTGAAAAATATACGTTGTCACTCCTTATAACAAGAACTGAATTATGGTAATATTATTCTCGAAGGTGTATTGAAATATGACACTACTCTTTAACAGAAGTACACATGAGAAGCACTTAACTACCCTTGAAGAACTTTACTTCAACGAGAAAATTAAAGAAAAGTTATTAGACCTGTACAAATGGTAGTTGTGAAGATGTAGTTGAAATTAAGCGACCAACAGGGAGGGAGTTATTGGTTATGTAATGAAAATGGAAAAAGATGGAAGTTTAAACACAATAATGAATTGCATACAATGGAAAAATCTTGAACAAAGAAATTAGTGAGGTTTTGGGGTAAATGATCAGAAGATGGCATTAGTAAAGAATTCAAATTTGGTTGCCATGAATACCAACAGCAAAAAGCAAGTTGTAGCCGAAATTCTTTGGTTTTCACTTTGTTACTTTCTTTTGTTATGATGACATTGTACATTGTCATCATAGGACAATAAAGATTAATAAAAGACAACAAAATTTGTTTTAGGCTTCTTTTAAGTTATTTTATGTTGAGAACATTTATGTTCATATGAATGTTGTAATAAAAAAAAATTAATTTAAGATATAATTAGTGTCATGTCCCGTGTGACGCCGAGTAATAGTTATAAATTAAGGTTATATCGCTATTGTTTATTATTAACGAAAGAATGACGAATAACGTCGAAAAATCCTGGAATATTTTCAATACTTGGCATGTTATCCTTTTCCCAACTGGGGAATCCCTTATACCCAACTGAATAAAACCGATAAGTTTGTGTATAAAAATTTAATTAAGTCAAACAATGACAATGAGGTACGAAAAACGTCGCCGATACCGCGCTATTTCCCTTCCACTTCCGACTCGCAACGATTCATTTTCACGAAGTCATCAAAACACTCTCCTTAATTTCCGATCGAGATTTTATCGCTTTACCGATATAAAGGATATGACAAATGGCAGGATAATTTGCCATAAATAAGTAGTTTGATTGATCTCTTACTCACTCGCTCTCTCTTTCTCTCTCTCATTTTTTCCCTCTCGTTCGTCGACTGGCTGTCAGGGCGCCGCTCGACGAAAAGGTTTTTCCATGCCATTTAAAAGACTCGGCCTGCTTTTGATAAATGGTCCCTTCCGTCAAATGTTATTCATCTCACTTCGTTTGAATCGTAATGTTTTAAAATGGTATGGCACCCTTATTTATCTAAATGTCAGGCCGCTGTTCGAGATTTAGTCGAGGAAGTTGGAATGAGAGGGAGACTTATATTCAGAACCGAACAGGTAAGGCCAGGGGAATTATTTGGATAGAAAATAACGTGAGCGAAGGAACCGCCTCAAAATTATCCTGTTAAATTAATTTTTAACTTTAACACCCAGTATCAAGCATATCGTTTGTTAACATATTCAATGCTCTATGTTTTATATTTGTGATCTCGAAAGGGGTTCTAATGAAATCGAGTAAAGCTTATTGGGAGAAACCTTATTACTTAAAGTTCTGTGAAAATTTCTTTAATTTCTGTATAGCATACCATAATTGACTCGAAAATTTTAACGTTTCCTCTGTGTCATATTGAGAGTTAATAACAATTCTAATCCAATTTAAAATTTTGTGACTTAAAATTTAAGGTAATATATGTAGGACACACTTATGATAACTTTCCTATAAATCGTTTAATAAGTTTTGTTGTTGTAAGTAAAACAAGACAGAATTACTTCTGGCAGCAGTTAGTAAAGGTAAAAAAGTTTTTTAGTTTCTTTTTCGTATAAACTCCTTTGATGTATACATGGCTGTAAGAGTCAGTACTATTTTTATTATTTCATTGATTGATATTTTGAGGCTGCTAAAAAGGTTATAGTGTCTAATAGCGACAAAGCAACAAAACACAAACATTGCAAAGTATGGCAGGTCAATCTTGCGAAAGTGAGTCTGAAGTAATTCACCTGTAAGAAATGAAATATTTATGAGTAAGTTTAGGGTGCGTTAGGAATCTTTCATGCCGTCGAAATCAGGGGAGTCGAATGGAGGGTCGGCGCCCGTGGATGAGCGAAACCTCCCGCTATCCAATATGGCGTGAGTAAAATCGTCGATATCATGAAAAATTAAGAGCGGACACCGGACCAGATTTCGATGCCGTAACTTCCGTACTTTCTGCTTAAAATTCCGCTCGGGCGGGTCACGTTTCGCGTCCGGCCACGGCGTAGGCCACAACAAACGACACAACCTTTGCCGCCTTCAACTCATCTTTTTTTCTCTCCTCTCCCCCCCTAACTCGTGAGCACGGCCGTTCCGAGGGGCGCGTTTATTGTTTTAATGCACGTATTTTCTGGGTAATCGACGTTTCGACGGTAATGGGTTTATGTTCTTCGGAACGAGGGCCTCCGACCGACGGAGTGGAATCCTCTGTCGGGAATAATCAAATATAAGGTTTTCCTGAGTGTGTGTGTGTGTGTGTGTGTGTGTGTGTGTGTGTGTGTGTGTGTGTGTGTGTGTGTGTGTGTGTGTGTGTGTGTGTGTGTGTGTGTGTGTGTGTGCGCGTGCGTGCGTGCGTGCGTGCGTGCGTGCGTGTGTGCGTGTCCTGTGCTGGTCGTTTATCGAAGTGCCTGTTCAAAAAATTTAGACGTGAAGACGTGAGAGGACACTGAAAGGGAAGCTGCAATTCTTATCATATTCATATAGTATTCGAGTGAACTGAGTGCTAGAAATGATAGTTAAAGTAATTTTAAAAGAAAGAAAATAATCCTAGGTGCATTTTATGCATTATTCCAGTTTACTTACAAAGTTTCACTTTTTTTGTAAACAGAGCTTTTTTATAATTTTTCTCGAACTTTGTAGGAAATAGCTTTATTTTTGGGGTTAAGAGAGGGTCAAGGAGTCTCAAAATCGGGCTATATTTACTTGAATATACTATTTAAAATATTGCATAATGCTGTTTCTTGTTTTTTAAAAGGGCGGAGGAAATATTCACAAACCCTCTGAATGCTTAAAAAAGTTTAGATTTAAAAAATAAAAAAAGATTTAGGTGCTTAAAAAAGAAGGTTGAGAGTTTAAATTTACTCTTTCCTAGTGTAACTACAAGTTTTAATTTATTGCAGTTTATAACCTCACTTTGACACGGTCGTAGAACGTAACCATAGAAATAGAAATAATACTCCATAGACCGGTTCCTTACTCAGGATTTGCGCTTTTGTCAGAATTTTTACTTTCTTAAGTGCTCCTCCGCGGAGGCAGAAGCTTTTGTAACTATCGAATAGCTTAACTGAGGTTCCATCAAGGTTTCCTCCACCAAGGCCTCCTTGAGTTTTCCTTAAGTGATGGACTATAAATTTGCCCCCAATAATTGGCGGAGATTATTGTAAATGGCGAATGCGCGCGCGAGCTGATATCCTCGACGTGGTACGTTTGGCATTTCTGTTGTTTTCTTTGAAGCAGTCGGATATATAAATGATCTTTTATTTACAATTCAAGGTGTCAAAATGCTTTTAAAGGAAGGTTACCAACAGAAGGAGGAACTGTAAATTTCCAGTCTTGAATTTATGCTTGAACTGAGATTTATATTCAGATTTTTATCGATTTCAATACAAATCGAGTAGTAAGGTTTCACTTAACTGCCAGATTTAAATCGTAGCATGTGTGAAGCACACGAACATGAAGAAGTATTAAGTGTGAAACAGACGTCTTTCAGATTTTATAATCACCAGTTTTGGTAGGTCACCTTATTTACCAATTTATTGGATGCAGTTACCTCTATCTCCTTCGAAATAACATTTATTTCGGTAAACCAATTTCAGACTGCGAAAACTTACGCGGTCCTAGCTCGTTCCGGAAACGGAGCCCGACTCCCGGAGTTTTCCTAATATTTCCCGTCTCTATCTAATGCAAGATATGCAAATAGTTGTCGTCAGAAAGAGGAAGAGCCAAGCGACATTATGTACCACTGAGGCATAATATGTTTCCAGATTATCAGCGGTCGTATATTATATACGAAGGACGAGGCTTTGCAAATCATACGGCACTTGATGGTAAATGGAAATGTCCAAGTTAAGGATAACGCACGGCCGTGTGGAAAATGAAGTAGTAGGATGTAGGAGGGTAGGAAGGAGCGAGAGAGTGAAGGGAGGTGAAAGTACGAGTGGGAGTTGTTGAAGAGTTAAGGGACGAGCTTTGATGGCGTGAAGAGTTTGGGGATTTGCGAGGGTTTCCGGGTACACCATAAAAATCGGAATAGGGATTATTTTAGCATGAACTATCACATTATAAATGTAGTCATCATAACTTTATGAAACTCCATTACAACAGCCTGTATGTATGAACTGCAACACTCAATCAAATAGAATTTGATTCCTCCCCTATCCGAACAGTTTTAACATTAGGGCAATTTTTGCAATCTTATTTTAAAATAAAAGCAGTTTTACAAAAACGTGATTATTTTATCCGCAGATACGAAAAATTCAGGCCTGGAAAATTGTATTCTCGGTTCGCCGTTCCCCACTTGCTTAAAAAACAATTTTGGTTAAAATCCTCCCCTTCGATATTTGCTTGTATGTACATTTTCAACCCTCTGTTGTGGTGGAACGATATGACGTAAAAATTTTGAATCTTTTGTTTAATTTAAATCAATAAAAAGTTGAAGAGAGACGTGTCGAAGGGAATTTAAACTTCTAAAAAAATTTTATTAAAGGTATTCGCGAAATTCTCGCCATTGTCATATTTTTGTTAAAAAATTGGTCATCGATGTTAGTAATTTGTAAATGGTGTTGATTATTACCAATTAAGTCATTATTTTGTCTTATGAATACCTCGGAAAATGCCAATTTGTGGTACATCTAAACAAATGTACATTACAAATACTTTATAATACGAGAGTTTCATATAGTGATATGTCTCACCAAATGTCTCTATGAAATGTCTCACCAAAAAGCGTTATGATTGGTATGTTCTACACTGACGTAACTACATTAATAGAGACTATAGGACCCTATTCTATCAACATCTATTGATTTTCTATAATTACAATGAGCCAAACTATAGTATTTAGCATAGGTTCATAGTTTTTGTAAAACATATATTGAATTAATAATAATTCAGTTCTAAGTATTCTCACTAATTAACTTTTTTATACTCACACAATCAGAACCTCTGATTTGTCATTTACAGTCATTAAAAGTAACTTTTGATTATACCCGTAATTTCAGCTTAAACTAAAACTGGTATTGTTAATGTTAGTCGTAGATAGACGCATGTAGAATTGCATATTTGGAGCTAACATTACTATATTGTTATCGTCGTAATGTAAATTGTTTAGGAGAGTGTACATGATGAGATGTATGTAGATACACATTTTCCATTTTCCTCACGTTCACCTTGTGTTTAAAATCTGATATGAATCCCTCATGTAGTGACATAATGTCAGTTCCTATCACAGCAAGTTCCCATTAAAACATACGTATACATGTAATTAGTCAGCTTGTTTTTGTTGCATTGTCCGAACAATAACCACAATATCGGAAGCGTGTTTCCATTCACCTGAATACTCCTACAAATATGCTGCTATACACGAATTTATCATTACTCCACCATACGGAATAAACCTGTACTCGCAATTGTGTGTCAGTTAGTGGACGTGTAGGTATAAAGGGTCCTCGGTTCATGTTTCAGATGAGGTATTTCAAACCGTTGATGATGAGAATACGTATGTCAAATAATTAATTGCACTAATTATGACTACTTCTATAGGAATATCATATACGTTATGAGCAATTTCTGTATCAACACGTAATTTATAACAGATTCGTATTGCAAATTTGATGTTAAATAAATAGGTAATTATAGGCTGCCCTTTCACATCATTATTTTCATATTTGACACGAACCCCACTCTTCTGAAATGTATTATCATGAGTGAATCCTGGATACCTAGCGACAATATTTAATATTTGCATTCTTGGGCCACATACCACCTGTAAATAACACTTTTTAAACGATTTCATCAGTCATTATTCAGATAATATAAGTATCTGCAAATTTATGGAGAAAATTCTCCTTCTGTTTCTGTATATTTCACCTATAACACCTCCAGAATTTTTTATTGGGATGTGGATACCGTCTATATAAGATGACACACCAGGAAAGCAGGGAATTTGATTAAATTCGTTCATAAAAAATTGATTATGAAATAATTCAGTCATGTTTTTAGCACAGCCCGGATTGCCAAAAGTTTTCTATGAGAATTAAAAACCATACGTATTTAATATTTCTAAGGTAAAAATGTTATAATTTACATTATTCATCATTACATCGGCGAAATTGCGAGGGTTGATATTTTGTTCAAATTTATTGACGTCCAAACCAAAGAAGGTTTACCCTTTAGCTATACAAGGTAAAAATGATCCTTACGACAGTCACGGCGTCCTATTTTATAAACATACTGTATACGAGTCGCATTCGTCGTTGTCGCCGTCTATAATCACCGATAACCCTTCCGGCGTGCTTCCTCCCAACTTTCGACCGAAGTTCGTCATATTTTCGTCCCCTCGTTCTCGACCTTAACGCGTTTATCCACGAAAATTCCGACCCGTAAAGGGCCCCCGACGCTTGGCCCTCCGGGGGCAGGGAGCCTGACCACTTTTGCGGTTGTGTCGCCCGCCCGTGTTTGTCATGTACGACATTATTGCTTAATTTGCTTAATTAGGTTAGCGGCACGCTCTATGAACAAAATACCGTTCCACTTGTTACAGTTCGAGCATGTAAACTATACGTAGGGCCCTCTTGTATCTGTTGTCGTAATGGACGAGGGCTGCGGCTATAATGGCAGGATCAAGTGTGGACAGATCTAGTTTTTTACAATTGAATTAATTATTATTTTCTTGTGTATCTATGGCAATTGCTCAACTAACAGTTAGTATGTGTCAAAGTTAACAGTAAGTGTGTGTCTACTGCATGACTGAGAATATTGACATTGGCATTGTTGATTATTGACAACAGTAATAACGATTTGTGGCTATGGTAAATTTTATCGTTGATTCTTTGGAGTTAAGGCGATCCAAAAATTTATTTAATGTTTCTGTACCATATGGTCATATAACAAATATATCGTAGACACATCTCTACTATATTTTTGGTGGTCGTGGGTATGTGCATACGTGAGTCGTTTCAGAGTTTTTTATAAAGATATTGTTCATAATTGGTGATAATGGCGACCCCATTGCCATTTAAAATTTATGTTAAAAGTTATATTTAAATGTTTTATTTAAGTATAGGGTCAAAATTAACCCGTCTTTGGTAATTGCGAGACATTTGATAAGAGGTACGTTTGTAAATAAATTTGTGTGTTAATTTTTCTAAAAACTGGTCGTTGTTTTTAATATGACTGTCAATGTTGCCATAGAGGAACCTCTCCCCACCTCCAGTATAAGGAAACAGTTTTAGATGCAACTAGTAAGTCCTTTATTTTCCTCGTGTCCTAATTGCTGGATCAACAGTTCAATTTCACCTCAGATTTATTAGACGAAATTAAAGATAACGTTAATCCGCTCTGAAAATCTTAACAGGAATTTGATACCTCTCCCATCGACCTGTCGCATTCCTGATACACCTAAATTGGATATTATCGGTGAGCCAGAGGGAGCGAGACCGAGAACGGGGAACGGAGAAAATTCATATCGCTGTCACTCAAAATTAATACGCCAACGTCGATATTGTCCCGAGGTATTATTAATTTCGACTGGATCACCCCGTTCACCTTTTGTAATTGCCTTACGGCGTTGTATTTATTTTACTAGGGCTTTTATGGCTTTGATAAGTCGATTTATCTATTGGGTTAACGTAGGGTCAGCGCTGGATGCATTTACGGAATAAAATTTCCAGTGGGATTTAAAGTTATCCAAAGAAAATTATAGATTTAAATTCCTATTTCGATTTGATGCATCTCAGTTAAATAATATATTGATTTTAGTTACAATCAGCTGCAACTATGTCGCCATGGCTACAGCTATAACACGGATTGTTCCTCTTTTGCTTAGATTTGGGGATTTGGTGAAAAGTTTTGGACAAAATTACCAAAAATTTTCGTATAGTGGGTATTTAAATCGATTTTCTACCATTGCATCCATCCATTTAATATCGAAAATTCAACCTATCCCGAACTCACACGCGCCTCACATACGCCATACCAAGCTCTCCTTATTGACTTCAATTTCGGAAGTTTCAAGTTGAACGAAGTAGATATAATAATCTAACAGCTGCATATTGGTTTTAGAGGCAACTTCTCTAATAAAAAAAATCCGTTATGAGATTAAAAAGTTCCCGTGTGCCAGAGGAGGCATTATTAAAATTTGCATGGTAGGTAGCGAGAAAGAGATGCTTTCGACACTTTTTAATAATTTTTCCCGAGATCGAGTGTGTGGTGGTCGTAGAGAGAGGAAGTTCGGAGATAGAGCATCTGGCCCGGATGCGAATGTTCAGTGCCTCAATTAGGACGAGCTATTTTAATATTTTGCTCCTGTTTTTTACTTACCTTTTTGCCATTTCTTCTTACTTTTAATTTCCCAGCATTGAGCGGAGGATGTAGGAAGTGTCTAGAAATTCCAAGACTCTAAGCTTGTCCAAATTTTAGAAGCTTAATAAAGGCATTAATAGAAATCATCGTAACGTTAGATACGATGGAATCCAAGTATCCATTAATTTATATAACGGTGATGAGGTTTATTGACACAACTATAAGATACTATTTTTTTCATTCAACTAGCAAATGTTTCGAATTAGGATTTTTTAATTTTAAGCAAAATATAAAGTATAGACATATTACAACAAATTTTTGGTTACAACATTTCTTCGTTGAGAAAAAAACATGTTCCACATTTCTTTTCAATAAAGTGAAGAAGTATTTCAGACGAAATAACAAAATTATAAAAGCAAAAATCATCTCACATTTGTTTATTCTTTTAAACTTTCCTTTAGTGAAAAAAAGAGGAGTTGGCATTCATAAATCATTAACAAACCAACTTTCATATGGTTTTATTTTTTCAAAATATATTTTAGCACCAAATTAAATGAAAACTTTTTATATACAAAAGAATAAGTTTACGTATATTACATGGCTCACGTATTTAATTTTTTTAAAAAAACTCATATAAAATATATTACATAAATTACAACTATAATTGGCTACGTACATTATTAGATAGACGGGTCGAGCCGGAATTTCAAAAGTGCCAGAAAACTTACGTTTCTCGTAATGAATTTAATTCGAATAATTTCGACTCGCCCCGTACATTTGGATTCAAGAAAGCTAGCACCAGTTCAGCACATGTAGCTCTACTGATTGTACAGCATAAGAAATTCCATTTGAAGACATTTGGAAGAGTGATTTAAATGGAACAATTTGATATACAGTATGTTTTCGACAAGCGTTTATGTATACTTCTTTTTACACACATTTTTTAATTTTGTCTTTACAATTACAAAACTGTTACGGAAACTGTGAAGCTTGAACGGCAAAATTAATTCAGGAAAGAATCAATCTCCTCGTAATAAAATCCTTGTCGTAACGAATCGATTAAGGATGATTAACAGCGCTGGAGTTTTTGTATTAGTTATTTTGATAAGGAAATCAAACACGGTAGTTACGTTACAAACAGTGAGATAATCAGAAATCCTTTTTAATCCTAAATTATTGGACATTCAATAGGAAAGTCGCGTATAAGGAGTGTAGAATATTTAAATAAATAAATATAAATCGAATAATTTCCGTCGATTCGTTAAAGGGATAGGGTTTACCATTCAAGCTCGGATTAACATATTCTGCATCTACGAATGAACCAAACACCAGCTTACCTTAAACCCAATCAATAACCGCGATATGAGTGTCGGTTGAGGGGAGAAAAGGAATAGGAAGAGTCCACGCGTGTCCATTATCGACATATCCTGTCGTCGTTCTCCGAAGCACACACTAAATGAGGCGAGGCCAAGAACAATTTTCCACTTTCACAAGCACACAATTGGAAAATTTCATAGTTGCCGGTGTCGGGCGTCATCCTCGGGCCGACTTTCGCCGTCGGTAACATCGGCATCACCACCGAATTAGTCTCTAACTTTATCGCGCCCACTTCGGATTTCATCGTGATGTCGTTCAGGGCTAAAGTCCGTATGTGGCCCCCGCGGGACTCCAGGTGGACGTCTTTCGCCGCCTTGATGTCCATCGACCTCGTTGGCGATTCCAACCTGAAGACAGAGAAAGCGTAAAAATTCTTTTCCAGATCCAAATGTATTTAAATATATGCGAGGTTTCATCCACGCACTTTGTTCAAATTTCATCTCTATGAAGCTTTCGAATGTGCAAATCCATATGAACAATTGTTGAAAACCCAAAGCAATTATGTTGACATAGACGACATTCGTAGGTAACATGAGGAAGATCATTAATATAGTTGAAATTGTATAGATTATATTGTTTCATATTTTGTACCTGTAACTCGTAAAAGTAATTCGTGCACCACTAGAGGCACCAGAGAGGGGCCAATGCACTCTTCCGGTGAGAAGTCAGAGCCTATCCATGCCCTAATCTCAATCTCAAACGTATAAATAAGTTAATCAGATAACTAAAAATAACACCAAGTTACTCGTAGATGAAAATTTATAACTCCCACGAGGACACTAAAGCTTGCACGCTCTCATTAGACTCGACCTTAAGTGACAAATTACATTTCATGAGATCTACTCACGAATTCTATTACAAGGAATTATTCAGGTACGATTACGGCAGAACAACACTTAGGATTATTATAAATTATCCCCTAACGAATTTTATCATCTGCGGTGCGTAAAACGCTTCGCGGTCTTAAATTATAACCTGGCCGGTCGACTTTAGTTATAAACATGATCAAAGGGTTTTGCAAGGTATGTAATACGTTGCACACGAGGTAGGAGAGAACTAACAAAATCAACATCAAAATCGACGTCAGAAGGGAATATTTACTTTATTACGTGCTCTTTAACATCGTTTCAGACCGGATTATGCACACTGCTGAAGTTAACTGGGAAGGTATCACCTGCGGCTCGGACCTCACAAAGTAGTGCAGTGTGAAATAATGTTGTAAAAGCTTTTTACAAGCATAGTGCGAAAGTTTTGTTTCATTTTAATACATTCCTATAAGGACACAGGAATATTGCCGTAATAGAAGAGGGTTAGTTTAAATCAAAGTGCTCAAAGTGTTCATGAAAAGTGCTCAAACCTGTTTTTAGGTTTGTTGATCACGTTAATATCTTATTCCATAATTCTGATTTTATTTGGTAGTGATCGTTTATTTTGCTATACCCAAGTAATTAATTTAAATCTAAGTAATAAATAAACTGAATATCCTCTAAGAATCGTCAATTGCTTCGGTTTTTTCATGATGTCACAAATGTGATATCCACCGTTTATACATACATCCCAAACAGTGGTGAGGATTTTTAGCATACAGGAGGTACCCAACAATCCTCCCGTTAACATTTAACGCATTATTGAATTTAAAACTCAGTCGTGCAGTTCCGTAAATCTAATTGTCCGAAATACGTCCGGCAAACTTCTCTTCTGATACGATTTGACCCAAAAAGGACGTCATTAGTCGTTTTCATAACAGGTTTCGCAACTCTCGCCGGTTTAATTTCATTAAATCTTCATGGCGGAGCCCGCACAAATTTTATTCTTCGGTCGACGCATTAATATTAAAACTGGTACACCAGGGAAGTTGTCAGGAGGAAAAGGCAAAAGTAAAGGTGTAGGTGGAGTCATTTTGAAATGGGTGAAGGGTTCCGAACTGTTATAAAATTACTATTTGAAGTTAACTTGAAGAAATTTGAATTCGCAAAATTCGTCTCGGTGGAGAATTTTTCATAAAATAATTGGAGTTAAGTAACAAAGAAAATATACATCATATATCGGCTTACACTGTCCCCAGTAAACAGCTACTAACTATTTCCCTAAATACCGAAAGGAAAATCTTTAAGAGAAGCGCTCATAATATGGTTTAAAAACGGTCTTTAATTATGCTGTTATCATTAATTTTATCTGTGTTACACACTCAGGTAAATATCTAAAAACTACCACTACTCTGATTGGATAAGTTATATAGGAAGTATTGACATCAACAAGGAAATTCACATTTTTGCTTTTGCGCGCTTTTCACCTCCTAACACATAATTTTGAGAGATTTGGCAGATGTGTTTCAAAATTTATTCACGTTTCACCGATTTGTTCACAATTTATTCGCAGCAAATTCATGTCAATTTTGACAGATTTTGACAGAATTGTTTTATTCAACATTCTAATGATTTTAACTATATTTTATCATTATGTACATCTCGACCACAAGCCATTTTCTTTTTCGTTACACGGATTAACTGCTGGTGATGCGCGATAGCCAAGTTTTATATTTAATGATCGTTTTTTGAACAAGTATTTGGTGGCGTCACTTTGAACCTTTCCCCTAAGGATTGAAACCATTTCCACCTACGAGAATGGACTTCTATTGATAGCTACCGTATAGAAAACGCACGCACAGCGGATATATAGTTAATTAACTTGACTTACTTTAAGTCGTGTCCTGCCTCTGCTCTCAGCAAAGTAGTCTGTACGGACCCCTTGAAGTTCGTACCGCCCTCTCCCGTCACCCGCAGGGTCTCAGAACCGACGACAACTTCATTTCCATCGACGAAGAACAGCAGGTTCTTGGTATCGTCTAATATTCTAAAATTATTAGTTAGGCACTCTAAATAATCATTTCCTGCAAAAAGAAACGTGCGTTAGTACAAGGCGGTCTCGGAGTCGTTTCGATATGGGCTTACCTAATACTAACCAACTACTAAGGCCACCATTTTCATGCCTGGCCCTTAACGTAAGGTTCCTAGTAGATTCTACAACGATGGGTTGGTAGGTCCGGGACTTTATGCTGCTGGCCACTAGGGCGTCCAGGACGAAGGTCTTTCCTTCCAGCTTCAGGCCGCCGGAGACTATTTTTAGTTGGCCCATGCCCTCCTGGAACAAAAAAGGCCTTTAAACACTAATCAAGCATCAACAATTGATAACATATTTAAGATATGTAACATTATTGCTATAGGTGCATACCTAAATTTTGTAAATAAGTTGTGTAGTAAAGTGGAAGAGGATGCTGTCCACTATATACAAAAAAATCTAAATTTTTGAAAATTTCGTAATAACACAATGTGTACAAGCGTGGAAATTCGAGTTAGAATCGAAAAATACACAAACGAAATTTTGATTAAATTTTCCTTGATGTATCGTACATGTAAAGTTTGATCATGTAATTATATTGCAGATGAACTTTTTTGTATGTGTTTATGTAAATAATAATTTATGGTTTCATTGTGTGAAAAGTGTAAACTATGCGTTATAACAATTGTTATGACAATAAGTTAACGTATTTTCGTTTGAATGAGCTGAATTGCTTTGTACTTGATTTGAAATTTTAACGGCAAATCCTGCAAAAAAATGTTACCTGCTTCACCAAAAATGTAATTAACAATCAGCAGTTAAATTATTTTCTTCTTTACTATGGTCCGCGAACAAACTGTACACATGTGCACACACGATTTAAAACAATACAATGGGATGTTAATTTATCCTCACGCTGGAAAAATTCGGTACACGTACGAAACATATAATTTCTTTTTCATCTTACCATCCCTCCCAATTTAGACGACCGTAAAAAATCGCCGCAAATTTAATTTTTTTAACGAGCTGGTAACCAGTTTTCCAAAAGGGAGGCAGCAATTATTTAATATCCTTTAACTCTTCGCATATTAAGGTCCTCATTTCGCGCCCTTAGGACATAATTAGCAAGAAAAAATTGAAATAACCCCTCTCAAAAGGGCGGAAGACTCTTTGAAATTCCAGCATTGTGTTCTTCTCCGATATTATGTGCATTGAAATTTTTGAAATCCAAACGAGAGGAAACAAGTTCAATGCGAATGAATGGTACCATTTTTTTAAGGGATATTCCAGATGTACTGAGCGGGGAGATATTAAAATAAATTAATGATCTTAATTGGAATTCATTACTGAGATAGACTTTTAACGAATATAAAGGTAAGGTATATAATTATGTCCCTCCATTGATGAAATCGCCAACAAAAGGTGGAAGTGAAAAAAATCTCTCTAAAAAAAGAATTTAGTTCAAAATGTTACGGACATCTTTGATATATAATAATACCATATTAAATTTACACCGTGGAACACATTTCTTATAGTTTTCAAACGACGATCCGAGGAAAACTGTACTTACTAAAGCTCTCTATTGGAACTTTTCAGTGCTCAACATACTTTAGATTGTTAAAACTTTTCTTACCCACGAATACTATTCAGCTCTTATTATTTCGCCAATAGAAGAGTTGTGGAGTTAGTCTCCATAAGTGTACTATAAAATTAAAGTTTACGCTATAGGTATTTGAAAGATTATGTATACTTGGAGAAGTGCAAGCAAAGGCACAAAGCTAATGAAGAAAATGAGCTAAGAAACTGAACAGTTCATCCTATATTTTCAATGCGGTTTTCGGTGATTTATGTCAATTTTTAAAACTTTGTCCTATTAAGATGTTTCTAGAGAAATTGTATTGAGGTTTTGTAATAAAAACGATAATTATATGTAAAAGTTAAAATCTCTTAAAATCCTCTGGTAGACTTTTCACTCTAGCTACAAATAAGGCGTGCTTATTAATCAGAATAATTTAATAATGAATTATATTATGAAGTTACGTAGACGGATATGAAGCGCTTGGTAAATTTTTCGTATTTGTATAGACTTTAAAAGGGGGTTCGTAATATTTTCATTAGCCCATGTCTCCGGTTTCCCATCCCTCGACGTTCCCCTCAAAAGAAGTGAAAGTACGGCTACATTTCCCTCAACCGCTCCCGCGCTTGAAGGGCTAATATTATTTCGTGGTGTTTAATAACAAAGAAAACGCGGGTCATATTGGATTCCAAACACAATCAAATATTTTCTTTATCCAGAAATGCCCCGACCTTTTATATTGGAGAGACCTAAAATTTCCCAGGAGGTAAAAAGGTGAATAGCCAAAGGGCCTTTTGCGGTCAAGTACAAAGCGCGGGAATATATTTTACAATAATTGGCCGTACGTCAAATGTTTGACTTTGGGGATTCGATGGCCCGGCGCCCGCTAACGCATCGGGAGTCGGACCGGGAGAATTTTGATGAACACCAAACGAAGTGAACTTTAAGTGGGTTCTTTGTTCCGACCCCGCGGGACGGGGTGGCGATTTTTTCCCTCTACTTTTCTCTAACCGGCCGGATAGATTCATGCAGTTTTTATGCGGGACGAGATCAGACCCCCGGTCAGGCGGTTTTAAGAATTCATTCCCACTTTTCAGTTTAAACATTGATTCGAGTTACAAACGAGTCGATCGAATTGTTATTGATGAAATTTTTAAACATTTACAATGGTAAATCGTACTTATAAGGAAAGCTCTCGGCTCTCGTTTCAATTACGTCCGTGAGGTCCTTAGCAGTTTTGTAGCTAGTTCCAGTGAAGGAAACTTTAGTACAAGATGACTGCAGACCTGGCAATAATTTGTGGTGGTCGCAAATGTCGTACGATACGACAAAAGTCCCGCGGTTTTTCCGTTGAACGTAAGGGATCTGCAAGACGATAACTACATGAACACTGGCTAAACCCTTTTCGGTATCAGAAAGACCCAATGACCGAATCTGTGACTAAAAAATAAAGAATCAAATGCTCTTGCTACTTCTGATTACCTACAGAGCTCGTCTCCAATTCCCCTTCTCTTTTTCTCTTTCTTGACAGCTCTCACTTGGTCAAATTTGAAAATAAATTCCTGTATCGACATAAGTCTAGTCACTTTTCCTGTCAACCAATCAGCGTTCGTTTCATCGGTCATTTAAGCCCATTTTCATGCATAATTTCTTGTTAATTGTGTCCCGATGTCAAGGAAACATGCAATTCATAGAAGTGATTCCTAAATTTGATCTAACGGTATCGACATTCTCTGTGACAGAAAAAGGAATTTTGCCCTTTGCTAAAACGGTCAAAACGAGGATTTAAAGACATTTTCACTTTTGAAGTGATTATATTACTGTCCGAAATAATGCAAAGCATAAATAGAATCGATACATACGTTCGATTATACTTCCATCATCAAATTAACATTAAACGCACGTTTCGTATTCCCGGAGTCGATACGACCGTAACTTACCGAGGAGAATTCCATGACTTTCAGCACCCAGAGGGTCAGCGCCAAATTGACTATCACCATGACGAGGAGCACGAGGATGAGAAAGTAAAGACACTTCTTCCTCCAGCCGTATATCCCGATCCTGAAGTTATATCTGGCGGGATCAGAGCGGATCTGCCGCCGGTCCCCGTCCGCCCCCTCCTCCTGAGGGGCCGCGCCGCTCCTCATCCTGCAACCACCAGTCAAACTGTCAGAATATAATGAAACAATCTAACTTGGAAAAGAAACAAAGAAAAGGGAAGAGCACCATGTGCGATATTATAATAAAGGTGTAAGCCGACCGGCTGAACGTGATGAATAGTGTATCATTTTTCCGTACCGTTCCACTGCTGTCTTTCTCTCTCTTTCGCCCTTGTCTTTATCATAAGTTTATCTCGCGATAGTTCCGGGATGCTGTCGTAAATATTTATTTTCGATAAGTCGAGGAACTAAATGGGCGACAAGTGGAAGCGCCTGGTAAATTTTACCGAATACTGACTTAAACGTACAATATTATTGACGCGACGGTTGTGGAAAATGTTACGCCTCCAATGAAGACGAATGGAGCAAAGGCAGATATATCGAAGAGGAATGAAGAATCTCGTTAATTATATCTGTTACAAGAAGTGAAATTTAGGATTATTCGACTCTTGTATATAACTCTTGCATATTAACACTTGCATATATTTCATCCCCTTTCCATCCCCTCGGTAAGTGAAATTTGGGGTTTTTAAGTTTGTTTGAAGCATACTAGGGCCTAAAATATTATGGTGCAGAGTTTCTAAATACTCTAGAAGTACTGACATTCATATAATATTGTCAAATATTGTCATTATTCGAGTTGTACAACGAAAATGACTTAGAGTTTTTGAAATACTATGAAACTCTAAGCATTTCCGCCTCAATCTATTTTTTATTTCGTATATTTGTCCAGGCGGGGTCTGTAAAATTTTTTTATATTGGGTAGCCGTGCTGATTTTCGATTCAGAGGCTCTAAAATGTCAGTACGAATGATAATTTCACTATGCGCCATTTGAAATACGTAAGGGTACCTACTCATTAAACGAATTGTGAGTAATTCATCTTTTTTTGCTTTGGGCTCAGATAGCTCGAAAGCGATTCACTCATTATTGGTAACATTATTCGAGAAATTAAATTTTTAATTTATAATTAATTAATTAATAGAGGAAATATTCATGAAAAGCAGCCCCATCTGTTCCTGAGTAGAGCAATTTGGGTTACCTACATGAATTGTCCAAAATGAGTAAAACCTGAATTCCTAAAATTCTTCAGTGAAATTTTGATAATTACTTTTGGCGAAATCCACCCCTTATTTAGGTTGCTCCACTTTAAAATTAAGTTAAATAATTCATAACAAGATTTGCCTCGATTAATTTTTAAATAGAAGAATTCAACGCTAACGGTACAATTATAACACTCAATCGATTTTCAATAAAGGAAATATCGAATTCCTAAAGTTCGCTTCCAATTTAGGAAGGTTTTAATTCTCAGTTATTTACAGTTTAAAAAATTGAAATTAAGGTAAAACTGTAAAATGTTATTTTGTTGACATAACAAAAGTGAATACATATTTTTTAAATGGAATGAAAAGGTGTGATATCTGAAATATTTTTATAAGAAAAGTCGTTCAAAGATTAATGCCTGCATATTTTTTACATTAATCGTTAAAATAACTCTGAATAATTAGTCCTGTATTGGAACTATTAAAGAAATAATGTATCAATTCGCTGAGTAAATGAGTGTGTCCCAATTTGGCAATTATTTCATTTTAGTCCAACGAAATTAGTAAATCGGGATCAATTTATTGCAGCAGTAAATCCTTTTCCGGTTTTAAATGTATAATTAAGAGTGGCAGATTTAGGAGTTATTTCCTGGACGTGCGCGTTCGCCTTTTTCAATCGCTGGTGGTAAATCCCACTCGAAAACGCGATAACTCCAAGGGGGTTGAATAATCACAACACGATGGCAATTATTCCTTCAACTAAACGGTCTAATTTCGTAATGTCACCCCTGCCGGAATGAATAGACACACCGTATTATGTGTAGGAAAGTGTTTCGGACTTTGAAATATCACCGGCGCTGGATAGTAAATTTCTCATTTCCCAGAGGATATCCTGTATCAGAGACCGACGAAGACAACAGTATAATTTATAACGCGGGGCCCCGGCTGAGGGACGAGGAGAGCGATGGCGAAGGCACACCCGGAAAATGTATTTCTCCCGTTTTAGACACAATAGTCATGTCATATTTCCATTTTGCATTTTGGGAGGTGCGTGCGGGAGGAACACGCTTCTTTTTTCATATCGTATCTTATACACCAATTTGTCAACGTGTGGGAACGCACTTCGTTTCACGGTTCCATGCGGATTACTTTTGCTTTTGACAGAAATTCTTATTGCTTCTTTTTTTAAAACCCTTGGATAATAATTACCACAATCCAAGAATGACGCAAAAGATAATATTCAACAGGGTGTGCATTAGTATAAATTAGAGATTATCTGATTCTATAAAAATTAGCAAAATAGCTACATGGAGAGTTAGCAACTTAACAAAATTTTGACTAACTAACCAAATAACCAAAGGTCGAAAGTACCTAACAGAAATTAACGGGTTGATTAATGGCTGTCATCAATTAGTTTTGGATATCGAGATTGAAAGTACCGCCCATAATGATTTAAAACTCTCCTATTGATGCTAATGTTCGTAACCTGTATTATGATGCTTACTAAAAATATTTTTCCTGATACCTTTACCTTTACCTGAATAATTTCTTTATTTATCGAAACACTTTTTAAAGAAACTTTGCTATTTCATTACGACAAATTCTTCCCTTTATTTTGGCGAAAGGGCAGCAAAGTTGTTCATGTAGAGACGCGTAAAAAAGACAATCTGGTCAATTGTCTTATTTTACAGAATAATTTAAAAAGTTAAATTATTATATTATATTATAAATTCATACTTATCTATGTTATATTCTAAGGAAAATCGATCTCGATAACAATTATTGTCAATTTGGTAGCGAATTAATTTAATAATGTAAATTTATAACATTTGCGTAGGTATCGGCTATTACACCCTTGAAATGAATTCAAGTTCAAACACACCTTTTAAACGTAGGAATTGCAGTCAGGCGAATTGTTTCCTAATACCTACTTGTTCCAATTATATTGGATGTGGTATAATACAAACTTTGTTGATAATTTCCGTGTCGACCTTCCCGCATTCCCTATAACTCTCCGAAAAATCGAGCAACCCTTGTAGTGTTGTAGGTCGGTCCTCCCATTGTCTCCACCGTTCATTGTCCACCCTCCCGTACCGCTAAACACCTCACGGCAACATGGCAAGTAGAGGAAAGTTTCCTTCCTTTCGTGTTAACCATGGCGTAAGCCTAAAAGGTAGCGCATAATTCCGTGTATCAGTAACCGTAAGCGCTACCCTAAGCTTCAAACCGCAATTCCGGTTTCCCCTAATTAGTTCCGTGTTGTGTATTCCAGGCAATTTGCCGGATTTCTGGGGTCTCCCCCGGTACCGACCGCGCCACCGCCGGAAGAACAAGGGAGAGAGAGGGGGATGTCGGAGTCGGAGGATGTGGCATTCGTCATATTTTTGTCATTTTCTGTGCCTTTTCGGGGGGATAATGGCTCCCCTTATCCTCTCCTGCGGTAGATCCGCTCGCTTGAACGGTTCGTCTACATCCCCCATTTTATTTTTAGATCTCATAGTAGGTAAAAATTACCTATTACGAATTTTTAGATAAAGTAAAATGTTAGGATCTACTCTATTACTTCAAAATTCTACAATTTACTCCCACTCCCGCTAATAATACTAATAAAAGTAGTAAATTTAAATAAAATGCAATTCCTAATATAGTTACACGCTAATCCACCTAAAATCCGAAATTCATGCTTTCGTTAAGAATATTAAAAAAGAATATAATTAGCTCATTCAGAGTGTCGCCGGAAAATCTACAAATTTTCCTTCCTACACTGTTTTCGATCGTGCATTTTCCGACCCCAGCATACTTGCGGAAAAATAATCAATTGATTCCGAGGGTTCTCGGGTCCCCCCGAAGGTCCTCCGCGAATTTCGACCGCATTTTCCAAGCTACGTCTGGATTACCTACGAATTTTCCGAGCATCGCGCATTGTGATCTTGAATTTTCCGACAGTATCGTAGTGGTAGACTCCCAATAAATCGAATCTATAAACCGTACTGAATTCGCCACGTGCTAAGGACCTCTACCGTGAATTGTATATACCCGATATATGTTTAATTACTACGCATATTTTACCGCCAGGACCCGGTCTCCTGCTTTGATTTCCCGCAGGAATACTTTCGTTTCCGTTGAGGTTATGTTGATTAAGGTTGAGAATGATACTTTACTTAGACGTCCAGGTAGTTTGTATAAATAAACTATGACCTATAAAAATCTATATAGATGAGTAGAACAAATAAACATCAATGTGCGATGGAGACCAGTTGATGTTGGTATTGAATGATTTAATTAAAATTTTCATAACTGCCCGCATAAAACATTCTTACCATGTTAATTTTACCTCATTTATATAATGGAATATCTTCTCCCTTAACTTGTTTTGAACCTAAACCGTCATTAAAACATAGTCCATAAAATGGAGCAGTCTCCTAAAAATCTCATAAACCAACTCCAAATTAGACACAATTACAGTTCCGTCTATATCAGAAACTGGTTTCATTAACTAATTGAACTTTAAAACTTCGTGAGTTTATTTCGTAAACTCCATAACCGGCCCGGATTGAAACCGGGATTAGCAAGTAATTTTTGCGTCATAATGACGATTTTTATATCTAGAGCTTAAGAGGTTTTAAAGAGATCCGCGGATCATTATATCGTCATAAATTCCCAATTGCCCGGAGAACGTTTTAATACCCAGAGTAAATTCGGATCACCCTACTGGTTGCCCAAACCGCAGTGGGGTGGAAATACAAGTGGTGCGAGAGAGAGAGGGGAGGGAGAAAAAAATCAAAAGCGTAAGGTATATAAGCCGAAGAACGGGCCGGTAACAAATTACCCGTCTCTCTTTTATAAGGTGATTATGGCCTTAATGTTGTCGAAAGAGAGGTGAGGACGATAAAGACAGGGAATTTATCGCGGGTTAAGTGAAATATGAGGCGGATGGCGGCGAAGAAATCGGTGTGGAGTTGGTGCGCGCCCTGTTTGCTATTTGACACAGGACTAATGGGGTAACAGCGGTGTTAACACTCTTATAAGGAGGGCGACGACGACGTCGGCGGCGGCAGCGGCGGAAAAAGGATTTTCCTTCGGTTTGTTATACGGGACGACAGGAGCACGGAAATTAGAATGGAGCGTGGAGTATTTTCGGATTCCCTTTTCTTCGTTTCCGAGATAATCTCCCTTATAAATTATCTAATTTTTCATTTAGGCGCAACAGAGAGATTTTTAAGGCTTCCTCGGGAATGCCGATGTTCCATAAGCGGCTCTCCGCTTGTTCAGATGATGAATTATGAAATTAGGACAAATATTTAGTAACCCCATATCATGTTTTTCAAAAAAGTCAAATAATACCTACTTTCACTAGAATGTCTACAACCTCCGTTACTTACTCAGTATTTCTAGGTTTCGTTTTAATTTAAAATTTAAACATGTATTTTTATTACAAAGCTGTAATTAATTTTTTTGACGCTGCGCTACGCTGTCGTTTCCACACAAGTGTTTTCTGTTTTACGCGCTTTGTTTGTTTTTATTTGCCCTAGAATACATTTTTATTTGATTAACGTTTTAACCTCAAGAGTCCATATATAGTATACAACTCCAGGGCATCACGGACATTGCCCACTATCTCTTTGTGGAAATAACAGAATAAACATTATAAAAATACATCAGGTTAATAAAAGTTTCAGTTCAGTGTCGCGATAAAAGTTAAAACGATGCGCAATAGCCTCACATTTCTGGAAACCTACGTTGATACTTTGTGTTATGAAATTTATCCACCAAATAATTTACATTATTTTAGTTGTTGCGAGAAAAAAAAATACGCCTATCTTTTGCATCAGAAAAAATGGAACGATTTGAACCGAGTGAATCGTTAAGATTTGGGTGGGTTAATAAAGGGAAGCTCCCGTGTACTGATGAGAGAGAAACGTGTTCATCTGCTTATGACACCACAAGGTAAATATATAAAAAATATTCAGTCGCTCTTAAGAAACACGTGCTCGCCGAGTTTATTAAAAAATAAAATGAAAACGATTTTCACGTTTCGAAGTATGTACAACATTTCGGAAATTAATATTAATTTTTGGGCTTCTACAACGAAGAAAGTAAATACCTGGAACGAAATGAGTATATCTCATGTACTTCCTAAATATATGAATTAGGTGGAAAAATAATTCAGTCGACTTTTAGAAAGCATGTAGGTAAGGAATCTGGTAATAAACCATGGCATCAGCCTCATCTACTCGATGGGGATTTAATGGTATATATTATCGCACAAACGTACAGAGGTATTGTTCGCCTCGCGTTGGACACATAATCTAACTTTGGGACGCTTTTAACCGTGCAGTGAAATTATCATCACTTCTTCTTACCTGCCCAAAATTGAAACACCTGTGCGAATGGCATATACCTATCAAATTAACTTATGATCTTAAATCGCAGAGCAACATTTTTGTCGCTAATGACACCTAGCGAGCATCAGGGGTCTACACCGAGTATTGAACTTGAGAGGGAAATTTTTGAAAATCCGCAATAGGTTCCTGACTTGGCTCGTAGTAATTTACAGTTATTCCCAAAATTAAAGGAAGTTTTTATCTCAGGCTAGATTACAAGAAAAATAGAGAAGTCTCCTTATATTGATTCAGGAAAGGTTAGATGTGAAGGAATTGCAGGGATATAGCTTGTAATTTTCACCTTTTAATCCATAATATATATAATGTTTGCATTTTTCTGCCTATCTCTGTATTTATAATTCAATCCATTACGAATTTTCTTTATGATACCGCTAATTCTACCACTCAGGACATTGTGTTATTTTAATAAATAAACAATTGACGCCATACCACGAGTGCATAACGACGGTTCCAACAGACACATTGTATTTAATATTTAAAACCACATTTCATGAGTACATGACGTTTCTAAGCTACACTTTCCGACTCGAAGTCGACGGGACATTCGACTGTAAGCAGGCTGTCTCAATCATTGTAACACTACACCTTCCACCGTTTCTCCCTCACTGTTTCTCTCTTTTTCTCTCCCTCGACCGCCCTCCAGAACTCTCCCTTTTTCCCGTCTGCCCCCGCTGAAAACCTCTAACAAGCGTGTTCAACAATCTGTAACATGTTAGATGACTACTTAGAGAAAAGCGGGGGCTGAACGGAGCGTTTCTTCGAAAGAGATTACCGACAAGTTGAAGTATAGGGTGAACATTATTATTAACTTAAGAGTGACGGACGGATACAATCAAAGAGGACCCGGGACGAACTTTAGCCGCTAATAACTCTGGGAAAATTGCAAAACGAGAAGAAGGAGGAAGAGGTCGTAGGTTCCCCTTTTTAAGGGAATTACGAGTTGAAATTGGAAATTATGGACGTGAAATGAACAAAAATTGATTTTAATTAACACTTTAATTTAGGGAATAGCACGGATTTAAAATCGGGCCCCTCCGAGCGGAAATTAATTCTGTCTGAAAGGAAGAGTTCAATGTGCACCCCACAAAATATTTTGATAACCTCTTAAATTCAACATAAAATAGTAGCTAACCGATTTTGGCATCAGGACCATCGTAGAAGCATGGCATTAAATAAAACTTCTTGACAGTTCCACGATCGTATGATAACATGTAGGCTAGGAGGCTATCGTAGGATAACAAATGGGTTGAGCTTTTGATAGACACAAGTGAGTGCCAATTTTACAAATTTTTAAATAAAAGTGAAAACACCCTTTAACAACCGCAATTCATGAGACCACATGAAGCATAGAAGTCAAACACGGAGTCAGGCAGGGCAGACATTACGTCACCTAAGTTATTTACAGCAGCTCTGGAACACGCCTTCGCGGTCCCTAATTGAAGGAACAAAAGTATAAATATAGACAGTGAAAAATTAAATAACCTTCCCTTCGCCGATGACACACTATCGATTGCACCCCACTTAGGGAGAGTTAATGAAGTGTTACAAGAATTTAAAAACGCAACGTAAGTCGTAGGTGTAAAGGGAAATTGTAACGGAACTTGAAAAACTTGGATAGTTGAAGATTACTATATCAGTTAAGTCGGGAAAGTTTTATTTTATGTTATATTACAGAAGGGTTATGGAAGGCTTAGATTGACGAAGATTGCATTAAGAAATTTCACTATTGACTGGAAAAGCCGTTGTTAGAGGTTCTACTACAGTCTAAATTGAAAGAATTGGTGAACTGGACGTAATAGGGAGGATCGATAAGGTGATGGACTTGATATATGACAAGGCAGTAGCATGGAAAGTTTACAAACAAAATTCTTAAGTGGAAGCTTAAGAAGGCTTAGAGGAAAGTGGACACACAACTTAAAAAAATTTCAACCAACTGGTGTGCTACTGTCAAAGGAAGAACTTCAAAACAAATGGAGTTATTTAAAATCAATCAAATAAGAATATTAAAATCTAACTGGAATTGGTTAGAAATTTAAATAGCTAATTTTTGCTCAATAGCGACATCTACACTCTCGTCAGATGTTTCCTCTAGACCAGGTATACCTTCCAGAATCGATTTTTCCAATCCCGCTGACCTACTATCCCGACTCTCAACCTCCAGGTCTCTTTTTCTCTCTTCCTGTTCATTTATTCAGAGCGAATCCATTACGTAGGAATTATACCTCCTCGCGGAAAATTCTTGACTTAGAAATAATAACGCACGTCTCTGCCATACATTGTCCTCCATCCTTTTCGGTGGGTGTACATTTCCGGGACGGAGGAAGCGAGCGCCGAAGGAAAAAATCTCCACAAATGTCGCTGACATCCAAATATATTCGTCGGCTACGTTCTTAGAAGAGATCTCCGATGGTTTCACTTGGAAACACGTCGATCGAACATTTTTCTGTGTAGGTGATAATGGAACGATAGGATACAAGTTGAGGTATTATTTTTCAGAATTATATCGAAAAAGGTAGGGGTTTCATAAGTTTTATGGGGGCGGGAAAAATATTTCCAGGATGGGATTTTCGTGTTGGCCAGATTTACAAGACATATTCCTTTAAATTTTTGTTAATATGGTTTTACTATTTGGACGCTAATTATTAAAAGCGACACATTAGGAACTTCTTTGAAAAATTTGCTGTAAATGCCAGTAGCGAATAAGCTCAAAAGTTATTGCAAAAGTATTCTGAGACGTAAAATAACAGTGTTTAGTGGAAGAATAGTACCGGAAATGTTTATACGCCAGTCTAAACATAAAAATAGTGGTATTAACGCCGTTCCTCACAAGTTGCTTTCTACTTGACGGTAATAAAATGTCTCTCAGTACTGGCTGAAGAAGGTTCAAATAATTTAAGAACCAAAGGCTTTATACGTATACACGATGTACGAAAAATAAGGAATCATGACACAACCGTCAAAACCGCAAGAAACGGTAAGCACCGACACGTTTTCTCTTTATTAACGTCGTCAGGGTGATATAACACGTGTTGTGGTAAAAGATGTAAGTGAACAGTAGGCAACAAGCACATCTGTCACTTGTTACCGTTCCTTGCAGTTAGGACGGCTCTGTTACGATTTTCCCCCGGTGTAAGTAGAAACCGTAATAATTTTTCTTACACCTTATATTATTTTCCATAGATATATTTCTATTTACATTCTGTACAATACAATGTACACAAATAAATATATCTATTCATATATCTTCCTGTGTAGCTTTCGATTTTTCGCCTTCTTCCACCCCGTCCTCAAATATCATGAGAGAAAATTCATTTCCGGCATGTAGCCGGCGCATGTAACAAAACTGCCATAATAGCTACTGAAATATTCATTACGTTCTTAAAATAACCATACGGCAGACGGATTGCCCAACCACCGCTCGGCAGGACGCTTCAGGTGGAAATCTAGGTATAGATTTCCCATTTCGAGAGGGGAAAAATCGAAAATTGTTTTCAATGGCTAGGATATTTTCTTGTTTCCTATTGATTGAATTGTTAAAAATTTCTGATAAGCGTGGTTTCGTCCTGTATCATCCTTCCTTTATATTTTGGCTGTGGCGTTTCCCCTTTCAAATCGTACTTAAATTTTAATATTTCTTCTATTCTCCTTACAAATTATCTAAAGTGCTTTTAAAGTATATGTAGATAGATCTGGGCAAGTAACAAGAGAGCAAATCAAATTATTTGTCGCAAAATATCCCCACCGCATTGTTATAAAAGTTATAATAATACCCCGGTCTATCGGACGTTTCTCTGTGATTGTTATCTTTAAATTATACAACTGTTAATAGCGTTTGATAGTGTTGATAGCACCGAATAACCGAGGGCGATTTGTATAAATTATGATGTAACCTGAATCAATAATGTTTAACAATTGATAAAAAAAGAAATCTGAAAGAGAAGTGATTAAATTTTTGGTGTCTGATGCTTTAATTTTCTAAATTAGTTAAATCTATCGACAAGACTGTTAAATAATATGGATGGCATTCCAATATCTATCTTTTATACCTCTTTGTAAGATATTGGCAATATTTTATGAAATTTTGTATGAAGTACCGTCCTTAGTAACAATTACTGATACTTTAACTTAAAGTGAGATTTGCTTAACTTTATCATATAATATGTTTACCTTCATTCCATAAATAGCAGATTTAAATTTAACTAAGATTTTTAATTTTCAGGGCTACAGACTGAAAATGGAATTGCTATAAACATGGCCCATTTCATACCTACTTTGAGGAAGAGGGTGAAAATGCTACGGTGAGTACGTTATACCTTTTTTGGCATGAATTGGCATGACTGGCCCCATCTGAATGTTTAAATTCTTATTAATAAGCGTACTCGGGGTTTGATCGAGTTGTTATATAAAGTAGCTAAACAGATAGAGGTAGGCTACTCTAAAAAGGTTTAGGAAGGTTACGATGTATTAAGAATAGTTATTTTTGGGGGTACACCCCACCCCTTATAAAGAAATCATGGAAGTTATAGATTGAAGCGTCTTAGGAATTGATTTTATGGTTTAATTTGTAGGACACACATTCTTTCATGTTTTAGAATGTGACATTTTGTGATATATTACAAAGGGGAATCTAGTAACCTC
This sequence comes from Cryptocephalus primarius, assembly GCA_963576515.1. NCBI lineage: Eukaryota > Metazoa > Arthropoda > Insecta > Coleoptera > Chrysomelidae > Cryptocephalus > Cryptocephalus primarius. Next base: position 15,465,426 of record OY754941.1, read on the forward strand.
TGGCACAATTTCGCCTATGGTTTGGTTTACTAGTTCAGTTATCTTGCCCTTTTGGTTTACATAATTTCGACCCCTGAAGCCTTATTAAAGCAAGCGAATCGACGAGATTAAACCTTTCCAAGGTTCCAAAGAGAAACCTTTCCAAAATTCATTCTCTCAGGCGACAACTTTCCAGCTGCTTTCCTCTGGTAACCGGATTAAAAACAAACTTGGTTAAAACGTGATTTGAATACTCCTACGTAAAATATTATTCAAAAACAGATCTCGTACAATTAACTACTGTAATTTCGTCAAAACGGTTACACGACAAATATTATGCAAAACTCTTCCATAAGGAAAAATCGCTTGCTTTCAAATCTTCTCATATCTATGAAAATAACTTCCTATAACCGCGCATGCAAACGCCAAAACTCGTAACCGCTGCAATAATTTGCAGCAAACAGCGTCTTAGAAGAATTTTCCCGAAGTACGTGCATTCACGTTTTAACCACAACTCGAAAATGACCCATCGATACAATTGCGGAGAACTCCAAACGTGTAGCGATCAGATTGCGAATAATTTCCCGCAACCGAACCAAGTGCGAACGTACATTTCGAATTCTCAATGCAAATCGGATGGAAATTATTAACCGTGTTATTTGCACGGAGTAATCACCGGTAACATGATGAATTCTGCATATTTTAGCCGACATTGGTTAAAACGTGCAAACAACGGAATTAAATATGTTCATGTCGTATTTATATTAATAACGTGTGGAAGTGGAAACTCTCGGTTATCTGAAAACCAAGTGGGAAAGTCTGTAAATTTCTTTTATTATATGCTCCAAAGTGTTTGAGAAAAACTATGTCAGTCTTTAAAATGTATAGGATAATTACATTACTGACTCACGGCTTTTCAATGTTAGTTCTATGAAGCACAGAGGTTTACTATTAACAAGTCAATTTGTAATCATCATTTCTACTTAAATATTAAAAAAAAATTTTGAGCAGGCTTTTCTTGTGTTATGTGTGTCAGAAATATACCTAATTTTCGGTATTTTTTGGTATTTCGGGTTTTTGGTATTTTTAGAAGTGATTTATAAAGATTTAGTGCTAAAATTCCTCAGTTTTTAACAGACAGGATCGAAAATCAGGATCGAAAATATCTCGCTCGATTGGATGGCGATTTCAACAAAGAAAAATTAGATAATTTTGTAACAAATAATAATCACGATGAATTTAACGCCCACAAAGAACAGGCCAAGAAGGAAATGAGGTGGGAGGTGACAAGAAATGCCAAATTATATATTATTTCTCTAATTGTTTTCCAGCAAAAAGTGCAAATAATTCAGAAAGGAAAATTTGAAAAAACAGTACATACCGCCAAACTTATAATAATAACGTGTGCCTAAAGTTCAAGAGTCTCATATGTTGTACGAATATATTGAGATAAATTAATATAAAATATTGTTGGAACATTTCTGCTCTCACATTTTTGTGCTATTCAACTTTGAACTGAGATACCAAAGCATATGAAACGAATAGTAGCACCTATTAAACTACTCTAAACTTTTCAACAAATATTTTGTTTCTAAAAACGTCACATTTCACATTGATAACTAAAGTGTTATTTCATGTCGGACAGTTTCATATTATAATTTTTCCACTCCAATTGTAAATCACTTCAACGTGTAACAACTTAATTTCCATACAATTCGTATGAAACGATCGACGGCTCCATTCTCCCAATTTCACAATTACGCCGGGACTTTTTATAAACATTTTACAAATGGATATTACAACAGCTGTTTAAGGGATTGATCCTTAACGGCCTGTCGCTAGAAATGTTGTAACTAAAGACTTTATACTGTTTTAAAGTAGTATAAAACTGCCTGAACATGACTACTATTGAATATATTAGCAGTTGAATAAGGAGGGTGGGTTTTGGGGTTAAATAGACAGTGATATGTAGTAAATTAGGAAAAATAAGAGTGACGTATTGTGAACGTGCGTTTCAAGCGATGCTTTTTATTTTAGCAAGGGTGGATAGCAGAAGAATGTGCCTGAAGCTGCACATATATAATTTCGGCATCTTTAACGCTGTGGAAGTGCGTTATTCTTACAAAAAAAAAACCGTCCACAAACTTTTAAAAGAAGCTTCTTTAACACGCCTTTATTAGCTTTTCACGTGTATTTCGTAACAGGATCTATCAAATAATTTTCAACGAATTCACGAAGACTGATTAATCTGAACGTTTCCACACATTTTAAGGCCCAATGACAACGGAATAATTTAATAATTGCGCTCAAATGTCCCGACCAGGATTAAGAAAAATGCAAATGCCATATTTTCGCCTTCGCCATTTCCTACAACTCATGATAGATGGGATGGAATCTTTAATTTTTAGCTGGTAACCGCAGTTATGGGTTATATTTAGGTGGTTTTGTGAAAACCTTTTATAGGCACCTTAAAACAGTGTTACTGTTGTAAAATCTTTTCCATCTCCACTAATTGACTAGATTTTTTAATAACACTGCGCACTTAGAATTGCATTATGGTCGAGTGGTGATATATACGTATCGTCGTGCTGTTATGTTTCTTTCAGATGTCTCGTAAATTCGCTACGTAAGATTGAAAGGAGGCAAGAAATGGACACCTTTTGAGTTTTCAATTAACTGAATTTCCTCGTTCAAATTAAAGAATAAAATAAAATTGCCATGGAAATTCTCCAGCCAGTTTCACACTGATTGGCCCTTAGGAAGTACTTTTAAATGACACATTTCTGCCCGAACGAAGTGAGGGAGTATGCGTAAAAAGGGGAAATTGTCTTCGAAGAGATCCACACCATCGCGATGGGTGGACCGAGGTGCTCATGAAAGGCAATATTTTATACCCTCGTGCATATTTCTTAAGTCGAACTTTTTTATCGTCGAATCTAGCCGTGTTTTCGTTGCGTCAAAGCTCCGTCGGTGAGAAAATTTCTTCGCACAAAAGAAAAACTTGGGCGGGCGATCGGAGAGACACTTTCCCCGATCCGTCGGCATCGCGGGTCCTCCTCGATATCAGATCGGAAAAGTGGGAAGGGGGGAGATAGAGAGGACCTTCCATCAGAAAGGAAAACATTCCGGAGAAGGATTAACGAGATTAGGAGACGTGCCAGTATTTGACGTCCTACTCCTTGTTTCCAACAAAAATACGTCGCAACCGCACTTTACCCCCCGTGAAATATTCACGTTCGTGTCTGCCCGCGATATCCTTTGGATATCGGACGCGGTCGCTTCTCCAAATATTGCCCCCCGGAGTGTGTCGACGACGCCTCATTCCCTCTCCCGCGCGGATATTCCACATCCTCTCTCTTTTCGACGCTCTTTTCTGGAAATCCCCGGCGCGTGTCGTCGCCGACGAACGGGACGGGCTTCCCTCTCGCTTTTTACCGAAATGTTTGCGACGCTAATGCGATACCCTAATGCGCTCGTATTAATGGCGTCTCCGGCACCGTACGCCTCTCGTCACGTTCCGCGCAGACTAACACTCGCATACACATACGCGAGTTATTATGCAATTTTTCTCCGCCAGGACAAACAGGACACGTATTTAACGTGCCGTTCGTGTGTGAGGACATGAAAACACGATACGCAGTAAATCGTCGGGAGCGTTTGACACAAAAATATATACGTAGGGAAGCGCAAGTGCCGTGTTATTTTAAAGGGATACCGATGAAATTTCCATAGGCATATGCGTCTCATGCCTCACACCACCGATCACAATTTCAAACTGGCTGGTAAATTTGGAAATTCGGATATCCTTGCGTTTTGAAAGATTTGCTGCGACTCACCGAGAAAATCCTTAGACAACAGTTATTGCAAGTTCGTCAAATGACACTTGTCATTGTGTAGATGATGGAAAATGACTAGAATTAACCTATCTGAAAGGGTTTTCCTGGTGGCATGGATCAAACATCAAATGTTTTTTATGATCACATTTACATTTTGGGCAATGTTAACAAATCACAAATATTCAATCAAACACAAAGGTGAAGATCTATCCCATCGAATGTCGCCCCTGAAAACGAGAACTTTTTCAGTAAAAGAAGACAGTGTCACTGTACAAAGAACAGTCGATCATTTTATTACCTGTTGACATATATCAATTAATAAAAAAACTGGAGAAAAATATTACCTCAATGTCACTGATGCCCTAAATTATTCCTAGTTCGAAATTTTCCAATAGTGACCACCGTTCGCTCCTCTGCAGTTGATCTCGCTGAAGGGTGATTGATGATATTATTAGCATTATTAATTTCCGACCCTTCGTTAGTTCCTTACAAAGATAAATCAAATACCTCTTGCCGGCCTTTAATTTATCTTGTTAAATGTGTATTAATGAGGGTAAATGGGGGAGAGATGCCGCAACATCTAAAATTTTGCTACTTATGAAAAGGTGGCGTTGCCAATAAAATTTAAATTAAAAGTAGTGCTCTACACACACGGCACACTATGGTATTTACGTTAAGTGTGGCGGTATTAACGTGGTGAAGATTCTTCGCAATCGGAAGTATCTAGTTTAATGTAAAAATATTTCAATAATACTTTGGTTAGGAATGTAGCAAAAAGGACGTCTAAAATTTAGATTATTGGTATGATATTGTATTAGGTGTTCAGTTAGATTTATGCGCTTTTCCCTAGTTATCAGAGACAAGACTAGTAGCCGAGTTTCAGGAACATATGTCGATGATTATTACACTGAATATATATTCCAACACGTTTTTCAATACACTACGTGGTACAAAATATAACAAATTAAATGATGCGATTCTATATGCAAACCAAACTCCCGTTTTGTCTTTAACGGCTTCTGTAATTTGACATCCTACAGTTATTTCTCGAGGAAGACACATAAAAGAACTACATAAAGTAAATGATGTCCCCGATACTCGTTAGCGTTATCATAAATTAAACTCCTTTTGAAATATTTATTTTCCAACGAATGCACTTTCCACTTAGTATCGTGATTACTAAATACACCCGCAAATAACGAGGAATATTTCTAAGAACTTTTAACTGCATGCAAGCGATCGCAATTTGAAACATTTATGAAGAACGAATGACGGAAGTATTAGAGTTTGTGTTGACTGTCATAAATAATTATGTGATTTGAGAAATAGTGCTAAAAGAATGTAATAATACAATAGTAAGGCCTTAGTCATTACCAAAATTTCTACTTCTATACATCCACTTCAAAGGGTTTCGTCCTGTTCCGCCTTATTATTAGTTCAGTACATACAGCTGAATACCGAAAATTCTGTCAAACTACTTATACGAGTATCATTCATAACGTCTATCAATAATACTTCTCCGTTTTCGCAAAGGAGAATATTTGCAATTAATTTAACCGGAATAAGACACGTCCTTCGTTCATTCTCCGCCCTACAAAAATTTCCCGCGCGAAACTATTCTCGTTTTCTGCATAGAAAACTCCGCACCGTTCTTTGACAGCTAGGAATTAAATTTGAACCGAGGGAACGTCTCGCCATGAGGGTTTTAATTAATTTTAATTCAAAACTTCCGAACAAATATGAGGTAATAATAACAAGAGGACCGCGAGAATAAATTTGGATGATTTTTAATGTATGTGACACTGGAGATTAGTTCCTACTCACCCTATGAATCCTTTGATGGATCTAACCGGACCGCCTGGCTTGCTTTTGCTCTGAAAAACAAGAAAATTACATTTGCATCGTCGTCGAGTATTTCTGAACCATCAACAAAAGTGTAATGCACTAAACTCACGGCGGGTAAACAGAAGGAGGCGCCAATGAATTTTCAAATAATGAATCATCAGCGCAAACAGGTTAAATTGGGAAGAGAACATGGTAAGAATCGAAAAATTTGATTTATCAGCAATGTATCTAACGCAAGTTCATATTTAAAGCAGTAATTGGAGAATGAACCTAATAGTTATGTGGGTAACAAGAATTTAATACACTGAAATAAATGAATTAGTACTTAATCCCAGGTAGTCACAACAAGGGTTTAAATCAACATTTTTTCATCAGGTTATCAATATTTAATTGTTTTATTTACCTAATAGGTTTTCCAAGCTGACACAGGTTGATTTGTGTAAACTCTGATGACAAATTGGAAAGAAACCCATTAGTGCTGTATACGTAGTAAGATTTGTTAATAGATGAAAACCTTCTAATATTTTCTTTCGGGATAACGTATTGATTGTAAAAATTAAAAAACTTATTTCCGCGCTAAAACATCTCATAATTATTGCAACTGAATAATCTATGAATTTTAGAAGTTATACTTTTATTAATGGTATAGATTTTAATTTATTCTTGGATATAAAACTCTCCAACTGTAAACGACTTTTTGTTTTGGAGAAATTATCGGCTGATTAATTGTTGCTGGACCAATTACAGAGTAAATGTAAACTGATTATAACATTTTTGATTATTTTTCCAAAATAGCTCTATTCGTCAACCTGCGAGCTTCCTTACTGGCCAATTATAAATATATTTGGAAAGTTAACGGGTATTTACGTGCGTTTTAAAGCCATTATGTGCGTTAAACACTTCATAAAATCAAGTGAATATTTCGTTCGATGACGGTTCTATTTCGAGAGCAGACCTGCATATATTCAAAAAATCGTACGAAGTGACTCAAGTGGTATTGGAACACTTCCAAATTTATTATATTTGTATACAGGAGAGGGCAGTTAATCAAACGGAAATGAAAACCTACGCGAAAATTGTGATATTTTGAAGATAAAACGATGCGACCGTGGAACATGCTTATTTATCGATTAAAGGTGGCAGGACGTACTTTCAGCTGTTAAATTTTTAAATGACTTTTAATATAATTTTTGACCTGGATAGGGAAACAAAAAGAGAACTTTCGTCGTGTAAAGTTTCTTTTTTTTTCCTTCGGCCCCATTGTTAAGACAAGACAGTGTCTTACAAATTCCGCAGTTCCGCCATAACATTCAAAAAATAGAGATGAGTTTCCTTTATACCAACTCTAAATGCATTACACCGCCTCATAAAATTTTGAACGTCTATCAAAAAGAATACAACGACGGCAGTCGACCGTATAAAGCCGTCATTTTACAACACATATAAAGGAATTCAACCAGTCACTATTTATAAAATATTAATAGTTCATCGCAATAACGTTTTCATTAATACCGACAGCCTTTACTTATCTTTCTTTTTCTCTTTTCCTCGCTTTTTCTTCACCAGAAGGATATTTGTTTTCGTATCTCATGGCATAAAGTTACTGTAGCGATAATAATTCTAGTAGATGGGAGTGTTTATTTTCCGCTAGTGTAGATGGTAAATGGAAATATATACGCATTACTTTAACAGAAATCTAGGTATCTAAATCGATCGATAGCTACAACTTAGTAAATGTACATTTACATGAAAGCGCTCTGAAATATAATGAGTTGATATTTATAGGTAGTAACTTAGTCCTTCAACTATGGCTCTGCACTCTTAGAACAGATATATGTAGAGAAGTATGTAATAATTACTTAAGAAAAATTGGGGAACTGACCCCCCCATATGGGGCGATTTCGCAAATCATTAAAATTTTGTAAAGAATACAATAACTGAACCGTCTCTTGTCTCTGAACCTGAACATTTGTCTCTTGGCCAGGACTTGCCAAACAAATGCCCTAAACTATGAATGCATCTTCTTGAAATCGAAATTCGCAGTCATTACGACGTGTATATCGTTATTTATTAGCCCAAACTCTGAGGTAAAACCTAGACTTTAGTGATTTACACCAATCAAAACCGTTTTCGTTATTAAATTAGTGCACTCAGTAACTGACTGGCATTAAAAAATTAATTTCACCGGCGTTAGTTAAGTTATTTTCTTTATGCAACCTCATCGTAATACAGTATTCAATGGTTGATCTGTCATTTACAACAGACTTTATTTAAATAACAGATGAATGTAGAAATTTTATAGTGAGGATTTGATCTATGATAAATCACACAGTTACTATTTAAACAATGGTTTGTTAAATGTCATTTACCCTGATTTGATTTTCCACGATTTTAGTTAAACGATCGATATAGGCATTATTTATTCTCCGTTAAACATTTCTTAAGCAGCAACGCTAAATTTACAAATATGCTACTTGGCAAGTTTATTTTACCTTAATCCTTTCCGATGTATAAAAGCGAATTTATTTTATTGTATATTTAATATGTCGCAATAGTAACAATTGCCTGGAAGCATTCCAACCCAATTAGTTGCGGTATCCTATTGGCACTAAAAATAATTAAGACGTTGAAGTGCAAGTTTCCGAATTTCGCTATAAAATGCGAAAACGATCCGAGTAACGAATCCTGAACGTGTTTAGTTTTACAATCGATGAGAATTTTGATGCTGAACGAATGAAACTTTTAAATATTTACAATGCTTCATTCAAAATAAACCAGATGAAAGGATACGCGCCTGGTTTATAGTGGGCATTGGAACAAAGGATAAATGTTTTCAGTTTTACCAGGTATTATTACTATTCATCGACGATTTTCCTAGTAATGACACTATTCTTGACAAATGGAAGTGTTGTTCCTAAATTGATTATTTTTTCGCATGAGTTTGATACTTTAAAAATTATTGAGGACGAATTTAAACAATTTTCAAATTTAACCATATTTTGTAGTGAGTCAGAGTTTCGCCAAAATTAGTCTAAGAGTATTTTCACACTTTTGTCGAGTTCATAACTAGAAGGAATTTAAAGGCTATTAAATGAGATTGGTATTATGTGTAAATTTTGAAGTAATGTCCTTAAGGCCGTCTATACCTCTGATGCTCTCTAAATTAATAAAACTAATTTTGTCTAGCTTTTGATAAAACCATTATAAATTTAAAGCTAGAGAGTTCCAAAACCAAAACCAAAAATATAACGCAATAGGCATCTCTGAAATTCTATGGACTAATTATTCAGCACTGTGTCACTTAATTAACGAATTTCTATCTAATCAGCGAGTACGACTTCAACAACTTTACTGATTCAGTAGGTTTCCTACAAACTTTGAAGATTGATCGAAGGTGATAGAGATAGTGCCATAAACTATTTAACACCCGACATGTGGAATATCTACTGACGCTTCGAAGAAGAATTAACACAAATAATTCAGTAAACTGATTGGCACAGAAACATTCAGTCCAATTTCGGTTGTTTCCATCCAAATATTTGGAAATGTGTAGAATTAACATGAGCAACTGCTAAAACAACTTTGCAATCGAGTGACAGCTGGACATCCGACATGAACTCCAAGGAAGAAGTATGCTCATTGAAATTAACTGATTCTGGCACTAACTTTTCATTTTAAATATGTAATTACTAATACCTATAGCATAAATCATATCATTTTAACTATTGGGTACAACATGTAAACGTAAAATGTTTATAAATTAGTGTGCATCCAATATCAGTAGTGGAAGAGAAAATGCAACATACAAGGGGAACACAGAATACCAAATACAGATAGAGGGAATTTTGTATGGGGCGGTAAATTTCTCGGGGGTTCTTGCTAGTGATTTTTCTCCTTGGTTTCTTGTTCAATGGGTAATTGCTATAGAAGAATAGAGGAAAAATACCCTCCATATACATGTGATGCTATGAGTAAAATGTCATTTTGAATTACTCTTTCCCCCAAATGGTCCACGTGGTTATTGAATAGTCCCAAGGTTAGAGTTCACACCAATTAAATTAATGTAGGATTAGGATAGACTCAGGGTAATCTAGAATGTACTGGAAATTTGAAATATGAAAATACACCCCTTTTCATTACATTTTCACCACAATTTAAAATTCTCGATGGCAGTGCCAGGATTTCCCTTCAATTAACCAACTACTTACTCAATCCGATCCTGACGTTAATTGGATCTTTCTTAATTCCCATCTTCATAATTAATATACTTTATATTCATATTATTATTCTCTGCAAACCGAAATAAAACCCCATTTCAATTTCAGTTGTTGTGAAATATTTGATATCTTTTTATGGTTGCTGATCGCGAATTTAAATTGATCATAAAAATGTAATACCTATGTCGGGCAAAAGTAGAAAAACTCGTAACTTTTTTATGGCAGAAAATATCGATAGTTGAATCTGGTATCCAATTTTTAAAATTTCAAAAATCCGATGCACTTTAATTAATCATATGGAACATAGAAATGTGCTCGTCTAACACATGTTTGATTTTGTATGAAAATTTTATTTTATATTTTACCGAAGTGCAGGTAATGCGAATTAATAAGGCCGTCTGATTGTATTTAATGTGTCATGCTTTCAAATTCCTCCATTTCTTGGTGTTGCGGTTCAACTCGTGTGATAAGTGGGGAAACGTTCAAAAATAGCAGGTCGTAAGAAAAACAAATATGAAATTACCTGTGGTCCATACAACACTAGGAAGTCAAATAAAATCTTGCCGCAATCACAATTAAAACGACGGCTGCAATAAAGAAGTTCCGGTGGCGCGCAGTGAGTGAAAATTTGATTTTTCGCTCGGCGCCGTAATGAAATTAGAGGCAAAACCGAGAGAGAGAGGAAATCCAGCGAATTACCGAGATTGAAGGAGAGAAAACCGGGCCGCGTGTACGAGATTAAAGAAAATCTGGAAATTAACTGACCGAGATTCGACGACTACTCGGACTCTCTACTTCACTCCTCTGTCCCTCTCTCTTTCTCATCCTCTACGGGTATACTTAGTTAAAAATACCCGACGGTGAGGTGAGAATATTATTGGGCCGACACGCGACGAGGTTTTGGGAAAATTCGAGGGAAATCTGGTTTTTGTAACCGGGGGGATTAGAGGTCGGGACTCGCCGAAGGGGGACGTCAATCTATTTTTGGGGCGGAGGCTGGATCTTGAGGCGAACTTCAAGACGAAAAATTACGTGTTAAGTAATAAAACCGAGCGAAAATAAAAGAGAAAAGAAATATATACAGTGGCTGTATCGGTACAACTGGATCAACAAAACGAGAGCTGAAGTAAGTCGCGGTTGAATTTTATAAATAAAAGTTTATAGATAGTTACGTGCTGAAGCAGCCATAGAAAATTATAGGTCGTTAAGGTAGAGTAATGGTTGAAACGGTTTATTCATATAGTGTCACTCATTTGTTCTTGAGTAACCTTTTATTATTTCTCTCACCAACTGAGCAAATTGTATCTTATTTGATGTGATGACTATAATTTTCCTTTCATTCATCACGTAATTGGTTCCCAGAAGAATCGCCATGCTTGTAACGAATTTCTTGTCATTTTCGGTCATTACCTCCCAAGAATTTAAAATCTTCTAACACAAATTCAAAATTCACTATCCGCAATTCTTTAGCGGTTAGCGTATGTGTTCCTTATTCTTTTAAGGCACGTTTATGCTGTACCTGGCGCTATCTCCTACGATCTCTTGCGAACGCTATGAAAACCCCTTTAAAGGTTAGGGAAATCTTCACCGAGGCCGTAATTTCCGTGCTCAAGCCGAGCTTTTTTAATACGCGCAGCTTGATTTTCAAGTAAACGCAAGCTTTCCGATTCCGAGCCGAACTAATTGGATCGGCGAAACCCTAGTTCCCATCGAATATGTTACTTTGTGAAGGAGTCTTCGATTTCTCCAGATAGACGGAAGCGACATGGCGAATCATAGGGAGACCATAATTAAAATGAGCTCTCACTAACGACGAGGCGACGTCGGGAATAAATCTTTTTAGGGTATTGAGACTTCGTACTGTGTCGTAAACATGTCGATAGCACTTATTTTCAAAAAATTTTTTAGTTTCATTAGAACAGTAAATGCGCCCTAAAATTGTTAGTTTGATATAAATATTCATTTTCGAATTTCAAATAAATGTAGTTCTCTGGTTTTATATCAAGATTTGCATGGAGACGAAAATGCAAATACCTTTATGTATGACATGTTTGTAAGTCCATCAGTTGTATATCAATCAAAAGGGAAATTTTTAAAATTAGCTTCCAATTTCAACTCTTCATTTTCTTGCTGATAATTAATTTATGTACATAGATGATCAAATTAACTTGAAGCGATTCATCACAAGAAATGTTAGAAACGTAAATTCCAGTTAATAATCGGGCGGCCAGTTTTAGCTTTAGAAACGTCCAAATTCCTAATGAACTTTCCATGTACGTCGTTAAAATACTATTGCACTGAATTGAGAAACTAATTTTTGAATCCACCCTGTTCAACGTGGAGTGGAATGTATTGAATACCACAAAAAAAGTAAGGGAGAGACCATTAACTTTAAGCAAATTCGATATCATTACCCTTTGAAATCTCGAACATACCATGAATGACGTCTTATCAGATTTGTGTCGAATGAACTTTATAGTATTCGATATGGCACATTGCCTCTGGTTTGATCAGAAGAGTAATAGCGCATAATGCCATTACTATAAATGATATGAGAAAAGTAGGACTTCAAGCCATGTATGAGGGAGCGAATGACCCGACGTCATAGAGTCATTCCAAATCCCGCTTTCCCCTGAAAAAAAACACTTTAATTCAAAAAGTGTCCATCCCATTTTTCCCCATTTTAATACGAGCGATTTACCTTCCGTCCAGAATTCGCATCCATGATGAATATCATCGTAGCGGGGCGGTATTACTTTTTCCCTTTGAATATAGTCATTCTGGAAAGACAGACAATACCCCGAAATTTGTATAATGTATCCCCGGGGATCCTCTTAGTAAATTTAACCGTCACCGGTTGATGGATTTCGGGAAGTTCGCCGTTAAATCATAGAGACGTACAACGTTTGTTAACCTGAGACGCTCTCCACTCCTTAAGACAGAAGTCGCCGTGTTACTCGTATGATGCACGGGATTCAATTATAGATCCTCGAGGACTTTCGGACGGACTTCTGGAACGTCTGTTTGGCTCCCTCTCGTTCTCGTCCCGCTTAACAAAGGTAGGAGAGTTTCCGAAAATGACGTATGCGTGTTTGTTTGGCGTTAGGCGCGCGGGGGATTAAGTTGGGAAACTTGACGTTAATCAGAAATTCGGGAGAGGAGGGGCGCGCGCACCGTTCGGAGGTTATGTTGATTAGAGAACGATTTATGAACAGTCGGTGAAGTTTAGTTCAGGCATTTCACAAATCTGGGGATGCTTTATTACAGGAGGCTGAGCGCTTCACAAATGATTAACTAATAACCTAATAATCGCTTACTCTTAATCGGTATAAGGGAATCGATAGGTGCTTAGAACGATATTCAGGGGAGGGTTTTTGAAGTGAACACTTTTATAGCCGCGCCTGTATAAACACTATCTAAAAGAAAGTAATGCAAGTACTTTTTGTTCAATAGTTAGAATTCTAATTAAACTAATTGGATTTTAAGCTAAGAAGATGATCTGTTGAAGCGGCGGCTGTAGGTATTTAATTCTAAATTCTCGTAAGACAGATTTCAGACTGGAGCATTTCGAGTCGCAATCTTAAATTAATTTGAGAATAGTTCAGTTGAAGTTTTCGTTACAATTTACCCGTTCGAATTTGTTAAGGGATGACAGTTTTTAAACTCTTAAGGGCGACTTGTATTTTGGGCACATTAGTATACACAAAAAATTGAAAATTAAACCTCATATAAACAACAATATTAATCACGTTTTTTACGTTTCACGAAGTTTTTTATTCTGTACGGGCGCAAATCTCTCCATGAATGCCTTTTATATGCGGCAGTGAATAAGAATGTATAAGTTCAACAGTGCGAATAAAAACATGCTCATAAAACAAAATTAGTAGAAGCAATTCTTTATGGAAGTAACTTAATTTTTTCACCAGTAACTCCATGAATTCTAGAGTTTGTATTCCTCTTTACTATTGGCGGATTAACTGGAATAGTCCTTGCAAATTGATCAACTGATATCGAATATCAATAGGAGCTGTATTTGCTATTGTAACAGGATTAATTCAATGTTCTCCTTGTTTATAGGACTTGTATTGATAATAATCTCTTAAAAATTCAATTTATTGCCATATTTATTGGAATTACCGTAACTTTATTTCCTAAATACTGTAGGACTGAGGGAAATCTACTAAGTAAGTAGCCAAACAATTTTTTTCGTCATTATAGAGATATCACACAAACATTAGTGCCTACCGTGCTTTAACATGCGTACAATTCCACATATATTAATTGGTAATTGACCCAGAGTAAATGTTAGAATCAGATATAATAATAATAATCATAAATTACGCAATTATTACCTTGAAATGATCGTTTAGAGTTTTATGCATGCGATATTAATGACATGAACAGTACGCGCGCTAATTCGTTTAGTAGGTTTCCCTTGAAAAAGGAGTTAAATTCATTGGCTTCAGAGTTCATTAAACATCGGAAGTTTTTAGTGCTTCCTAGCGAAGGATCCGTTAAATTTATACAGTGCAGTTATTTGTAGAACAGCAATAATAAACATCCTTGCGAAAAACAGAAAAATCCCAACTTCGAAACTTCCAACCCCCCCGTCCCCTTCTTTCCCTCATCCAAAAACCGGAATAACTCCCGGAAACTCCAGCGAAGGAGAGCGGGAACGAAAGCACGGGGGGGGGATCGGACCGAACGGAGGAAAGAGCGACTCGCCATAAATCCTAAACGTGCTGGAAGAATGAATTACACTTTTGATAGTTGTAATTGTTTGATTATACCGTATGTACAACGCTTTTTGATTTACGACATCCTACCTGGAAGCATTAGTTCGAATTCTGTGTCGCTCTGCCGTGAGTTATTGCTTTTAAATAGCAGATGGGATCGAGGGGGCGCTTCTTTTTTCCCCAGTAAATTGTTTTATTATCGGTTTTTATCTACCGCAGAGGCGGAACCCGGACGATGTAACGTTAAATTGGGGGGGTTGATGGATATGCCGCATAACTACCGAGGGACATGAGCGTTTTCTTAACAGGAATAATTAATAGTTTTCGGAAGAAATATATCCCACTAAAACCAATAAAAATTCCATTTTAGAATTTAGCATCTAAAACATTTCAGTTTAGAGTAAAGTGAATAACTCTTGAAGCTTCACCTCGTGTTTCCTTCAATATAGTTTGATGAAAGTTAGCGTTTCCAAAATATTAACATGCAAGGAACTTAGGAAAGTTGAAGTGCGGAATCGGCCTTCGCCTTCAGATGCCTTCAGATCATTTCGTTAATATTAACGTCATTTCCTCGTTAGATTTCTAGAAGAGATAGCATTTCTGGTATCACAAGACTTATTACATCTCTACTTATATTGAACTAATATTTTGGACCTCTTGGAATTGGAGATTTAATACGATCTTTCCCTGAACAACATAAACAGTTGTTAAATTGCTACAAAAAACATATTAGGTGGCTTCTTTTGCTCTTCTGAATAAAACTTGGATTATGCGCAAAACGCATATTCGTTACAAAATGGCATATAAAGAAAATCTTGAATTTTCGGATACTTTTACTTTCGGATTGAACAATCACGATGCGCTAAAAGTATTCTTGTTTGTTTTTCCAAAGTGTTCCAAATAAATAAAACACTTGGAAGCATATCACTTTTTACAAGATTTATTAGATTTTCTCCTTTCAACATGAGCGGCGGCGATGCTGCCGTTTTTATTGGCCCTCTTTAAAAATTCAAGAGCGGATGTCCGGCCCGGGGAAAGACGGTAGTAAAACAACATTTAGTTCCACTTAGATACCGGCTTTAATTTATCAAGAAATTCGATTTGAAAGCAGTTCCACTAATTGAATCTCTAAAGGGATAATTTTCCGGTGGGACGACGGACGGAATTTAGGGATGGCGGGAAATTTTCGGTAGAGACGATTTAATATATTCACGTACGTTCCGAAGGAAAAGTCACGATTTATCGCGTTTAAATGTAACAAAAAATAGACACATGTAGGGGGAGGGAGAGAGAAGGGGCCGGGTTCTAATTGAATTTGTCATTACGGTAACCAAGTTCTAATTGTATATAACGTGTAATACGATGAAGCTCTTGTTCGATTCCTGCCGTTGAAATAGAAATTTCAAATCTATTTAACTACTGAATTATAAACATTACGAGGAAACAGGCGATTACACATACAAGCATGTGTCAATAATTAATGGTTTCTATTAGGGATATGACTGGAGTCTTGGCAGAAGGAAAGAACAGACCCAAGAAAGATTCTTAACATATCTGTGAGGTAAATATGAATTAAAACACGTTCTAAAGAGCTTGGAATGGTATGACTTTGACTGTCTAATTTGCGTTAAGCATTTTATTGATTTTCTCATCATTTGTAACACAGTTAAGATATTTTTTGATGACAATTGTTGATTTTTCACTGAAATTATTAAAGTTTTAATATAGGAACCTTTTGATATTTGTAGAAAATATAGGACTAAAGTAGATGTGTCATATCTTCTATGTAAAATTATAAATCGGTGCATAAAAGAAGCAACACATGAAGAAATGCTATATCCACTTTACCCCGTTCGATAGAAGATTGGAGGAAGTCATGTTCTAATAAAAGGGTTTCTATTAACCATACATTTGAAGAGGCCAAGCAACCCCCGTGTATCAAATTTCAGATTTATAGTATTAATTGTTAGGAGGATAATAAAAAAATCTAATTGCCAATTAACAGGTTTGTAATTTCTTGGAGAAAAATTTTTGTACCAATGTTGATATGAAATTCTCTTCATATTTTCGCTTTATCTATACGCACGCAATCGACCATTAATTCCAAGACACCGTGTATAACAATAAATAGCGATGAATAAAAATGAAGTACAATACCGAAATGCAATAATAAATAATTAAAAAACGCTTATGAATAAGAAGAAATGTTGTTAAGATGATGTTCGGTGACGGCATGATGTCATAGATATACAGGGTGTCCAAGGAACACCTGGCCAAATGTATGGGGAATGAGTGGTTGGAGGCGAAGTAATGAGTACTTCATGAATCTCTAACGGGCTATTTTTATTGGGCTTTTGAGCTATAAAGTCATTAAGTCAAACATCCCAAAAAAGCAGAAATTCCTGTTCTTTAATAACTTACTACATGTTGAATGCAACTAAAAGCAATTTAAGATAGGACCATATGCTGGATATATGACAGGAAAAATGGTGATATTCCCGATGGTATATAGATTTAAACCTTTCATTTAAGGTGAACGTCACATAGACTAACATAGATGTAAATATATATTACCAATTTTTGCCTCGCTTGCCTCAAATGAGAAACTCTACAGAAAAATCTGTTTCGGTTAGTTGTGACAAAGATTTTATTAAAATCCATTATGGAATCACCAACGTTTGCTGTAGTAACGCAAGTTTCACGTAGAAACATCGTATCCATTTCCGTATCCCTAAAATCATCCTTCGACGAGCCGTCCATGTCCCCTCGGCCCGGCGTTCGCATGCATCCATTCCGGAACAAATGAAAAATATTCTCGTGCGAAAAAAATTGCAGGAGTAAGCGGAACGAGTCAATCTTGTACGTGAGTTTCAATAAATGTAGTCGAGCAGCATCAAATCGCCCCCAAATCTGGCTCCATCTCGAAACAGTCACGTTCCGCCGAAAGAGATAGCGAGGCATCTCGTGACGAAGACTCACAACTACATCATGATTAATGCGGAAAAATAACGTCTCATTAAAGTCCGCCCCGCGCACCAAATGGCGATTTATGGCGGAAAACTCACTTTGTTTCTCTTTCATAAATCAAAAACGCAGAGTCGTACTAAGCCGGAGGAACGGCAATTGAAGGAAACTAAACAGATGGCTACGAAACGTTTCCCTTGCCAAGGAAAAAATGTCGATAGTCAACGAATGATTTTACTGCGAGAAACCCCTCCAAAACGCCACTATCGCTAGATATCCTACTTTAAACAAATACAAATTCTTTCTTATTAAATCTTTATGTGTTCATTTATATTTGAAGTCATCCTAAGTTAACAGATTCATGTTTTTCATTGACTTTTCTACAATTACAGCTTAGCGTTTTATAGGATGTGCATGCGAGAGTAACTTTAACGTATGGTTACAAACACCTTTTTAACTTTTAAATCCCTTATACCCTAAACTGTCCCCACACTATTACATTTGTGTACACTAACTAACCCTCCATTTATACTAAAAAGTATACAATTGCTTCCATTTTTCGCGTATGTATTTCTGAGCTTCCTATTAAAATGTTTACTTCGTCCGTAGATGTTTATATCAAAGCGTATATGAGGGGAGTCTGAAACGTACAGCGGAGTAAATTTAAATTTCAAATACCCCTGAAGAATATTCCAAGAAATATACAACGTATAAAAGCTTCCGAGAGCTCCCAATGCTTTTAAAATAATGTTTGTAATTTTTGTTTTATCGGCGAATTAAATTTAGTGGTGGTGCAACCTACTTTCCTCGTTGAAAAATGATAGTGATCTCACTTAGAAACCAAAAATTATTAACTTTTGTTTTCCCGACCGTAATTTGTATTGTAATCTTGGCTGTTTCTCTACGTTATTGTTTAACCTCGAGAGTATAAAGTTGCGCGATAGAAACTTTTTTCCGTTACCAACCAACATTTATCAAATAAAATTGGTATAAAAAATTGTCATGCTTATGTTTTTCCGACTTTTAAACTTGTTCCAACTCTGCCTCTGGTAAGAAAAAGAGAACTCAGTTTACATTCGGTTAATAAATCAAAGCACTCCCTAGTTCGGGCCGTCTCACTTGTCACAACAAGTACACGTAAATAATAAGAATTTAAAATTTTTCCGCCTCCCATATTTCATACTTCTCGGAGATAATTCTTGTATATTTATGTAAACAATTTCACGGTTGACATAAAAATGAGCCAATGGAGGTACATGGCATTATCTGCTTCTCTTATTTTCTTTCCCGAGACTCTCTTTATTAAACTTCAGCGTATACTTGACTAAATGAAGCCTTAAAGGCGGGGATTACCGGTGAGTGGCTTGTGCCGCCAAGCGGAAGTGGGATATTAGGAAAACGGGAAACGTTTGAAGAGTTTTTGCAAAGGACAAAAACAATTTAAAAATACTGCAAAGGGATTATATTCTACGAATTTTTTCTTGTCTACGACTTTTTACCATGTATAAACCGCTGTGCCGCAATGTGTAATTAGCCGCAGGAGGGTATTCGAATGTAGGTTTACCTATTTATTATCAGAATGGAATTAGGTGGACTTAACTACACCTTACGGAGTATGGAGTGGAGTATTAAAATATTTCATATTGAAACAGATATAGAGTAGGACTCGAAAGGAAAAATATACAGTCATTTAAAGTCTCGTACGTTATAACTCGTTTCCCAAGTAAAACAAGTTGGCCACTCGTTTAATACAAGAGTGGCCAACTTGGAAAAGTGTCTCCAACTGAAAAATATACCGTCATCTAAATTTCGTACGTTATAATGGACTTACTACGGAATTTCCACGCACAAATTCCCTTAAATTTTTCGCAAACTCAATTATCCCGATTTAACACCCATCGGTCGATTTTGTCATTTTTTACTATGCGCATTAGAGCAAAATTCTTTCAGGGGTGTACTAATTTCGTTACCCAAATTGAAATGGACTATGTGTAAAAGGTTTAGCCCGAGAATATCTGCTAGGCAGCCATTGGATTTAAAACCTAAAATAAAACAATTAAAACGAACTACATTGGAAAGCAATTGAAAACATCACGCCGGTTAACATCCGACCGAATGAAATCAAACTAAACCGTCGGACGCGTTTCGAATTTTTCGCCTCTTGACATTTTAATCATTAGATTTTTATGGGTGTAAATTTTGGGTTCGAAAATTTAAATTGTTTAATTCTTGTTGTCGCACCACTTATCGCCGCGAACACGAGTTTTCAATTAAAATTACTGACGCCGCACCACTTTAGTTTATTTTAAATTGGAAGTTTTAAGTATCGATTGCGCCTCTGCGCCCACACGTAAACGCGGTTAACATAATGTCCCATTGGCTGTCGATGACTCGCTCCGGGCGAGCATGTTTAGGGGAAAAATCACGCGGAAAATACCGATCGATGAGATCCGATATAAATTATTTAAAAGCGACCGGAAACACCGAAAGGGTTTCCGAAAGAAACCTCTCGGCTCGATAAATATTTCAACTATTGTCCCACTATTTTTATGAAATCTAGACCGAAAAGACTGGCATACCTCCCCTAATTCCAGTAGCCGACCGCTAATCCCGGATTAATCCTTTAGACACACATATATATACACAACGGAGGGAGCCAACCCGGGAACTAAAACCAATCCATGTCCCATTCCATTATATTATCCTGTCCAATAACTTTCGGGCTGACTTTCATTTTCTAACCTCCGACTTTTCCTATAAATAATAGATTTTAACCTTATTTATAGCTCCTCAATTATCCATGATCTATCTGACGATTATCGGCTCGTTTGTACAGTTTCTCTCCTAATTCCTCGTTGAGTTATTGCCCTACGTCGCCAGAACTGCCTTTTAATTGAGTTTTTGGAAAGGGGACACGTTAAGGGAAAAGACCATTTCATATTTTTCGTTAAAGGCTGTATTTCGCTCGATTGATCAGAGGTGCAGGCCTACGCTACACGTTATAAACGACGAGGGATCACGGGGAAAATCTGGAAGGTGTCAAAGTGACATCTATTCTTAGAAGATCTAACAGGGCACACAACCGAAAAATCCTGGGATATTTTCATTGACGTGTAATTAGATGTTTTGAATGGATTACTAAAATTTAAACAAATCTTAAGTTACCTAGTGCGCATGCTATAGGAGAGAAAAAGTGTCATAAGTAATTAAGGTTAGATAGCAAAATCCAGGCTCTCTCAATGGCTCTCTCAATTAATTTCTGAAACGAGACGTCGTTTGTTGTACATACATCGTTAAGGACACATCACAAAAGTTTATCGGCAAGTTTTCGGTATTCTCGTGTTGTGGATAATGGTAAATAACTCAAAGAAAAAGAATTCCATTATTTCAAAAATTATTCAACGCACTGTCCTTTAAAATTTATGTGATAAAGCCTGTTGTTACGTTATGGTTTTCAGATTGGTGCGAAACTAAACTCTCATGTGTCTTATTTAAAGTTTTAATGGCGTCAGTCTGGTGGTAATTATTGAATCAAGCAATCAAAGACAAATTTGAACTAAGGATAGTTCGATATAAAATCCTCCATTGCTGAAAATTTGAAACCTAATGGATAAAGCGTAAAGCCGGAATTGACTGGGGGAGATTCTCATTCCACATAAATATAATGGGGTTTTTACGACCGTACCTTCCTTGTGAAATCGAAACGCCGTTTTTATAGGACGTTAAGAGGAAATAACACGATAGTACGTAAGTAAGAGATGGCTGCTGCTTGAGTGAAAGGGGGAATTGACCATTGGAATGAATGCCGATTTGGTGAGAGAAAGTTACTAGACTGATGTTGGTATGGGAGTTTATCTTCGAAGTTGGTACCAAGTGAGAGGTGTCAAAGTAGCAAGTAGTAGAGGACGAGATTAATAAATTACAACTTCTCGTAGGAAAAGTCGTGCTTTCAAAGAAAGTAGGTGAATATGTAGGTATAAGTAAATAAGTAACTGTATAATATTGTATAAATAGCAAAATAATTATTAGTTCTTATAACAACATATTTCATTCCACACGTACAATGATGTAGTTGGTAAAATTGTTCATTTAAAACGATATTTATTAAAACCATTTTCTTTTTCTTCAATTTCTTTGTTGGCAAAGTAACAAAACGTGTTATTAGGTATTTTAGCACCATTTCCCTTTCGAATTTTTCATCTTATAGTAGTCATCATACTCAGTGACACAAATGGTAAAGAATAATGCCTTATATATTTTTTGTTTCCACAATACCTCTGAACTTGTTACTTGGGTATGACGAATACGAATATTTTGCTTAACAGCAAAAATATACTTCTGAATTACTGGTTACATAGATAATGATTTAAAAGTTCTGCCTTTTGAATACTGGTTTTAAGTTCAAGAGTCACGCAACTGTTGCCAGTGATGAATGGGTAGGTGCTAAAATAATATTATTCGAAATAAATAAGAAAATGAATAGAATGCCAAAAGAGTTGGTTGAAATAACGAAATGTTTATCTTTACAAATAAACAGTATAAATGCAACGCGAAAAGACCCCCAAATTAGCAAATCGTACTCGTAATTACAATTAAACGCGAAACGAAATATTTCAAAAGTGAGTAAGTTTATTAAAAGTGAGAAGTCCCGTCGACACCGAGAAAGTCTTTAAAATTAAGTAAATTTGCGAAGAGGGGCAGGTCGAAATTATGAAGAAGCCCAAGAACCAAAAAACATTTGTAATAATTTCCATTTATCAGATTTAAACACCAGCAGATGGAAACTAAATAATATCCCCAGAGGAGTTTGAAATTTTCCCTCGCCCCTGGGAATTCAACAAGTTTAATAATGAACCGTTAGCACACGGACACAATAAATAAAATTAAGCAGATACACTCGTTTCCCTGCCTGAGTCTCTCGAGGTAAATGTCTTTCCCTCCCCCTCTCTCTCACTCCCAATCTCTCTCGCCCTCTCCCCTATCGCGAATAAAGTTGAAAATTAAATCTTTCTGGTTTCACCTTTCGACTTCTCACGATGATTTAAAACTCGAACGAAACTTTTAAAATATATAGCCGAGATCCTAAATTTCCGACGGAGCTCTTGAGAAAACGGAAATTCTTATATATATACGTATATATCTGTTTTTCCGTTTTATCTGGGAAACGTGTATACAACTTAAAATGATGTAAATTTAAATGCGACCGGCCCCCAGGAGCTGCGGGAGAATTGCTCCAGCGCGCTTATTTTTGACAGGGGAGGAAAAAGTTTTCGTGGAGGGAACTATAAGAGATTTTACGCGTACCAGCTGCCTGGAGTCCCTGGAAAGTTCACCGCCATTAGAGATACACGATTTTCGGGACCATAATCCTCCACAAAAACTATTAACGGGTAAACTTTGCCAAGACAAATGAAATAATAAGTTTTCATCACAGCACTTTGCATTTTATAGACGGTGTAATTGAAATAGGCAACTTGTAAAAATTATAGATGTTAATTGCGAAAATCAACACGCGGATTTGATAAATGCTAAATAATTAATCCAAGGAAGGTTTTTCGAGAAAATTTCACAAGAAAATTTATAAGGAAAGAATTGGAATTATAATCAAATTATAAAACTTTAATTGGTTTAAATTCTAAATTGATGAATTGATGTACTTTATTAGAAATAATATTTTTAGGAAATTAACCGGAAGAATAGTTATTAGGGCAAAGCTTCTCTGTTCTCAGTGTACAATACTTTTGAGAAAAATAGGCACTTATAATACGTTATTAAAATATTCAAAAATTTCCTGCGACCGCCACCGCACACAACTCCATATATAATTTTTGAATCTTCGGCGAACGACAATATTCCGCCATTTTATCGAATCTTAGTACAGGAGGAAAGTTTCAAATTATTTCACGTTCAGGGAACAGAAAAATCCAGATTGTTTATAAATGACTTAAGATAGGTTCTACAAGATATCTCATTATAACTTTAAACACTATACATGATCATGCCAAAGAAAATCGTGTAAATATTTCCTTTTTATTTACGTATGGAAAGAATTTTGTTAGAAATGCAAAAATACTATATACACTTTCGTCTATTTTTGTAAAAGAAGTTACTAATAATACAATTACAATTCAGTTACCATTTTTGTCGGAAACTTCTGCACCGATTTTGAAAAATTAAAATTCTTCTTGAATTATAATGAAATGGCTGTAAATTTACTTTTGAAATTTTACTATAGAAACTAACTAAAACCGCCGAGAAAACCTGTGTTACGAAGATGACACAAAATCAACTGCTTTCCCCAAGTGCTCTGACGTACTAATAAATATAAGTAAATCTACCGATTTAAGGGTTGTTATGCCCGGTATCACAGAGTTTCGAAGGTACCATTTTAGCAAAGAAATATCGACAAGCGAGACATTTAGAAATCAAAATTACCACTTCACATTCTTTCCAAATACTTACAGCTGTAATTAGATAATACTCATAGATTTTTACCGTGTATTTCTACATTTTCACTAGCTAAAAACTTAATATCAGCGTATTAGCTTTAAAATGATTTCTACCGAGATGATCTCCATTTAATATCTTCCTATAAGGGCACTTCCTCGTTCTACATGGGTAACTCAAAGACGACTAGTTGAGAAAATTGATGTTTCACACTTTACTTCACTTACGTTTGTCAGGAGGAAATACCTTATGCCCTCGACGGAAATCACTTCAGTAAGTTTTCCGTATAAACCGAAAGAAATCACACCTCATAAAACATATTTGAAGCCGAACGGTTGTAAGTTAAAGTTGTTGAATACAAATTTCCATCCAATTCTAATTTCGAGAAAAGCATTTAAAAGCATTTGTTGGTGTCTATTCCTGGTAATTCTCCGCTGCTATTACAAACACCCATTGCGTCGTTAACGTCTCCCCATAGGATGACGTTTATACGTAAGGTGGTTGTAAACTAAGCTGTAGTAGTAAACGTTTAACAGTGTCGGAAAGGGCATAGATTTCCTTATCCAGGGATGCGGAGTAAAACGGTTTACTAGGTGTTGTAAGCATATATACGTGCTTAGACCGTTTTAATTAGTCTTAGGCATCGAAACGGATTACCGCAAATAAGGCTGCCAAATATCTATTAAAACAGATTGGGGTAGTATTAAAACAGAGTGGTAATACTAACAATCCCTTGAGATTTGTTTTTGACATGTATGAAGAATATTGACTTTTCGGTGTAACTTATATGTTGAAATGAAATGAAATTAGGAGTGTATTTAGTGAACTCATATTTGAAATGCAACTGTTTTCGTTATTCGTTTAATAACTACAAGCTGTTTGCTTCATAAATTAAAAATCCATTTCCTATGAAACACCCAATTTTAACTGGTCCGTACATACTATTTCTTAATCCCCTATATAGAAGAATATGATCCTTTTAATCAAGTGTAGCATCGACATCGGCATCGACGTATTATTATCGGAAATTTAATCGACTGGAGGGATTATAATGTAAAGTGGGTACATTATAGGGTCCAACTTTGCCCCTAATTAGTAAAGTTTTATATTGTTCCGAAGGGTCGATGTGTATATGTGTGTACATTATGTACGGGCGAAGTGAAGATTATAATTATTATGCCGTGTTGATTAAGCTCGTATAAAAACGATTTGAACCTAGGAGGCGAATCGAATTTCCAGAATGGCTCTATTTCGTGTTCGCGAGGAACATTCCCGAACACGATATTTTATTATTCCGAGGAGTTTTGGAAGTTTGATTTTATTAAGTCTTGCAGCGTATTACCGAAGTTTTGTGTAACGTGTCCTTGCAAATTTCCTTCCTTTCCTTTAGCTCTAACAAAAACGAGGTAATCCTTTGAAGTTAGATCGATGCAAGCAAAAAGTCCTAAAATTTTAAGGAATGAAATTTAGCATTTCCCAGATTTCGGTAAATAAGTTACTTGATTTTTAAACTAAAAAATATACTAATTTTTCTCCTGTTGCGGTTGTACTTGGATTCACGAAGGTAATCGCAAATTTTCCTTTAAACTTTTACCTACCATTTTACAACACATTAATAGGTATGCTTCTATTACAAATCAATCTCAGGCAATACAAAGAAGAATAAACCATCAGTCACGTTTGCCCTTAAAAGCTTTAAAGAAGACAATACGGTCAGATAAGAATTACTGCCATAAAGCTGAATATAAATTATGGCGGTTGCTATAAATAACACCGATAATGGATGTTGAGCTTCTATCGTTAATGCTATAATTAGTAATAAATTCACCAAAAATACCAATAAAAGTGGCGAGCAACAATTACATTTTTTCTGTAAAATTGAAAATGTAACTACAATTTTACGATTCAAGAGTAATTTGAAATCGTAGTAATTAAATTACGGAAATATGTATTGTTTAATGCTTTTGAGCCGAATTAACTCATTGTGAACATGCTGAAATATTATTTATTTGTATTTTATAACGAAAATGGGGAGAATATGATGCATTGCGAAGTATTTTTAACCCTTGAGCAAAAATATTTCCCAATAATTCAACCTTTCCCTCGCGTAATTCATGTGACTCGAAAATATAAACGAAAGCAAATTACAAAAATAATCAGTTACAGTTTGCTTCATATCTTTCAAATTTTGCGTTATTATTTATGAAATTACGAGAAAAAAAGATTACCAAATACCAATAAAACATGTTAGTATAAGACATAATTATATACGCACTTGACACATAATTGAACGTTGAAAATTACAAATTAGCAGTAATGGTTGGCTCGGCGTTAAACGATCAATCGTGGTGCATTTAATGTACACATAATTTAATGTGCCACAATATGCAAACGGTAAATAAGTTATTTTTATACATGGTATTTTGGTGTACCATACAAATTAGAACACCAGGCTAAACTATTTACTTTTGTTAGCATTTGTTTCTGAATTACATCAATGAAAATTCATTTATTTCAAAAATAAAACAGCAATCTAATCAGTGATAATACGGTAGTTAATACTTTTTGGTGACTGAATGTGAACCTAGAAATATATTGATAAGTGACGAAAGGTCACTAAAAGTTTGTATTTTTTAATTGCATGAAGTAATTGTTCAATTTTTCCTCCTGACTTTTCCCTTACTCAGCAATTTTCCAATGGAAATTCGGTTTGTTTGTTATTCAAGAGCGATCAAGTAGAAAATTTTCAATTTCAATTCAGTGAGAAATTATTGCCCTTCTACCTTCAGACTGGTGAAGTGGTACATCACTTGAAGAAATAGAGAGTTAAATAATTCAAATTACTTGTTTTATCGTTTAAAATAATGTTCGCTTTTAGCCGCCTATGCTTCAAAACAAGTTTCTATACTGAAGAGGCGAAGCGAGTTTTCGTCCTATATTTTGGCGAATTCGCCAATTTGTTGCACTTTCTTGTAAAGTATAATAAAGTTTTGTATGCTTTGTACGTTATGTATAATTAAAGAGATGATGTGGTCATGTACATAGAATAGAACACCATGATATAAAGGTTGTGATCTTTATTGAAACACTACAAACATAACAATTTTATGCATTTTTAATAGTTGTGTAACTCAAAAAGTAAATGGCATTTTCTACTGAAATCTTGCACGTTGCTTTGAAACTGCAGTGCTAACTTGTGCCTGCCCATTTAATCCAAATAAATCAACAGATAATTGAATTAAATACCAAATACTAGGTATGTTCTCATGGTTATTTATTTCAGATTAGCAAAATAGTAATAGCACTTTCAGATTCTTTGATCAAATCAGGAAAATTCGTCGAGTAGAGGTCTTAAAATGCAAATCCCCGTGTTTTAGTTGACAATTTGTATCAACTAACTACAAAACAGAGCCTAAAGACTGTTTCCTCTTCGTCGTATCGCCCTTTTCCGAACTTAAGGAAACCCTACCCGGCTCTTTCGTCCCCTCGGCGTCTTCTCGTCAGTACGGCCGACGTCTGAACGAGCAGATTACGCGGTTAAGTCAAGTAAGTAATTCGATTGGACGCGCCGGCGGTTTGTTGCCTAATTATCGGCTCGCCTCGAGCATCTCTTCAGCTTTCATTAGCTTAATGGTGGACGGAGTTATTTAGCCGAGGAAGCTCCCGACGGTGGTGGTTCCCGTTTTGTTTCCGTATGTGTGTGAGAGCGAGCGAACGCCCGAGAAGTATCAAAAGAGTTTCCAGGGAATTTGAATAGCTAAACGAGATGCAAATTTAAATGGGAAGAGTTTTAGATAGGATAAATTATTATTTCGCCCGGCTGGGTTGGTAATGCAAAAACGTTCATTACTCGATAATTAATTATCGTTATATGGGGTTAATGATTGCTCGACGCGCTTATTTTGATGCGATTCGGTAGGCTAAAGTGCAGTGTAAATACGTGCTCCAATACGATATTTAACTATCAGTACTATATTATAATAAAATGGTATTTTGTAGTATTTAATTTTACTGCAAATAACATCATTTAACGCAATTTCTAATATCCATGAATATCTGATGACGCTCGCAAATTACTGCGAATTTCGGAAAATTCCGAAATAACTCACCTTTAATTAATTCATTGGGAAAACTCATTTTATTCCAATTTGCAAGGTGTGGATAATGGACCAAAGTTTTCGAAAAACGGCACCAGGAAGTCCATTATATCACTTCTCCAAAAACTGTTTGTATGCAAACCACTTCTAAGTGATTCCATGGTAGCTTGTAACAAAATTAACAAACAAAATTGAAATATCATTTTTGAATTATTTTGAAGGGTTCTTCATGGAAGAAGTTCCATGAATAAAATGAATTTTATAATTTGCACTAAGAAACATTTGACATAAATGACCGTTGAATATTATACAACACATTTCTCAAGCCTGTGATGCAAATATTGGTTTGCCCTGTCTTTCTCATCGTAAAATATCCTAGAAATTCTCGTCCTAAACGACGGAACCGCTGTATAAAACTAAGTAATATACGTCGATCATTTATTCGTTTGTAAAATCAAATAAGTCAATACATCCGATATTGGATCCTCTTTATTTTACCTCGGGTAAAAATAAACCCGACGTTCGCCTGCGAAGAGGAAAGGAGACAGAGGGATAAGAGGAGAGAGGAGGAAAGGAAAAAATCCTCCTTCCGCAAATGCTACAACTAGCTTACATCGGCGAATCCCGACTCTCCTAATAGTTATATAATCAGGGGTCCCTCTCTTATCCGAGCTTTAAATAAATACCTTTTTATTCTTATTGCCGCCGGGATGCTTTCCATCCGCGAAAAGGAAACATATTCCTTCCCCCTTCGTTCTTTCCGGGTCTGGTGGAAAAGCGTTCACACGATCACGAGCCCTTCTTTCCTTCCGCCTTAAGTGGCTTCCGTTTCATTTGAATTAATTATTTTTCTAATTGTCTTCCCACCCTGTGGGTAAGCGGGGGAGGGGAACGGCTGGGCGGTCGTTTGGCCGGAGTAAATCCACCAATTTGGAAAAGTAAAGGGCCCTCAAGTGAGGGGATATTTGCGGCTATAAATCTAATATACGAACGTTAAATTTATAAAACGGATTTTAACCGGGAAATAAGCGAAAAAATGAAGCAGCCGGTAAGATTGCGAGGTAAATGGGACGAATACGTGTGCGGATAAAGGAAAGGCAATGGCGGTAATAAAAATGACGTTGAGGAAACCTGGATAGATAGGGTCATTCGGGAAGACTTCCAATGAATTGAATTAAATAGGACAAAAGACAAAGACAAATTGAATTAAAAAGAACAAAAGAGTGGTGAAGCAGGAAAGTGAAGTGGTACATGGTGCGGAGGAAGAGTTGTATTAAAATATTACTTCAACAGAAGAAATGGAGGGGATAAATCTGAGGGAAACGTTAGAATCCAGATATTTTAATTTTATGGAATTTCAAGACGCAGAGGAATGGAATATTAAATATAAAGAAAAAAAAAGATATTTTATGGGGTGTTAAAACGAATTTTCAACGAACGGTGTTAAAACGAAACTTCATTGGAGCATTACCGTGGTAATTCAGTACTTACAAAATCGATGGGCTCTTGGATTTTGGACGTTTTCTTACCTGAAATTAACAAGAACAGCAATTTGCATTGTGTATATTCATCAATCAACTAGAACTTAAATCTGTAGTAACCGAGTTTTTCCACTTAATTTCTATTAATTTATCCTAGCGTATCCAACATGAAATGTTAAATCGATCTCTAACTTACTTAAATTTAGACGTAAGAGATTTAAATTAAGACACCAGAGGCAAATGCTATGAATATACCTAGGGAGTTTTAATAAATGAAGTGTTTTTGTGCATCTTGTGTATAAACTAGCGAAATTTACCAAATTTCAAGTTTTCGGCATAATATGTAATGGTATAAACATTTTCATTGCACTTCAGTTGAGTTTGATCTTGATGTATCAAATAAATAATAATCAATTTAATTACTCCTTATAGCAGAGTATTTATTTTTGAAATCCTAATAAATCGTTAATTATATCATAAATTATTCCACTTAAATCTAACACTGTTGAAATGCGCTCAATACTTTCAAATTTCCACTGATCGTACGTTTGGCGGATATTAATATCATTATAATACTGTATAATACAGAACAATATGTATAGTAGCTACGAAATTAAACAGCAACGTTCGACACATACAACAGTTTTTCGAATTGGAATAATTTCAATTCAACACTGGAAATTACTGCAAATTGGCAATCAACGAAAAATTTCCCATTAATTCGTAGGTAATTGGCTGGTCGGCACTATTTATATTGACATTTATTATTCATAATTACTAATTAAAAAGTGTAACTGCTGTTAAATAAATGGCAGAATAATGGGGTGTGGAATTACTTTTTTGGCTCGGGGGAATAAAATGTTTATTGTTTAAATTTTTTATGGAACTATACATTTATTTCAAGATAATGGTATAAATGGTAATGATAATGGCAAAGATTTTTATGAAATAATTTTCAAAATAAAACGAGCATGAGTGCTTGGAACATTTGTCCATCGTTCGAAGTTGTAAAGAAGGCTGATTGTATTTTATTCTCAAACTCTGTTTAGGTTTTGAGTATATTTTATGTTTCACACCTACATTAAAAATATCAAAGGTCATTTTTGCACGGAAAATTCTAATACATACCCACACAAATCATATGGTGTTAAAATAAAATATCGGTACGAAATGATCCCCTCTAAAATTGTTACAATTTGGGCTGAAACAAAGCGAAACTCATCCGGGAAAAACGTAATTCCTTCGCAAGTCCACGAGATGGTCCGCTTTCAGTCGAATGGATCTATTCGAGAGACCGCAAAAATAGAAATAATAAAAAGCCCAGCTGAGGGAAGCTAGAGCTCTGTGTTCCTTTCCCTCAGCGATACGTTTTTAATGCTAAATGTTGCCGGTAATATATCTGTAGTTTCTTGAGATTACTGGATTTATTTTTTGCAGAGAAACTCAAATGGCTACTCCTTGAAATATATCTTCACCTAAAAGTTAGTAGAGTTATCGATGTAGTTGTTATGTAGTGATTTAGATCTCGGTCTTCCTCCTGAAGCCTGAAGTCATTTAGTGAATAACCGTCCTTAAATAATTTCTGCCCCAACGGAGAATCCATTCCTTATAATAAGGGTAGGTTTTTCTGTTTCTTCCAACTCGCGCAAAATTTTCCACAATTTGGTTCGGCGCACTTGAGGTAAATCGTCGTCTTCTTAAAATGCATGCAGAAATTTGTTTATTGTTGGTTTATCCTTATTGAAGTAAAAAGAGTGAATTTACCTTAGTATGGTGGTCCTATCAAAGTCATTGATTGCTTGTGGGATCCTTCTTGCAGGCCATTTTGGTGCACAATTATCTCCATGTTTTCTCTCTCGTAAAAGCATGATATTTTTAATTCAGTTGTGTCTAAATTTAATGAAACCCATGGAAAACGAGGCACAAGTTGACAACTCCCCTTAATAGTAATTAATCGAATCAACAGTTCAACTAGAACCCAAAAATGAAAAGGGGAAAGACCTGATAGACAGATATACTAAAGAGGATCTCTTCGAACTAGATTTTCCCAAGATGGAAAAATCTTATGGTAAATCCTTGAAACGATTTGATCGAGTTGTCTAATGGTGGTGATGGTGATTATCAACATTGGAAGATGAAAATAGTCGCGAAAACTATACACCCACCTACCTTTTATATCAAATTTCATAGACCATAGATTCCTTAGAAACTAGTGGGTTTTTACGTCATTCACACATACCTCCGACTTGCACATATACGACTCATAAAACGCAAAACTCGATAAACCGCAATCCATCCCAACGGCACCTCTCCTTCTCCACACTAATAACATCCCTCCCGAGGCGACGAATACAACAGCACAACAACCTCCGTGAATAATAATAACAATAACAACGATTGTAGCAGCGAAATTCGTATAAACAGCTTGACAAATGCATCGGTATTAATAAGGCGAAACAATGGCCGGCGCGAAATGTCCGGCCGACGACGATAATAAAGGGGGCCGGAGCCGACTTACTTCATATCTCAGTCATTCCGGGGGGAGACCTTTTGATGTTGCTAATTTCGTTTGTTTAATTTAAAGCATTAATGGATCGCACAATGGGTACAGTACCATAAGTGTATTGTTCGGGGGCATAATTGCTCGGAGGTGGACGAAATGACGTGAGATTTGCTTTTAAGAAACTTTGGATTTGTGTACGTACGTTGACTGTAATGAAGTTTAAGGTGTAAATGCACAAGACGAGGGAAATGTCGGAATTTTTGTGATAATTTTTGTACAGGATTTAAATGGGATGGATTTTCATATGAAACTCTAATTTGACAAATGGCGATATTTCTATTCAGAAATCGACTAATTAACTCCAGTCCATTGAAAATTACGTTGTGTTCCAACTGGTTGGAAATTTACCTCAAAAAGATAAGTCCATGAACTAGTCGAAAGACAGCTTCACTTTCCCCCCTTGAACCTATGGAAATTTCTCCTACTGATCACAAAGGTGAAAAAAATCGTTCTCAACTTCATTTACTTACTGATGTCAATTTCTTTTTCAAACCTCCCATTCGACAAACATATTTGAAAGCCCGGTGAAGCAAAGAGTTAAACGCCACGGTTTCATGGGGCATTGAATGGAGGAAGTCATAGGGGATAATGGTGTCGGTAGTTGAGAGCTTCCTAAACACCTCAAAGGAAAACTTCCTAGAGGACAGAAACTTACAAATGAGGTCTAAAAAGGGGAAGTTATTGATTTTCACATTCAACTGTGTACCTAATATTTGGACGAAGGAAGTTAACAGGGGCAAGAAAATCATTAACTGTAGAGGAATCACCTTTGAAGAACAACGGTAATAAAATAAAAATATCTGAAGCTAATTTAAAGTTATACATGAACACCTCGGCGAGGAAAGGAGCAATAAAATTTTCCAGGGCTAGTCCCATTAGTGAGTAAAACCGTGTATCACTAAAAAAAAAATTTTGCTCAAGAACTGCTCCAAGCAATCCATATAAATCTAAGGTAACAACATAGGTAGGTGATTATCTCTTTCTCAGTGTTTGTCTAATGGTGGTCCTACGTATCATTATCATTAGCTGATCATGCTCAATTCTACTCAATATGTTAGTTATATGATCTTAAGAGCAAAAACGATTTTCACTAGCTGAGACTCTCAATCATTCAATCATATAAACACATGTACGTCACACATACACATTCGCATAATTCTATGTTCATGTACATATCTATATAATTTTATATTTATACAACCATTTATAAAATTTCATTGTTAACTGTTTTTCAACCCTCACTTAAAACGAATTATCATCTAAGGGTTTTTATGGCGCTTGGCTTTTCCCTCCATTTTTGTTTGACTGAATGTACTAAGCGATTTTGGTCCAAGACAAGGGTTTTATTTATTTCCTAATTAGGCACAGAAACAGAAACGTTTTCATTAATTTTCTGCGAAACACACGAAACAGAATTGTAATCGACATGAAGTATTATCCAGTCTACTGGGACTTTCTTTTCTTTTCTCGACTTACTGCTATAATTATCTGCATTTTCCTTCCTGTAAAGTTATCAGCAGTCTAGACAAAGACTTATTTTAAATCCAATGGGAGACGTTGAAAAAATAGAATAAATGCTGATCTATTACGGCATTAAAGATGGGTGATAAGTGGCATAAGATATGTGGTAAGCAGTGATTGCATATAACTTCAATTTAAATTCAAATTATTTCCTGTTGTTTGCTAAGCAACCCAATGTAATTTTCCGCCTGTTCTAACTTTTCCCATTATTTTGATATTCCACGGTTTCGTAGGTATATACGTACATTTGTCGTTTTTCGCTAATTGGGATATCCTAAGATTATAGTTGCATTGGTGTCGAAAGCGCTAAGTAAGAAAAGGGGAAAAACCTTTTCCATGATTATTAGGAGATATGTCTTCGGAATAAAGTTTAAAATCCGAGCTGTTTCAGGTGGCGCAGCTCGGCTCCTTAAATAATAATTTTCGTCAGGGAAGTAATTTTTATTCGCGCCGAGATACCGGCGAAAAAGAAAAAGACAGAGGGAAAAAGTAGAGGGAAAGGGAAAATCTCCGACGTGGAGAGGCGTCTGGCGTTCAAACTGTAATTCCACGTTAAGTGATCTTGAGGGAAATTATACAAGATTCCCTCACCTCGGCAGTCACACGTTGCAAAATAAATAAAATTACAAGTGTTCACCGTTCGCAAATTATCTGGCTAAAACAGCTAAAAGTTAATTTGATTATATTGTAATTTGCCGGATGCAATCTGGACCACCATCTCTTTCTAGCTCGTTTTAACAATGAAATACGACCACCTGCTCGCACACCCTTTATTGTTCCGACTCGACAACATCCCTGCTAATGATAACGTAATTTTCCCCGAAATTGAGCCCCCCGACATATTGTTGTTTTCGTGCCAACGGAATACTTCTAATTTGCCCTCGAAAAATTACTGAAATATGTACGTTCCCTTAATGAGAACACGCACTCCTGTTTCCAGATTTTTCTCCTTTTTCTGCTTTTCCTCGAATACTAAATTCACTCCATCACTACTACGACGGTATTTTTTTAGATATAACATAAGACTCATTAAATAAAATACAATCTTAATCTCCTTAACTAACATTCGATGTGTAAAAAAGTACAGTCTACCACAGTACGGTTTAATGGAAAATATATTGTAACCTAACCATCGTCGTTGCTAGTTAAAAAATGTGCGCCAAGTTTTACTTAGATTAAGTCACTTTACGTCAAAGGGAGAATCATTTGATACTTGAGTTATTAATGAGGCTATTAAGCTAAGCTGACTTTTCAAAAACTAAAAATGTTGTAAACGCCTCGTTTTATATGAATATAAAGGTACATGAATAATTTTTTCTAATACAATTTATTTTTTCCCTCCCCCCCTCTCTCTCTCTGTCGAAGTAAACTTATGGAAGTTATTCTTAAGGGTAGGCGATAACAATCATAGCTAGTTGGAGTAAAAATGGAACAGACTGTCATCTGTAAATATTGGTTAAGGTAAAGATGTCTCAATCTAACGAAATACAAACAATAGAGAGATTCTCCAACAATAATGAAACTCGGTGTATTTATAGATAAATCGATAGCTCGGGTTTAATTCCAGTGAGGATTTTTTATTCAGTTATCGTTAAATTTCCATATGTTTTGCATTATAAAGATGCCGCCTAGT
This sequence comes from Cryptocephalus primarius, assembly GCA_963576515.1. NCBI lineage: Eukaryota > Metazoa > Arthropoda > Insecta > Coleoptera > Chrysomelidae > Cryptocephalus > Cryptocephalus primarius. Next base: position 15,500,745 of record OY754941.1, read on the forward strand.
TCTATCATCAAAATTTACAGGTATTTTATAATATATGACATCATCAATTCCTTCATCAAAATATGATGAACTAGTGCACTTACCTCTCTACCAAATAGCATCCCTGTGGAGTTACAGATCTTTAAACTGTGGCTTCAGATTTTTAGAAAAATTAATGTCTCTGCAAGCCTTTAATACTTATAAGTGTCAAATTTGGAATAGGGTTTGGATACACTTTATGTCATATTTCATAATTGACTCAATGTCAGAAAATATATACCAAAATCATGTTTACTCTCTTAAACGATAACTTGGGTGCAAATGAACTACAGGAAGTGGTGAAATAATTTTGCCACACATTTTTGTAGGATTCGTTTAATGAATAAATTCAATGTAACTCACAATGTTTTAAAGGGAATTGCTCAGCTTGAAATCAAATGCAATTTTTTCACAACGTTCCCAATTTTGAATTTCAGGAGAACGTTTTCTCTGGGTTAAAATTAATCTGTAGACTTAGTCTGGGACTGTAGGGGGTGGATTATTTTTCAGAAAATATCTGCTATCCTATCCAAAGGAAACACACTCTCCGCGTTTAATTTTGCGAGAGAGTATTTATTGAACAGATCACGTTTGAAAGAAAAGCGGTTAGATTTAGTGAAGAGTCAAAGTTTAATTCGCTCAATAGTGACGGTATGTCTTAAGTAAGATGTGTCCTTAAACCAAAAATAAATTTATAATGAAATATCGACAGACTGTGATAGATTCTTATGAAATATATATGTTCCTGAATTATAATGAGATGAAGCCTCTGAGACCCATCGATATTTTTGAATATTTCAAGCAGGATTGAAATGGAAGGAAAATAAATATTTCTTTAGTTATTTTAAAGTAACTGTGACAGGTGTGACCAGAAGATATCAATAAGTAATAGAAAATGATATTTCAAGAGTAAGCAGTAATATTTTTTAAAAATTGTTTGAACTTCCGACCAACTTTATTTGTTACATTCTCAATTTTTTGATTTCAGATTCAAAGAATATTGTTGGGTGTATTTAAAACAGGTGAAAATCGTAGGATTAGCGTAAACTCCGGGTCTAATGAAATTTATAGGTGTGAAACTACCTCAGCTTCAAAATCGCATAAGAGAAAAACTTAACCAGAAATAAAATTAACACAGATATAAGCAAACGACTCAAAAATAAAATTTGTTGCACTGTAACTAAGTTGTAGAAATTCATTCTCTACCAACTTATGAACATTTTCCATTATATTTTGCTCTTGCTTGACATTATCAGGTTTCGAATAGTATTTCCACTGAACTAATAGTCACTTTCGGGAATTCCATTAATACTTGCGAATATGCGATATGAATTCATTGCACAGAAAATTTAACTTGGTGACTTTGGCAGCAGGATTACGATAGAGTATATAAATTTGATCATGAAATCATCATGAATTTTCTCTGAAATTAAAACTATTTTCCTACTCTGAAAGGTCTTCTGTTGCTGCGATACGCGCTTCGGAGTCGTCATAAGTTCGAGATCGACACAATTTATAGAAAATCCTGCGGAACCAGCGGCACCCAAAAACATATGGAAATATCCATCCCCTGGATTTCTTCATATTTTCGAAATATTCCTTCTCCCCTCGCCTCCAATTACACCCGAGCCGCGTTAACGACCTAGTTGATCTGAAAGGCCGCCGGCGGCGCGCACCGAGGCGGTCCTCGCAATAATAATCTTAATCGACCGCCATAAAGTGTAATTCGAGGCGACTTACTTATGTTCGAAAACGTTAAATTAAATTTTCGAAACGAAAAGCGATTTCGATCGAGGGGAATATAAAAAGGCTCTCGCCGTATGGGATCCTGAGGTTTGTCAGACACGCTATATTGCCGCGTGTCACGTGAAAATTTACAAAGCACCGAGAGGTAAGGGGAAGGAATAGGAGGGGCGAGGAGAGCGTAGGTATATTTTCCATTTTTAACAAATATTTGCCTTTTTTCTAAGAGAACGTTGTATCGGAATTAAACGCCCATGCAAATATCTCCCTTACGGTCAGCTTGTTAATCAATGGCGTCGGTATTGTAAACGATGTTTATGAACATTACAAACAGCTATACTGTTTATTAACATGAAAAAGTGTTCAACAAATATTAAGTCTAGGCCATCTGAGGTAGTCTTTAATAAGGTGATTGGAGGAATAAAAAATAACAATTTTTTTATATTTAATTTGAAAAGTACGTCGCTATTGATTTCACACATACACATTAAATTCTCATCCTTGCTGCTTTACGAAATTGAACTCTACCAATGAGAGATAGCGGAAAATGCATTACAATATATAGGAGCAGTGATTGGATGCTCTAATATACTTGTTAGTGATCGAAGTACGGGACTTTTAATGTGAAAAATTTGCAAATGTGGCAAAACTTCTTGGTAGTAATATTGCTTCAGTCATATTTTGTACTTAAAAATATTGGCTTACTATCATCGTTCCACATGAACTATTTTTAACGAGATTTTTCAGGAAAAAGTTATAAATTGGCAACACAGGCGAAAAAACGTATCAAGACCTAATATAAGAGTTTAAAATTAACATTACCAAAGGTCTGAGCTCGATAACATACTACTCCTTTATCCAATAATACAATTTATTAATTCATTACAATACACAAAGTGCATTAATAAATTACAACGGTTTTATCGTTCCAGGTTTAAAACAGGCAACTGTGAAAGTTAATCTATGCAAATGCGAGCGTGTATAAAGTGATTTTAAATCAATTCAATCTTGTAAGTAATTTAGGTGCAGTGCAATTGCTAAAAAGAAGTTCTGTCATTTCTGTTTCATTTAAAATTTGATTGAAGCATTTCAATAAAGCAGAAGCAGTAATATTCCTGGGCTGTTATGCATAGGCAATTTCATAGTAAATAATCTTGCCCAGAGAATCCACAAGGAACTAATTTTGCTGACTAACCTGCTGACTACCCTTAAGTTCTGCCATGTTTATCGACCAATTTTATCGTCGTATATTCTCACAATAAATGTTATCGTCCACTTTGCCTAACATCGACCAAAATGCATTTTGGCTATTTCCATTTTTATGGTCCATTTCGAATTTAATGGAGAAAATTAGTTGCATCTGAATTGCCTTGATATCTACAGCCGAATGGTTATAAAAATGGACATTTTTACGTTATCCCTCTTCTCTTTTCAGTAATTATTATTGATGTATGAGATCAGGTGCAACACGCTCGTATTGCTTTTAGACCTTTACATATATTTTTCACTTGCTTGACATCGATTCGATACGATTGTGGATTAGATAAATTGGACAATTTTCTACGTTCTACTGTACAAAAAATCGTACAATATGAGTTCGGTATATTTTAAGGAATAATCAGTAAATGGTTACTGAATGGAAATGCGCCTTAACTAAATCTGAAACCTTTCAAAGAAATTGTTCTTTTACCGGCTCAGTAAAGATGTTTCAAGGTATTCTTTGATATACTGTTTGCATAGATTTAAAATGCATGCTATTGAAACACATCCAACTCGATTAAAGGTAATCGCTGTGTTTGGAATAAATGACAATAGGTATGTATGTATTATCAGAAACGGTCGCGTATATCGATGTGTATTTATAACCATCGAATTTATATTTCTACATGACACTTTTGTGTAATTTCATTCATTTTACACGGGCTATAACTTCTTCATAAATAAACATTTCGACAAAGTAACACGAACGCCATTATTTTCCAATTTATATTCTGACATTTGACACTATTATCCGTATCCAACCCCGTACAATAATTAATGGAGCTACAAGCCAAAGTTACACCCCTTTTAGGCTATTATAATACATCGTTTAACCCTGATTTGAACGATACGGAGATCCCAATGAAACACTTTTTTATATTAGGATTGATCGATGCTCCGATAGCGGAGAAATATTACAAAAAAAGTTGAAAACATTGCGGTATAATTTTCTTGATGGGATTGCCAAGTTTCCGTGTCCAGGAATGTTTTAAAGGGAGCTTTAATGTTTTTTCTCTTTCGGTTTTTCGGTATAACGTGGTGATAATTTCCAAACGTTTACGGCTACCATAGTTTCGATCGATTCCTCCACGTTGCCGGGTTTAGTAAAAATCGCGAGGATTTATAGAGTCATGGGCGTTTTCGTCTTCATCAATCTACAATGTAGCAGAACGCCGTCCCATCCTAAGCACTCAATAACGTCGTTAAAGCACAATAAAACCGCGAGGGAAAATTGCAATCTGACCCAATTCCGGATGATTCGTTTTTCCGCAACATCTGCCGCGGATTGTGTGCATAAACTAAATATCAAAATCTGAATGGAACGAATCTCGCGAAATTCACTCCACGATGGGATGAAATTAGAAAATCCCACACCTGAGGCTCGACGTGACGTCGCCTTCCGAGGGCTGCGATCCCAGAATCGAAGTGGAGGGGTGATTGATAAAAATGGGTGTAATGACCGGTACGACAGTCAAAAGTTCAATTTTGAAATTTTATAAGAACGACCTTTATAGAAGATGAATTCATAGGTAATCTCATTTTGTCTTTAAATTTCATATCTGAGTTATATCTGTAATGAAGTGGCTTTGAGAAAATGGTGATGGTTATTGATTAAGTTTGCTGAATTGTGAATTTACAATATGTGTATTTTGCACTCTGCAAAATTTCTGAATTAAATTGTAATTTTGAGACATCCCTGGGTCCATCGCTACTACCAAACATCTTTATACTTATTTAGATTTTAAATTATAATGTACATTTCGTTACTCTTTATTCTTAACGATTTTTCTCACAAACACACAAAAATTCCATCCATACATTTTGTGTTTAATTCCATAAATCAGTATTTGATACAACCCGTATACGTCCATAAATAATGCCGCCAACCTACTCTTTCAGTATATCTCTTCCACGCTCCACGCGTTATTTATTCGAGTACTCGGGGGCTTTGTGTTGAGACACAATACTCATTATTACAATTTTCAAAAGGCAGCTTGTGTAAATGTACAATAGAATAAACGTTATTACTTTTCATATATATGCTATGGTATACGGTTCTCCAGCAGCCGGCGGCTTTTATATTTATTATAAAAACGATAAGAGATAAGTAACACTTTGTTTTCTTAAACGGATCCGATATCCGAGATTCCTTAGCGGAACAGCTTCTATTCACTTCAACGATATAAGATAACTAATGTTCGAATGGGTCGAAGACGAGGTTTTCTTATTGGGGATTGTTCGGTTTGTTTTGATTTTGAACGTTATTTCCGTAATGAAAACGTTTCTTGTGATAATGTCGAGATAAAAACGAGAGCAGCGTATAAAAGCGACAATTGCATCTGCCGAAGGAACGTATTATTTGAGAAGCAAGGCGATAAGTAAGGCAATAATGCTATTTACATATTTTGTGTTAATTAGAGACTGATTTTCATTTGACCCTTAATTCGTTTAGGCACTTTTCCACCACGGATTAAATCTGTCCAGAAATACAGAGAATATTTGTTACTACATATGAAAATATGTCTTAGTTTTTGTGAATATAAATATTTTCAATTTTCTCTAACATATGACGTTCCAAATGGAATATTAAATGGGTTTTCTGAGTCTCCAGCGACTAACTTTTATATTGAATTGTGTAGCGTGCTAAATCTCCGTTAATATAGGGACGTATACAACGTTATTTCAATAAGTAGTCAATTTTCAGTACAAAATAATTCCCTATCGACGAAATTTTGGTTCTAGCCTTTTGAAAATCCAATTTTCCATGAGAAGTTTATGTAAACTTGAAAATTAAAAACTCACCAAAGATCATGATTGGTCAAACGACGGCCCTCGGTGTTTTTTACTTCTACATTTTGAAATTATTTTCCATCACACAAGTTTCATTCCCTATATGTTACAAGTCTTCATAAGAGGCCGTGCGGTAACACATAGGAATCACGATATTGTCTACGGGACCCACAAGTTTATTTAAAATTCATTTGAGGTATTACAGCACACGAGGAGGTCTCCTGGAAATACAAAAATTTTTCTGGCTATAAGATGTCACAAATATTATGTTTGCCAGAATTCTGAATGGTCTTCCCTTGATCCAAATGTCTTCGATTTTCTTAAATATCCTGGGAAAAAATCAATGCAATTTGAACTCCATGAATTGTTAGTAGTAGATTTACATTAGTTTATACTGTTTCAAAAAATTCCATGGAAAATTTTGAAACACCTCAGTTGTCCTGAATAACTAAGTGTTCGAACTACACGAAACCATGATTATCATGTCTTTCCAAAGCATTTTCAGGTTCAAGTGCAAATCCTAATAGTGTTTTATTAGCATTTAAAACGTTTTAGAAAGTTCTATACCATATCAGTTTTCGTAGGAAACTTGAAAGTGTAACGAACTACAAGAAATCATGATCGTCATATTATCTTTTTTGAGTGCTAGAGGGAGAAAGTGCAATTGGTGAAGCTTTTCCTCAGCCAATTGCAGCCGTACTCCTCATCTCTCTGTTTTTAAATTTTCAGGACTGGCGGGTTTTATATCAATCTATTGTAGGTTCACATTTGGCTTCAATTGATTGAATAGATTTTTAGTTATTACGAATTTAATAAATTAGCGACATATACTACAAGGCGACTGGATGACGACGCAAAGATATAAAATAAAATCTGAGACTTTCAATTTTTCATGAATCTAACAATCGTGACGTAACAATATATTGAATCATCGATAATGTCTCAGTAGTATATTTTAAAAAAAAATATTTTTACGACTTACTCGTTTTCAAGAATTTCATGTTTTTCTTGCCAAACATATTATCGAATAGAAGAATGAGTTGACTCCAGGTTTGTGGCATACACGCTCCTTTGTGCCTGTCGTTAACCTTACTTAATAGTAACCCTTCAATTTCCTTTTTAAACCTACCTGAAAGCATTTTTCATTTCAAGATCGTCATGATTTCGTTTCTGCCGAGGAAGCTTGTGCCGCTCGAATTCCCCCCGCGAACCTTTCAAAGGATTTCATATTTGGGGAAAATCAGGGACTTCACCTTCGCGCACGCCCTTCCATTCGTCTTCCCTCCTCTGCTGCCCCCCTCCCCACCGGTATTTAATCTGTCAAGAGGTCTCATGTCCGTCCTGACTTACGACCCGTCGACTTGTACAGCCACTTGCAGCACGGTCTAATGGGAATTAATGGCGTACACAAAAATAATACCTCCTCGCGTGGCTTCCGCAATATGTAGATCCACCGGCGTGATACACAATTTATAGCATTGCCGCGGTCAGAAAAACGAGCTAAGAGATTTCCAGTTAGGGACTAATTTATCTGGGCATGGAAGCTCATGCAAATTGTTTTCCACACCTGCAGGTGGAAGCGAGGGTGAACGAGGAGAAGGCAGGGGAGACCCGCCGCACGATAGGTTTGAATCATTTTATAATTTCGGGTTATTAATGGGGGCGTTTAAAAATTTATAAACACCCTCTTGTCAGTTCAATTAGGAATATAGAGGACCTACTCGTTTTTGCACCCTGAAAAAAAGAACAAGGGTAGTCATGTTTTTCACGGTGTAGAAAAAAATCACTAGTACGATATAGAGTAGAGTAGTAGAGTAGAGTAATTTTAATGAAATTTTGTAAGGGTAAGTTATGTAAGGGTAAGGGTAATTTGAAAAGGAAATTGCTAGTTCTAGTTGATAAACTATGATAATTTCTAAATAAGGAGTTCACAAACATCTTTTTAGTAAGGACCCCCGTATGGATCCACTAGCATTTTTTTAAAATTACCCTTATCCTTACATACCTCACCCTTACTTACCCATATTTATTTCGAAAAGCCTGAGATTTCTTTACAATTTTTGTTTGGCTTTATCCTAAGAACTTTCTGCACCTGAATTAGTTTGGTTCGTAAGAAGCATTATTTTGCCTTACATATTATATTAAATGTTAATAAATTTTGCCATGTTGTCGATATTATGGCGAATGCGCATAACTGCTATAATCTCGGACTTTCCATTTGAAGCTTCACTAATAAATGTCTGAGTAATAGTTGAAATTTTGAAATGAAAGAGATTGAGTAATTGAGTACACTTCAACATTAAGATCTTTGTAGTAATCTAACTACCAATTGAACTAATATGCAATTGACAGGACTTGTGAATTACATGATAGTAAAATGTTTATGGAGCATTACGGAAAATACAGTGCATTTGTAGTGTCATTTACCTTTAATTTTCTGTAGATCACAATTTGTTATTTGAGAAATAGTAAGGATTTCTATTAGTTAGACATATGACGTGTGTTTCTGAGAAGAGGTTATTTTCCGAGTGAACATCTTATATTCAGTGCCTTATATATGAAATATAGTAGAAGTACGTAAAGTAGCCTTATTTTATTTTCTCCAAAGGAAATTCACCCTGAAGTTTAGAGATTTATTATTCACAGGAAAAAGGTGAAATCGTACTATTATTGTCTTAACTGCACGGAACGGTATAGAATGCTATCAATCCACGTTTCAATAATGTTACAGGGTGAGGACATTCCTTTTTACTTTTCGCTATTAAAAGTGAAGTTAATAAGTAAATGTACACACTTTCAGTGGTAATAATAAATTTACAGTTAAGTCCGACTTAATAAGTTTTAAAGGGTTTCCCGGCGTTTTAGTAATGAATTACGTTGTAATTCGGCACTTTAAAGTGATAAATGGACGCCTGAAAAGGTGACTTGATTCCGATGAAGGGTCATTAAACGACAAAAATTATTATTCATTTACCCGTCTCCCCCGGCCCCGCATCGGTTTGTTTTTGCGTAGGCGAGACAACAAATTTCTGTGTCAGCGATTTGCCGTCACGATTCTTACCGTCAACAATGGCGTGTGCGCCAAAGAAAGTTAGCATCCTCGTTAATTTTATGATAAATATTAATCACCTGAACATTAAGTAGGAACATTCCGAAGCCCTCCTCCGACGGCATTTGCAATGTAAATAACTCTAGAGGAGGAATAGAGGAGCGGAGCCCTTTCATTCATTCTCTCTCGCTTTCGCTCCCGCCGCCGAGGATTAATAACTGTGTTATTGTAGAGTTTCGGTGAAACTGTACGATTTCTCCTTTTGTGGCGACCTAATCACTCGTGCCAGCCGACTCCGGAAAATATTCCTGAGCCACAATGAACACGATTCCCAACTTGTGGGACAGAGACGACGACGATCCACGTCAAAGATAGCGGGAAAGACACGGTAGTTATCCCACGGGAAGTACTCCTCACTTGTTTCGACTTGTTTTACCTCATGAACTCGACAAGTTTACACTTCTGTATTCGATTAATCCCTGCATATGACAAATATTTGGTCGTGACGTTAGTGAACAAAGCAGATCTCGGTCGGATGTGATAACTCGCGATTGTTTCCGTTTCGGTGGGAGTTTAGAAGTTTCCAACTTGATAAAATAGTGAAGGATACAGATTGTGTTGAAATTTAATTTTTTCGCTTTATTTACCATCTGGATTTGATTCCTTACGATATGTTTGAGCCATTTCAAACATACAGTAAGTTGTACAGCGTTTGCGTCAAAGTCTGAGGCTAAACATTGACCAAATAGTCCTTACGCAACAGAAATTGGAAAAGTAATTTTAAAATAGATGAACAAGAGAGCAATAAAACATAGGAAATTTGCCTTGATGGACTCACAAATCCTCTCTTGAATTTTGTAATAAGCTCTTTTACGTTAATTATTATTTCCATAAACTTTCTATTGAAGATATATAGGATATCTCCTAAAGGAAAAATAGGCACGTGGATAGGCCCAGAAGAAAATGGTAAACCTGAGAACAAAACAGGCTCTCTAATCCTTGAAATGAAGGAGAAGAAGACTATTCTGACTTCCTCTGTCTTGATTTGATACACTTTATACTATCTTTGTGCAATTGTTTCGTGGTGATCGATCGTGAGATAATCTCGTCCCAAATCAAAGAAATTCTTCTATATTTACCAGAACATCTTGTTATTCATTTTTGGACAATATTTTTGATGCAAAACTAATTGTCTACACGTGACCTGTGACTCCCACTCTTGTTCAACAAACTTAACTTCGATTTTGTCCCTTAAAATCCTGCCACACAACTACTACTGTAGAGGAACTTTACAGAAGGTAAATGAAAGGTCACTAATATCGCAAAGTTTAATAACTTTCCCGTTTTTGTCATAATACTCGTGGATATGTCCGAGGGTAAAGTTCATTTAATCATTCAATCATTCATTCATCCATTCATTCATTCACTAATTTCTTTTATTCAGTAATTCCATTTCATACATTTGATCTATACAATTGTTATTACTGGTAATGAAATAATGTAATTAAGTTGTAAATTCATCGTTGGTTGTACTGAATATGTACAAGTTTACATGTCCCCAATAATGGAGAGTTACACTACCAATAGAAACTGTAACACATGCGTCACATTAATATACACAGGCCATCCGATATTTTGTACCTACTTTTCATCGAAAACTCCAGCTGCTACTTTCCTACTTCTTTCGAAAATAATTTTGAAAAATCCCCATGGCAATATACGCTTGCACCGCCTATATGATTTCATCAACAAATTACAAAATTTGATATTCCACTTCTACAGAATTTCCATTAATGTTTTCATGTTTGTTTATCCAACGGTCAAAACCCAGGCTTTTGTTTTGGCGTCGCTTAACTCCAATTTATTCAACTACAATAGGAGATATCTCGATTCTGTCTGTTTATCATTAATTAAAATCGTATCCCTTCACAACAGGTAATTCGATGTATTTCATAAAAAATATGGGTGTTTCTTTGATATTAAACATTAATGTGACTAAAATTCATCAATTCGTAGCACCATCGATTTTCGTTATACGAAACTATTGTTCGACTGTCCAATCATAAGACTATGTGAATACCACAGCATGGTCTCAATAGTTTATAACTTTAATTAATATTTCCAAATTATCCTTGAAAAAAAATTTATCAATAACAGTTTGCGTTAAAGAGTCAAGTAAACTTTCATGTGTTTTGTACCAAAACGAAGGATCTCCAAAATTCCATATCAAGATCCTTTCGCCGCCTGGTTCCGCCAGAATCCCTAATAAATTGGCGCGTTTCCTCTTAATTTATAAAGGAATAACCGTAATCCGTTTTATCTGAAAATTAACGCAGAAAAAGGAATGGAATTCGATTTGTAAGCGGTATGCGGGAAAGAGACAGATGTGAAGTTCCCGAATCACGAAAGATCTCCTGCCTTTGCCATATTAGCCATTATTCACTTGTCAAATATGCGTATAAGGGTAAGCCAGATTACCAGACGAAATCCATTTGTTGCCGTTGTCTCCCGCCACCGCAGCCGGGAGGGGGCGGCTCCCGGAATCGGGGTTGCGGGGAAGCGAAATATTTGAAATTTATTGCCACTTTATTTTTCCTGAAGTTCTGCTGATTTCGGGGAAAAGAAGCCAATAGAATTTTTTTCCAAACAACTATTACCGCCGGGTAGCCATTAGATGATTGCCGCTAAAAATTCCATTTTGAAGTGAACGTATATTAAATCAATATGTCAAGTAACGAAATTATTAAATATTGAGTTTTAAATCGAAACAACTATTGAAATTGAATTTCCTGGCAATGAAGGAATAGAACGCAAGAGGAGCGAGATTAAACTCGCATTAAAAAGTATGTTGTAAATCGTTACAGAAAATGTGAACGTCGATTAATACATGATTCATGCGCTAATGAATATTCATGACGCTTACACGATTACCATGAATTATTAAGACAATTTGCAAACTCTCACTGCTGATAGTTGAATTATTTTTATTCTTACTCTAACTGACTTTTCATAACGTAGTAGCACAGTTTTTAGGGTCTCTTTTGGTAGATAAAATGTAACAGCAGGCGAACCAAAAAACTTTCTTTAAAATGGATCAAAGATGATAAAAACCCAAAATTCAGACAAATCTGAGCTCTTGCGTTTTTTTTTAACAATAAAAATTTAAAAAATTGGTCGTCTATCCGTTTTTTCACCATAGCGTGAAAATTATTGACGGAAGTGCAATACGTTGTAGATACGATTTTGGGTCGAGAATTAAAAGACCTTAAAAATGGGAATCTCTAAAAGATGATCGGAGCATTTTTCACCGAGAAAATTTGGAAAAACTGTTAAAATGCATCCTTTTTCAAAAATTCACAGCTTTACCCAGCTTAAAACTGAACCACTAATTTTGCGTGAAATGTTAGACTATTGTGTCTATTTTAAGCATGCAAAAGTTAGATGTTGTCGAGTAAATAGTTTTTGCACAATTGCGCTCTTAAAAATATACACTGAAATCATGCGAAATTCGGTGTATTAAGTTTTTATTGTTTAAAGAAATCCAAAAGGTCAGATTTGTCTAAATTTTGTGTTTTTATCATCTTTGATCCATTTTAAACAGTTTTTTGGTTCGTTTGCTGTAATATTTTATCTACCAGAACAACTTTATTTTGCTCTATAAACTCTGCTAGTAGGTCGAAAGGCGGAACGTACTACGATATATTACAATTAGAAATTCGAATCGGAATTCAATTATTGCAATGGAATTCGCGATTATAAAAGGGAAGTACGGAACAACGTGCGAATAAACCAGTCTGCAAAGAGCTCGAAAAATTATATACCGATATTGAAGTCACGAAAGACGGATCATTATCATCTTAAAGAATTTATATAGGTTTGGGGTTCGTGCCTTCAATTTAAACTTTTACAAGCGAACTCTTCCAAAATGAAAAGCTTAGTTATAAATTTGAATATGAGCCGACAAAGTCGCAATAAAATGGAAGTAAATCGCTGGAAGATAGAAAACTAATTGAATTCCAAGGGAAATCATTTGTTATAGACGCTCCGGAGTATGGGCGATTTTTCGCGGGCGGTTTTCCGCGACTTGGAGAATCGCAGCACGTCTCGTATTATACAGCGGGAGGTTCCTTTCTCCTCTCCATCTCTCTTCCTCTCTCTTTCTCCTCTCCCTTCCTCACGCTCTCTCCCTCTAGCCATCCTTTCATCTTTCCACATTACGACATTACCCACGAAACCAATTATGTACACCTTTGTGTATTGGCTTTATTACCCACTCGCGAACTCGCGAGCGGCGATGACAATTTTTGCTCTCGTATTGCACTTTCTTTGACGATTTTACTTCAATTTGGGGACAAAGGAGTTTCCACGAGGTAAAGACAACAAGGTTGTTTATGGTGGAATTGTAATTAAACTTTTGCTGTATCTTCCTTGCTGTAGGTATTTACGTACACTGCAAAAATAATTTGTAACCTTAGATGCCAAACAAGCAGCACCTTAAAAATAATAGTTTATAATAATATGCAAAGTGCATTACCCCAAAATACAAAAAATATTTTAAAGCCGATCAATACGCTCATATTAATGGAAGATATCTGCTTAGGCTTTTGCTAATGAAGAAATTCTAATTATTCACAATTTAAAGTACTCTAACCTATACAGATATTAAATAAGATATTACAAACGATTCTATTGAGTTACACAAGTTATCTCATAGGATAAGACATGGTTCAGGCAGAAATTACTGTGCTTAACTGTGCCTAAAATTATAAATTTTAAGTAAACTTAGATGTATACGAATGGCTTTCGTTTGTCCTGAATTCTGTTTCAAAGTTCATAAGATGAAAACATAATTTTTCTTATGACATGAGAATTCTTGCACCGATTTCGATGATATTTCAGGTGGATATAGACATACGTGATTTTTCAATGTTGACATTATTAGGAGGTAGCTTAGGACACTTCAAACACCATCTAAATTCAATTTTTAGGCAATTTTGGCCTTCCAAAACCCACAAGGAACCTGTAAAGTTTGTCCACAAAACCAAAATTTTTCTAGATTCTGTGAATATTTTTGTGGTCTTTGAAAAATTAGGCATTGAAATTTCCTTAAAACGGAAATATTCTTATCCGTATATTCTTAAAATGGAGGTAACTATCTTACCTTAACTTAAAGGTAACTTACATTAGTGAAACACATTCTAAACGCTAAAACCCATTTTAGCATTAAAATGCGCTTATGAATAAGGGGGTTAGTAATTAGTTATTAGTGTTAGTGACTGACTTATTATGAAAATGAAATTCGAGGCAAACGCCCTTACGGTTAAACAGTTACCACTTAATTTATGTCATGTTCGATGACGTGTTGTTGCATAACGAAGTTGTCTCATCGCATTATCTCATCGATAGTAAAATGTAATCAGTAAAACATGACATGCACATACGGCGTACACAACCTAGCAAAAGGGGTCTGTTGTTATAAGAAAATTTAATGTTTCCCTATGGATTTTGAAGCGACAGGACGACGAAAATCTTTACAAATAGTATATGAAGATTAATTCAAATATCTTATTTTGGGCTGGGTAAACAGTGGTTGAAATATCTCTCAACTTTTTAGTGACGCCCTGTATATTATTATAACTCTCTCTCTCTCTCTCTCTCTCTCTCTCTCTCTCTCTCTCTCTCTCTCTCTCTCTCTCTCTCTTCGTATTGAAAAGCGGATTTGATAACCGACTTATATACTCGACTCTAGAAATTGTAATAAGGTAACGAAACTATCAAAAACTTTTGATGACTGCCTCAATATCGATCGATCAATCAGCGCGCTAATTTGAAAACTTAGTTCAATATCCGCTTCATACACGGTCGATACGGTCGTTCTTTATTCTCTAAACGTGTAAGTAGTAGGGGATAACTTCAAATGTAGCGACCGGGAAGAATCGAAAGTAATGCGGCGAGTTAACAACTAGTTTAATACCCTTTCCGCCGGTCTCGGTTCCTCATATTTTGCCAAAACTTATAATAAAAGTGCTTTCCCGGAATAATTCGCAGACTGCCTGACTCCTCGCCTTTTGGCAGAGTGCATAAATCAGCTGTCTCGATCTTGTTAATTTCGTGTCTCAACGTGTGAATAAGTTAAAGCAAGGGAGTTAAGTGTAATATAGCGGCATCGAGCCGCCGTATCTGCTATATAGCGTCTTCGTCGCTTCAGAGTAATTACGTTTTACAAGATATTAATGCTATTCCGTAAATTTATCACGAAGGGAGAGTAGAGAGGCAGACACGAGCGTTACAGGTAAAATATGTGTTGGGGTTTGTGAAACATACGATTTACAAATATTATATGTAAATATTGATTGCAACGATCTTTTTTTGTATGAAAATACTGGAATCTGTCTATCCTAACTGCCATCAGACGCCCTATTCCAATCCAATTTTTGATCAAATCACGCTTGATGGCACAAAACGCCTCATCCTAACTAAAGGTACACACGATGACTTAATTTGAATTATTTATAAACTCGATGCGTCAAGAAAATTCATTGCATCTGTGTGTAACGTACTTGAAAAAATTCTATGTGCTCAAACTTTCTACAAGCTTTAATGTGCTAATATGACATCCTGTCAATTATTTGGAATTTTAGTAAAAACGTTTTTCTTCTTCAGAAGATTTTGCAGGTAAACGGGGAGACTGTCAAGTAATTTACGTTATATAGGGAAAGGAAAATATTTGATCTTTTATGAAGTGTAAAAGAAACCACTCTCATACTGTCAATGGTTGTTTTCAAGTCATATTATATTTAAAACTGTATCCAAGTCATAGAATTTATTCACAAAATTCAATATCTATGAAATTTTGCAAGATTTCAACTTTTCAAGTAACTACAACAATAACTTTTCATCATGGAATAGAAGAACGGGCTTCGAGGGTTATAGAATTTATTTTAAAAATACAACTGTCAATGATTTTCTATACAATACTTCAAGTGAGTTTCACTTCAAATGACTACAATAACAATTTTCTGAGTCACGTCATAGAAAATGCGCTGAAACAACAATTTGGCGAATTCCCCATAATATTGATTAACCCCTAATTCTGGAGAAAACGTCAGTTCTAAACTACGTGTTCCAAGAGTCGCAGGAATTTATTTTGGAAAGTTCGAAGGATTTCTTCAGCATTTCTTTTTGCAGCTCTTTAATTCACTTTTAACCCATTTCTCCTCTTTGTGCTTATTACTTGTCGTTATATTTTTACTGATTCTAATTCCTTTCATGGCTGCAGGAAGTTAACGTAGTTAAATGTTATTATTCCCATTTAATTCGTTCTTTCGAAATTTCTCCCTGCAATAGTTACATGCTTTCCCCTTTCTTATGGAAACTCTATGCACTGTTGGAATTATACCTTAAAATAATCCGTTCACATGACAATAGCTTTGGATCGATTAATTTTAATTATTAGCAAACTTTCTGTTCGATAGGTCATTATACTCTCCAGTACTTATTGATTGTAAATTCAGTATGGTGGTGGAATTCCCGTAAGCTGAATTACCAGTTGCTTCACGTTTGGTTATTTCGCATATTCGGGTTATTCTTAATGGACGACTCTCGTTTACATTTAGCATCGCAGGACTTTTTCAATTAACTAACCTGATTGTTGCTAGCGTTGTGTGTGCTAACAGCCTGTCCCAAACTTCCCTACTGATCGTTATCTTAGCATGCGATAGATTATTTGTTCGTGATAATTTAAGTATAAGTGAAAACTTGAATAAAAGTTTTATGGCTGCAGAAAATACCGCAAGGAACGGAACAGTATGGAAGATAATGGACAAACATATCAGAACGAACTCGTATTTTAACAGTTATTATTGTGAGCTCTCTCCCTATGCAATCATAAAACCGAAATGAAAACTGTTTTGTTTTAAAAACTTAATAACTTCCATAGTAAATTTTATAGATTCCTGCCATATAATACAGAATTACGGAGAAAAGTTATACGATACGCTATTGGAAAGATATAAAAAACTTATATATCATTAATTACAAAATCGAAATACATTTTGGTTAAAATAGAATTCTGTTCTAAACGTAAAATATCGTTCGTCGTACGTTGTTAATATTTAACAAGAATAATCCCTGCGACTACGATTTTTCTCCGCTTCTCTTTTTCAAAAGCGAACCGATACCGAGAGCAAAAAGATCTCTGCACGTAATAGTTCTCGATGGAAAAAATGCTTCATGAGGTACGAGCCGATTTTAAAGCGTCTCCATGAGATTTCCAATTGCATACTATGAAGAGTGTTTTCGAAAGTGGTCGCTGACGTGAAATCCTAAAGGAATTCTAGAAAAGAGAGAGAGAGAAGACGGGAAAACGATTTTTCTTGCCAATATATGCCAATATAGTCTTGGATGTATTCATAAAAGTATTTCATTAATATTCAGCAGTGAACCAAAAAGTACATAAATAATTTCGTAAGTTAATTAAAACTCCAACTCTATTTTATTACATTTTTCAAAAGAAACAATTGGTTTATGGTAACTGAAATATGATATAAAGTTGGTTTACACATCTCAAAAAGCTTCGTTTATAGTTACCTCAAGTAAATTATTGAGTTTGTCTTTAAGCGGTGATTCTTCTTTTGAACAGTCAACATTAAAATCACCAGACAAAATAAGCGAAAGCTTATGAGAGAAGAGCACCGTGTCCTTAGTTCGCGTGGTCCCATATAAGAAAAAGAGGGAGAAAGAAGAGGGAGAGAACCTATTCCGTGTATCCGGGATCCTTGTGATCTCACATAAGGGGAGAAAGAAAAGAGAGAGAGAACAGATGTGTCACATTCACGTCCGTCTCGTCTCGTGATGCTTTTTTATTGAATTAGTCTTCAGCGCGTCCGATAGGAAAGTTAGCTTTCAAAAACACGTATAAAACATTTTTCTTGTAGGGATAATGTAGAGTCATCGTGGATATATTCAGCATATAAAATAACTGGAGACAAATCGTAAGCGCAAAGAGACTGTTTCAGGTGAGAGCGCATAATGGACGTGTTCATGAGCTGTACATTTCCCTATCGCCCTACTTGTATACTTTTATATTATAATATATTTGAATAATTTCGTTAGCACTGCAACCTCTATTTGAATGGAACCATAAGAGCAGTTACAATCCCTTAACTACTTTTACCCTGTAATATAATGACAATTATAGTTTTCTCTCTGGGGGTCGCCAAAAATTTATCTGATTAGCTTCATAAATACAGCCATAATTTTACTCGTGGGAGGGCGAGGGGTGACTAAATTTGGGTAGTGATGCTGCTGAAATAGAATCTTTTATTTGTAGCGAAAATCAAACTCAGACCGACCTTAGAAACCAGAAAAATCGACGAATTTCAGTAAGTTTGCGAAATGCACCCATTTTTTAAGATCGTTGCCTTCGTATTGCAACCATCGTTCGAGCCTCGAGAATATCAGCTAGCTTAAGTACCATCGATATCGTTAAAATTGCATCATTCGATATGCCATCAGCACGGAAACAAGTACCTACGTTTATGAAAGTGTGTGTATGTGTTTCTTTCGGAATCGTCCCCGTATCTCGACCCCCCTTTCGGGCGATGATCGCTTAGAACAACTTTCCTCGTTTAACGCTTAACTGGGGACGTGTTTCGTTCTGAAGTGCCCCCAACATACGAGCCATCGTTCGGTCTCCGAGGGTACGTCTGAATATAATGGTAATTACATTAAAATTGAGAAGGTTGCGCCTTTACACCGGAGTTATCGCCACTCCGAGCAGATAAGGGCCCTGGAATCGTCGCATAGACGGCGAATTGTTAGTTTTACACTCGGCGCGACCACAACGGCGGTGAGGCACGGCGGGAATGAATCGAGAGATGGGTCGGTTGATTTTGAGGGAAACGCGACGTGTTCCGCGTGTTTATCGATAAATAATTAGGGAGCGTTTGAATGTTTAATCTTTTCGATGGGGTCGATAGGGTACGTCGAAATTTTCGGCGGGTTGGAGGAAACACCTACTAACTTTAATACGGTCTACGTAATTACCAGCAACTGATTACTAGAACATATAATTTTAGATTGTGAGATTAGACCAACACTGTGTAGAATGTTGAAAAAAGTAAATAATGCGCTATGGGTGTTTTGATAAATACGTGACGACTATCACCATCCCGCAGGTTCTGTTATATATAAAATAACAGATACGTATTACAATAATCTGTATATTATCAAGTGAAATGCACAACTCTCGCTTATCGAAATCGTTACGTTTGTATATAGTTCTCGTATCTAAATCAAAAGGAAAAGTAATCACACATTTCTGCATCACGATAAATTTTAAGGGCACTATTACAAATGCATAATTTGATATTAAAAAATTTATGAAAGAGCTCGAAAAATCTCTGAGATCTATTTTTGTTACAAGTCTTTAATAGCTTTTTTTATTCTAATAAGTCACAACGAAGAAATGATTGTGTTTGTATTACATCTGACACAAAACGACTTGACCAGTTTCAGTGTCTTATTTAAATGTTAGGAATCTCACCTGCACGGCAAGATTCGAGAGGATAACTTTAGAAAACCTTACTGCTTATTAACGTGAAAAATTAATATTTTTGACGGGTTCCTCGCTTCAATTCCCGTCAAATTTCCTGTTTCCTAAGTGGACATCAATAGAGTTTGAGATATGCAATATAGAAAATTTAGTAACTTAACTGGAGCTTTTAAACGAAGTTAAGTAAAATATTGTAATGAAATTGTTTTAAATTATCTAAGGTTCAACCCTCTCACCCGTCTTCTTCACCTTTACGTTCTTCTGCAATGAAACTATAAATCTAATAGTTATGTAATACATCAATAATGAGAAATGCCCTTGAAATCCCATCAATTTTCATCCTGCAGTCTCGAATTTCCATAAGTAATAAATATGATGATTTAATCCGATTTAATTCGATAATTAAACCGTAAAGTTGTTTTTCCCTTCTAAGGCGCTAATGTTAATAAAATACGATTTTATCGTAGTTATGCAATTTTTAATTAATTTAGTAATATAGCTAAAGAAATACATTGTTTTTTCCCGTTTATTATATACGATTTTGCCATCAAATTATTTGGTTTGAGGTAAATATGGAAGTTCATTACAGATGAATATTTCTGCATACATTAGGTTGAGATTTTCCCAGAAATAACGTAGTTCAATTGTGAAACGTGCCAAATACTAAATGGATGTTTAAATAATTAACACTCACGTTATTAATGCACACACCGCTTGTAATTATTAAATTTACATAAATATACTGATAATTTCAGCTCGAATAAACACAACTGGTTACAAATTTTAAGCATAACCAAAGTAACTTGTCTGTTTGAACCGAAATCGCGTTTTGTTGAAGTACAACGATTTCACGTGTGAATTAAAAATGTTTCTGGTCGACGATTTCGCTCAGTCTAATTTAATTAAACTTGATGCATTTATGCAATATTTATGGAGGTGTTAGTGATTCTTTTTGATAAAGCTGAAACACGTTTTCATTAGCCACTGAATACATACGTTACATAAAAATTTAACATTAGCGATTAGTACTTTCCTTATCCACTTTACACTTAATAACGTCAATAACCCTAAGGGGTTTCAAGGTATTACACGGATTTATCGAGATTTAATCAAGTGGCTTTTTCACGGAAATTAAGCTTATACCTATTTTACAACCATTTTTACTCCAGATTATAGATTTACTCCAGAAAATTACAGGTTTTTGCGTAGGTAAAATATGCATCACAGAGGTCGCTCTTCTCTACGTACAGTTGATTTTACAACAAATTTAAAATAGCAACCAGCAGAAAATAGTAGAAAAAATGATTTAAAAAAATAGTTTCACAAGGAGTTCACACATCTAAATACATTGAAATCATCTCTAAACTCGTTGAGATACCGAATATCTCGAATATAAATAATTATTTAAATTTTTTAACAATAGTTAGAACCAGAAATAACCAAATTTAGCTGTAAATTTTTAAATTTAAATGTACTCTTTTAATGTACGTAATCAAGTTTAATTGTGTTTCCGTTCATATATTTTTGATACTTGATGTTCTTAGCATGTCATGAAGAAGCTTCAAACTCTAAAGGAAACGTCGGGGGTAAAAAGAAAATTTTTGAAGAGGTTGCTTGATTCAGGAGTACGTATTCTTTCTTGTGTATTCAAATGCTTAAAGCATTTTTAAATAAGGCATCTCTCTCGTCTAGACAAACAAAAAACGAGTAGATTTAGATCCAGCGAGCATTAATTCCCACCTCCTCGTCGTCATATCCTCGTACTAATAGAATCTAAACCGACAGATATTCGCCTCCGAACAAATCTGACTAATTTCCCTTGTAACAGACAGCTTATGTTATTACAGTTTACTGTAATTCTCCACCGAGATAGACGCCTAGGAATTACTTGTGTACTGTATACCGTTAATTTAGGATCTTACATGTCGTCTTCGTTTCCTAATTATATAAAATTTAAATAGGGGGGGGGGGGGGGACGAGAGCGAGAGAGGGGCGAGGACTGACAGCTCGCGAGACTTGTTGATTTTCTGGAGAGGAGGGGAAAAAATCAGAGCAAGGAACGTAGGGGGGATAACGGGAGATGTTCGCTTTCGGAGCGGTACATTCTGTCTAATTAATAATCCGGTTTACCGGGAGTGAGGTAAGGAGACGTGTGGGGGAGTTTCGGGTCTAATTAAAGCAAAAACACGGCTCATTCGAGGGAACCAAAAATGACGATCCCTTGTAACGTCGCTTAAGTTTAATTAAATACCGACGTGAAGTGGGTGTGCCGTCAATTAATAAATAATAAATACTAACAAATCGAGAAATTGAACCAGTACTAGCGATTCTATATTATGGCGAATGCCCACCGTGGTCATCAGCACGCGTGGCGCATTCGCCATTTCTTTGTCCCCTCGATAGTTTTCATAGATTACATTCACAGTTTCATACCGTTTTTAACGACATTTCCCCTTTTCACCTATTCTATGGCGTATATTAAATGATTTTGTTGGGTTTGGAACAGCAAAAACAGGTCGACTGTACTTACTTAGTTTCTCGTATAGCAACAACTCATTATAATGCAAGTCAGCACCTCTCAAAGACTTGTATTTGAATATGGCTTCTTTTCTCTAAAATCTCCACACCTTTTTCCTCTAACTCTTTCTATGAAAATCACATAGAGTTATGTCACACAAAAAAAATTTCCGGCCGCTAGAAGGTGACCATAGGGGCGGCGAGTTGTCAATTCAACCTAGGGAAAAACAGGCCTGATTAAAGATTAAATCATCGATTAGCACTGTTGATACTCAGAATTTCTCTCTTTTAATACGCGCCTTTCGAACTTTGAAACGAGTGATTAGACCGAAAGTATAAATTACCGTATTTATCAAAATTAGACGGAATCGACGTATTCCGTGACAACGCACATAATAGGTGGATTACACGAACTAACCGAGTGGTCCATCAAGGAGATCTGATATGGTCACTCCGGCCATTGCGTCGCGAGCAACATTCCAATTATGCGTGTTAATGATGTCGGGTCATTTAAAAAGGTCGAGCAGTTTAAGCGTAACCCGACCGGTAATGTCTTAATAAGAGTGGAATTTCGACACAGTGCAACATGCAATTTGTACTGGAAAAACACTAATTAACACCAGAATATAACTAGAATGGGTGTTTTGAAAGATAAAAGCATAGAGAGCCTAACTATTCAGGACATGATACTAGTAACTTGCTTCTAAATTTACAATGCACTAATGAACATGTTAATCAAAACCGAAATTTAATTTTTTTATAGTTTATCTCGTCATTTTTAGTTTAAACTTAATAAAAGGATTAATTTTTTGAACAATCTTTACTGATGAGAGTTTCCACTTCATTGATTAGACGTGACGGAATTTCTCGAAGTTACCTAATATAATAAAACCGTAGGAGACGACAAAAACGGTATAGTGAAACAATTTTTAGGCATAGTTTTTATACAGACAATATATTATTTGCTGGAACGCCCACAAGTGCAAAACTCTCCTAACAAATTCAGTGGCGGTTAGAAATTCATGGGCCTCCATGAAGGTGCCTCTAAGCCGGTCGGACGGTTAAATATTCAAGGGCGGAGGGCGAACGGACAGGGCGAAGAAAACGCCCCGTCTTTAACGCGAGGCGAAGGTTGGACCGTAAACAATCTACGAACCTTTCGGATCGCGATCTCCGAAGAATGATTCGACGACAAATCTTTCCCTTCCCCTTCGGCAATAACCCGCAAACACACAAAGATAAGACGTCTGTAATGGAGTCGAGCCCTGGTGCGAAATACTCGCCACATTTTCCTATTTATCGTCAGGAGAAATCTCCCCCTTTGCACGACGACGCCGGAGAAAAGAAACAACTGCGACGAGGACGAAAGGAAAAATCCGTGGGATTAAGCCCTCGGTAATTATTGCGGCAATTAGGAAAATTATATAAAATATATCGGAGTCATTAATCAAAGAAATAAATCATGCTAACACCTGGATCAACGAATTCGCCGTGGAATTTAATATCTAATCTGAATAAGTAATTGTAGATCGCGACGGAACGCAAAAGCGAACCCAGGATTATGAATTAAGGCGAGCAATTTGAGTAACAATCGATTACCGTGTTTTTTTTTGTAAATTTCTCCTCAGGCCATGCGATCACGGAAACGTCGGAATTAAAAAGTGATTTTTCACACAAGGGACTAAGTGATATTTAAACTATTTTCGATTGGCTCTTAATTTACCTCCTCGCGTTTTAAATAAAAGGTCCAGGACGCGCCGGATTTACGCAGCACACAGAAAAGGAAACCCAAACCCCCTGAGCGATTTATAAAACGCGAGGTGTTGTTCTCTTATTTACGAGGGTCAACGTAATTTAAATAAAATATCAGAGGGTAACACTACAAGAATTAAATTGATTGCTATATAATTGATCCAAAAATGATAAGTTATGGTGAAATTGTCCAAAATGTTTAGGAACATTCTATAGTTTCCGATATAATCCCAAATTGGCCCTTTTCCCTTCTGAAATGTCTGAAGTACTTCTGATCAGTTTCACAAGTTTCCTGAAATATCTAGGAATGATCATTTATTACCCTGAAATTGTCTCTAATGGTTCTGTACAAATTTGCAGCTTCTCAAATGATCCAAAAGAACAGCTGTTTACCTTAACATTTTTGAAATGGACAATTCCCCAGTTTCAAAAATGATGAAATACTGGACATTTTCCATTACAAAATTGTCTCCAATTCTTCTAAATTCTCGAATTTTCTTCTTGATTCAAAAAGAACCAGTTTCTGTTTTGAAAATTTTCAGAGTCCTGAACAGGTTTCCTGAAAGATCCAGAAATTGTGCTTTTTCATCCAGAAATTGTCTGAAATCTGTCTGAAGTTGTCTGTAAATTACTGAAATGTTTTTGAACACCTTCCTAAATGATTCAAATAATGACACCGTTTATCCTGAAATTGCCAGAAATAGATTTAAACAAACCCAGGGCAATTTTTTAATCTGAAATTTCAAGAGCCCTGAATTGTCTCCTAATTTTCTGAAAAGTCTATATACGACCTTTTTTCCTTTAAAATTTCTGTAATGTCTCTGAATAGCTTCGTAAATGATCCACAAGAACCACCGTTAATGCAGAAATTTCTGAAATCGTTCTGAACAGTTTTTGAATTTTAGTAGCCACTTTTATCCTAAGATTATTTGAAATTATTTTGAATTTATAACATCCTAAAAGATTCAAAAGGGCAATTTTCCGTTCTGGAAATTTTCGGAATGGTTTGAACAATTTTTTGGTTCAAAAACAGCCATTGTTTCCTAAAATTGTCTGAAATGATTCGGCCCCAAAAACGGGGAAATTTTATTATCAATTTTAGAAATATTTCTGAACAAGTTCCTAGTTTCCTGGAAGATATTTATTTGATTTTATTCTTGAAATAATTTGCCACTTATCCATTCGAGAAATCGCAATTTTACAGGTTGCAAAAGGTATTAATCTATGTACTGCAATTGTGCAGTATACATACAAAAAATGCTGCTCTTCTGTGTACAGTTACCATCAGCACTTATTAAACAGAAATACAGTATAATTACTTGTATCATTTCTTGATTCACGTAAATTAAATTTAACCGGACGAAAACATTACAAGTTTCTCACCTTCGAAAATGCCTCCTGTCCCCCTTTCCTGCTGGCCGCCGTAACCGAAGGAATGGACGAACTCGTGGGATAAAACAGGACGTGCTTCTCACCAGTCGAGGCCTGTTGGTACACACTTTTCGCTCTTCCCGTTCCGTTCAAGAACAAGTCGTCATCGGTTGACATTTTTCCTTCCCGAAAATCTCCTGGTGGTCCGATAAGGTGACACTCGACTGCAAGCAGGATAGTTTCTCATTAAACTTTGATACTCAAGTTAAGTAATTTAACAGATTTATAAGTTATTTTTATGTTATCACGGAGTTAAATGGACGTACTAAAAAGTTTCCTTACTTGTTGAAAATATTGCACCCTTACCATCTATTAAAAATCTGTTAAACTCCTTTTAAATGCCTCCTAAAAATAGCTTTATACCTTCCTAAAATCTAAATAAGTCCCAAGGCTTTAATTATCGTGAATTAAGAACGCTTCTACGTTATAAATGTAGGTATTGCATTAACCGTTATAAAGAGGCTAAAGAGTCAGTAGGGAAAGGTCGTTAAAATTGGGGGATGAATGACGTCTGAGTGTTCAGAGTGAACGCCGTGATTTTTTCGAGCTATTAAAGGAGTCGTAAATGAATAACTTCATTAAGCTTAACTTTTAAGAATTTGGTCTAGTTAAAAACAGTTTTTAGGTTAATATCCTGTGGGATAATGATATTTCATTAATTATTTTTAAATAGATATTGAATGCTTTTTTAGTTATAGACGGAAAGAGTTTCATTTCAATCGATAATGCATAGCAATTCCATTTTAAACTTCTTGCATTATTTATTAATTTGGTTCTTCCTATGACACACAACTGAACCGCATTCATAACAAATTTAAACCTCTCTTAATAATCACGTTATCATTATACGTAAGCGAGTATTTATTTTAAAACATTTGATTTTCCTAATCTATTTACATTTTTCCGTGCCATTATTTAATTAAAAAAGTTGAAACTCCGACGTTACGCTCCACGTTATTTCACAGTCGCGTTTACCTCCTTTGTGATTTTAATTAATATGTGCAAAAAATTTTTGTTATAATTATCTGGTACATGTACATACAGGTGTGTATAGTCAGTATGGCGTATACTTTATATTTTTAATGGTGATGGCGCTTTTATTAAAGTTATATGAAAGGGCTGAATGGAATGTTTCGAAAATGGGGAAATTAACCACAGAAAAAGAGTGATTACAACTGCAGTAGTACGCCATCTGCGCAAAGGGTATAAAAAGGATAGGGCGTACTTCTTGAATAATTCATGGAAATATCGAATGATTTAACATTAAAATGATGTAGTCACAAAATGGGTTACATTTTTTTGGGTAATATTTTTTCATAAATAAACAGGACAGCAATTAAAAGCAAAGCAACTACCTGAGGATAGGTGGAGAGAAGCAGTAAGAATAGGAGCATTACTATAATAGTGGCATGTCCTTACTGTCAAAAAAGAAAAGAAAAAGAAGAACTAATTAACGCTATTTATTTAGAAGCAGCTACAAACAATTAATTTTACATGCACTCCAATTTTAGAGAAATTTTATTCGAAAATGCGTTTAAAAATATTCTAATTAAATTTTAAGTCTTCTAGCGTCGTATAAACCTACTGGAAAATTAATTATTAGTTTAGCAAAAAAACGAAACACATTTTCAGGACAGTATGGACGTGCTCTGCCTATATATTGAGTACTTAATATTATTCGTCCAATTTACATTATCGATTCTAATTTTACGAATAAGTAAAAAAACTGGCGACGTTCTTGGCTCAATTTTTTTAACCTGGAGACAAGAATTTTTTCGGAATTTTTACCATACAGTAGTCCAAAGTAGGTGAAAATAGCTTACAGATATCGAATTATTCTGCATTTAAATCCAAGGTGATCACTCTTCTTCGTTTTTCGAATATTTCTAGAAATTACCTAAGGGTTAAAATTGCACCCTTAACCCCTTTGAAGAGTAAAATCATCCAAAAGTTAAAAAACTTCGAAAAAAAAATATTTATAAGCTTTCAATCATGAGAATTATAAAACAACCATTTCTTGAATAATTATGATCAAAACTTATCCGTCTAAGAAGGTAAAAATATCTCTAAAGCATTAAAAAACAAAACATTTTCCAAAATTCCAAAAAAAATATATTTCAATGCTTAAAGAAACGAAAATCGCAGTATCACAGGATACTGTTTAAAAAGAACATTAGCGACACGTTTGGCTAAATCTGATGGTTAAAGAGGCAGATAGAAGCTATATAGCATTCGATACAAAATAAAAATTACTAAGAAAATATTGCAAATCCAAAATCAGTTTCTAGGTACTTCAAAAATGACTAGGCCTGATGTCATCATAGAAACGATTGATACAGCAGAAAATACAAAGAACATGACAACAAAAACACTTGAAATGAGTGAAGTACCATCATAAAGGATGTGTAGAAATACCATAGCAGGGTAATACGACAAAGGAAATCCGACAGTCCAGGTTGAAGAAGTTTACTGTCCACACAAAGTAATACAATTATTATTATGAATATTTCCGAGGCATCTTTCGTTTAATATGTTTTGTTGGTATTTGTAGACAGAATTAACTATGGATGTGTTTAATGGTTCCTTTAATACAATATTTTTATTTTCAATATGTAATTTTTTTCGATGCTGATAGGAAAAAATGACGCATCTGCCATGGAAAGAAACGGAAGATTTCCTTACTTAGGAAAGTTTGAGTTCCTCTAATCCAAACTTTTCTCTTCGTGAAGAAACACGCCCTAATCCATTCCTAGGCATACAATCTACTATTACCTTCTAATCGGTCGTGTTCCCCTCGAACATCGCACCTCTCATACCGTACGTCGTCGTGTTGGCCGCCGCGACGCGCGTGTCTTCCGACTGTCGCCTGCCTCGGTCCCCGTCCCTCGACCGCACTTCGAGCGTCGTGACGCCGGACTGAGACGGAGCGTCAGTTGTGCCGCCGCCGACGCTCACGTGCGCAGCGACGGCGCAAGTTCCGGCGGCGGCCAGTGAAAAGTCGGCAAGGTGCACACGCAATACCGGAGGATTTTCGGCGAAAAAAATTTTGGATACTCCGGGAGGCGGTCGCGGGGTGCTTTTAATTGGAGGTTGCGGCTTTCGGGGGGGTCCGATAAGGGGGTCGCCTAGACCAGACCGATTTGCGAAGATCAAAATAGATTCGGAGGAATTTTGGGCAGTGTTCATCTTCAATTCAAATTTTTCGCTGAAGGAAAATAAAAAATAAACAGCGGTCTGCCGAGATTGCCTTGGTATGGCGTCCCATTCTTTAAGATATCAGTATTCTGATAGCGCCCTGTATAAAAAGCAATATATAACATGTTCGTTAGGTCGAAATTAGCCTATTGAAGTAAACTTACTTCAGTGCAAGGTTGCTTAGTTTGGGTAGTATATGGCTCTGAAATTTGAAATACGAAATACTATATAATTTTGGAAAAATTTGGTATCTTGACCTAGTTTAAGGGGCAAAGAACCCAGCAAAAACAAAAAATTACTCTGATATTGCAAACATATAAACCGCCTTCTGTTTCAATGGTAAAATCATCAAAAAATGCGGTATGACTGATAACGTGAATTTTCCACGTAGCTGTATTTTATGGACAACAAATATAAATCATTTCGAGGGCATCAGTGATATAAAATTTTGTCGAACCAGCCTGATATAATTTCCTACAATACTGGTTGCTATAATTAAAATATTTACTAACGAATGTATGTGCCCGTAACGATCCGATCAAATTTTCACAGTACGAAGCCTCCACAGTATTTTAATTGTAACTTCGAAACAACCGAATTAAAAAATATCTGGTATAATATGTACATACGTGTATAAAAGATATAAATAATTTTCCAGCGTATAAACATAGTGATAAACACGCAAATATATTTGTTTTAAAATTTAGGCTTTCGATGTTTTACACATTGACTCCATAATCCATTATCCATTGTCTCCATAAGTGCAGAGGCCCTAAAATCTCAAGCATAGGTAATAATGAGATAATTCATCAACTGTAATCAAATTGTAATACAGTATTACATAAATATTACTTAAATATTATATTACTTAAATAGTAAATACAGTAACAGATTCGACGAATCACGGCGGCAGTTTAAATGAAAATATGAATAATTTCCATAAGCGTCTAATGTTTGCTTCAGAGTTTCGAGCGAATGAATGTTAATACGTTGATAAAAATTCACGGGGAAGGTGATTATCGGGCCGATATCGCGGGAAGGGGATTAAATTTTGAAATTTCGGAGTTATTAGTAGAGCGGTTTATTAGGGAACTTTCAGGTGTACTAAATTAATGGATTTTTCATTCAGTAGCTTGTAATACGTTGGAAATTCTGTTAATTCCATTTTCCAAACGGCCATTGCTGGTTATTACTAATGATCATACGTACTTAGAGCAATGCAATAGAACTGATATTAAGAAGTGTGATAATTTAAAATTTCGTTAACTTTGGAATGTAGTAATGAAAGTGACTCACCTGTAACGTCAATTAAAACTAAGGAATCAAAGAGATAGGCTACCAAACTGACGGAAAATTTTTATGTTTTTTAATGGGTATATTGTCTACATATTTTTTATTTAATAACAATTTTGCCATTGTACGTTGTGATGGTTTTTGGGAATAAATTTTATTAAATTTTCTTCTTTGCAATTACCACCTTAATTAAATGTAATAAATTTTTCACAAAACCTCAGAAATACTTGTAAGTATAAAAAAACAATAAATCTGTTCAATCTGTAAAATTTAAATATAAAATTTTTAATTAAATTATTAAATTGGGGCCCGTATGAGTTTAAAACTGAATCTTTTCATTTAAAGCTGTTAAATACATTTCTAAATTTTTAAATAAACTAAGGTAATTTAAATTTTTGAAGCTTTTAATAATTGATGAATTTAATGAAAATTCCCTGCGCAGAACTGGAAGCCATTTGTAACCGCGTAGGTCTAACATCCACCTCCTAATGAAACTGAACTTTCCTGAGCAATATTAAATATTCAGAATACTTAAAAGGGTTGATGTTGTAGATCACATTGAGGGAGAGAGAGAGGGAGAGAGCAAAAGGGAATTCTGTTAATGTAGTACATTTAAACATTTTAAGGGGAAGCTACCGACATACTTAATTAGCCTGTACGCACGGCAACGTACTTCCAAATCTCCAAAATAACTGTAAAGGCGCAAAAAACTTCACGTGTTTTGGTAAAGGCTGAACCGGCTGGAAGTGTATGCAAACATTTACCCGAAATTAGGTCGGAGGATCTCCGACAATTTTGCATATTTTCGAGGGAAATCGGGATGCTTAGAGAAATATCCCAATGGTCAGAAGTAACCACAGTACCATGAAAAAAGTTTCTAAATAATTTGTTTCCCGGGGGTTCCAGAAATGGAGAGAAAATTAGGTTCAAATTAGTACCAGGACTAAATAGTGCCTCCTTGTACTATAGTAGTTTTCATTAAAATAGTGATACTACCTACTGGAATCTTTTTACACCCAAAAAAGTAAAGTTACCATTAAAAAGAGGGTGAATTCTTTGTGTACATACATGTGTGTACATGTACATTCATAATCCTGCACTTCTGTCTTCAAAGTTGTATTAATAGAACCTGAAGACCACCAGTTAATATTTATCCTTATTGAAGGTCCTTAAGGAGGAATTAAGTATTAAATCGATACACTCCTTTTTTCTGGTTCTAGAAAAGCGCCACTTCAATCGACCCGACGCAGAAGTGCCAAGACACTTCTAATCAAAACGCACATCGAAACCCCTCTTTCTCTCGCCTTTTCTATTGAAAGCAAACGAGAATCCGCCTCGTATTCTTCTACTAATTTTTCTCCCACAGGCAAACACAGAGCAAGTCAAAAATCTCTCCTCTCGCTTATGACCCCATCTGTTTGGGGGTAAAAATTCTTACTTTGAACGCTGGGGATTTTTAATAAAACGTTCTTTGAAGTATTACTCCTTTTTTTTTCGGGGACGCTCTTGTACTGTGTGTTGCTCGTTAGTGGCCTATACGAGGCGCTTTGTTTGGAGATGACGGTGAGCACTTTGCTTACAATGCCTCTCGTATGCGCTATAATCACAATCCCCTTTTGGACTCCGCACACGGTAAGGGTGGACTCTGCAGGGCAACTCCGCGAAAAGGTAAAACATGGAGAAAATTGAGTTTCCATTGCCCGTCACTTTGACGTCAGGAGTTGGAGCAAATAGTGGTAGGGTTTTTTCAGGAAAAAATCCTGAAAACAGGAGAACATGATTAAAGAGTTGCTGAAAACAGGATTTTTTTTGGTTATGTACATATCTTAATATACGTATTTAGGATAATATGAGAAAGATTTTAGTCATACGCCAATTGTGTGGATGTCAGGCATACCGACTTGACCATGGGAACCATGACCATAACAAAATGGCAACGTTTTAATGACATAATTTTATGTTAAGACATGAAAAATATAAGAAGATGAGTGTGAGATTTTGTACCTTTCGCAGTAATATTGTGAGTTTTTTTAAAAAATGAATCGTTTTTAGTAGAGGCTAAAATAATTTTGAATAACTGCAAATTCTGTAAAACAGGTATATTTTTCAATTATTGTTTATATTTGTCTGACATTAGTAAAAATTGTTTTTCCAATGCGCTGCACGTTTCCGGATTTTTAACAATTTTTCCCAATATACGCGCTACCCAAGAAAATTCCCTTCACAATGCACATCGTCCGATCCGGCCGCCGAAGCAGTCTTGATATTTTTTCTACTGAGGAGAGAAGCTGCGAAACGGGGGTACTGCAAGACAAAAAAGGTTTTCTTTTTAATTTTCCTCGCCTTTTCGCGACTAAATTATAAATAAAAGAAGGGTTTCTCCACAATGGCGATGCAGATGACGTGAAAAAACACCTTTTCGGTGAATAGTAACAAAAATATTAAGACACCATCCGTGCAACATTTATAAAGAAATAACGAGATGGGGATAAAGAAATTCGAATAATTAAGAAGATAATGGTAAAAACTTGAACTGAAGTAATGAATATTCTTTTGTGCGCAACGAAATCCAGGAGTATACTTTGAAACAAGAATTGAGAGGTCTTAAACCGATAACTTATTATATTGTAATATCACAAGCAACAAAGGTGAAAACACATTAAAAGTTATCTTACCCATGGCGGAGGGAAAAGAGAGAACGAGAGTTACCAGTTAAAAGTAGGTAAGAGTCGTCTCGAAAATACTTATAAACCACTGATTAGGATGCTGATCATAACAATTTCCTTCCTCTTGAAGTAGAGAGGTCGAAGAAACCACGAAATCAAAACCTGTCTGGGCATAAGGCGAATTTTTGTACGTGAATTTTAGTTCCGCTTTCGAAACTATCGTTTTTAAAAACTTAACTTTATTACTAATACACTAATTAAAGATACAATATACAATATAAAATGCGAAGGACCGACGTTGACCAACTGACGACTCGGAGCTGACTTACTGACTGACTCACTGTTCCTGCTGCGTGTTGTTTTTATAGGATTTATTTGCTGACTCGGTGGTTTACTCTCCTTTATATTAATCCTTTGTTTTTAGTTGATATAACTCGTGCAAAACATTCACGACTCCTTTCTCTCCCTCTGGTGAAAAATCGCTTCAAATTTTACGCGCCTCAGTTTAAAATTCACTCCCTTACCTTTTACGGTATCAATTAAAAATGCAATGTTTTTATCAAGGCATATTACGAGTCTTTTCATGTGGTTTAAAAGGGGCCGTCGCCTCCGTTCCCGCGATCCCGTTAACGCGATCGGAGCGAAAGAGGGAGAGGTTTACACGAAGCGTAACACAAAACACCGTCAAACTAATCACAAAGGGATATCAACTTTCACGTTTTCTAACGTTGTCTAAAGAGATCCGCGATAACGAAAGACATTCCGGAATAAAATCAACATCAATTCGGTATAATTCGTGTCGATATCGAAAACCGAAAGGATGCCATCTCCCTTTAGAATCTTTCTCGGGATCTCGAAACAGTGACGTAGACAAAACGTCCAGGAAGCGCTTTACAACAACCGCTTTAGGTGAGATAAAGCCGTGAGATATCGAATATCGCAGAAAGGTCCTCTCTGATTACGTTCCGGGGAACCACGATAAGGCGATCGTAATTTTTCAATGTCGATTGACTCCTCCGGTTTACATGACGTTTGTACGTAACGATTTTCAAAGTAGAGAGGAATAATTCAAAAGCCGCGTCGTAGTGGGAAACGATAACGAACGGGACTTCTCTAAGTCGGTGCAAGAATTTAACGCGATTAAAATTTGCATGGCGGGTCTTAATTCCTATTATGCATTCCCTCACACGTCGAGGCATACCCGGAATAAGATCCTATATGGATGCTCCTTCGGATTATCTCATCTCGAGCTATCTGGACCCGATAAATGCGCAGTATACCGAGAGTTGCACGAAACTCCTTTCCTGCAAAGTTCAGGAAAATGAAATTATAATTGTGCGGACATAATGAGTTTTAAAGGGCGTTGCTTGAGTTGATACGTAAATTTCCATAAAACGTATTACGAAACCATAAACGATTCGTTGCGTATTCGTACTTTCTGTTGAAAAGGGTAAAAAAGGGCAAAGCGACGTGCCTGTTTGCACAATAACATTCGTTATTAAAATTCTTCAACACGTCGTTACTCTGTCGATTTTAATTTTAATAAATTAGTAATAGAACAGTTTTCTCCATGTGACCATAATAGGATATAAGAGGAAACATTGTGTTATGGGTCGAAACATTCACATATTTGGGAATCTCGGAGTTCCTATGCATTATGCCACTAACACTGGAATAGTTGCATTGGCATCAGTTATATCTTTATTTCGACCATCAAAATGACATCACAACATGACAATGAAGCAAAATATAACATTCATTACATTACTCCCTATTTGTGAATCATAAACATGAATTTTCATGAATTTCCTTTGTTGATCCTTGAGGAAAAATTAAGGATCAATTCAGCAACCACAAGAGTCTTTAAATGTACGTACAACCCTTTGAACGGAGGGTTGTTTTGGCATAAAGGGACTCCAAAACGAGAAACATTGAATAAAGCATGGTCATGTAATAGCCTATATTTGTAAAGAAATATGCCTACAAATTGGCGATCTGCCCATCGTATAACATGAGGAACGTACACGTACATGTTGTCCTTAGGAAATTCACAAGAGTATGCCCTTAGGGCGACAATAGAGAAAAATGTTTTAAAAGAACGTTGTAAGTGTTAAATATATATCTCAAGTTGCGAAGACCCAGAGAAATTGCTGAAGTCGTTTAAGAGAAAACTAAGAAGGTATTTAAAATCCTCAAGGATAAAATATGTTGTGGAGGTACGCTATTCTTACGTCTTCATTCGATTTTAGAGTATTTCTTACAGTGTGAAAAATTGAAATCATCAGGCCTTTGTTTATCTCGCTGCAATAAAACATATTTTGTGAAGTTTAAATGATGCTGATGATCGTAAGTCATAGAGTGGGTGAGAATGATTTTTTTAAGCAATCATTCTGTCACTAGTGACATCTTGCAGAATTCAGTTGTCTAGACCAAAGATCGAACGCTTTTAACAAAACGATTAAGAGTGAAGTGCCCTTTGATAAATTATATGTAGATATAGATAGATCTTTTAATAATGTGGCAAGTGAGATTTTGCGCATTTCTTAGGGTATTTTGTTTACAACTATCTAAAACTGCCATAGAGCTCCATTTGAATACGAAGTTATCTAAAAACTCCTAAACTCTTGGTCTATAAGCTTCTATATATTTTAGCCACATCACTGTTTTGTAGCACCTTGTATACCACACAGTACTGTACAATACAGTAGTTATTTGAGTTATAATTTACGTTATTTTTAATTGTCTATTAACGATTCACCCATGACTACAATCGCTTAAATAATTCTGTTACGATCGAAAATAATACGTCTTATTTTCATGTAAATTCACCTGCTGGCATTTCTGCTGGCAAATTCCGTATTTTCTCGCCTCGTTATCAGTTGTGATTCATTAAGTAGGTAACAAACAATTTTTTGTCGCGTTTCGTCCGATCAGCGTTGAGCGCTCTCCGAATATTTTCCTTGTTAGGAATTTTATTAGTGCGGGAATGCGCGTTGAAGACGTTTCAGTTTAAATTATCGGAGATGTTTTGATGGTAATTTCTTTAAATTTTGGGTGGGAGAAGGTTCGTTGATTCGGTAATTTTCTCGCTTTAAAAATGTGATTTTTAGTGCCAAAGGATGGACATTAACGGGTTGTGTCGGTGATTTTTTAAAATTGTATTTGAATGACATTGCTAGAATAATCCTTTGGTTGTGTGTTAATTATATATTTATTCATTTTACAGGTAGTGGTAGTGACATTGATACATCCTGGTGGCAGTAGGTGCATCCTGGAAGATCAAGGATCAAAATGGTTCGTACTTTTTGAATTATTTTGGAACCACTGTTTTATTTATTATTCTCATGTGAGCTAATTCTCAGGTTTTAATGTAATGGCTCATATGGGCGTTTTATGGTCTCTTAAGTGCAAAAAATATTTTTTTGGAAAAATAACTGCGGTATTAAGAAGTGCGTTATCTTATCAACGTTGGTGACAGATTTTGTAATAATTTTGGGTAATTAGTATTACCTAATTCGTTTTTCCCAAATATCCTTTAATTGCTGGAAAATTATTTAACCGGAAAATTGATTTGAATAGGGGTTAGGGTAACTGCAGTTTTGCGTTTATTTAAACTAGTTGAATGGCCAAAATTACGTGAATTTATTTGACTTATGGATCGTATTTATGGCCCAAATAAATTTCTCGCGAGTTTAACAATAATGGTAAACACAATAACCGTAACGACTATCGAATATAAGTAAAGTGTCGAATAAAATAGTATGGATCGTATGCCGAGTCCTATCCGAGAATTACGTGACCGCGCGGAGGTGGGTGCCTGCAACCCTATCAATTTCTCTCAGACGGGCTTAGGTAAATCATTAGGAACATAAAAATATTCGATTCACAGCTCGGATCGCATATCACGCCGGACATTTCCGACCGGGAGGGCAGTAAAACGACGCGCAATATCGTGTTCCGAGCGAGCGAAATCCGGACTTATCCGTAATAGAGGAAGGGCAGATTAGAGCCGAGCAATAAAAATTTGACAGACAATCCATAGAACATAACTGAAATACAATTTTAGAGGCGAGTATCGGAGGGAAAATAAAAATTCCGGTCGGGAAAGGGAGGTTTTGAGGGTTAGGGGAGGAGGAAGCGGCGGCGGCGGCGGCGGCGGCGGCGGCAGCACCAGCATTGTACACGGTCGAACAGCTGAGACAAATCGCTCTGCTTGCTACCTTTTTGGCGTTCCGATGTCAGTGACGCAGATGAGAAGGAAAATTGGAATCTTTTCAGCCGTCCTCCTTTCCTTCCTCCTCCTTCTCTCCTTCGTCCTGTACGATCTTTCATAAATTCACTCCGGGAACGTACGCGTATCCAAAACTCCTTTTTCCCGGGGAAATCGCACTGAACGTCAACTCTCTAATTCGATCATCCCAACATATTGATTACGTTATACCGACACAACATTTGCGGTATCGATTGAGATTGAGGTAGGGCGAATTTCAAATGACATCTATTGTTATAGTTAATAGCAGGTATTGGTGAGCGCTGATGTTGGAATTTTCCCATTTAATTTTCGTCGACAAGTGCAAGGAATAAATTTGAAATGTGGACAGAATCTATCTAAGATTTAATTGAGGCAGGCCAAGGTTTCTTCCAAAATCGTGAAGATAACTTTTCAGGTCGAAGTTAATAACAAGGATAGGGTGTTATACTTCTTTCGTGTTGGAAATACGAGTCGTGTTGCTTGAAAGGCGATGCTTGCTGGATAATTGGAGAAATTGGAAATGTTTTTGGTGTTGCGATAACTGCAAAATATCCGTAGTTTTGAGTCTATAAGTGCTGGTAGGCAAGCAAAATCAGCAAGTGTCTTCTCTCACGATATGTCAAAAAGAGTTAGAATGTACACAGCGAGGAAAAACCCTTCTGCATAATCTGTTGAGCGAGGTTGAGTACGTAAACGTAAGCTTTCTTTGAATAATTCCAGTTTCTTTAAATCAGGAAGAAACCTTAGAATGTTATGATGTTATTTACAGAATGGATTGTTTGCTTTGCCAAAATTGGGCCCTAAGAGTATTTAAAAATTAATGTTTGCTGAAGGCATGCCAAGTATGCCAATAAAATTATTATAGATTTACTAGGTTTGCTGGTTTTCAGCTATAAATAAGCAAAAATACAATTTTTGTTTAATTGCACAGTTTGACCATAAACAGTCGTTAGGTTATATGAACTAAATGATGTTCTACATGACCTTCTCTAAGGTTTACAGTCAGTTCTTTCACTTCTATAGATTTTCCATACGATGAAAATTAAATGAAGTAGAACCTCTAAAACGTCTAGGGTTCATCAGAAGTAAATCTCTTTTTGTATCAGTCGATTTCCCCTTTCGCCACGCTTCCATGCTTCTGGCATATTACTAAAAGCGATGAATATTTTATATTTTAAATTAAAATTTAAAATGCCCGAACTATCTAACAACAACGTCGCCTATACGGAATGTGAGCCTTCCTGGTTCCCAGGGATCGAACGTATCTCTTATATTAAAACATTCCTCGCCCCCGAAACCTGCGGGGAAGAGAGAAAGAAGTGGAGAGAAAGGAGGGAGAGATCACGTATCGGAGGTCACGATCTCCTTTTCTCAACCCTTCCTTGTTTTCTCATGGACTGCATATGCGGAGGGCTGAAAAATGGCATGTCGAGCAAAAACGCTCGGTCTAAGGAAAAAATCCTGAATATACAAGACCGTATAATGGCGGTAGTCATCTCGATGTGCCTGATTGCCGCCCGGATGGCCGTGGAAGCGAACCGTGAACGCATATTGGCCGGTGGTGTGCTCCTACCCTCTCTCTCCCACCCTTTGTGTATGTGCATAGTATATCTATGTTTATATACGCGTGTGTCTGTGTGAGTATGTCATTAGGTCGACAGTTGGTAGCATTGAATTAAGGTTTATGGCCACTTTAGCTGCTGTAGAATGGCGGAGGTTCCCTAATATATAGGATAGGTTATCAGTAATCAGGATCTCTATTATAGATACACGGTGAAAATTATTTACTCTCTACTTGTTATTGAACATTGTTTATATTTCATAACAAAGGTTTTCAGTGACAGTCATTTTCATTATGAAAAAAATTGAAGGCATTACTGCGAACGTAGTACACTGCAGATTTACGTTTGAAATAGATAGAGTGAAATAAATTACTCGGAGGTGAAATGCGTGTGGAATTAAATTGAATTACTTCCAGTGGTTCCCATAAAATAACGAAATGTGAACAGGGAGGTGGACTTACTGTGATGGAAAGAAAAAATGAAACACTCGTCATCACTGCAGAGAGATGCCTTTTGCAGAAATACATTTCCTGGCTGCTAACTTAACTCTGCTAATTACCACATATTATGAAAGCGACATAGGCGTTAACTGATTTTTCATTCTTTATGCAGATAACATTAATTGTCATGACAGGTCTCTACTTTGACAGTTGTGCTTTGGTTTGTTTCTTTATTTTTTGGCAAAAATTTTTGGCAAAAAGTAATGTTAAAGTGGATTTATGTTGCAGAAAATTAAACTTTAGCTATTAACGTTCTTTATAAATACATTACAAAAGCTATTTTACTACAGACATATTTTAAGACGTAAACGCAAAAGAAATGCAGGTAAATGTCATTTCTGGCCCCATAGCTTAATGATGTAAGTGTTTCAAACCAGAGAAGAGATTTGGCGTGAAAATCAAATATAGAAAAAAAATCAGTGAGATCTGTGGCACCCATTTTAAGTAGAGAGAAACCTATAATATCTATTGTGTCAAGGGTTGAAGAATCCTATAAACGTGTTTAGATGACTCGTATACATCACAATAAGTAAATTTTAACCACAGGTTATGATTTGATTTGTGTAATATTGTAATACAAGGAGATTTTGTATCACTTAAGTTTACTAGAGATATTATTTTTTGGTAACGTTTTAGCTGGAAAATGTCGTCTCCATTTTATTATTTTGTATCTAAAATTGCGGTGAAATCTTGCGGTGTAAAACTTTAGCAACCTTCTTACCCTCCTGCCGCCCCCCACCCTCCGAACACCCCTTAATAATGATAATCGCGAGCTGAACCTGAATTTATTACCGAGGAATTCCACTCCGACCACTTGGGCCTTTCATTTTTAATGTTCTATTAAAATTCCTGTAGTTGACGCGAGGAAATGTAATATTACCGACTTTGACCGAACTGCTCGTCGTTTCGTCGTTTCTTGAAAAATTTTACCAAATTAAAATTTACTGTTGCGCTCATTCGAGGGATGAAAGTCTCGAAATTCTTGGGCATTCGTATAATAAGATTTAATATAAGGAGACAAGGGATTTTATCCCTGGGTGGAATGGGAGACGGTTAAATTAGATTTTAGTTTGCGTTTCGTTATTCCTGCCATAATTCGCGGCGGTGGACATTAAGACGGTTATAAGGACGATTCCAGAAAATTTCATAACTGAACAGTTTTCTATCACAGCTCATTTCGTTTTCATTTGCTAGCACAAAGACTTGATTGGTTAAGTTTTTTTGAATTTCTTTAACAGTTTGCAATTAATTGGTATCTCAAAATTGTCCTTTAAAAATGATAAATGGTAACGAAAAAGTGTTTCGATTAAGCTTCAGTACTTAGCTAAAGGAACCAAATAAGCTATGACACAAAATTTTCCATTTGTTTAATTCATTGTAATCTTGCACGTTAGAGAATGCTTCTAAAGTGAAATACTGAAGCAGGACAATTATTTCAACTGATATTTTGAAATTTTTCTCTACACACATTTGAAACTCATATCGCACACCATAAGTAAAACAGAACTTCAAGTCGAGTCAAGCTTCTATAGAAAAGAATTTAGATTGATCCTATCCATGGCTATTTCTGATTTTCACTGAAATAATTATTTGCTAAACTGGTGATGGGTGAGGGATTGGGTGCTGAACTGAAACTAAGGCAGGAATAAAATTTTATCTGATTAGGGAAATCCTATAGACTACGCGTAGATTTTCCGATTTGGTTAAGTGGCGGACGTTTGTTGTTTCCACAGACGTTTCGTAGAAGGAAATCCGTTTGAATTTAATTTCTTCACGTCCGAAACCATAGTAATTATTCTCACTCGGCGAGAGAAAAAAAATGAAGCACTGCGGAACTTCTCTCCCCCGGCTAATGACTTACGCGGCTCGTGCGGAAACTTGTCAGATTAGGCTGACTCGTAGAGTGTCTGATGGGAGGGGAAAATTATGAAATTTCTTTCTTGTTTCTAATAACTTTCCCGCGGACCAACAGAGAGTGGCGAACACTCGTCGGCGATGAATAACTCTCCACCGCTCGCGGGGGGCCATCACGGCATTTTATGAATTTAATATTTCACGAAAACTTAACTCGGAACCATTAATGTCTCGACCACTTTTCTTAACTTCGGCGTGTATAATGTTATATGAAGAGTCGGGCTAGAAGAGAGAGGAACAATCATCAAATTGTAATCAGGCTTCGCAGTAAATCATCGTCTCGGCGCGACTTCGAGCAGATGTTGTCGAAAAAGGAAGGGAGATGGTCCGCTCTCCCGGCTACGGATATTATCTGCTCCCCCTCAATGTTTTTATAATTTCGCAATCCGTCGCGGGAGATTGACTTTCGATATACCGAATCAATCATGCCCTATCAATGATATTACTTTTCTAGGCCCTGCGTTAAGTTCATCTTGAGTTACCTCGCCGACAGACTTCCAGTCTATCAGCCGTTTCGTAAAGTTAAACAAGGGAAATTTGAAACTAGGGTATAAAACCGTTGACTAGAAAGATAAACAGAGTGAATTTTAGGACAATGAAAACTTGTAATTTTACCCCTATTTACAAGGGAATCAGTTGGCCGTATTATCAATCAAAGTGTCTATTCATTTTAGTCACTTCGACGTTTGCAGTAAAGCACCATAAGACGGGAGAGTTTCGTGTGGTTGCCACTGACCCGCACAATATTCTAATGTGATATAATGAAACCACTTATTCTCGTATATTTTGTACCAATGTTTGTGTTATTATGTAAGTATGTTTATTATATAAATTGCCACGGCTCAAGTTCGAGTTTCTCACAGATCACAATTGAAGAGACAATTTATGGCAACTTGTAACTTTCTGAAGATGTTGGCTTCATTGGATAATTGGCTCAGGATTTGGCGGATAGTGACGGTATAATGCGAGCAAATATTTTGAGCTAGTAGCCTCAAACACATATTAGGATTTTCAGTTACTACAGCTGAGATATCGAAAGTAAATTGTTATCATCAGTTAGTCGGTAATATGTGTCTCTAAAATGTGGTAACTAATTTTTTGTTGGATCAATTTTTAGGTAAAGTAGTAACTGAAAAATAACAACAGTAATATCAATAAAGGCACATTTCTTCTGTCTATAGTTACTTGAGAAACGCTTTGTTTAAAAATATCTCCAAATAAATATTTCTGAATTGAAATCCTTATGCTGCGTCCAATAATTCCAGTATGAGCACGTTATATGCACTTTTTATTTGACTTAAATGACCTTTTAGCTTTCCATAAATGTTAATTTCAAAGCAACTTGTTTCGGCATAATACTTATCCGATAGTATACACTATGAATATGGCGTCAATTCGACGTTTAAACCTACTGTTTGATAGTAATGCCTCTCTAAACTTGTTTCGCCTTCTAAATCTACAATTTCACCAGCACTGCATGAATGTACATAAATTTATTTTGAATTTACCCTCATTAGGTAAGATAAGTGCAGATGTTTCATGAATTTTAACGGAATAAACGTTCCTGGTATGGTTACCTACGTTTAGTGAAGCCCAACTTGGGAAAATGAGACTATCGTGTGCATTCTTAGGAATATTTAAGTAAAAGTCATTGCATATTAATGGAAAGCCGAGGTAGACAATGACTGGTATGGAAATATTGCTTTTAAACTGTATCGAGGATCGTTACTTTCATGATCGTCTGGAAAATGAGTTAATGGTATATGACATATACAATAAAGCTGACATCAGTAAATACAAATAGGGGTCGATAAAAAAATTCCTTTCTTTTATCCACGGCATTCAAAAATACAGACTATATTGCGAATAGAAATATAAGGTTATCAGATTCCTACTCCAATATTTCGAATACAGTTGTTGTAACAAATAATTATCTGGAAACAAAAGTCGCATTATTAATTTAATCAGATTAATTGAAGAACCACAAGATTTTTTATATCTAGCATATAAACTAGTGTACTTTGTGTATGCGTGAAGGAGTGAAAAATCTGAATTCAGGGCTTTAGCTGGCTATAAAAAATATAAAAGCCTCAAATTTTACTAACCGAAAGGGTGAAATATATATACAAAAATACTCGAATCCCCTTCTAAATTGCCACACCATAAATTTCTCCAGAAAATTAGTTAACGGTTATTCCCTTCAATCACTCCATGATTTTAAGCTTAGCTCCTAGGATTAAAGGATACGGCACCGCATAATTTTATTACACTAGGTATCGGGGTTAATCACGAAATTCTTTTGGTGTAATTATCATCCTAAGTCCTGTTTGTGATTTAATTGTGCAAGGGTGAATACGCACGTAGTCGTCATTGAGCAAGCCACATCGTAGGCCGGTGGCACAATTACATGCGCCACCCCTTTCGTCGAAACAAGACGCCGAAGAAAAAGTCTTCCATAAAACCCCGCCGAGCAAAGTAAACAAAGTAAAACGCCGGCAATAATACTCTTTTAGGCCGGGAAATGTGTGCGTGCACTCTCCGTTGATCTCGCCTCGCCGAAATGCACACATTACATTCAGGGCACGGACCCCTTACGTTTCCATATCTCCGTCATAGGGCTGTGTCGAGGGCTCTTCCTCCACGGAGCGCGAGCCATCAACACAATACTCTAAAATTTTCAATTACATTTGCGTCTCACCGCGCTCGGGCGTTTTTTACTAAGGACGCATCCGCAGGACAAACGGGCTAATGAGACGTCATATTGAGTCACATCAAGAAGAAATTAACACTTTAAAATTATGACTTAATGCTCGTATAAATGGTTACCAGTTATGCTGGTTTGGCTGGGACAAGTTAAAAGTTTGAGATTCTCAATGCAGCTTTTCGTAGACTTATTTATGAAAAGGTCTTAAAAAAGTCAAAACATGTACTAAAAACACTAGCAGTGATCACTTGTTACAATGCCCAGTAGCTTTTATTATACTTTTCGTACGTTTCTGTTGTTCGTAGTAATTGAATTCTTTGTGCCATTGACTGCACTTGACTAATGTGTTTCCTTTTTCTTTTGAGACGTGATAAACAGAGTAAGTCAAGTCTCCATGAAATAACCTAGCATTTAGGTGAATTCGAATTAATAAGTAATATTAAGTGAACAGTTTGATAACTTTACTATCTAGTCGTTTATCTGACTGCCTCTCTCCTTACACCAT
This sequence comes from Cryptocephalus primarius, assembly GCA_963576515.1. Classification (NCBI taxonomy): domain Eukaryota; kingdom Metazoa; phylum Arthropoda; class Insecta; order Coleoptera; family Chrysomelidae; genus Cryptocephalus; species Cryptocephalus primarius. Next base: position 15,544,451 of record OY754941.1, read on the forward strand.
CAGGTATAAATGTGAACCCTCTGGATATAAACCTGATGGTATAATTGTGGGTTACGATTCTTATTCATGTATTCAAGTTCCTTCCCCTCTGAGGATCGATGTTTTCCGTATGGTGCAAAATAGAATCATAGAAACATGAACACGTTTTCAGCTTCGTCGTAATAAGTGTGAACTACTAGAATATTCGTTAATGTTACCTTTGTGACTACTTTAAATGAAATTAACATTAAAGTAAGAGATAAAAGGGTTGTATTCAACAATATTGGTTCAACTGTCGAACTGGCGAGAATCGAACGTTCTCCAGGATAGCAGTCAACCCATGTTCGGACCCCAAAAATCTAAAAGTTTACTATAACGTGCTCACTTAACCCTTGCGAGGGGTAGTCCCGCCGTCCCCCTCGCCCGTTTTCGGTAATAAATGCAGATGCGACTGCGAACGAACGGAAATCACTCTCCAACGTTGAATTCAAATTTCACAATTTCCTCTGCGAGTCGTGATTCTAATTTTACATTTAAGTCCTCTCCTAATGTATTTACATGGCAATTTTAGGGGTCGCTAACGGGGCACCCCCTACTCCGCCGTCGACGCCACGTTCTTGCACTCCGATGCGAAAGGGGGTAGGTTTCTACTTTATTAATTATTTATCGTAACGGAGGAGTCTTGACGAGATCGCTTCTGATTAAAGGGGCGAGGGAGACACAGACGCACGCACTCGATTTTTGGCGGGTTTAACACCCCCGGTTTTCGCCGGGGAGCAGATCGATGCCTGCCAGATTTCGACATTTCAAAAATTATTCCATTAAAAATATTTCCTTTTTATTTTCAAATAAATCCAGGGAAGGCCTGAGTTTGTTTTATTGGCATTAGTGCTTCTTCAACATCTATGACTCTATATCACTTCATTTCAGTTAAATTATCTGTATTTATAGTCTTCACGCCATGTATAAAACAATGAGTTCGTGAACTTGATAGCTACAAATTTGTATCCTATGGGAACTTTTTGCTTAGATTTTGTCTAATCTGAAACTTTGCAATATAATATGTAACCTGTTGAATGCATTTAGAGTGAGATCGTCAAATTTGAGACTTAGTTAAGCTAAATTTGATTGTATTGGTGGCATTTGGATAAAGGGACGTCTTTATATTTGATTTGTTAGTTAGAGTACGGTTTTTGCTTAGTGAACCAATCTGTATCATCTATTTTTCTGCCACGACCCATCGTCTGAGAAGAGTTGAAGAAACAGTCGAACAATCTCTCGTGCCCAAATATCCCCTGGAGCATGTAAGCTCCCACTCTATCTTCTAGCTCTTAACTAAGTCATTTTTCCAATGTGGCTGGCTTAGGAAATTCTAATGTTTGTCACTATTTTCTCCTTAAATTAGCTGTCTGTCGCATAAATATAATCTAGTGGTAGGGGCAAATGAACGCATCTTATTTTTCACTACTACCACGCTTAAGGCCTCGAGGCCTTAGATTAAAGAGAAAAATATGGATAGGAAAATAAGGACACCTTAAATTAACTGCAACTGAACTTTGAACTGTTCCTTAAATTTTTTGCTGGCGTATTCTAATCTGCGATAAGTGAGGAGTAAGACTAAACTTCCCTCCTCGGTCTCGGCTCTTCCCGAGTTTACCTGCTGGTACTCGTCTTTTATTTTCCTCTGCGAGAAAATTTCCCCGGCAACCGCACATCCAACGTCTTTTTCATTACGGGAATCGTGCTCTCCCGCCGCACGTCGGTGGCACCGTATTAACCGGGACCATAAGGATGCAGCTCTCATAAAATATGTATTATCGCGAGCAAAAATCTCCGACGCCCTGAAATATTCACAACACTTTGAAATGATAATAGAGGCGAGCGATGAAAACTGGTCAACCGAGCTCCTGCGGTCAACTACATTAAAGAGATACACCCGGCGAGATAACTGGTCACTTAGGGTCCGTAGGGTCCGATACCGTTCTCCCCCTGTCTCGCTCTCCCGTCTCCCGATCCGCGCGAGTGTGTGCGCGTGATTAAAAGGAGTAATTGTGTAAATTGAGGAAGGGAAATTAAGGGGAAACACAGGAGAGGACTAAAGTTGGGGACTTTATGGCGTTCCGGAGGGGCGGCGTAAAGAGACGCGATAAGTTTTCGGGCGCTAATTTCGGTAGGTTGGTACACCTCGTGCGGGATTATCAAATCAAAAACTTGAACAGGAGTTACGCTCGTAGCAGACGTCCAGGATTCGCTCCTCTCGTTAACGTTCGATTTAACTCTTCCCTTCACAGTTTTACTCTTCGCATGTATAAAATATGAGACCATGTAACCAACAGTTTTAATAGATATGTGGAACTACGTGTCTCGATGATCTCTCTATGAAAGGTTCTGTGAAATTTAGTTAAGGATGTTTGAGTCTTACTGCTGAGAATCACATGAAAATGCGAGGACTGCTAAACTTAGAGGTGTTAAGAACCCATATAAATTTTCAAGTCAATTCAGAAACTCTAGCTCGAGATATAAGAAAAATAAAACTCATAGTTTTTAAAAGTTATGTTTGGATACCTGCACCACGAGAAATAATGGATTTAATAACAATAGTTTGCCTACAATACTGCCTACATTATTTCGCTTTCTCGCAATAATAAGTCTACGTTCGCGACGTTGTCAAATGTAGAAAGAAAATGCCAACTATGCACTGTACGAACACTTTCCTCACTCTATACACAAAATTTCAAATTGCTGTCATTAATAGTTTTTATCCTATTTTGATGATTTTAGGGATATCCTATATCCCTTCTCATATATTCATCTCCTAAAATAAAAATTGCCAACTGATCCTCCTCCTTAATTTTCCATGACTCAACAGCAAGCGTTAGAAAGCAGGATAATTTCATTTGATTAAACAATCAACCATCCAGAGCTTCTCCCTTTTTCACGATCTCAACTCAGCGATTCGGCGCCGCGATCGATTTCAATTTTTAATTAAAACCGGTCTCTTAAAACTGTCCACAAAAACGGGGACTGTACCTACCGTCGGTCATTGGCTCCGAGGCGCATTACGCCATTACGTAAAGTCCAGGCCTGTTCGAAATTAAAAGTCGAATTTAAAAGTAAAATGAAAGCATTAATAAAATGAGTAATAACAAAACTCTATAGCTAAAGTTCACATCATATATAAGTGCGTGTCTGTGTGTGAGAAACAGAGAGAGAGAGAGAGAGAGAGAGAGAGAGAGAGAGAGAGAGAGAGAGAGAGAGAGAGAGAGAGAGAGAGGAGCAGTAATGAATCTAGAACTATATTATATACATTATGTATACAAACGAAGCACAACGTCGTTCGGGTCGTTCGGCTCGTTCGTTTTTTCGGCGTTCATACCTCTCAGCGATCCAACGCTGCGAATGAAACCCGCGATAAAAAAGCTATACTTCCAATACATAGGTAGAATTTTACATTACAAGCAATTATAAAAAAAATAATATATAGAATATTAAGAAATAATGACCTAATTTAAAACTATTTGCTTTCTGCCTACATAACAAGGTGGGCAATTTTTAAAAGGCAAATTACTGTTTAATTTAAATTTTAGCAAATTAAATTTAAACAAAAAACTTGTTTTTTCCATCCTTCTGCCATAGGATTTAAGGGAAATTCCAGAATTGTTTGAATGTTAATTGAATACTTACTTGACATTTTTCATTTTGCCAGTTTAAATCAAGTTCACTAGTTACTATAAATCGTAATTTAATGTAGTAGGATCATTTTGGCAGTCGATGTTGGGATGTGTTTGTAGAAAATTACGAAGTAGACCGAGAAGCAATGCTTTCCATAAGTTCAACACAAATTTCCTCATCATATTTCCAGCAACTATTCGAATTTTGGTGGAATTAATGAGAAAGTTGTCAGGTTCGCCCTTTTATTTTCGATTTTAAAACCCACTTACTTGGTCACTTGGTCAGCTCCAAACATGCTCCGGAAATTGGCACGCTAATAGTTCGATTGTTATAATTTCGAGGTAATTTCGGGGATTTTCACCCCTTTTCGTGCGAGTCTTCCGTTAGTCGACGCCGACCTTATAATATTTTTATTGCTGCACTTAATGTAACAACTTTGTCCTTATGTATAATTTTGTTCTTTATGGTAGGTAATTTTGATAACCTCGTAAAGATAATTTCTGAAGCGGTTAAAGTACATTAAAACTTAGGACCCAAGGCACCGGATTTAGGAACAATTAAAATTACTGTTTTGATACAGTCAGCTCGCATTTTCACTAGATTTTATCCGCAAACATTCGCGATATGGTGTAACTGCCGGAAAAGATTAATTTAGTAATGCTTAAATCACAAAAAGAAACCAAATTTTTACTTACTTTACGAAGAAAATTCAAGCTGACGAAATTTTCCACATTTGACCTTCAATAAATTTTATTTATACTAGTGCATCAAACACTTAGAGCAATATTTAGCCTCTATGAGAATTATAATAAATTTGGATGTCTATTTTGAGTGGGTTACTAGAGAAATGTGCAAAGAGCAAGAAGACAACTGGGTATAAGTGAGCGAGTGAAGCGCGACGGGTCACTGCTAGTCTTTTATAAATTGATCTCTAGTTATCTCAGCCCTTGCAGTTAATTATTTCGGAACCTTATTGTGGTGCCTCAAACTTCATGAGAGTTACACCATTCCAAAGGGATTCTGTTAAATTACTTAGAGCACATTTCAAATACAATGAAATTCCGCGTCAGCCCCTCAAATGTGATAGCCACATATGTGAAGCCCTTGGATATTTGAAAGGTTCAAGAGAGTATGCCTCAATTACCAAGCGTCCGTATAAAATAAAACGACCCCCTCAGATCCAGCGTCGCAGTCCTATCGTCCATTAAATCACTTCCCTTAAAAAAAGTCCACGTCCTCCACGCCCGCGATCGTCATTTAAACTTCCCGGCGAAATGGCGAAGATCCCTCCCCCCAGATTGGAGATTACCCGATAAAGCCGAAGAAATAATCTGATTCGTAGTGGTAAAACTGTAAATAATCTTCAATTTCCTGTATTATGAGCGATCGGGGGCTTCCCGCCTCTCGCGCGCCGAAAACAAACCGGTTTTCTCTTTTTTCCCTTTCCGGAAATTTGTTTTTTCTTTTCCTTTGCCCTCCGACGATCGTGTGCCGTCATTGTTCGCCGGCCGGAAAATTGTGAAAATTGAAAAGGCGCTCCAGATGAATAGGAATTATGACGGTGAGATGCTCACTACTCTGACTCTAAGACGATCAGAGGGAGAGCGCTGCAATTAAGTAAATGAAATTGGGGGTTTATTTTAAATTGTTACAAATTTTTTTAAAACTACATGTAAAATGCCTGAAATGGAATACGTCCTACTTTTCGTTAAGTTTGTTTACTTCACTTGCTCTATTGCTTACCAAACGATTTAAGTACAGGTTTAGCGTACTTAGGAATAAATCAGTATTTACTCCAACTCCAATGGGTAAACATCACTTTTTCTATTTATAAGATTCAGTTGTTTGTTATTTGTAGTTCAAGCGAAAGGCTGACGTGTGACTTGCCTTCATTATGTTTCCTTCTTTCCGGAACACAAAATTTATATCGTAGTAAAAGTAAGAAGGTAATAATGTGTTTTATCAGTTGAAAAGTTTTATTCTCCAATTATATCAAAAATAAGGAGACTGATTCCAAATAATAAAAACTTTATCGCCGTGTGAGGTCTTAAACTGAATTTAATGTTTCCTCGGGAGATTCAAGATAGTTTATAGTGGTCCTACAGGTGGCACTTAAAATGGTAATAACCCATAATGATTCCAAAATGGCTCTTAAAGTACTTGCCATGGCTACAAATTATAACTGTAGGCTAAAAATATTAAAATGGACAATATAAAATTGTATAAAATTTATGAAAAGCCTCTAAGTATATAACTAACCATTAGATACAGTGCTAGAGAAGAAAGTATATTAAAACGCTAATTTTTTCTTAATTCCAATTTTGTTTTCTTATTAAAACAAAGGAAAAATTGCCCTAGTTATTGTTTAATGATCTGCCATTTGTATTTGTTTTATCTATGGCATTATCTACGATATTTGGAACGCTTTACACGCTATAAAATAAGCTGTACAACATAAAATAAGCTGTACAACATATGAAAATTATGTTGCGTTTATTGTAATAACTAATGTAAACTAAGACGCTAAAAAGCACTAAAATATACATCACACAGTATATGGAAAATCCCACTCTAAAGAATCTCATCAAAAATATCTTTACAATATTAAAGAAACACCCAGAAACTCCCTCCAAAGGTGTGATATGTCACAAAAAAATTCATAAAGAAAAATGTGTTTCATACAAGGTATAAACTAGGTAATGCTGATTTTAATTTATACACCAAAATTGTCAAATAATAGAAAAACATGTCACCATACCTTAGTTTTCCTCGTAAATCGATTGAATATTTTCATAATTGATTTTTTGTTTCATTATGATATTTTGTGAAATATTGATATACAGTAAGCATTTGCTTCTCAAAGTTGTTTTGATTAAAGTTCTGAAGTGGATTCTAATAACTTCTTGACTATGCATCATATTTCAACAGAAAATAGGTAACTTATCATTCTGATCTTCACATTTATGCTGAAGTGATAGAAGTGAATTGCAAAGTAAATTCATTTTATTACACTTAAAGAAATTCCAATTTGCTCCAATATTCACCGAAAACTCTCCACGAAATTGATTTTAATAACCCTAATTCCGTAAGAGAAAAGAACCGCCATCCCCGTGGATTTAAATCAGGTAAAATGGAACGTGCCTGACAGGCGAGAACTAATAGATGTCTACTTAGGTACGTAATTTAAACAGTATTTTCTTTTGAAAGGCAAACATTCATTTTGCCGCCATTAGCTGAATCTTAATTAAATATTTTCCCGAGCTGATATCTCTAAGTGTCACATAACTATGCAGGAGCATCTTCGCTCTCCCTTAGATTTTCGAGCCCCGTTCCCCCACGTCCCCATTCCCTTCACCCCTCGCGCCGCTCCGTTTTAGGTGCTCATTTCGCCACGGTCGGGGCCCTTTCTCGTTTCCAAAAGGAGGAGCGCGATGAAAATTTAACCGTTTACTTGCTCACACAACTTTTATAGTACGCCATTCCCCCCACCGGAAAATATAAAAATATTTACGAGGGGTCGCGGTTATTTTGCCCCCTAGAAAAATTGCCCTTTTTTCTATCCCAAAAAGTTTTTAATGCCCCATAAAATTTTAAAAGGGCACCGTTTACCTCGTGGTAGGTCAACAGATTTCAATCGGATCATTTTCTCATTAGGGTAATTTATTCGTTCGATTTTTAGTTTTGTTAAAAAATGACGTGCAGTAATAACAGGGCGTTTTCTAGTAAAAGTGGGTATTTTTTAACCAAATTTTGCGTACATGACTATTGTGTTGTTATTGACAAATGAATATGGTGCTATTTATTTCTGTATGTAAGGTGAAACAAAGTCTTTTAGAGCATAATGAATGCCGCTCTGAGCCTTTAAATGGCTTGTCAAAGAACCTGGAGGGGTTCTATGCCTTTCATGCTCTATTCTATGCTTTGAGAATATGATGAATCTTTCTTTAATCATTTAAATGGCTTGTAAAGAAACCTGGAAACCTGGTCATTTTAGCTTAAAAACAAATTTCAGATAGAGAAAGTCCTAAGCCCTTTTGAAGCCGTGATAGTCCTAAAATGAATCACAACGCCTTTGTCTATAAACATTAGGAACTGATAAATATATTTATCATCACTCCTTTCCTCCTACATTTTGTATAAATCGATTCCAACGTTACATATTTGCTTTCCTACATATCGCTATTCGTCTAAAACAAATGGTAGTATTGTTCCCTCCTGTCATTTTTATTTCCAGTGTCTTTATTGAATACGAGCAAGTATTATAAGGAATTTAAAATATCGAAATCGATCCCGTTTGTGCTCTCAGCCCCCGTCATGGCGCCAGTCTGAATTATATATGATTCGAAGTAAGAACTTAATGCTGCGCATTTCCATTATTCACTGTATTTTTGAGCTCCACCTTGCTATATCCCGTCGAGTTCCTTAAACGATAGCCGAAACGGCGTTTTAAAAACTTTCATGAATACAAGTGTATTAATCCTCTTTCGTCGGCCTACGTTTGTTCCAATTTTAATGTATAAACTCCAAAACGACGGTCGCTTGTATTTGACCGGCAAGGGTCGGTACAATTAATTCATACAAGGTGGATCGAAATGACAATTATTCCGGTATAAAGTGCGGCTGCTGGTAAATGTAGCGTAAAGTGATGCTACCCCCGGCACATTAAAATTATTGTGTGTAATAATGAATTAAAATTATCGTAACGACGTGAGATGCGTCGGGACCGAAATGATAATTTCCCGCCCCGGGAAATTAAAAGAACGAAATCAGGAATTCGTGGAAATCCATAACAGATTTTTATTGTAATGTAAAAGAAAAATCAAAACAAAAATCTTTTGAACGCCATCAATGGAGAGACGTTATTTTTCTATCTTATCTAAATTACCTTAACTTTACCAATTACCTGATTTTGGAATTACCAATTTGGATTTACCAAAATTGTAAAAGTGCAGAACTTTTGTCGTAAAAAATACAGAATTTTGCAGTGAAAAATAGCTATAAAATGGTAACGGTACATTTAACATAAAGATTGTCAAGATTTAAATGGTAAATAAAGGTGCAAAGTGGCACTTTTAAAATAAATTTTAATATCAGTGTAAAAGCTTTCAAGAAAATTGCCACAAATCAGGGTTTTGTAAACAATAATATACACTAATCTTTTTATCGAGCTGAGTAACAGTAAATCAATAAATTATTGTTTTACCCCATTAACCATTAATTTTTTGCAGAAAATTTTTCAGGGGTTTTGAAGGTGCCAAGAAAGTACTAAAAATCCTTCATGTTGCAACAGCCTTAATATCGGTTATAAAAAAGATCCCTTTGTTATCAAAATTAAAAATCGTCAAATGGTCTGAGGATTTGGAGTTATTGATATTAAAATTATGATTAGCAAGAACATTCTTTTATACAAATTTTAATTAAAGATTATTGATCTTACCTTCCGAAATTTCTGCAGTGGCTAACTGTCCGTTGAGACATTTTGAAACGTCTGTAAACAAAAGACTGCTTTTATTTTATTTCATACGATATCAAAATGTAGCCATAAATTCCACATTTCCACTCAAAATTAGGATTTGTTAGTCATTTAGTCACACTATCAAATTATTTAACATAAGCTGCTGAGGAAATCAAAGCAAAACTAATAATGTTTAATCCTATTTGAGATATATATTTGAGGTATGAAATACTGAAACAGTCACTGAAAGTTTCAAACACTGAAAGTATTCCAACGTAAAACTTTCCTGATCTCGTAATTACTTCTACATATTTTGTTTCTGTCCTCGTAGAATGTTTTCCACTTTATTCCTAGGGAGGTTAACAAAGCCTAGACTTGAAGCTTTATTTAAATTAGAATTAAAATAGCTCGGCGGAGGAAAAATCCGGTGTTTCAGGTCAACTCCGGATTATTCCCAACACCCGACTTGACTCGACTACGATATTTCATGTCGCACTCTTAATTTGTCCTAAACGACTTTCGCCGAGTCCTCTTCCTCAGGTATTTAGCGGACGATTTTTTACGAATTACGTTGAGAAAATAAATTGTTTTCCATCGCCCGTTCAACGGCGCTTTTCCGACTGGAAAATTATGAAAATTGAAAAGGACGGTTTCGGTCTCCTTACGCCAATTTAACAGCGATATTTCACCGACCTCCGAGCTCTCTCTTTTCTCCTTCCACTTCTTTCTTTCGACTTATTTGACTATCGGACATAAGGTCTATCATTTCGGTTAAAGGCACTTCCTTTTCGGCTCTCGAGCTGCTCGACGGAAGGCCAGGGACGCACAAAGAAAAGTTTTTTCGAAGGAAAATACGTAAGATAATCAAATCTTATTTGACGTAAACAAAGTGTACCTAGTACAGTACAGATGGATAGCAACTCATTAACTCTAGAGGTAACGAAAGTTATGGTGAAATAAATATGAACTAGTCTACTAGCTAGTTACATTTTATATGATGTATTAATCCTGTGTGATAGTAAAATGTACATTTTTCTATGAGCTTCACCATTGGTGTGATACCCACTTGGCTGATTTACTCTTTTGAGCATGCTCATTATGTCTCGCTGAAAGCCTATTTACATTCAGGGACTTAAACCCATTCTTCTAAGATAATTTTAATATGACGCTTTATTGAAGACCTCATATGTTTAATTCTATGTAAATAAGGTTCATCCAGGCAGAATTGGTCCAGTTAAAAAAAAAAACAAAAAATAAATATGTATGTAATTGCAATTATTATTTTAAAATGGCTTTGACCTTTCCACATGAACGAAATTAATAATGGCAGTGATATAGACATTATGCACAATACAAATAATGCTATAGAAACAAATGAGGCACAAATTTGGGATCTCGTCATAAAATTTGGTTTACAAACTGAGTAAAAATCTTTTGTAGTTCTTTAAATATTGCACGCCTATGGAGTGGTTTCTAGTCTTTGTATGTCGGTAACATGGCTATTAAATATTATTGCTTTTTTTTCAACTGGACCAATTCAGACTGGATGGACCTTATATAGTACATTTGTTTAATTGTCTTGTATTTTTTTAAGAAATTTATATTTTAACTTAAAGTTCCACATTACTTAGAATAGACATCATGGTAGATAATATACGATTATTAAACAAGTATTCAGGGTTGTTGCCGCTCAGATCGTTTAACCTTCGTAGGGATTTATCGCCTTCCATATCATTCATCGTTTAATTAATCAGAACTTAATTATCACAAACCTTGCCAACTTCTTCCCCGTTTAACGTCCATCATAATCGACCTACCGTAAACTCGTCAGATTATGATCGCCCTGTCCCACTTTACGTGTTCGTGCGAGGAAAAGTATAAATGTAAAATAGAAACAACGTTGTTCCGAGAGTAAAAGCCCGCGTTTTAAATGAATTTAAGGGAGGTCCGGGACCTCTTCGAGGGAAAAACCGATAAGGGGAGACCATCGAAGGGCTCATAAGCGGTGAGAGGGCGAAACGATTCAGGAAAATGACCGTAAGTAAAGAAAAGAAACAAAAAAATATGTAACGCACTGAAAGCAGAGTGAAGGTTGTTATATCGTGTAACTACTGCCCGTTTTATGGCGCCGTTCCGGTTTCTTATGCGTATATTTGTAATTACGGCGTGTTTGGATTTTGTATGGTAAGGTGGTTGAAGTTAGCTTAGAAATAATTTTCCATACAGGAAATATTCTTGAGGAAACACTGAAATATACATAATAAATTGATAAGGATCAAATTATTCACGTTTTATTATTGTTTATACGATGGTACCATTGAAATTGAACGGCCTTTTTGATTGTACAAGTACCTTATAAATGTTTTCAGTGACAACATTGTTTTATGAAATGAGTTCTGTAGGTGTTTCTGGGACATTTATATAACATGGAATTTTTAATCGCTGTGGACGAATTACCTGACTGGGTACACTTGGGTAAGTTTTTCTAATGATTATTTCATTGATCAGTAAAAATAATAACCATGGCCACGGCTCTTGAAAGTTACAGCTGACGTTTTCAATACGAATTTGGCTCGTAGTGGCTAATATATTGACTCCTGGAGGAACTCCTGTGCGTATTACTTTTATTCCCAACAGCTTATATAAAGACATTAAGATAAGTTAAAAAGTTATTACGTGACATTTAGTAGATTGTTAAAACGTCTTCTTTGGCCACGAAATCGTGAAATGAGATTTCCGTTTCGAAAGCTCGTCATTCTCGTCGTCGCCGACAATTTAATTTTTACCCGTACTCTTTCTCTCTCTCTATCTCTCTCTCTCTCTCTCTCTCCCTCGCTCTCCCTTGTTGATGATTGCGGCCACTTTTTCATCTTATTTTGCTTGTGCCGCCTCGAAAATTTGTTCTTTAGACGTTAAACCCCAATTCGTTGTATCTCTGCGAACACTCGCTTTCCTAACTGCCAACAAAAATATACACCACCTACATCCCCTATCTGCCTCCCTCTCTCGCACACTCTCCTCCCCCTTTAACCAAGAGACGTTCTCACACGTGATATAAGGAGGATTTAAACGCGGTGATATAGTGGGCTCTTAATTTTTGTTATCGCTTGAAAGCTAATATTACCAACCGGCGTCTTACATTATAATGATGTTATTAGGCAATAATATAACGCCTATGATGAAATTTGTTTCTGTAGACATTCAAATATTCGAGATATATTGCCTCACAGCCGCCAAGTGTCGTGTTTTATGCGGTTGTTCCAGTGGCGTTTCGTTCCGAAAGATTTCCATTATTTTTTAATTTTCACCGATGAAAATTCACCAAAAAACTCATCAAACCTTACGGTATCTCAAAGCGAGTTTAACGAACATTTTGCGATACCCTGGAGGTGTCATTCCTTGGAATTAGCCATAAACAGCCGGAAGCCCTTTAAAAGACTGAGAAGTAACCTGAGTTCCTGAATATTTGCATATTTCTCACAATTAATACATCCTTCTCCCCTGAAACTGGGACGTCTCTCCCGAGTATACACTAGCCGATAGAGCAAAAAGTGATCGGTTAGACACGTAACCAAACATTTTATTGACGAATTAAAACCTGGCATACCGAAAAAGGAATCAAAAATATTTTGACTCAAATTTCAAATGTTTAAAGAATAATATTTAGCTTAACGTCATTCTGTTAGGGCAGTTGTATGCTTGAGTATTGGGGATTGTACTATATATTTTGTTGAGGTGTCTTATCTATTAAAGGTATAATTTGATTGGTCATTGTCCGCCACTGTGCCCGTTATATACCTCGACGAGCCCCTCGTCCCGTCTCATTTTCTTTTTCATATCGGAACGGTGTATTATGGGAACACCGACGGTAGATTCTTTTGAAATATACCTCATTTAAGACGATGAATGTGTAGCTGGTAATCAAATCTCGCGACGGAACGGCGTAATAAGATCATCTGCATACAGGCATTCGGATGGATAATTCGATTTAACGCCGATGGCTCATACAATGTTTCGAAAACGGAGAATTATAATCTCGCCCTGGGAAATTTAATGCCTTCATTTACGTGTGGAGGTGGTGGAATTGATGGATATGAGGAGCGGGAAAAAACTACGATCGATAAGTTCGTATGACTTGCACGTCAACCTTTCGACGACGGAAATTGCACAAACGATGAAAATACGAGAATATAAAATTGAAGGAATGGTAATTCTGAGAGTTTTTAATTCCATTAGGACAATATTTGCCACCGGTATAAATCATCTCTTTTAAAACGAATCGCGTACACTTCAGGGTACAGACTTTACATTTTCAGGATGTAATCGTTTTACTTTTAAGTGATCTCATAAAATATAGAACTTCTTTCCCTTCTTCGCATCACTCCCTCCCTACACATAAAAATTCTCATAGTTAAATGTTAATATTTTCAAAATCGCAGTATAGATTAAATGTAAAACTCCATTTAAAAAGTTGATTGGTATGAAAATTTAAATTTATTTATTAAACCATTAACGTTCAATTCAGCTGAAGGAATATTTCAATAACCACCGTACCTTTTAAGACATTAAAAATGTCATCGTAAATACGCCAGAAGGAGGTATTACAGAAATATTTAAGGTTCTTAAATTGTAGCAAATGAATTGTAAAAAAAATTTTTCAGGCGACTTACAAAACTTAGCTGAAACATTTTTCAGACATATTCAGTACGTTTTCTGATATCTGGATATCTAATAATATGTAAAAACTGTTTTTTCGTAAATAAAACTATTAACTATTTTAAACAAGAAAATAGAACTAAGTTGTGCAACCTTTTTAGAAATTCCCAGCGAACAGTCTATTATATTGTGGAGTTTCCACCAAAATCCACCACTTTGTTTTATGGCGAATTTTCCCAATGAATGGTAGCATAATATATTCACGATAATTACGTTTTGAACTTTATTTGCCTCATTTATTTTAGTCAACATTGATATTTTAAATATTCCTACAACACGTACATATACTAAAATGCTAATGAACGTGTCGACGATTTGAACAAGCTGAATATAAAAATGGAAATATTAGAGCTCGGTAATAGAAATTATTTTATCGGATAGCTCACTTAATTGAAATGGACATCATTCACCTATTTATCACTTATTTATTTTTAAATTATTTTCGTAGCGCCTGTGTAAAATGTTTGTTGGCCCCATGGAAAACCTTCACGTCATGGGAATATTTGGACATTTATTTTTTTGTGAGATAGGGGACGAATCGAATTTATTCGATGATATGTCGGTAATGCCGTGTTAAAACCGAAAATAAATAAACACCCATCAACTTCCCCGATTGGGAGATATAACGACGACGAGCCTCCTTCCCTCGGATGATAAAATATAAAAAAATATTGCGCATAGCCGTAAGATTTAACGTATCACCACTTCGTATTTTACGACAAAAGAAAAGCCTAACCTACCCACCTTGTGCTCTTCAGATGGGCATAAAGACGTTCACCATAAAAAATCGGTAATTGAAACCCTCATATAAGCCGCTTTATATAGTACCGCATAACAATGTAATGTCCAGTTATTAAATAATAAATAAAAATAACAACGTGACTTTAGATCCTCCAGAATCTAGATGAATCGTAAAAGTGTGTATACGTTATCAGAGGTTATAAGTCGCAGCTTTTATTAGAGTTTTTCCCCGTAGGAATAACATGTGGTTACGGTAAATAGCTTCGCCTTTATTACTCTACCAGTGGCGGTAAAGTGATAAACAATAATTATATATATCGAAACCTCAATACACCTATAGCTTTAATTTCAAGTGAATATGAAAATGTACTATTGAAGACTAACTAAATTGTTTTATGGACGGTAATGGAAACGAAAACAAAAGTTTGAAAGGTTAATATAAACCCAATAAATAGCTTAATAATTTATTAGCCTTAAGGAAATAAAGATAAAATTATTATTCATATAGCTGGTTTAAACGGAGTGTATGCAATAATTGTTTTAAAATTTTTTAAGCTGACTTCATAGCACCGTTTATCTCTTGAAATTAATACCACGAAATGAAATGAATTTCTTGTAGGATTACGAAACCTCTGCCGTGGGGTAAATGGGAAAAATCCTTTCACGAATACAAATACAATTTACGGCATGAATATTCATGGACTGAATTTTAAAGGACTACTCAGACAAATACGGTCTGAACATTTTCAAAATACACCATAAAACATACACACGTAATGATAGGGGGCAATCCATCAAAAATGTCATTGTAATACGTGTATAATATTACGTTTGTGTTTTGGTTTAAATGATTCGTCCGGTCAGCAGGTGGCTAAATCTATGGTAAATGTGTCATAACGAACGAAATATTAGAAATTCTGTACCTAGTCTTTCTTTGTACGTATCTTTTAATGAAGGCATGACGTCATTTAATTTTTTAAACGCATTAAAGTAAAGCCCTCTGGCGATATTTTTCTAATTGCCTTCATTTTTAGATCAGTGGTTGCAAGAATATCGACTTTAGAATTAACGTTACACAATTATTACTCGCAGAAAAAAGACATATATTTTTATATTAAGAGTGGGGAAATAATTCGCTACATATGGAAAGAGGAAATCGTTGTTTACGTGAAATATTTATAAGACGTATAGGTATTAAAACAATTGTTTTTTATCTCTAATTGTGGGCCAATAAACGCATGTAGCAAAATTTTAAATTCGGGGAGTCAAGGTACGTTCTTTAAAAAGTTCACAAAGCTCTCCTTACCCCTTCCATAAAATTAAATGGCCGTTTTTTAGATGTACAAAAAATTCTACAAAAATTCTACTCAAAATACTGGATCAACTTTTTTATCCATCTACAATCCCATCATTTTTACTGCAAATTCCTATGATACGTCGTTTTTTAAGAAAATATTAAACTTCATCCCTTTCCTATGTCCATCTACCTTTTTTAATGCAAGTGTAATAAATCGTACTACGTGGTACATAGATCTTGCTCTGTATGCATCCGTAATTAATATCTAAAAATATGGCAGAAAATAATATGTAATGTACCTAGTAACCTAGTTAATATTTTAACATTACATTTACAACCAATTATTTTCAGTTTTGCCGTACTTCATTGAACTGAGCTGATATATTGAAACGAACGTATAAAATACATTTAAGTCGCTCAATATTTCCAATAATTTAAAAGATATTTATCCAATGGTTTCAGATCCGCTGCCCCTTCCCGTCTCCATTATGACTTCCGACGATCTCGTTCCTTTTCCATTAATCTTTTGCATATGACACCATCGCTCGCAGAGAAAATTCCAAGTTTACAGCGACAGTTGTCAAAGTGGGAGATACTTTCAGACTTATAAACGTGAAACTTCCCTTTCCTTCTCGTGTTTCACTCTCCTCACGCCCTCTTGAATAATAGTCACGATAACACTAATTCCGTGCTTACATCATAGTCTCTTCGCGCCTTTCAAGTGATTCGTTTAGGAAAAAGGTGATGTACCTGTTAAATTTAAAGGATCGTTGGTGGTTAAGGATAGTTTCCTTGAGTATGATATAATTGGTACATATTTATTAAACACTGAGGTAATTTTAAGCGCAAATTAGTCACTAACTTAAAGGGGTTTGGTTCAGTAGGTTGAAATTAAATGTAATATTATAATCGAACTTCACTAGAAGGTTAAAGAATTTTTTCCTCAAAAACTACTGTTACTACTAAGTTAAAATTATTTTTTGAGCACCCTAGTAGAGTAGCTTGAAATTAAATGTAATATTATAATCAAACTTCGCTAGAAGGTTGAAGAATTTTTTCCTCAAAAACTACTGTTACTACTAAGTTAAAATTATCTTTTTAAGCGCCCTAATACTGTTCTCTTTTACTAAAAAAATTTCAATTTTTGAGATCGGATTGAATAAAGGAAAATCTTTACCAATAATATTAACCATGAAAAATCACTGGTTAAAAATGGATTTTAACATACAAAATTTCCACGCCACTTGCCTACTTAATGCAAGATTTACCTCTTTGTCCTACAAACCTACTTGCGGTCGAATTCAATCAGATCCTCCATACCATTTCTCGCGGATCAAATTCCTACTTTCCGAAAAGATGATTACTACATACGCTCGGATGATTCCCGCCTCTCCCTCCCTCCTTCCGACAACTCGAAATTATGTCTCTCCACTTGTTTGCGAACTAAAGGGGGATATTTTAGAGAGGAATTGCCCAGATGACGTTACTTCCTTTCTAAGTTGGCAGCGTTGTCTTTTGTTTTACGACTACATCAAGTGCGCCATGCCGGACCTAAGCTCCAGCTATCCTTATTCCTCCCTCTCTCTCCGTCCTCCTTGCCATCCTTCCTCTCCCTATGAGCGTCGAGCAGGGGGCTGGCGGAGAGGGGGTTTTTGCGGAAAATTCGAAGGAAATAATTAATGGGGGTAGAAGTAAGTAATTTCGTATGAAATATGTTCAAAATATTAAAACGGTTGATGGAATGGTTTTATGGAATATAAAATTTAATAACACTTCGTCCTAAAGAAATATTGGATTTATTGAAAAAAAATTTATCTGTAATCTGAATATGGTATCTCTATTGTAGAAGGTTGTCCAGAATCCAAAAGTTGACCATGGTAATGAAGGAGAATGACAAAATGAACTCTATAATCTTGCCAACTATTTTTAGTTGTATAAGTATATATAGTATAAGGGACCATAGGGTTTCTTTTGTTTTTCTCCTTCATAGATCTCTAATTTCCAATATATAATATCTCTACCTATAATTAAAAAAATAACTGTGATAATTGGGTATTCAGTAGGTTAGTAGTTTCGCCCTTTTGACCATTAAAAGATCTATGTTACATACTTATAATATATCGTATTATAAGTATCGTATAAAAGACAAGGCATAAAATTCTACCCAGCTAGTTTCTCGCTTGAAATAAGGAGTACAGTAACAAATTTTAAAAAGTGGAATCGACTAATCTGAGAAATTTTCTTGTAAACGTTTAATAACGCTACAACAAAGTGTATCCCGTATTATCCAGGAAAATTTTTACTATACATTATAGCTCTCGTGCAGTTAATTTGATTTGGTTTATTCCATGTTCATTGCGTAAGAAGGGTAATTATTAAGTGTAGGGTTTTATTGATATTTTGTGGCCTTATAATTTTACCCTCTCGCCTGTCAAAATTTTCTTATTTATGGCAGATCGCAGAGGTTTGTGATTATCTATTGTCACTTTGTAAATTGTTAATATTTTTTGATGAATTTGGTCTAAGCAACGTATATACTCGTAAGAATTGAGAGCGATCCGTCCTTCTATCCATTCCGAACAATTTCCCACGTCCACTTCAACAATGAGCCTCATCCGTCTAACTCCGCCGAGTTCTCCCCGACTCTATTTCTCGAATGAAATGATCGCAACGCGCCAGAAGAGCTTTCCGATATATAAACTTCAACAATATTCCGTGGAACATTCGTAATCCTCATCTTTGCTCTCTTTCCCTCTCGCCTGGGAAGGTAATGACGTGGACAAGTTAAATGTCTTTCAGGAGAAGAATGCGCCGCTTTTCAGTCCATTGTCATCACCGGGGAACGCTAGGAAAAAATCTTATCACTGTCACCGATGCCGACTACGAGGCGACGGAATCGCTTTCAGAAGTAAAACGAATGTATGTAAATGCGACGGATATGGGGTAGTCGATAGTGGTTTGTGTATGCGTGCGTGAAGAGGCCCAGGAGGAAGTTTCGATACGACGACTTTATACACTTTTTAGTTCTGTGTATCTCAATAAAGAGAGACAGGAGTCGATAGATAAGATAAACTAGATGTTGTGAAAACTTCGAAATGATGCATTCATTCGCAGAATGTTAGTTTAACCCGAATCTGTGGTTATAGATGAGGAAAAAAATGGATGCTCATTTTAAAATCGCAATGTTTATTCACTCACTAACCTAATGAGTACATGGCTCAATCACAAGAATTTGTGACTAGACTGCCCAGATCAATACAAACTTAAACCCATCACAAATAGTACATACATAAAGAGTCGTAAAATTCAACTGTTTTTGAGAAATATCTTTTAGGTATCAAAATATTCTTCATTGAAAACCAAACTGATCAATATTTTTGTTTTTCAAAAATTTCCATTATTTGAGGATTGGAAAATTTCTAATAGCTGAATAAATCATCATCGATTACTATGAAAACAATTTTCATCGTACTTTTTTTTCAGTTATACCTTAGTCAAGCTAAATCATGAACTTTCTTTATAGATAAGGCTTGACAAGGGTTGAAAATGTACCCTTAAGCCCTCTACTAGAGTAAAATCATCCCTAAGGTTTAAAAATACAAAAACACTAAAAAATATTTATTAATTCCAAGTCATCAGAACCATGGCTCAAGTGTATCTTGCTAGTTTAAATAAGGACCTAACCCCTTCGGAGGGTAAAGCCACCCCAATTGAACGAAGAAATTGTTAAAGAAATATATAATCTTTATATTACACTTTGGTCAAAACTCACCCCCTTGAGAGGGTGGAATCATCTCCAAAACATGATCTCCAAGATAATGAAAAGTCGTATATATTAAAGAAAAAGGGACTTGTATTTATTCTTTATAATGAAGATTACTTATCTTAATCATTCTAATAAACCTTGATCAAAATTCTACCTTCTCTGGCACTGAAAATTGTGGGATAAAAAGTTTTTCAAATTATCAAAAGAAAATTAATTAGATGATTAAAACATGAGTCCCTTGTCTCTCACGATGGCGTGTTATTTTGGAACTAATTATTTGGAAATAATGTTATTTTATTTTTCTACGTTATTGTTTACCATTCAAATGGAAGTTTTTCAAATATGTCAAGAGTTTCCCTTCTGATTGGAGGTAGCTTTAGTAGGGGTTATTTTCACTAGCAATAATTAGTTTTTCAGTGTTGATTTTTGAGTATTTGAGCATTGAAGTATATTTTTTCGGAATTTCGAAAAATGTCTTTTTCTTAACGTTTTACGTTTAACAAGGGCGAGTTAAAATTTTCTGATTTTGTCTTTTTCTTATCTCGATTCACAAAATGCACCCACAAGAGGAGCCTCAACATCCTCGTTATAATTTAGTCTAATTACTCGATGGATAATACATAAAGAATTCTGTTGTACATTAAATCTGCAGGATAACCCAATTTAAACGCCTCTCCAGACAATGGTAATTGAAACATTTTCATTTCAAAGCTGATTATTCGATTTGAAACGCAAAGTGGCACGACAACTGAATTTGCACCTCGAGCATTTCAACGGACAGTGCAGATCGGATAATTTCTTTTGAAACGAAAACCGACTTAGACGTAAACCGGCGTGGAAAATCCCGACTAAATGGGATACCCCGTAAACAAATTTGCGTTGCCATTGCCGTCGCAAACAGCATGCGCTAATTTTTAATGATATTAATCACTATGCTGGCCTTGTGTGATGTTGCACTGCTAACGGTAACAAAGTTAAAACCGCAGCACTGGTTACAGCATGCTGGTCATCACATACAGGGACTTTCCGCAAGGGAAGCAAATAATCTGGACGTGAGAGATTTTAATATACATAAAACGTTAAGCTAATAGCCCTGCTGCTGCCGCTAGTATTAGTGGTGATTATGGTGGTGGTGGCAACAACATGGGTGTATTAATTTCTTCCTTCAGGTAATAATTTAAGGGAAGTAAGGAACCTTTGAAAATATTTTCAAGGGAAACTGAAAATCTCATAATTGCACCTTCTGCAAATGCTGTATTAAATCTGGGAACCAAAATTACAAACACAGATTGGTGCAATCAATTCTGTAACATTTAAAGGGGTTGAAATTATAAATAGGGGCTGATATAATACTTAAAAATGTAGTTGGTGATTTTTATTTTGAAAACAGGATTTTTCATTGTTCAATAAAACTGTAGCCAAACCTCCCATTTTGTAACAGTTCCAAGTAAAGTTTTAAACAGTAAGAGAAATAGCAACAAATCGTTCTAACTCAAAGAAAAGGAAGCTTATTTCGCCAGAATCGCATTCGAAAGTAAAAACTGCATCTCTTTTTGCCGCAATAAAGATCTCCCGCATGCCTGAAAAGATACTTTAGTGCAAAAGTTGTATAAATTGTTGTCCGATTGAGCACGTGATGCACTCGATACGGTCGCCGTGCCGAATGCAGAGGAAAACATGGAAAGAGAGAAAAAGAGAACGATCACATTTAGACGAGCGATTCGTTGCATCGGAGCATTTAAATCCAGATTTCAGGCAGCCAGTCAGCAGCGATCGAACGTCATCGAAGGAACGTTTTCAGGAAAACGTTACCTCGTCCGAGGGAAACGCGCCACCGTCGAAACGGGTCTCGCTCCCCCCCATAAAGGCATTTAAATGTCATATTGTCGCCGATGCAACTTAAATGAACATATGTAAATAACGGGAATTATTGTTATCGCCGACAAGGGGGAATCTCATTAGAGACAAAACGGCGACTATAAACCAGCCTCTTCTGGCGCTTCCTTTGACATAATGTCGGAAATCCTTGAATAAATCTGTCTAATCACACGACATAACGTGCCAACTACGCACTAACGGGGTATTACGAAGAACTAACTTCAACTTCCAGGGAATTTACGCTGTTGCCGGATATCACGAAACTACTTACCTTTCACAAGATGTTTAAAAAATATACCACTATTAATTTAAATTTGACTTAAGCCATAAAGTTCAGTTAATACGTGGCAAACATGTGTGACACAATCAAATTTTGGGTTTGATTTAATTGGTTTTACAAATTAGCTGTAATGTTTCTGTTTTATATTTTGAATTCTTGTTTTAACAACAATAGCGCCACTGAGCTCATTAATACACCAAATAAAGAAAACACCGTCTTAACTGACAAGCTCAATTGTATTTAAAAGTGGCAGGTTTCGACCAACCAGTAATCATCTTTCATACTGCATTGAGTGCTAAATATAGAGAAAAAGGAGAGCCCGCCTTAAAATACTTACTTACTTACCTACTTACTTATTTACATACTTGCTTAAACCTCAACAGTGGGAGACAATAAAAATATTAACTGTAAAATTAATAAAGTAATCCCGTGTTAACCACTGGGGATCCACTACACTCTTTTGATGTGAAACCTCCTTAAAATTGAAACATAGCGCTACTTGAGCAGAAAATGGATTGTACCGAAAAGGTTTATATCGCCCTGCCTTAATAAATCCCTAACTGCCACAGCTCCATAACTTTATAACTATTATATAAATGCGGTGTTATTTTATTACTTATGTGGTCAGCTCGCCTAGACGACTTTGAGTTTGCGTCAGTGGCGGGTCGGCAGAGAGATGCACAGGGCCAAAACTCATTGTCAATCACCATAACTCGTGTGTTATCTTAAATAATGTTTTATTCATATGTAGCTTAGTTATATATGGAAATGCAGGACAAATGAGGGAGGCAATATATCACAACTATTAGGGTTTTATTAGAAATTACTTAAAAAAAGCGACAGATTTGCTGGCAACCACCGTCAACAAACAAGTTACCATTACATAGATTTTTTAGTTAATTGAAATGTTGTAATAAGTGAATCACTTCGTCTTGAGTTGAACTCGTATATTCACAAAACTGACAAGGATGTGCTAAGCACGGCGATCCGTATGTAAGTCCCTTTTCTGAAAAAAAAAGGGTTGGAAGGGACGAACGTTGGGTGGGTAGGTAAAAGGGAAGAAAAGAGTAATCTTTAGGAAGAGAACGTGAGAAGGGAAAGTGAAAGAGATATCAGTTCCTAGAGAAGAAAACATCCCGAACTATAATGGCATTGAAAAGAAAATGCGCGATGCACTGGTCGAAAACCTTTACATCTGTTGAGGGATGGAATACGTACGTACCGCTGGCAACAAAGAGAGCTATTTACAATCGCTTTGTACAATATTTACAAATTTGCTTCTTTCGGGTCCCTAATTACAATTCTACGCTAAAAGTACGCTCTATGCTACAGGCGTTTCAAGCTACAGTCTCCTAATTTTTTCAATACAAAGTTATGATGACTATTATTTCGAGGAGGGAATGCCAAATAAAAGCAATCATAGTTGTGCCCACGTAAAAATTGCGTATTTAACTAGATTTTTAAAATGTGGTTTAAACAATCAATAAGCTGAAAATTGAATCGACCTTTAGGTCGAAATTACTAGTGAGAAATTTATCATCGCCCGAGCAAAAAGCCCCGTATCTCCCTGTCCCCATTCGAGGTCCCAGCCATTCCGTTGGCAACGTCGATTGGCCGAGTTGTCTTAATAATACAAGAGCAAGATTCACTGCCTAAGTTGGTGGTCTGTTGGCGTGTGATAACACTAAGAGATGAAGGTTTTCTTACGTCTGAGTGTCGCCCGCCATAATCTTGTCGTTCGTCGACGATACAATGGACGATTCCGTCGGAGAGAAGATGTCATCAGAAGGGTCAGCTCTCGGACAGTTTTTATGCTGGGAGTGAGCGTTTACAGGAGCGGAGCCCTCGCCTGAATTTATTCACGGCTCTTTTTCTTATATTTCGTCATCAAAAGAGGATCTCTCTAGCTCGCAGGCAGTCCGAGAAGAGATGTTAAATTGGATTACCGTAAGACTAACTCAGATGAAGTAAAGTTTAAGATTATCCGCTGTAAAAGAGTTTACAAATTCGATGACATCTCCTTCACCGGCGAGGGATGATACTCAAAAATACGTAACTGGCGGAGGGGTATTCGGCACCCCTTCGTTAAGCTGCATATCTCCGAATTAACTGTTGTACAGACTAGAAAATTTTCAGATAAAAGCGTTCTACAGGATTATTTTTGAACGTTTTGCACGTGAAATCAGGTGTATTAATTTTTAACACAACATTTTTTTTTATTGTGCGACGGGTTTTCATATATAAACAATTTATTAAATGCTCTAGAGATGATCGGAACGAAAATAGCACGATTTAATAACGTTGAGAAAATTTAAAAATTTGATCTATAGAATATTATATATCAATTGTATTCCTCGACAAAATTGACAAAATATATTTGCCCAAAACCGAATATTGGGTTTAATAACATGGTATAAATTCAGTTAGTGGCATAATTGCTTTTACTTTGGAAAAAATACATTGTCGTCGGTTATAGTTTGATACTACAACTATACTATATTATATTTAACAAAAAGCGGATACAATGCTCAAGGCAATTTTTACATATTTTCCTGTTATTCTTGGCAAATTAGCATTTTCTTTGTTAACAGTGAATTTTTTACAATTTTCCCTGAAATCTGCTGGAAATTTAAAGAAAAGTCAATTCATAGTTTGTTCCGAAATTAACATGGTACCTTATGGGAGTCAGCACTTCATAGCATTATATCTATTCTGTTAATACTAAGAATTAAGTAAAAGTTGGTATATTGATACTAAAATATTTCCTGTTTCGATTGACTTAATAAAGGTGATATTTGGATACTCGCATCTTGAGATATAGTGGATTGAATAATAATAGTATTTGTAATACTATTATAGTAATAATGTATTTGTGAGATCAGCTGGATAGGCTTGACAACATTGCACTTTCTAAGCGCCCATTAAAGAAAGAGGTGAATACTGTCTCCATTATTTCTCTCTCTCTCTCGCACTAATACACTTATCATCATTGGCGACGTTGTCAAACGTAGAAAGAGAATACACTCGTCAAATTAGAGTGACGCTTTGTAGCTAGTCAATCCAGCAACTTTCTGTAAAACTTCCTTGAATAATTGACAAATACCGAAACTATAAACTGTTATGAGAAACTCTTATTAATACCAATTTTAATCCCGAATATTATTGAACCGGTGGTACTCACAACCTATTAGCAGTTTTTTTCTGTAATTTGGGTAAGTTTGGTAATTTTATAAAAAGTTACTTTGTGGTTTAAACGTTGTAAGCCATCGGCATTAGGCAAAAAACAAAATTGGCATGAGAAATATTTAATGAGCATAGAAAAAAAGGAGATAGCCCTGAAGGTAAAGTTAGGTAATGGCCTCCCACGTTAGCGCCAACGTGGACGGGAATCCCGACCGAACCCTTTGTCAGGCTCATGCCGAGAGGGAGAAAGACAGTAAGAGGGAGCCAGAGAGGGAAAGTCAGAGAAATCCAACCGATAGCAGCTACTCAAACAAATTCACCGAGAAAGGAGAGCACGGCTACACTTTTCCGATTGTGGAACACTTTATCTTTAGTCAAAAGGCCCTTTTTGTCCCTCGCGCTCTCTCCCTTTCTCTCTCCGCCTCTTCCCTCGGATCCGACTACTCGATCTTAATCGTTTAGTTAAGTGTCCTCCTATTTGCAGTCTCGCGCTGTACAGATACTCGCCCATTGTTTTTGTGAATTCAGACGGCTACAAGTGATATTTGCTTTGTCTTTCGCGCGATTTTCCGACGCGGCCTTCGTTCTCGCGATCGTGGAAAATATGATATATTTACACACACCCGGCCGAGCCTCCCCTTCGTTAAATCGACGCGCAGCGATCCCGCGAGCGCGGTTCCAGTCTCGGAGCTTTTTGATTTCGGCAATTAAGGGAGATTACGAGTGTCGGAGGGGAGGCGGGAGTTATTAAATGAGGCCTCCATTGATTCGGTGAAATTTTAAGGAATAACTGAACACCGAGGCTGTAATTAAAAAAAGTGCAAAAATTAAAAGCGACGGGACTGTACGATAACCAAACTAACGACATCAACTTGGATAGGTTGCATAGGTGGATAGGGGTCTTCTTGCTATAGGCAGCACAATAAATGTGCACTTAAACTCCTAGTAAATGTAAATACAAAATCCAAGATTCAACCGGTTTTCGACAGTTCAAGGGTTCTCTAAATCTCGCCCCAATTAATTAAGCTGCTTAAGTCAAAAAGGCTTCAATATGACGAAGCATTTTTCCAATGTGTCAATTTTGTCTTCAATCTAACAGAAAATTAATACGTTCCGAGCAACAAGTGAATGAAATTCGATGTCACATTTTCAGTAATTTGACTCGCATTTAAACATACATATACATAATATGTTATACACAGCACATCAGTTAGGTATTAAAATATTTTATAAGTTAAAAAATCCAAGTAAAACTGTAATAAGAGTTTACAAAAGTTCATTAACACATTTTAGGTAATTTGTCTCGCATTTAAACATACGTCAACAAACATAAACCCACTATTTTATACACAGCATATCAATTAGAAATTAAATATTTTCTAAGTTAAGAAATCCAAGTAAAACTGTAATAAGAGTTTATAAAAGTTTATTGACATATTTTAGGTAATTTGGCTCGCATTTAAACATACATAACCAAACATAAACATAATATGTTATACACTGCACATCAGTGAGTAATTAAAATATTTTCTAAGTTAAAAAATCCAAGTTAAACTCTTATAAGGGTTTACAAACTCTCATTGAATTTGTGTTCTACTGTAAATGTAAAAAGGAATAAAGATGGAAAGATTTAATGAAGGGATGGATTGCCGCTAGCTTATCTGAGGCCAGCTTTTCTGTTTGTAATTTTAATAAGCAGACAGGCACGTAAAACTCCGAGCAGCCGCAGCAGAAAAACAGCGACCGAGGCTTCCGTGATTTTTAGTAATGTTTCACTGCGTGTTTGCCCTGCTTTTGAAGTTTTACCTCTGCCGGCCGTCGCACGACGGACACACTATTGTATTTGACGTCTTTCTTCATGTGGATCCTTTTGGTCAAAACGAGGACAAATTTTGACTTAGTTACTTCAACATCATGATTAAAATTGGTATGTTCCAATATACGCTACAATTATGGAATGTTGTATGCTTGGGAGTTTTTGGCTTTTAACTAAATGGTCTATTTTTCCATAGCTGTTACTTCGTGAATGGCTGACGCTGTGTCCTTTTTTAACATTTTTTTAAAACTTAGTGTGGCATTAAATTTTTGGTGACTTTTCGCGTTTCTTTCTTCGAAAAATTCATTAGGCGCGTTGACAGAAATGTTTTTTCTGTTTGTATCATTTGTTGAAAATATCCATATGAAACAAGACAGTAGTGAGTAAAAGTAGGACAAGTTATTACTGGAGAAGTGCCCTTTGAAGAGAAAGTATGCCAATTTGATTAAAGACAGTAACGTTTAGAAGGTGAATTTGGTGAAGCCATTATCTTACTTTTCTAGTCTCTATACTAATTAAGTAGCATTCTTTACCCTCTTTGAGAAAAAACCACCTTGCATTGGTGCAAAAAAAATAAACATTTAACGAAGTAATTGCAGGTATTTAATAGGTATTACTGGTTTGTATGCGTATGACCTCAAATATGGCCATGCAAGAAACACTTGATATCTTTTATTACTATTCGTTCTCAAGAAATCTTTACGTCACTCAAGAATACCGCACGCAGCTTTTCTCGCGAACGCAGATCTATCCTGATTACGTTAGCCTATCACTGCCGACGCACACACACACACACACACACAAACAGGACCTACGGTTATGTTCCTTGCCCCGTTAAAGTCGATTATGTTTTCCTTTCTCTGAAAACGGCGCCATCCCATCAGACGTAGCGGCAGAGAAGGGAGTACGTGGTTTCGGCTCTGAAACAAAAGTAATTTAAGTGTTAATTCAAATCTCGGTTTTCTCCTCCAATTACTACAGGGAAGAAACAATGAGCGGAGACACCAGTCTTTAGGAATTCTTTTCAAGGAGGAAAGGGGGATTGGGGCGGCAAACGTGGCTGGAATTCGAGCAAATGATTCGAGGAAATTTGTGTTTGCCTCCCGCGCACCGAAATCTGAACGTTAAGGAGGTGGAACGGACGAAGGTAGGCTACAGGTAATTAAATAAGGGAGCTACTGGTGTATATTTCGTTCTGGGGAACGTTTTGATTGCGCGTCTCATACCGGCGAACGTAATTACGGGGAAGTACGGGAAAACTGAAAATCGTCGTAAAGCGATGTATTTACGTGCGTTGTCCTGATACACAAATTGATTTTTCTTTGAAATACGTTGCTTTGGTAAATATAAACCGACCTTTACTCGTTTGAGCAAGTAATCACCAGATGCTAGAATTGATGGATTGCCTCACTTATATCAGAAACTATGAAAAACGAAAAAATTTCTATTGTACTCCCTAGAGACTCAATTGATATCAAGTCTAACTATAATTGAGCCCTCCTTAAGCTAGTTATGAAAACAAAAGATTGAGCGCATTCACCATTTTCTCGAACGAAAAGAATGTTTCGTGCATTTCCATCAGTTCGTTAATGAGGTTTATTCTAACAAAAACTTGTTTCATTACCAGTTTTGTGTCATTTAAAATGCTTAAAATAACGTATTACGACCACGCTGTGTATTTCTCGCAATTAAATGTTTGCCGTCACATTTCCGTGCGACATGTTACGACAGAAACGACCCAATTGTTTCGTCGGCTGTGATATGTAGACTTCGGTACCCAACCAAAAATGCACCTATATTCTCGTAATAATTTCCTCGAAGACGTCGTAATAATTCTCGCCCAATTTCAGCGCGCCATAAATCCGGACCCGTCTCTCCCTCTCGCCCTCCTCGAGTTTCCTGCGCCTCCCCCGTTTATAGAGTATGTGGTATGTTCTCATTCCACACACACACATACACATATAGCGCACACCCGCACACATTCAACTCCCGAATCTATTATGCTATTATATAATTTATACGAAGATGTCATTCGACGATATTAAAGCTCACGAACGTCTCTAAAACTGAGCTTCGGCATTATCGGCGTCGTATATCTTGTGAAACATGGCGACTAACAGGGCCGCACATATCTCACAGTCTAATTTCCTGTAAAGTCCCCGGCTTGACTAATAACAAGGGGTGCAGCATCTCTTTCCAGAATGCAAAGTATGCCGGAGTGAAGACGGGCACTGTTCAACTTCCCCCTCCCGACCGTTTCCTCCCCACCTCTCCCCTATACCTTTCAGGTTTAATTTCGGTCGTCGGAGATGGAGAATTTTTCTTACAAAGGGCGGCCCCTTTATGAGTCGGTCATTTTTTGATCTCGATCGCTAAATCATCAACGACGTAATGCCTCCGCTTCCAATCGTAATAAAAATTCCTCGTATAATTTAAAAGGAGCCCGACGGGAGATTTTAAAGGTTCCGGGGCGCGCGCTTCGCTCTTAAGCACGTATTAAAACGTGAGAATGTTTGTCTCCAAACGCGGGCCCCCGCCGCCCTTCCGGTTGTAAATCAGCCGTGAGTCCGGGGCGGTTTACCTTTTTCAATCAGGATTCATTCCGGGATCTTCCTAGCAGAGATGGGATAAGACGGGGGCATTATTTTTTTACTTAGCGGGCTAAGGAATAGCACGGCCCCGAACACGTATCACTCATAAATTATCGGCACGTATCTTTTACGAGCAGGTTCGTGTCCGATACTTTTTAACAGGAGAGCGCCTTTCCACGGTCTTTTCTCATGAAATTTCTAGTCATTCGCTGTATTAACATGTGGGTATTTAATTTATCTGATTATAATAAGATGCCTCTACTAGTTTGTCATATACAAACATAAGTAACTAAGCAGAAGAGAAGTCTAGCTTGTGTTACTTAACTTAAACGCAGATGTATGTAACGTTTGTTAAATACTTACACTGTGCTAACTTGTAACTAGTTTAATTAAAAATTTAATATTAACGCACATTGTAGACAATTATAGGGACATGAGAAATCATTTTATTCTCCGCACAAACATCACCACGTTAGGCTTAAAATCAATGCGTGAGTATCATATCATGATTTAAGTAAAAACTCAGCCATTTGCTTGGAATAACTCTATTTTGAACATACGTCAGCTGCACTTTTTCCATTTATTAAGCATGACCCATAGGGATCTCGTAAATCTCGCTTTATCCAATGGGTGTTCGGAAAAACCTCGTAAATTGAACTCACCCCGCGAAATCAGTCCTGGAGTAGGCGGGCAAAAACCCACACACTTACAAAATGGTTTTATTTTTAGCACATCCAGAAATTTCTAATCTATCCGATGTGACAGCTACACGAACGCTAACAATTCATCATTTCGTATTTAAAGATCCGTTTTCTATGACGAAAAGTTTTCGCACCGCGCAAAAGAAAGGGGATTCCAAGACGGCCTTAGACGAAATTGGAATAATAGACTACGTAAGACAGCGAATAGTGTATGGGACCGAAGTTGGTTTGAAAATTTTGGGGATTCAATTTAGAAGGTCCAAGGAAAATTATCCAAATGCACTTAAAGTATCAAAAAATCAGTCAGACCAGCAGCCCCAGTGGCGAGAAAATTTGATTTTACTGGGTTATGACTCTATAAATCGTATATACATGTTGATACGTCAATTAATTTCTTGGTATACCCATTATCTGATATTCAGGAGTAAATAACACTAAATAACGAATGTGTAAGTGTGTAAAACCGCTTATATTGTTTGTCAATGGAGCAACTTCGCGGAAGTCAAGTTATGAAGAAAACATATGTATAATCTATATATCAAATGACCTCATCCAAAATTTAATCATCCCCCCTCAACGCAAGAGATATGTATATAGATATATTACGGTATGTAAAGAGAGAGATGGAGCAAGAGGTGATCGGGGATAAGTAGGGGTTCTATCTGTGCGAGGTCGCTTCACCCCCTTTACCCTCGATCAATTCCGAACAATCGTAGTAAGTTTTTGCGTGGTCTCTCCTCGGGGATATCGCGACATCAAGGTGTAAGGGATGTAGCAAAAGACAAGCATCGGTACCGGTGACGGTGCCTATTTTGCATACAAATTACGCATTTGCTAAGTGAACCACAGTTTCGATTTCAATTACGCCGAAGCAAACAGCTTAATCAAAAAACATCAAAGGGAGAGGAGGAGGAGAGGAGACGGCGCGCGCTACGCTCCTTTCCCTCGGATAGGTTCTTGTGCCCGCCGCCGATTGATACTTTCCCGACCGGGATGATTTCCAATTGAGAAGGAATTGGAAGATACGACTATCGAAAAGGGAGAAAGACCGGGAGGCTGGAGAGGATCGTTTCGGCTTAGGAGATGAGACGGCTTCAATCTGGTTGTTGTTCTCGTCTCCTCCCTCGTCGCTGTTGCTGTCCGTAAGGTGATTCCTTAT
Source organism: Cryptocephalus primarius (assembly GCA_963576515.1). Classification (NCBI taxonomy): domain Eukaryota; kingdom Metazoa; phylum Arthropoda; class Insecta; order Coleoptera; family Chrysomelidae; genus Cryptocephalus; species Cryptocephalus primarius. The sequence continues at coordinate 15,575,685 of OY754941.1, forward strand.
TAACTGATGCGAATAATCTATTCCAATTTATCGGGAGTGTCACACTGACGAAATGAATTTAACGTCACGATACTTAAAGATCAGCAATATTCTTTGTCGGTATAGTAAGGCTTAGAATTATTTGACAATGGATGATGCTTAGGGTTGACAGGGAGGATTTGGGTTTCCTTGAGCTGTGACGGCCCTTTATTCTGAAATAAATAGAGGATCTATTATTGAAATATTGAAAGTTTTTACTAAATAACTCGTATTCAAAGATTTATAAAAATGACCTACGTAATTTTGTCAGAAGATTCCACTTTATGACAAAACTGGCAATATGTATTTTAAACGAAAAATCACTTGCGGTGTACCATATGAAATTCACCATAAAATAACCAGTTTATTTATGCAATATGCAGCAGTAGCCCAGAACGGTCTGTAATGGGTTTAACTTCATTGGAAAAATCTAGTTTCAAAACTTATAATGAAACATTTCCAACAGCCCCTCTAAAATGTTTTTATGGATTTTTTAGAGCTATTCTATTAATACTATCACTTCCAGTACTCGCAGGAGCAATTACGGTACTTTTAACTGACAGTTATGTTAACACATCATTCCTCCGTAACATGGATTGTATGTGTAAAACATATATCCAGTTAATATTTCAGGTGCACGGCTTCCTCAAGGCACCAACTTAATATTTAGGTCGTAATGAACAAACCGATAATGTTTTAACCGTATTAGCTTGAAACCTGCCAGAACTCAAAAATAACAGCCCCATTTCATCCTCGCTTAAAACGAAAACCAGACAGTCTTTTGAAAAACTAATTGGACGAGATTTATCATTCCACTGAAACCTCGATTAACCGCTCTCCTTTCACAAATCCACAGATGTATGCGTGCGAGTATATTAAAGTACTAAAATTGCATTGCACTCTTTGTTCGACGAAACTCCTTTAAAACACGGAACGTAAAAAGTTGAAAAAACTTCGGAGCTCGCCGAGAACCGAACACAGCAAATTATTTACCATTTTATACTTCAATTAATTTGATTTAGTACACCTTCCGGTCCGGGATACATGATAAGGGTAAAGCTTGAAAAATTCATTTTTATGCCGAAAAAAACTTTAATTTATGTCCCATGAGCTGGCTCCCCTTCTCCCTCAAGGCCGCTTTAAATGACTAAAGTATTTTAATTTATAAATATTTATTGCCCCGACAACAATTTTATGGAGGAAAGGAGTTTTTATGGAGGCGCGAGAAGAGAGACTTTCAAGTAAATTTCGCATCGAACTGTTCTAATAATCTGCAATGGTGTAATGACAGTTTATACGTTACGTGGTAAATGTATCCTAGCGGCCTGAATATTACGTGATTATTAGAAATATACTACAGGTGCTACCTGAAGCTTTTATGATCATATGCAAAAGTGGTCATTATGGCACGACCAACAATGTGTCCCTCTCCGCAGCCTGCGTATAGATTCATAGCGTACAGCACACTGTAACATGTTCAGTATTTCCACTTCCAATGTAAGAAACGAGAAAAATTTTACGACATGTACTGACACGTAATCGTGGTTGTTGGTTATATTTACGTAATTGTTCATAAAAATTCTCGTGGTCGTGAATTTTTGCCGCTTCTTGCATCAGGAAAGGAGGTAAAACTAAAGTATAACACTGTAAGTAGTTTCAGTTGATATTTTCAGTTATTTAATCCGGTTTGTTTTCTACAAGCTTTCGTGTATGTCTACAATAATATCTAAATGGTGTCCGGATCTGATTTATTTCGAGTAGGTGATCAAGCCCGACTTTCCCCTACTGAAAACGTCAGGATATATGGTAAATTAGCTCCAACTTCGACCGGCGCATCGCAAATCGTCTCGCCCTGTGCGTCACTTGGAAAATTTTAAAATCCTCTCGCGATCGTAAGCCGTAGTTAAGACCCCTGTAAAACCGCGATGTTTAAACGTTCGGAAAATCTCTCATCGTCACGTTAACATGACCCGGAACGGGCGACTTTTTCTCCGGAATAGAACCGGGAACGATCTCCAAACTCCCACGAAAATACCACCCGGCTCCTCCCCACGTCTCCCTATCGTATCAGCGGGGTTCGGCGTTCGGTTATCAGAAGTAATCGTCGTCGGAGGGAGAAAGAGGGAAGGGCGGGCGACGGAGAGAGAGGAGCGTTTTGATTCTGCGAGCTTTTCATTAGCGAAAGTACAAAAGCCGTGGAAAAGCTGGTGGTGACGTGCCGGCGATGTGTCATTTTCAAATCGAAAGACCTTTGCCTTCGGCTGATTGCAGGCGGCCTGTGCCCGCGTCGCGATTCTCTTTTGTTCGCAGGATGTGCAACAAAGTGCAGAAAATTAGTCGCTCCTCCGGCGAACACAGGAGAAAAACGACGACCGATAAAGGAACGAGGTAGAGACGGCGGATGATTGAGCTTATTGATGTATTGTTTGTGATGGCCAAGGAGAGATCTTATTGCATACTAGAGGATGAGAAGGTGGAAATTTTGCAGTAACGATCGGTGAAAATCTCAAAATTCAGTTTGCTAATTGTTTTTTATTACAATATCATCATTATTTCGCAAAGAAATGTTATAAACTTTATAGTGTGTCAAAGTTGTTGACAAAGGGCGGAAATATTGCAAAATGCATTTTGTATTTTAGAGATTTTTCCGATTTTTTACAAATTTGCATTTTTTTATACATAGCGCACACTTTAATTGTACATTTATCAGCGAAAATACGAAAAAATAGCCAAAAATGTTCAAGAATAACATATATACCTGATCTACCAAGACACCAAGGTAGGTAAGCTATTCCTGTATTAGTCCAGGGAAATAGAGCGTTTTCATGATAAAAATATTGGCAGAATAATAATAGCCCGAGCATATTTTAGGGGTAAAATGATACTAGTCGTCATAAAACTCCACTAATTTTATCCGTGTGAATATATTTTTGAAGCTAACATAGTACAACGTTAAAATATTGATTTGCGAATAAAAAGCAACAATTTGTTTATAAAATGTTTAATACCTCATTTTTGACCGGTTTTTTAAGGGAGTTTAGCTCAAAATTTGAAAAAACTGAGATGTAGGATATTTAGAGTAACTCTTCTACTTTCAAGATCTACTTTAAAAATGTTAATAACATCACTCGTTGAGGTAATTTAAAACCTCCCTTTAAAAGCAGGGCTTCCTATGGCTTAGCTGAAATTTTACAAGAGCCATTGAAGCTACGATGCCAATTTTTTTGTGTCAATTAAGCATCAATATATCTAAGTTTTTGCTTGATATGAAAGCTCACTCAACGAATTAAAACAAATTATGGGTACTTTAACGGAAACGGTTCTTTTATGTTTTATTTAAATTATTTAAGCAGCAAATTATCGAATTTAGTTTTAGCGCAGCTCGTTTTACAGGTTTTTTAATGTCCTACAGTGTTCCCATAATTGCAGATGCGGTTTTACAGTTAGATTTTGAGCAAAAAGCAAAAAACTCAATTTGAAGCATGTTTTTGAGGTTTGGAGGGACCTTCTTACCCTTGTCTCGACTGTCTATAATATTTCTCCTTCATAACAATCGTTAATAAGTTTTAAAAATTTATGCAAAAAATCGATCAGATAATAGCTCTTCTTTTAAAAAAAGCCAACTGAATGTTTAGTTTCCTTTTTCATTTCAATGGAAACTCCCTCCTTGTTAATCCCATCCTTGGGAAAAACCCGAATCGTCGCTAGGGCAGTTGCTTTTATGTCGTCGGACCAGCGAACAGGTGTTTTGCTAATCAGCTAATTCCCGTTACTCACCGGAAAGCGCACGCCTATTCCTTCTCCCACCAGAAGACCGAAAACATATCACCCTCCTTGCGCTCCTGTCGTCTCGTCGCCTACAAAAAAAAGCACACGCGAAATAGATGATTGAGTATCATGCACATGTCTGCCAGGCATTAATCATGTAGCACGGCGATAATCTACAATGCGCATTTGCCGTACGCGGGAATTTTCTCACAATTAAAACAAACACAATTAACTCGCTCATTTTATCGACACGATCTTTGTGTTCTGTGTGTGTGTTTGTGTGAGCGCCGCAGCCGCAGCCGTTGGCCGCATGAATGAAAAATTCGATCGTTATCACGACGGAGAGGAGAGAATGGAGGAAAAAGAAACAAGCGATTTATGATAAGCAGTGAATTGCGTTACGTATGACGACGTCGTGTTTACATGTTTCACGCACACGCGAATCACACACTGAATATGTTTTTTTAGCGTTTCTCTCTCCTCTCCCAACGCCGATGGGGGTGGAGATTTTTGCGCGATAAAAATAACGAGAATGTGAGACAATATACCGAAGTACCGCTGGTATTAAAATTGTACACGCAACAAGTGTCGCTGTGCAGTTGCAATTTCGCCCAACATAATATACTGTTTAAATCCTTACACATTTTTGTTTGCGGTGCCTTTATCCTTTCCAGCAGGTGATTTATGAAAGGATCACCGCCACCATTATTTTGTATAACACCATTATTTATCTTCACTTATCTGTCGGTTTGTACGGTCCTTATTCAAATAGTGAATACAAATTTGTAATGTGAATATAATGTGTTATGAACTAACACTGTCGAATTTACTAGCCAATCAATGGACCTAAAGACTTTACCTATTTCATAAAAAACTGAATTCTCTCTGAATTCTTGAGCTAAGAAAACGGGGACGAGAAATACTTGGTATGTTATGTGAAATTAGAGTAACTTTACGTTAAGTAATACGTAGTTTTGCTAGCAAGACTAAACATTTTCAATGCTTCAACAGAAAATTTTTCTAATTTACTTCATTAGCGTTTTTGACACGGTTCCTTGAGCCCTATGAATCCGTAAATAACCCCACCGTTCAATTTCGCCTCATCCGATATTACGATAACCGTAAATCTCGAAACTCTTCCCCCGCGTTCTGGAAATTTTTTAAGTTCTCCATCTTCGATATCCCCCCCGACTGCGGCGTCAAAGACCGTCTTCGAATTAGTCCCTCGATCGATTCCCGGTGTATATCCTTACGGACATAAAGCAGGTATGTGGACGGCAAACACACCTTCGGGTACACTTTAGGTATTTTAATATGATTTCTCGGGACCCGCCGGCTCCTCGCCCGCCACCGCGCCACGACATTATTGGGAATCAGAACAGATGCTACATAGTCATTCCGTAAGTATGGCTTTGCCTTTCCCCCCAAGACTTACGGGTGTCGGACGATAACTTTCCCTCCCCCGTTTTGGAGCAGCGGAAGGGGCTCGAGGGGGGTTAGATATGACGGAAAATCTCGTGACATTGATTTTCGGACCCCCGTCCCTCTGCTCCCCGTTGGGGGTCATGGAGATTTTACGATCGCAGATAGATGGCAGATGTGGATAAGGATAATTAAGCCGCCGGATTTAATTTGTGTACATTCGGGAACCTCTACTAAATTTAACGGCGCGCCGTTACTGTACGAATGTTAATAGGTGACAATAACATATTTAACTTTCGGTATAACACTTTTCAGGCCGATTTACTCGAGAAAATCATGAAAATTAAATGTCCTCAGGTCCACATATGTCAGGTTTCCTATTTTGGGTAAGAGCATATGCAATCTTTCATGGATATGCTTTCATGCTATGAAGCTATGATAAATTATAGTGACCGCAGACAAAATCGAGAGGCGCATTCGCCATAATATAAACTTGTAATTTGGTGAGGATTTATTTATCAATGAGAGGAACAAATTTCCCCAAAAGATACGAACTTTACTTAAAAGTAATTATTATTGCAGTTAATTTTATAGGCTGATAATTAATTATATGATATTGCGGTACGTGTCATTTTTGGATAGTTAAAGTCGTTGCTAAATAAAATCGAAAATTAGGAAAGCATTATTAATTGCGAAGGAAATCAATATTAAATAGCAGATCAATACTATACTACACTCTGTATTTGTAATATATGAAATATTTGTACTGTAAATTCAGTGCTCTCCAATTATTAAATATAGTACAAATTTATTGATTTTTTACAAAGAAAATTTGAAATTTTCAGGGGTATTACAAGGTTATTACAAAGTAATAATATAATCTTATATTCAATAATAGTGTATATAAAGTTTTAATCAGTATTGGGTTTAAAGAAAGGTAGTAACAGTGGAATCAAAAGTCGATAAAGGTGTTAGCTTCCGAAATCGTTCTTTCTGTTAATTTTTTCCTTCTGCATTTTTCAGTTCATAATTCAAACCGACTTGTCAAAAAATAATGTAAACGCTAACAAAATGCTTTTCAATTTAACTTGCTTTCCTCCCACCAATATAAAAACACCTCCCCTCGTATCATTCAGGGCTATATAAATCTGTTGCTGTCTCCCTCCCTCCTTCACCTTTTCCGCCGCACCTCACCCCTTCAATATTGGTTGCGTCTGCTACGTATAACATTTTTTGGTTTTTTTGCGACATCAAGATTGACTTCCCATTCGCCCTACGCGATTTCTTATATTCAGTGTATCTGGAAATTGAATTTTTCGCGTCAAAACAGATCCTTTAAAGCGGAAAGGGGGCACAATGGCGATTTGCTCTCGGAAATATAAGCGACAATAAAAGTCTGGCGTAATGTTTTAAAGGGGTTTCGTAATCATGATGTAAGCGTCTACGACTCGGGTGAGGGGTATATTTATTTTGTTTTTCTCGACCATCCAATGAAAAGTTTTGATATGAGTGTTAAATTATTGTTATAAATTCTTTTCCGCCTGTTGGTGTTTTATCCCCGTTAGAATTCCGAGAGCGTTCAGGTCAAAATTATTTTATTCGCTGCTGTGTAATTAATTTTGGGTTTCTCTCTGTTCCTTTCGATTTGCCATTTCATCTCTTCTCTCCAAGGCAGTAAATGACCGAGTTTATGTCTTCAAACTCTTTCTGGAATAAATTCCATTGTTGAGTCAACATTTACACCTACGCACTTCTATTATATCATAGCATATTGGCATATGGCATACCATGCCCTATGTTGATCTCTATCAAAAATATTTTCGTTTTGTCTTCCCTCAATTCTAATAAACTTATTGTTTAAACAGTAGATTCTTTCACGAGATGTTGATTTGTATTTAAAATTAAATAAAGTAGTTTTAGCCGCCAAGTCGAGTGAAACCCACATAAAAATATATTTAATATGTGCAGTATATTTATAGAAAAATCCCATGGGCATCATGTGAATCCTAATGAACAAAGGGGAGTGTATTCACCATACAATTTTTTTCCTCTTTCCCATCGCCCATAGGTCCACGTTACTTAAGTCGCTGTATACATTTATTTTGAACATATCTTTGTTATGCATTTCATTGACAACTTACATTTAAAATATGTATCAACTCCTGCCATCTTCTGTGGAAAACCTGTACTACACTATCCCGGGCAGGGGAAAATTGTCCTTTTGAAACGAATCCTGTTAGGGGATGAATAGAGGAGCCTGTAAATTACAAATTATCGTTGAATTGAAGAAAACGGGAAAAATTAGTGCTTATGAAGTGAAGACTGCAGTGTAGTAAACTGAAATCATAATCATCGATATTTTCCTTACAGTATTCTAACAACTAAAATTTTTTTGACAACTCTAGTTGTACAAAAGAGTACCAATTTTGAAGGAACTAACAGCAACTAATTTGAAGGAAAATTCGTCTATCGACATTGAATTAACTAACTAAATATGGTGGAAATATTCTGGTTTTGAAAGATTGGTACATTTTACTTCTTTGTGAAACTTAGTTATCAAAATTGATTAATATCTTACGTTTTCATAGATCTTAAAACATATATTTTACCATGATACAAATTCTTATTAATCATCATTCACAAGCACACCTCAAGATCACTGGAAAAACAAATCACTAGGAAAATTCAATTAGAACATGTTTTAATAATAAGCAATAAATACAATATTGTATTTAATTTCATAACTTAACTTGACCCCAAATTGTGTAATTCTTCAATTATTAAAATAATTTATTTCTTAACAATCCAGTTCAAAATTTCCTTCTTTCCTTCACCACTGATCGCACTAGCTTCTGTGATGGTCAAATTTTGCTTCATTTCCGTTTGTAATCTCTTCATCTGCAACATAAGGAGAGCCTCGTTCCTCATTTGACGGTAACTGAGATCCATTTTTGATAGCACCAGAAGAAACTACAAGGAAAAATATTTAGAAAGCAAAAAACAGGTTATAAATAGGTAAATCCACATTAATAAGAAAATAATTAATGTGGATGATGAATAAAAATGTGAATTACTAATCAATAATATAACTACTTGATGTATATTGGGGGGAGGGGATTTGGGGGAGGTAACATTTTTTGGCATAGTTAAGGTAAAAAATAAATGCAACATAACAAGAAAAATGTGGATGGTTCGAAGTTTTCGTGGACTGTCGGGCTACAAATGACAAAATTTCAACAGACGAAAATGGCATAGTTCACCTAAATTCAATTTATAAAGCCACCAAATAAAATAAAAGTGTCTGTGATTTGTCCATTCCACCTACCCAAGCCATCTCACTCTTATTTAATAAGATAATTTATTTGTCGTCATACGTATTGATGAATTTTGTTAGAGACGTAAGAGAGTAACTAAATAGCAAAGGTTTTTTCACAATTTTATACTAATTGTTACCTTTGCTTTTTGCAGGACAGGATGTACCAACACCGTATACAGCAAAACCCCGGCGGCGGAAATCTGGCAGAGGTTCGAGGCGTCCACCAGGTAAATAACTTTCTGTACGTTCCCGAAATAAGTGTGCCATATGGGCGCCATTGCTCCTCCTACCTCCCTTATTTGATACGATTTCTCTCCCGATCTCACGGTGAAAATGTTCGTTCCCATCGTTGGTACTGCAGTCGTGGTGTTGTCTATGTGCTCTGTGCCTTGTAATGATTTCAGGAGTAAAGTTTTCCCGCAACCCAGCGGACCCAGGCAGATTATCATCTTCCCTTTATTTACTTGGGGAACAACTTTTCTTTAAACAATATTTAGTTTTTGTGAAGTCGGCATGAGAAAGGATACTGCGTGTTTAGTAAAATCAGGTGGATTTGTTGAATCGATTTGTGCTTGGATACCATATTTGCCTTTGAGTTAACAGGTTGGGGAAAACAAAATTTTGAACAAAACAAGGAAAAGTGATTCACAGGAAAATTGTCAATGAGAAAAACCCATTGGCGTTAATAGGTGGAAAATATGAAATTTCAATAGTTTTAATGAAATAAGATGTGACAAACAAACAAACAAAAGTTTAAAACAAACACTAACAATAAGGGGATTCCCTATTTTTAGGAATATTTTTGTGCATCATCATTGTTTGCTATAAGGTAAAATATTATTGTTTCCCTATGTAATTAACATTTATTTATAACAATTCATTCAATTTTGTTTAGTGCCCTCAACATGTCCTCAGGCATTCAAGGATATTAATAAAATTTGCATTGTCTATTTGTGTTAAACAGTGAATTACTAAATACAATTTATATAGTTGTATTGACAAACTTTTGTTTAAATTTTAACATTACATGACTGAATTATTTATTAAAATCAAGTGTAGTAGATTTTTGAAAAGAGAGGGCATTTTTTGAAGACACATTTTTAGTCGAATCATCGTTTTATAATTTTCCTCACATTCGATGTACCTACAGAAAAATCCCTGGAATTTATTTCTGTTTTCCGCTTTAAATACACGAGTGTGAAATCTATATGTAAATAGCAGCAAATCGTTAGTTCGATGTTAACGATAATTTAATAATCACATCTACAAAAACAATATTTATCGTCTATTGTCGGTCCTTGACGACGGAATTCCACAGTCGATGACTTCTAAAAGCAAATAAATAGAACGAAATTAATTTAATTTTTCGGACGGCATTTATACATATTTCGGTGCTGGCGAAACATCCACGCCACAGTTCAAGTGTTGTTCAAGATAAGAGGAGGTCGAGAAAATGGTGTTCAAGGTAAGTAAATATATAAAATTTATATTTCGTGTAATTCTGTTTTAAATTCCGCCATAAATAATTTTTTATATATCCTTTGAAAAATCGCTGAAATTTTAAAGAATTGGAAGGAGAGTACCTTATTTTTACCCTCAGTAACTGAACTATAAATACTATTATCATTACGCAACAGCACTAGTAAAATAAATTTTTGAATAAAAATTGGTAGGTTAGGCGACCTTAAAATAAAATTAATTTTTATGATTATAGTCATTAATGACGTGTACTTATGACTCCAAACGTTGTACCAACATTTTCATGTGACAAATAAGGGCGGCATTAGATTTTTATTTTATTTAAGAATAAACGTCATTGCAGGACAATTAATTAAGTTTAGACAATTTCCCTGTCGCTTTTACTAAAGAAAGCAAATTAGAAACCATATTAATTTCGTCATAAGATATTTCTACTTATTTTTAAAAATTTCTTACACTTTCTAGATTTGTTCTATCGTCTTATTGGTATTCGTATGTACGAACGTGCTGGTAGATTCCGCTCCTTGGGGAGGATGGGGTGGGCCTGGCTGGGGTGGACCTGGGTGGGGTGGTCCCAGGCCTGGGTGGGGTTTCGGTCCCACCTTCATCGTTGGCGGTCCATTTTTCCGCCCACCTCCTCCACCGCCACCTAGATTCGGATGGGGATGGTAATAATATGGATTTTAAATCCATTTATTTACTTTTGTTAGATAAGAAGGAAAGATGGAGCTGTGTAATAAGCCATACGTGCCTTGGTTTATATAAAATTGTAATATATTGTAAATAAAAGCTGTTCGATAAATGTGTGATTGTTATTCTCTATATATTGTTAATAATACCCAACGCCTTTATTGATACGAATCCTATTATTTGTGAATATTTTGGTAAAACACTCTTTTGTAACCTATGAATTAAGTTTGCAGATAAATACAAAAAAGATGATAGTAAATAATTAATTATACACACAAAAATCCATTGATTAATTGATTAATTAAAAGTTGGAAGATGTTATTTGATATTATTATACAAAATAAAAGCACAGGCACATAGCTATTCTTATTTAAAATAAGTAAACAGTTAAAAGTGGTCATATATGGAGTATGAGACGTTATCATGAGAAGGGTGTGAGATGAGTAAGATGACAGGACTTCTGGAACAAAAAATAAATAGCAATTTGTCTATAAATTACCGAAAACTGGAGCAAAAATCTAGAAAATTCTTAGAAGGGCTCTACAACATCATTGCAGAAAACCGGATTTTCTTATGACATTATGGAAGTAAGGAAACTGCTGGGTATTGAGCGAAACTGTTTATGTTGAAGCTCCACCTAGTTGAGGGCAATTGTAGTAATTTTCCATTATTTAAGGGAATGTAGAAAATCAATATGGAGAATATTTACACTGAAACAGGGACGATCTGATTTCAACCCCATCTAGCGAAAGGATAGAGAGTGTACAAATTTCCATTAAAACACATCAATGTCCATTGTAGCACTGAAAGAATACTGCAAACCAATTTATAGTATTTATCAAAATATTTTTTTATAAATTTGAGTTACTTTAAATAAGATAAATCTATACTGTTAAATGAGTAGGTTGACTTATAACATTATAACACTATTTCAAGTAGTCCATAAAACGAAAAAGAAACTTCTTGACTATCAGTTAAATAAATTATATTTTAGACATTTTTGTGCAAATATTTATTGCTAATTTAAAGATGGAGCGCAAAATTTTCAGACAGCACTAATGGTTGCCGAGAATTATTGAAATAACATTTTTTGATATTATTTCGATAGAAATATTACTATTGCGAATTGAAGGATAATGGTATAAATGTACTACGATTTTATTTTCATGTAAATTCACTTGCTATTTTAACCGGCATTACTGCTAGCGAATTTCGTATTTCTCGCCTCGTTATCGGCTGTGAGTCATTAAGTAACAAACAATTTTTTGTAGCATGTTGAGCGCCCTTTTTTGTTAGAAATTTTATTTGTGCGAGAACATGCGTTGAAGTCGGTTCAGTTTTTGTCCAATTTTTTAAACTTTCCGTAAAAGAAATTTCTAGAGTAATTTCTTTAGTAATTCTTTTAGAATCGGGTTTGAAGATCGTTGGAGTATTCGTTGATTTCGTGATTTTCTCGCTATAAAACCTGATTTTGAATAAACAAGATCGACATTAACGGATTGAGTAGGTAATTGTTTAAAATTATAACATGATTTAAACAACCGTTTTGTATCATCATTTGTTTTATGCAATTTCGACAGGGTGTCCTTTGTTAAAGTGTTACACCACAAATATATTGAGCACGTATATGAAAAATGGAACAAGGGAAGAGGTCATTGATTACAAATACATTCAGAAGTTCTATTCGACTAATGAAAATTGAAGAACTGAGAGAATATGTCAAAAAAACATTGAGCAAACGATGACTCGACTATTATAGAAAAACATTATTCCTTTAGATCATGACACAAGACTTGATATTAAAAAACTGGAAAAAATAAAGCAGAATTGATTTTTCAACAAACAAAATCAACGTACCACACCACATACCCCATATTTGTCACAAAAAAAGTTGTACTTGTTCACTGTATGCAATTTAAATCACTTTAAATACCATTAATATTACTCATTTTCTATTTTGCCCAAAGCCCATCTGTACAGTAATAAAATACTCACAAATCTTTGTTAATAAGTATGAGATGAAAAGACAGTTACTGTGTCCCAGAGGAAAAATCCAGAGAAAATCCAGAGGAAAAATGTGTTTTTTAAGCCTGATTAAAATAGGGGTGACGCTTCGTGTCGAAGTGCCGTAATTACAGAAGGGCTGCAGGTGACAGAACCGCAGCGATTGAATAATATCCTCTCACCGTGCTTAGATTGGCGTGAATATCGATGTAGAGAGGTTACCGGGACGGCGATGACGAGGAGGTGAGAGGAAGTTTCCGTGCTCGATGAAAAATAAATAACCGAGAGTGCTTTGCAAAATATTTCGTATTAGCTTTCATTACTTAACTTGATTATAAAGGTTTTACGTAATGTATATGATCCAACCACCAATAGAATTTGTTGTTTTCACGTTGCAGCATAATTTTTCTGTTGAAGCATCGAAGGTGTGGACATGATTTAAGTATATTCTAATGAATGAGAGTCTGCAAAGAAAAGCTAACAAAGTTACTTCTGGATGACGGGCTTAAGCTCTGGAATTTTCTAGATCCTCTAGGATTATTAACATTTAAGAGTAAAAATAGAAATATAACAATTTTCCACACATCCTCTAGATTTCATCGTAAGCCAATTCTCTCGCTATCAAATTCTAAAGGAACTTTAAGAGGTTTTCTTTATCATGATTCAAATTATACCGGAAAATCTTCTGGTCTCCATACTGGATCTATGAAAAACTAGACTATTTTACTTAGTACCCGGAGAGTGGGACTTGTGAGACTAAAACACGCCAATTGATTTATGTGTACTATTACCAATAATTCTTAAACAAAATTATTCTTCAAAAAAATTGTAGAGGTTGGGATTTTTGAGTTTTGTAAAATTTATTTCGAAGATTTTGAGATATTTTTGAACTTTTGCTTGAATTACCCCTGTAACAAATATTTTCTAGGCTATCAGTGTTTCAAAATTCTTTAGTAAATGCCCAAGGATTACGGAGGTGAAATTGTTTTAAGAGTGGTGGAGTTGGAACGTTTTCTAATTGCAGAAACTGAGCATGTATTAGAAGACACAACATTTATAACTTTTCACGAGTTCTTTCTTAAGCTACCGCATTTCCCTCTGTTTTCTTCACTTTATAACCGATGTATTAATTTAAAGTTACCGTTTCCTAGTAAAATACTTTTCGCTCTCTCTATATTCCCGTGGCAAATTAAAAACGTTCTCGTTTCGTCGTTATTTCGAAAGCTTCATACGGCATAGATGTTGTTTACATTTTTCCCTGCGAACAAACTGAAAGTACACAAATAGGAGAAAGAAAATGTAGGAAAATTACCGGCACAATGAAACTTACTTTGAACTTGATTGGGAGAAAAAGTGGTAGATAGATGCTTATTTCAATTTGAGTCTTCCCTTTGGACTTTTTTCTTTTTGACGGAGGAGAAATAATGACTGTAAAAAACATTTCATGTTGGTTATGACAACAAAGCTGTAACTTTCCATGAAATGGGACCGTTATATTATTTTTCATATTACGTTGCTTGGAATTTCTTTTCACGAAGAATGTACGTAAAGAAATCCTGGAATTTTTATAGATGTGTTTTTGTAGGGGTTGCCAATTTTTACAAACACAAATCAGTATTGATTGATCGAAGGCTCTACGATTTTTTATCTATTTTATGGGATGCGAGGTAGATTGAAACTTAAATAAACCAAGGCAGTTAGAGTACATGTATTAAACATTTCGAAAAATATTTATTATAAGTCGAATACTGTTATGGTGACATCAAAAAATATTTTATAAAATTTTATTCTTTATTTTCCCTACTTCTCCTTTCTTTAATTATTTTTAACGGAGAAAATGAAGACTAAAACTTCACACACACAACATGGACATTTAGTAAATGTGTTAAGGTTCCAAATAAAATTTATTAACATGCTGTTGGTAATATTAACTTTGTACAATCGACATACATTTTTTTCTAAATTTTCTAATATTTCTATAAATTATCTCTAATATTGGTCCACATAAAAGGACAATCTTAGGCCTACGACAATGTCTACACATTTTACAAATAAACACAGAAACATTCTACTTTTGGCACTGTAACACAACATTCTATAATTCAAGACAATAGTGGATTTAGAGTATTTTTGCTTTGTGATCACTTTTTGAAGTTCTAAATACCAGACAGCCTATATACACATACGTATCTTAATTAAAGCTCATAAATATTTACTAAGGTTTAACATATAATTTCTACTTAAGTACACTACTACATATTATAGTAATAATACATTTTGGCACAGCTTGTTATGTTTTGTTCGTTAATTTCTACACAAATATATTCTCTAATTAAATCAGTACAACTTTTTATTTTATGTCACTTAATTTTATCACAATAATATTTTAATTTCGCTCTTGAAGTGAGGTGGAAACAATAACAGATATTGCAGAACCATTACACATAGAAATGATATCAGAAATAGCTGTTATTACAATAATCAATAACATTTATATATCTCATGAGTTTAAATATAATGGTGATCAATATGTTTTATTAGAACAGTGCATTTGTAGATAAAAATCAATTGTATTGGTTTTTGCGATTTTGCCTAAATGTGTTGGAAATAGTAGAAAAGTTATAAAAAAATTTTGCGTCACTATGTTTAAGTAATAAACTCGAAAATACAATTTCTTAAATATTGGAAAAATCTATATATTTTGGAGAAAAAGTAGTCACCATGAAATGTGAGCAATAAAATAATCTAAAAAATGAAAAAGTTATTACCAAACAAGTTTAAAGTTGTTTATTTTTTGTTAATGTTATAACATTGCAAAAATTGATTTTTCCAACACTTTCATACAAAAAAGTCGCTTTTACGAATACATTTATTAAAAGTTTACATATTCATTGGTCTATATGTGTTTTGAGGTAAATAAACCTTTGAGTTTTTATGTATAGAATGAAGTATTTTTCTTGTCATATATTAATTAACTATTTTGTTTATCAAATATCATATCTAATAATCAATGTATTTTTATGGCACAAATACATTTTGGGATACGCCAGGGAATATTTTTTTAGGATCATCTTGAATTTTATACATAACATACATGCATAATGAAAAGGGTAGGAAGAAAAAATTTATTTCCGCCCTAATTTAAAATCTTTGACTTATCACAAAATTGCTTTGCAGTAAAAAAGAACTGTTAACTGTCGTTTACTTTCATGTCCTAAACATTAATAAACAACGCAGTAGGACTTCGGTTGATTTCCTCTGAGTTCGTGTAAAATACTAATAGGAAGTTTCTTAATACTTTCCTAGATTTTCCTTTCTCAACTGTAGTTACATTATTATTGCAGTACCGTAAAAAGACTTACAGCAGAAGTTTAATTGGGTCAAACATAAATTCCAGATCAACGTAGCGTACACAAAACAAATCGATTGATTTACAAAAAAAAATAATTTATATAAATTTTAAATTTAATTAATAATTTAGATTTTACTAAATGGAATTATTTCAAGAATTGAGGCAAATAGTATTAGTAGTTTTATTAGAAATGTGGCAGTTATTTAACGTTGTACATCAAGTAGTTCAGTAACTGATTAAGAACAAGTACTTATGATCATGGCAAATTCTTCAAAATATCGAAACTATCGAAGTTAATAAGTTTTAACATGTTTATAGTCTTGTAGTTTAACTTTGCTATTGGTAACAGTATAAATTAATTAAGGGTTTAATCATGTAATTAATATTATACCTACAAATTTGACATGCGTATGAATTTTCGGGTTTTCATGGTGTGTTACGTGTGTTGATAGGATGGAAGCCACTGAAACTTCTCTGAATTAGAACGGAATAATTTGGGATATATGGGTTCCACCCTTTAAAATAAGTTGGTGTAGAACGTTAGTGCTTCAGTATCAGTGTAATAATTTTATGTAACGTTTGTAATTTTTAGATCACTTTTTGGAACCACCATTAGTTGCAATGAAAATGGTTTGAAAAGGGGAAGAATTATTTTCTCGGATGTATTGTAAACTTTATCAACTGAAGTAGGGCGGATTTTATATTTTTTTTTTTTGTAATTCTGCAGGAATGCAATCCCCAAGGGCTTTTACGTTCCTGTGAATTGGCACTCTAGGGAAAGCATACTTCAATTTTACAGTTGCAATACTATTTAAAACATTGCTATTCCTGAAGGACATCCCAGGAGATGGAAAAGAAGAGAAAAGGTAACGAACCTTATGAAACTAAAGGAAATCGTACATAACAACAAAATCTTGAGCGGCGAACTTATCGAACGTAGAATCCCGGAATCATTATTGTTCCCTAGGCGAAAATCTCATCGTTGAGCAGCACCTCCTCGACGGGAGCGACGGCTCATGCTGTGATGTAATACTCCCTGCGTTCTATGCACTTCTCGCGCATTATGTAGCAGAGGGCTATGGTGATGAGCACAGCTATGGCGATGCCCATCCCGATGCTGACCCAAATGATTTCCTCGTTGATGCCCTGATACGAGCGACCTATAAAGAAACATACGTCCTGCAGTAAATCCCTTGTTTCAAAAGTGATGGGAGACGTAAAAGATTTATGAACTAGTCGGACGTATCGTGTAATAAAGTGAAACTCGTCCAGACTTCCTAAAGAGGAAAGATAGAACAGCGTAAACCGCTAAGGGAGTCAAATTCAAGTCTGTGGAAGCCATAGTAATGAAATATAAGTGAATTTTATATAAACAAGTGGTACATTTAATTTCACTTATTGTTCATTAATTCTGAAAGGCCTTGAGAACACTCATCAGTTGCGAAAATCAACGACTTCCACATAACTAGCATTACCTGATTTAAGTGGTTAAACGTTTTAATTTCCCTTCGATAGTAGCAGCATGTTTGTTTAGGTATTGTGAACAAAAATGCCGATTTCTTCAAAAATAGAATTTTATATAGCCATTATGGGAAATTTTTTGGTAAACCGTGTTGTACATGGAACATAAGTTCCTAGGCATATCCATGTATGTATATATACATAAAAATTAAAATCACAAGATCATATCCATGAACATATTTGCACCATTTTAATTTAAGGTCAATTTAAGTGTCTATAAAATCGTTTCCCTACTTATAAAAGGTAGAATTCACCTCTACTCTGTTGGTATTGGGATATTTACACCTCGATTTAATGTTGATAAGCAAAACACTGATATTTCATACAAATAAATTAAAGACTTTATGGAACCCTCAACATGGCTTGATTTGTTTATTTTTGTGCCACTAGTAACAAGTCATTTCATTTTTTTTAAATTTCCCACGTATGATCACTATTTAAATTGATCGGTGTTACGAATAAAAAAGTGTTACGATCGGTACAATTATCTAATCGATTAGTGGAATTATCGGTATGTATCTAAAGTTTGTAATTTTGTAATATGTCAGTTATAACGTATTGATTCACTATCAAAATATCTATTTAATTCCTCGAGATCGGTTCAGGAGTTTTCGAGGCAATTGTCAAAACAAACTTTTTGGCAAAAAACTATAAATACTACTTGACAACCATTAAATGAAACGATGTATTGCATATGTTTATTTTTGGAAATTATGGAAAACAAATACTAGTGGGGTAAATACCCATAACGATATTTTGTTACACCTCCATTCTTCCCCACAACGGTTGTACCACCGTGTTATACCAACATTTTGAGCATTTTAGATCAACTGATCAGATTTCTCCAATTTCGAATTAGTTGCCGTTTGTTAAATATCCTTTAAACGACGAGGAATAAAAATGTGATATTTGGTATGCATGTGTAGCTTGATATACCCTTTAAGAATAGTCATCAAAATATTAGTATTGCCATTTAAAAAAATAGCTGATGGCGTCATATCCCAAATTTGGTACACGCTGTATAACATTTTCTTGCATCAAAAAGAGCGCAATTCAAAATACTAATCGACCTGGCCAAGCATATTTCCAACAAAAAAACTGTCTTTGATTTATTCCATGTTAAAAACTCGCACTGAATTTCCAATCCGGCCCTTTGTGTATTTTTACCAATTGTTCAAATAATTTTGTTCCATCGTAAATTATTCGTTTTATTCTGGTGTAAATTCACTTAATTTTTAACCGGCACTTCTACGCTACAATTCTTATTTTCTCGCCTCTTTATCAGTAGTGAGTTATTAAGTAGGTCACAAACAATTTTTTGTAGCGTTTCGTCAGCTCAGCGCTGAGCGCTGTCCGAAATATTTCCTTATAAGGAATTTTTCTCTGGCGAGAATGCGCGTTGAAGACCGTTTAGTTGTAGTAAACAATTTTTTGCTGCGTTTCGTCGGTTCAGCGTCGAGCGCTCTCAATACTTCCTTAATAGGAATTTCATTCGTGCGTGAACACGCGTCGAAGACGATTCTGTTTTAATTATCGGAGGTGTTTTATTGCCAATATCTTTAATTTTTCTGTAAAAAATGGGTTCAGGGTAATTTCTCCAGTAATTCTTTCAGAATCGCCGTTGAAGTTCGTTGATTCGGCTATTTTCTCGCTTTTAAAACATGATTTTTGACTGTAAAGGGATCGATATTAACGAATTGTGTAGGTAATTTTTTTAAATAGTATTTGTATGACAATTCTACAATTATCCTGAGGTTATATGTTAATTATGCTTTTATTATTCCTATAGGTAGTGGTAGTGACAGTAATCCATCATGGTGGCACCCTGGAGGACCGGGTATCGGGCCTTAAGGCATCGTCCAGATGGTATGTACTTTTGAAATTATTTTTTAACGACTGTTTTATTTATTCACATATGAGGTGATTTTCGCATTTTGAGATATTGACTCTTATGGACATTCTGAGGTCCCCTGAGCCCGAAAAACATGTTTTTGGAAAAATCTTTGTGCGCGTATGTGTGTGGTCGACATTTTTTCGGGAAATTTAAATAGTTAAAAGCTGAAACATTGATTTTGATTTCCTGAAAACTGAAATTCGTGGGATATTTGTTAAGGGGGCTTTGTTATTTTACGAAATCTCGAAGACTGTATATTAAATTTACGATTTAATCCACACTTACTCACATGTTGGTTATTGTCACTGATCTTTTCTGAAGGCCCCTTTAACCATGTGAATTATTATTGCTTTTCTTTTTTGTTCCTAACCGGCTTTATATATTTTTACCAAAATTTATATGTGAACTGCTACAATAATTAGTTATAATTTTCATAGGAAATATTTTTTTCTAAATGCGTCCTAAAGGAAACTTTACCTTTGATAATTTTCAGTTTTTCTTAAATCTTTTGAAAAGCACCCTAAAACTTACTTTATTCTTGTAAATTTTCAATTTTTCTCATCTTTTTTCTGAACTTTACATATTCTTTCTGAATTAACACACTAAATATTAACAATTTTTATTTGAAGCGTGTTCGTAACATGTCCTAAAGGACACTTTACTTTTAGGCATTTTCAGTTTCGCTTAATTCTATTAAAAATATCTTCACTGATTTCTGTTTAATACCTATTACTTACATGTAAAGCATTTTTGTCTTAAATCGCCCTAAGTGGCAGTTTTCTCTTAAAAATATTCAATTTTTCTTCATTCTCTCCAAAGAACTCTCGTGATTCATTTCAGAATTCATAACTTGACTTGACTATCGGATATCTACAACTTCTATCTAAATTATCTTTCTAAAGTCGTCCTCAAGAGTACTTTGCTCTTGAAAGTTTCCTCTTGCGAAAGAGCCTCTTGAGAATGTTATTCGTTGCTTGCCCTTAGGCTTTTCGATGGAGACTATTGCATGACGGAACTTCGGAAAAATTCCAGTAAAATTTTGCGTTTTGGGATCTGCAAATTCCAAAACAACCCTCCAACTTCTCCAACTTTGATACAAATAAATAATATTAAATCGCAGTTTTTACCTACTTTTTTAAAGGCGTGTAAGAAGGCTTGTCTGGCAATCCGTTTATATGGGAAAACACGATTTATTATTTAACAAGAAATCATGTTTCAGGATATTACTTTTTGCAACATTAATGACGTTAACACGTTTTTGTACGGTTAATTATTTGAAACTGCTGTTGAGTTTCTAATATTTATAGATTTCTGGTAAAATGTCTCCTAATTACAATATAATATAGTTAAACAATATATGCTTCTTCAGCTCTTGATGTTATTAAATTTATTGAAAAACCATGAAAGGCCCTTGGAACGCTGAAACAAATCTCGTAAACTCAAATTGATTTAATAGAGAAAACAAGAAAACGTACCGAAAACAATTTGATTCGTTTACTGTTCAATTCCGTTTGGAAAAATATTTACCCGGTCCTTTGGGCGATCGCAATACTTTTGTATTTCAATCGATACAGCCACCCTTAACATTTCCTAATAAAGTCAACAAAAGCATTTTTTCCTTTCATCTGCCCGTTTTCACCCTTCTTCGCTTCTCCGCGATATAATCATCTTACAAATTTATATTGGAAAGATCACTTAGGGGGAGGAGGGACGATCTCCCTCTCGGCGTTTTATTAAATTTATTAGGTCGTCTGTCTTTTCGAATGCGTTCGACTGGGTTCTCGGTATGGATATCACGCTTTTTGTACCCGGATAAATACTTCTCCTTGGACCGTTCCCAGGGTAGAAGTTGCCAAAAGTATCGCGGATCCCCCGCGTTTCCTTTTTGGAAGGTTTTCAATCTACATAAAACGATATTTACGGGTAGTTTGCTACAGTGAAAGTTATCAGATATCTGGACTTAACCTAAATCGTTCGGCGAAGTAATAAATTTTGAACTATACATCCGTTAGATACTTTAGATTATTTTCAGTGCACCTCGTCATTTTTGCGCTTGGAGTTTGAAGCGCAGTCCTCGTCAATGATTTCAAAAAATTTCTCGACAGTTGCATTGAAATAACTTGTGATTAAAAAGGTAAAATATAAAAACCTGTAAATTTCAGAAGAGTTAACAGTTGTACTCGTATTTCTTCAGATTAATTTATAATGGAATAATTTTAGAGGTTCTTTCACGATTTCTCACTCACCGTTGTAGTTGTTGGACATGATGCCACTGGCCTTGCCAGCCATTCGTCCTCCGACAGGCATCTTGCAGGTCTCAGAAGAGTCACGAGGTACGGATTAGCTCGGGAATAACTCGTCCCTCTGGTGTGGAGGCTGCCTGAAAAGAAAAGCGAAAATAGTAGAGATTATCCTTGCAACAAAACGGCGGATTTCCCGTGTCATTTTCCGCCCCCATGGGTTTATGAAACTGTCTTGCCATTCTCGGGACTCCCGTAAGTGGGGGGGTAGAAGTTCCCAAGTGCAGCAAGGAAGTTTCGTGTACCGTTTATGTAAAATTCGAAGGGTAGTTTGGAAAACTTTTCGTATACTAGTTGGCACGAACTTTGTGTTGAACGAAAGTCTTGTATTTCGTCGGTTGGGTAAAACGGAAGGGACGGATATAAAAGAGCAAGATGTATTAGCTTTATCCTCCTTAAAAAACCCTTTTACATTTATGTATCATGTACAATAAAGATCATTTATCTATAACTCACTACAGCACCAGAACATACATTTTCTTTATGTATAATAGTCAGGATACGTTAAAATCATAATTTTCAGTTATTTTGTTATGGTTCTTGTCCAACGATATACGTATAACTGAAGTACTTCCAGAATCATAGTTAGATATACAAATAACTCACTCAAACTTATGGTAAGATATTGCTAACTTACAACACGAGGGTGGGATCGCTTTTGCGAAAATTCATGTAATCGTATATATGACCTATGGCTTCTTTAGTTGACACAGATCATTCTGATAACAGCATTTTTTGCAAATCTATTGTGACTTCCTCAGCTTAAAGCTTATGATGAGATAGCCCTTGTTCTTTTGGAACATCTGGAAGAAATTCCTTTTTTGCATCACAAATCAGCAATAAAACCTCTAAGGAAAGTGATACTCATGTGTCCATTTGGTTCACTTTGGCAAAAGCAGCTTAAAACTTAAGTTAGACCAGTTTTTCGTTGGGGCCGAGTAAAGCAATAAATTTCTTTGCAATAAAATATGCAACAAATAATATTCTCGATTGTTTCCCTCTCACTACGGCAGATTAAGTGGGTTTAAGCTAGGGTAGCCGTTGTTTCTCGAGAATGGCTGCGGCGAAAACAATTTTGCGCAATAAATTAGCTGTCAGCTATGGGTTGCTTTAGATTTTTGGCATATGAAAACGTTGCGGTAACTTTCTAGATATTATAAAGTTAATTCATGTTTGGCTACATTCAATCGTTTTCGGCTGTTCATGCAGTTGTCAAGGAAATCTTGATTTTCCTTTCTGAATGCAAGTATTACCTTATATTACTTTAGGTGATATTGCCCGATAGCTCTTTCCTGTGAAATCATGCTCCATTTGCTACGAAACTTCCTCTACCGCTCCTAAATTGCACCAACGATGGCCCACTCGATTCCCATACCAGATTCTATCAGCTTCCTCCATTAGTCCTAATCAAACTTGTCCCTTCCTCCTGGACGCATTCATCCCGAAAACGGATCGCAATAAAATATCCCCAAGGACATTGATTTTCCTGGAGTTGTTAGCTTAAGCTCCTTCCCCTCCTGTGGGAGTCATGCGGCATCGTCTCCCACTTTATTACACCTATTCCCGGGTTCAGACTTAATTTGCTATGTGTATACATTGTTCCTTCCCCGAGAGAAATGTTAAAAAATTCCGACTAACGCAATACGATCCCATATCTCCAAGCGATGAAACGGCGCGTCGGTCCCTTTAAATGTATTCAGCTCGTAACTTTGATTTTATTTTGCGAAGCAGGGCGATGTAAAAATATAACAACGGGCGGAATCGGTGATGGAAATTACTTCGGGAACAATTCGGGATTATATCTACACAAAATTTTTATTCCAAAGTTGTTTCCTCACAAAATTACAGCAAGAATTGAGATAGAGAATTCCAAATTACGCATCATGTTTTACCATATATATTTTAGATCAATGTAGGGATCAGACAGTATTTACTTTTAAGGGATAGGCAATTTCTGTCAATGTTGACATATTTTTAATAAAATTACGGTCCTGTAAGGTTAAATGCGTCAAATATTTCTACCTAGTAATCAAGCTGTTTAGTAAGTTACTAAAAAACCTCCTAAAATTCATGACGATTTATTTTTTGTTTAAGCCCCAGTAAATATAAGTTCCTAGGGTTAATAATTAACTTACATCTCGTTTTTATTGTCTAATTTCTTGATAACACAAGTTTAATTAAGTACACGTAAGCGTCCATTTTGGCCTCGTAATCCAGGGGTACTTGAAAATAATTATCCTTAATAGTTCCCAGGATTAACTCTGCCTTTTAGCAAATTAACGAGGAGTAGCCCAGTACACTACATTACAGACTGGACATAGAAAACCTTACGGCATCAGATTAATCCTGATGATTACTTTCCGACCCTCGTTTTCATACTCGGTATTCATTCGGCGTTTTGATAAGAGCGTATCGTGTTTGAATCCCTTATAACATAATATTGGTCCCTTTGGACTTAGCCTGAGGGTGAAAATTATGGTAATCGGAAGATAAGTAATGAAAAGTAAGAAGTAATAATTTCTGTAGTAACGAGGTTGAGGGAATTATATTCCAAATTTTGGACGAAAAGTTATACTGTGTAGTCAAAACCTTAAAATTGTTTTACAAAGAAAATCGTGTACAGAAAATGCTATTTATAAAAATATTTAGCATGTACATATAGAGACATTCTTATTTATGGTTATAAAATCGGAATAGCGGAAAATCTGGATCAAATGGTCATTTTTGAATACAGGGTGGCCAAACTTACCGGAAACATCGAGATATATTTTTTAAGGTGCTGAAATATACACACTCCAATCAAAAAGTTTTAAAAATATAATTTCAATGCATTAAAGTAATGTTAACTTCTCAGATTGTTATAAAATGCTATCCTTATGTTAATTTTAAAGATAAATCGGTAAAGCCTCAAGAAAATCAGGTTATTCTTTACATGTTATTCCTTATGTTGTGTACACAATTTATAAATTTTATTCATAGCTGTTCATTAAATAGCAGTTTTATATTTCCCACCTAAACATGTTGTGTAGCCCCCAACATGACTGACATCGAAACTAAATGGTAAATTAATTTCCCTGCGGCCTAATTAACGGTTGCTTTCCACATTTCATTCAATATACGTCGGCAGATTCAACAGGCAGTTTATTTGTTCATCATATCGAATTAACCGTTAGTAAACACTAGTTAAAAATTTCGCTTCAATCGACAGCTTCTGTCTGGTACAAGTAAAAAATTAACTTAAGTTAGTAATGAAAATTATTTAAATCTGGTCCGTCGTTGACCAGTCACGCAGTTATAAACACGTCGTACATTTTGCTGATATTAATGAACCCTACGACCCAGAAATCGTTACTGATAGATCCTGACAGCAACAGACTTAGTCGTAGGCTTATACGGACACTCGTTATCCCTCTTCATTGTGATTCTGATGAAGTTGCCACGACCTCCATAAAAGTCCTGTGGGTGTTCGAAATCTGGCAGGTCCTTGCCTAGCCGTACGTGGGGTAAAGATAAGTTACGGTGTTCTACGTCGATCGAGATATCTGACGCGAATATGGGATGAAATCGATGGCAGAAAAATGTTTATGGGGGTACGTGGCGATGGGAATTGCGGGTAAAATTGATTTTCGAACATTGTGGTAATTTACATTTAAATTGCGGCGCTTATTATCTGAAGTATCGATTTCCTATCTGGGAAGCGTCAATAGCACACTAGAATAATAACAAATGAGGGTACGGAATGTAACCTGGGAATAAAGAGGACGGACGGTTGAAAACAACTTGTAATATAAACATGTACTTGTTGATGTTTCCAGGTTGAACAATCGAAAACCTTCCACAATAAAAGACCTTCATGGTAACCTCCTATTTCCCATTTGTTATAAAGTACCTTTGGCCATAGGTTCAGGCTCATCTCATTATGGTTTTTAAAAAGATAAGCGTGTGTATTTCTTTTATAGCATCTATTGCATTTATGCTAGTTTTTTTCCAGAGCTTCCCCATAGATTGGAGGTGGGTACGGTGCCATAGGCTTTTTTAGGTCCAGGTAAATGAACCTGGTGTAATCTTACATTTTTTTAATTATTTGAGATAAACTGAATATATTATCGATTATTGATCGGCTGATATTCTTCACAGATTGTCTCCTTTATTGTATTTCCATATAATCTACGAAGTGTACTAGTAGTTCATTATTTTCCTTTGGACGTAATCCAGCCATCTTTCCAAGTTTTTGATAGTGGTTCTACATTAAGGGGCCTATTGAAAATTCCTATTAGGATATTCAACAGTTTATCTGTCCCGTTCTGTATCAATCCTGAAGGAATCTCCTGGACAAGGAGCACGTCCATTTTTAAGTAACGCTACTGCTTTTCTTGTTCTTTCCATGTCCATTGTTATCGGTTCGCTTGCACCTCTTGGTGGTAAGCCAATGCATTCAGGCATATGTTCTACAAGCAATAATCTTTAACAGTTCGGCCATTTTTCTGGTGATATTGAGCCTATTGTAACTTTCTTTTCTACCGCATCTAATATTTTAAAATTTCTCTGGACTGTCGGCCTCCTAAATAACTATCCAGTTCTAGGCAATTATCTAACTAGGATTGATTCTTGGCATCTTTACGCTGGCTTCAAATCTGGACACAACTTTGCTGCTATAGTGCTTCTTATGACTTTCTCATTGATATTTAACTACCCGTACCTATGATATAGTTGTTGTTTCTATTCTTTCATCTCTTCACATTATTAGGGTATTGTAAGTATTACATACGATAACACGACAAATATTTGATTCTAATTCGACTAATTTAATACAAATTTGTAAGAAATTATCATTTTTACGATCCCTCTTGCGCCCTCTTCACAACCTTGCAAAGTTATGTTTTGGCGAATCAACTTGTTATGCAAATCCATTCTCGGTAAATCTCGTGAATTATCATATTCAAATAGAACTCCATGCAATACTAAAATCAGAAGTTATGACGCGAAATGCCTGCGACTGGAACGTTAGCATTCGCATATCTGGCGCAGTGTACTTATAATCCGTGACTGCTCGCGGGTGCGAGTTATAGAAACGTCACAGTATGTGTCGCATTTATTATAGATTTTGAGCTATTGCCCCGTCATAATGAAACCAATAATGTGCCAGCCCTGCTTGACAGCCAATACGGAGGCGAAATCTAAATTTTCGAATCGAAACAAGGACTGTCATATTCGGGGATATCGAAGCGAGCGCTTATAAAGAGAAAATAAAACGGGGGAAAATCCCGCCCGGATTTTATTTCCACGGAAAAACGTTTTCCCTTTGTTTTAGTCTTTTATCAAACAGGTGACACTGTCGGAATATTTATTCTCGGTAAATAATTCGTTAGGGGATAATTTCCCCCCCAATTAGGGGAGCATTTTGCGAGATGAATGACCCACTCTTGCGGGATATAAATTTCGAATGGAATTTCCTATGGAGTGATTATTAAAAGGATAACCAGATTTAGGGGTGCGTTTTTCAGAACGTGCTAAGTTCACGGTTTCCTTTTTCGGCTATAACTCGAAAACCGTGCGTTTCTAGTGAAAAGCGTTTTGTAGAGAATCAAATTTCTCATCGAATTATCGCCTAAAAACAGAGGATGAATATTCCACACTGATTATACCGAATTAATTCCACATCATCTAGATTCATTTTCAGTTGGTGGAATCATTATTAACTGTTTCGAATTAATGTTACCACTAATAGCTGTCTAGTGACCATTTAATAAATAATAGCGTTTATACCGCAACTGGATAAAATTGCTATAAATCATTCGGAATTATTTTGCAGGGCGTAATTTTCGTATAACCTTAGGGGTTAACAAATTATTAGCTCATATATAGTAAGTTAATGTACCCAATAGTGGTCCTTATAAAGATTCCATTAAATTCATGGTAACAAGATACATAGTGAAGTTTTACATTTGTACCTGAAGGTACCTATAAATACATATTTTAGCGATCAATTTAGCTACTTGATTATCTATTAATTAAACCATGGAATTTTTGAAATTTGACAATTTATTTTGTTTTAACACTGTATTCTATAGTTTTCTTATTGTTTTTTTACGTGTAACAAATCGATTTTGAATATTCACTAGAATGGTTAAAAAATGAATCGCATTTTATTCCTTCAAAACGTGTATACGAAACAACAATTAAAAAAATCCTTTCATGACCTAACTTCCAATTACCACAATTAATTGGATTGGAACCATATCAAATTAATTTCCTACTTCTGATTCCAATTACGTTCCGGTCTCATTAGCGATGTGCCATAATTGAATTCACTTGTTAACTACGGGGGAAATTTCTGAAATTTGCAGCGATATAACCGAAACGAAAATTAATCAGGATTTGTTATTATAGAAGCTATAGACCAATGAAAATTTAATTTCTTGTAATAAATGTATCCGTAATAGCCATTTCTTCGAATGAAAGTGTTGGAAATAACAATAGAATTGACCTGTGATGTTTAGTTTCAAAAAAAATCCGCGTCCCTATTTTGGTTCAGCAATAAAAACGTACTGAATAAAGTATTTGTGTAATTGTACAGGTGTTCAAAATGGCGGTTTTTGTTCTACGAGACGGGGTAAACAAGTGGAATTTGAAAGTTATTTTAATACGAAAACTCCAATTTTTAAAGTTTTTTTGCAATAACTTTATTTTTTAATCGATTGTAATTCACCAGCTACCATTTTGTAGACAATTTGATGCACGCATTTCATGTAAACTCTGTAAAATAAATAGTTTTTCCGATTTTTTAAACGAACGGTTTTCTTCGATATTGTTGTTTAACCAAGCTATAGCGACGAGGAACTTTTCTATTATTTTTTCCATTACATCAATGCAAAATCGTAGCTGCTGCTGTTCTTTTCCTAGAAATATGATAGTCTGGCACTAATAATTCAACACGTAAACCCCCGAATCGTCCCCCATTCCGGAACGCAACCATCCACTCGAAACTATCGTATCCTTAAGGACTTAAGGACGCCGTCTTACAATTATCATCAGAGATCGCTCGGTTCCCGCACTAAGGCTTTGAGATGATTAGACCGAAATTCAATTACTGCTCACTTTAGTTATAATGGCGGGTTGCTCGACCCCGATCCTCGGTGCAAACGACTGGGGGCGAACGGATTAGCTAAACGATATGCAAAACGTCGCCGGAACTCTTAAACCGTAAGCGTCGTCGGGGGAAATTTTCGCTTCCGCGGTGCGGATTCAGTGGTAATAGTGTATGTAACTTTAATCCCGTTTAGTTAATATGGGTGGAATAGGAGGTGGAGTAAAGCAAAGATTGGTTATAGTCTAACTAAATAACGGATTCATGTTTTTGGGGTGAGGGCGAAAATAATATTGTTAGTTTCATCTTGTAGTTTAAGTTGTAGGTTGATTTTAAAATAAATTTCAGTTCCGTTGTTGACAAAATACACTATAAAACTATGATTTGAACTAGTAATAAGGTTTAATGAAGAAACACTATTTCAGTTGATAACTCGGTAAAGTATTACTATAACGTTTGAAATTCTAAATTTTATATTGACTACTTAAAATTTCGGAAAATTCGCAGGTAATCTGGCGCAACTTGGAATCGGTCCTTTATACTCCAAAGAGTACAGTATGGTCGGAAAATGTGCGTTTATAACCCAACAAAGCCGGGAAATTCGCGAATATTTGTTGGTAGGCTCCCAGGAGCACGGTGCGATCGGAAAATTCGCGTTCTGATTCGAGGAAGGTCTGGAAATCCGTTGATAATTGGTAATCAGCCCATTAGGCTCCTACGAATAGGGTGCAGTCGGAAAATGTGCGATCGAAAACCGCATAAGTCGGAAAATTCGCGGATTTTCTTATGGTGTTCTGAGTCCATACGTATGGACACTTACTAATTTTTATTCTAACAATCACCAATAGATATATTGATTCATGTCGCATTTCGTACGTACATTCCTATTTTTCAAAGCAGTTCCTTCTGGTAATATTACTCTACCCCCCGGTTTTATTTTTACGTAACTAGCACAGAACGCCGCAGTCTTACCGACAAAAAGCCGACGTCGACGTGGAAGATTTAGAAGGATTTTTCCTTCGGCGCACTAGGGAATTTGGTCGCTTCTCACCGGGAGAGGTATTTTTCTTTCGTTTCTTTTTCTCCCAGACGGATTTAATGGAAAGTACAGGTCGTTCTCATAGAACAGAGATCCTAATTATACCAGCGGTTATCAAGGAAGGAGGGTTTAAGTAGAAGTGATTTGAAAGATTTTTAGATACGTTATCAATAACTTTGGGAATTATACTTTGATAACTCGGAATGTGTGATGATAATCAGTTAGCAGATTCATTTATTGTGACAACTGTAGTATTTTATTAGAAAAATTCTAAAGGAAATATTAACCCGAACAAAAATTAAACTCTGCCCCATTTAATGGCATTTAGATGCAAATTAAAAATGTATTGTGGAGTAAAGCATAGTCTAGAAGAATGTTCCATAATTTTGTCTTGAGGAATAGTTAGGGAGATACAATTTAGAATGAGAGATTGTAAAATGTTGGGACTAACATATTTTTCTTTGTGTTGAAAGCAATCTTCGCTCCCTCTTTAAAGATGTGTCCTGTTTCTAACGTAAAGCCTATTTGTAATAATTCTAAATTCACATGAGCTTGGAAATGGAACGAATGCAAACTAGCGAACGTGCCTGTACTACTTTATCTCTTCATGTTTTATGCAGGCCTCTTTCGTCTTAACAACGGAATTGAAACTCGCAGCATTTTAGCAATTTAATCTTTATCCCGCCCAGGATTATCAATGTTTTACTTGTCCTTCCTAAGTATAATTCCATTTCACTGTTTCATCCCGTGATATTTAAATTTTCAGTTTTTCAGCCTGGCAGGATTATCCTGAATAAATCGTCAAGTTCCTTCCAGTGATGCGTTGTTATGTTCTTACAACCTCACAAACATATACAAAATCGTTTTGTATTTATCAACGTAATGTACGAAATTAATCTTCAGCATTATGTTTTCAGCACAACTTGCACGTGAAATACATGGAAACTTACATATATTACAAGTATGAGAATACGCGGAAGCTTTTACGTGCTGAATTTATAACCACACGAAACGTGGGAATTCATTTTTTAGGGGGTCGTAAGTATCTGCAATGCTACTGGAAATTCGGTCTGAAACTTTTCAGACGTGATAAATTGGGAACATCAATAACGTCTATACAGGCTAAAGATAGAATTCGTTAGATATAGGCAGAGAGTGCTGAATGTTCGACTAATGAATCAACGCGTGATAAAAAAGACGAAGCAGTAAATCTTCATCGAGTTAGCAGGAAGGGAAACCGCTTAGCTAAGCACTTATCTCGAACTTACGTTCCTAATTTTATTTAATCAAGGGGTGAATATTATTTTATGATAATGAGATAAATTCAAACAAGACGCCTCTAAATATATTTTTGTGCTACTTAAATACACGATATAAAATTTATCATTGAACTCAATTGCTGGGGAGAAGTTGAGGTTGCTGATAGGTGTATTATTAATTAAATGTAAAAAAATCGAATTTTGCTAGTTGAAATTAGAGAAACTATAACTACAAATGTTCACTAATAAAAAAATTAGATATAAAATAGGACTTCATATTATTACGAATCCCGGAAAATTCGCGAATTTTCCGGCGATCATTGGAATCGGTTGCTAAGTTCCAGGAAGGTCAGATAATTGGAAATCAGTCGATTAGGCTTCTACGAATACGGTGCAGTCGGAAAATGCCCGATCGAAAACCGCATAGGTCGGAAAATTCGCGGATTTTCTTATGGTGTTCGGAGTCCATCACCTATACTCCCGCGAGTGTGGTAAAGTAGGTCGCATATTTGCCAAGTTAAGGTGTTTTCTTCGAACTTTCAGAACTATTATACGAATTCAAGTATATGGCGTGACACTTCTTTTCTCAACTGCGCCTTTGTTGAAGTTTGTTGCACTAAGTGCAACCTAACTAATTCTTATCCAAAATTGGGACATCATCAAAAGAGTTTTACATGAATTTCATAATAATTAGTAGTTTACATTCAAGAAACTCAAGAAAAGTGTCAAGGTGAAAGAAAACATTGTTTTCCATGGCTCGTTCAACTGTGGAGTTGGGTGTCTGCAATGGAAAAAAAGGGCTAGGCGAAAGAGACATGAATATTAGGTAGATTACCTACCATAACAATAACTCCTACCAAAACAAGTACCTTCCTTACAGTTATTCGTTTCTTCATTCATTCATCTTTAGAAATCACATGAATTACGTTTTCAATGTGTAAAACAAAATTTAAGAACTACAACATTATGAATAACAAGACTGGGGTAAATAGGGTAATTGTTTCAGGTTGACCTAACTCCTGTTTCTTTTTTAAAGTCTTACGCTTACTTAGTTGATAAATAAACCATTGTTAGCTGTGAATGGCCGTGTTGACATGTTACGAAAATAAAAAAGAACGAGACGTAAAACGCGCCGGATTAAACTTTTTTAGCATCAGAATGAATCACGTTACAAAAAAGAAGAAACGAATACTCGGGGATGGAATACGCCGGCATGTAAATGCGTGCGCGCTTTTTTATAACTGATTTATGTCAAGATAGAAGGAGGATAATACATCTATAGATGTCTTTCGATATATTTTTGCTTTCTATCCCCTGACTAGGGAGGTGGGAGGTGGTTCGCGATTCGGTGAAAAGCTTTTAATGGAAATTGATATATAAAGCAGCGATTTGGCGGATAAGTTAGCAGATTTTGGTTCTCATCATGCAAGAGGAGGAACAGTAACTCCATAATACCTCAAATTTTATATTAAAACTTTCCATCGGCCTATAGAAGCAAAAAATAACGATATTGCAATAATGTTGAATTTCGATTATAAGGTTCATTATTAAATAAAATAGCTTAGAAATTGAGGTATAAAATTTTCAACGTAGGTGCTAATTCGTATTTGATAGTCTCAGATATAGGTAATACTTTCTACTCATTTTATCAACTTTTGATTTATACAGGATGCTCAGTAAGTACACCTAAATCAGTGTCTCTCGACTTTGTATATTTGATACGTCGACTTACACTGCCCATTTAGATGAATGGTCTTCAAAAGTTTTTAAAGATTCTTAAGATATAAGAAGACTACGGTTATAAAGAAACTCCAGGATTCCACTATATATTAAATCAGTTGGGTGCTCTTTCAGCTTTATTTTCAAAGCATTAATTTTAGTTCAAATCTTTATATCGTTAAGTCACGCAATGGTGTAACCCGTTGTATAAATCTCACAGTTTTTTGAACGAGCTTTCCTAAGAAATTACATTACCATTTTCCTAAAAAATTTTGTAAAGTAATTAGGTTTGAAAAATTTATTAACGAAAGTATCCCTGAAAGTAAATGACTTTAATACTAATTAAAAATACAATTGAACCACAGGATTATATCCGAAATGTATTTAAAATAGGAAAAGCTTCAGTGGGGGAAACTGCTTTGCATTTTAATTAAATTGATTAAGAAACCTCTTTTTATTTTAATTTCATCGTATATACACTGAAGGCATCAAGAAAATTACCCAAATGTAATACTACAATTCTACTTTTTCAATTATAGCGATTTGTGTACCAATTTCATCAGTAATTCAGTCGGATGGCGCAGGGGAGAGTAGCGCAAAGTTTTCGTGTAAAGATAAAGTTTCCATTTCCGATTTCACTATTAGTATCTTTGCCGATAGAAGACGGATAGCTAGATTGTTTTTTCATTGAGCTACGCTAGTTAGTTGCCTAACGGGAAATAGTTAAATATTTTTTAAACAAGTTTCTAAAACACCTCGGTAATATTTTAATTAATTTCTTGAATTTTTCAATTTTCCATACCATTAATTTAGTTGATAATTAAATAGGGGTTTTAATTGCGCACGACTTTGATGAACTTTCCGTTAACGAACAGAAGAAAACACAGTGCTAATAAAATATGCGAAAAATGTTGATTTGAAAATCATTACTTATTATCTTATGTTATAATCGTTACAACGTACCAGAATTAGTTATTAATTACAAATTATAGCCGTAGAGGTGAAATCCATTAGGAAAATGTTTAACGTTAGTTAATCATATTTACTAGAATCATTCCTTGACCGTGTAAGCATTAAACTTATGAATTCTGTAATTCTACTAGAAATTGTTATGTGCTGATTGAAGTTGAAACAATCATTGACATTAATATAGAATTTTTACTTCCTACATTTCCTTTATGGTGTAAAATTCAAAATTGCTTGTTGCACTAATATTTTGAAACGTGGTTTAATCTAAACTGCTAACAATACTTATACACATTACATCAGTTCGAAACTTACAATTACTCACAATGGTGGTGTTAGTTGAATCACACTATAGTTGGTAGAGGTATCGCCACTGTTTCATCCTGAGAGCCAAGCCGGTGGAAAATCTGAAACACAAATAGTCTTTCAGGTAAACTATTAAATCACATTTCTATACTATATACTTGGTTGATGTTTCCAAGGAATTTGTTAAACGATATCCATCAAAGCATTCAAAGGAAGTTGGAAACTATGGCATTTATATTTGAAAATGTAAAAATTGTTTAGTGATAGATTTCGTGTAAGAGAGCATATTTTATATGGTTTTAACGAGCGTTCGAACTTCTCGCCCACATTTCAACGTATCACATTCATCATGTCCCATCGTGTGATTTACAGACGAAGCAATATAAAATAGTAAATGGTGTACCTATGCCGTGTCATATTTAAAAGTAGTGATATCATAGAATAACATGAAGGGCTGCAAACGCTGCATGTTTGGCGCAAATGGCGTTGTAATTTATTTATAGTTTTAATGCAAACTTGCCAACTAGAAAAAATTTCTTGGTTTAAATCATGATTTTATTTTTTTAACTAATAATGATACCTTTTTAGTTTACCTTTACCAATTGATTAAAGTAATATTTCGAATGTATTTTTATAAACCTATTCGTTCTCTCGTGTTATCAATCAAATTTGCTTTGGTAGTTTATAAATCAGAATCAAATGGAGCGTTTTTCTTTTATAGTAGACTTTGAAAAACTCTTTTATTCGATATTCGACGTTCGTTACCCTTGTCAAAATAGGAAGCCTGCGTTGAATTCATCGAACATCGACTTTTATGTACACACATATTCCCCCCTCCCCTGTGTTCCCTTATTGATTCGTTACGTTGTATTTTTGTACCCCAAAAAAGCAGAATCCGCCATATTTTCCGACCAATCGACGGATTTTATTTTCGATCCCATTAAATCCTTTGATATAATCATATTTTCCGCAGGCCTGTTGAGGGCATGTATTTATCGGGCCCGGTATCTGACTGAAGCCATCGATCCCCTTTTCGCGTTGATATATTAAACCGTTTAGGATAATGCTTGTTTTCGTGCCTCCCGGATTCAGAGAATATTGTTTAATCGCCTGGAAGATGCCTTCATTATTTTCGCATAGCATTTGTCAATCTATCTTCGAGAGCCGTTGAACCGATCGTCAGCAACGCAGATTCTGGAATAAGGGAAAGAGGGATTTTCTCTCATTTTTCCTGCTAGTTAGTTAGTACTGGTACTATAGGAGTGACGAAGCGGAAAAGCTTCTGAAAAAAGGGTTTCAGAAAATCAGGATTAATTACTGCTCCTTGTCGGTACAAGGGTGATAGTGGGAATTGGATAGTGACACACCAATTGTTTCTATTTGAGTCTTGAAGAAATATCTTGAACAAAGCTGTTTAAAACGCATCAAATCTGAATGAAAACCTTTTTTTTCGTAATAACAATTCGACATTTCCATCTCTTTCGAAATGCTTTCCATAGTCCACACCACTCCCAAAATATTTCATGGTGCCAAAGTTATTTTTCTTCATTTCTTTCACCTGCCAATGTCATATCCAATGAGAAATGTGTGCTTATTTTTGCCGCGAGTTAAATTTCACTACGTGAGCGCCTTTCAGACGTTCGAAATGTTACACGCGAATCCGGTTGATTTCTATCAGAAACCTCTTATTGATGAAAGCAAATCTTGCGCGTCGCATAGAGAAATTTTCCCTATTCTCCGGTTTACCGGCGGTATGTATACAAGCAGCGCCCGAGAGCAACTTGACATGCCGAGTTCGGAAGTTCCGAAATATTGAGTGGAACGGGGTACAAGCTTTAGGGGCTTAAAGGAGCTTTCGTCATATTTGACGACGCTACGTTCTCAGTGTATGGGCAAGGGGGCTCATTAGAGTAGATAAAGGTTTATGTAAACTAAAGTTTATGTAAAATATAAAGAATTGTACTTTTCATGTAAGTTGGTTACGTTTATTATCTACATATTTTCCTTCACTGTAGACTCCATATCTAGGTTTCAAGTAACGTGCGTAGATTCAACGTTTCCATACATTACATATGTGGATATATCTGTATAAACCATATAACTCCATATGTAGTAAACTATGCAAAGAAATGTGTATTGACCTGTGAAAACTGTACTGTTACTTTTGTTGTAAAACAGTGTATAAGAATTTTTAAGTGCTAATTCTTTGTGGCAGTTTTAAACATTCAAGCTATAATGTGATCCTCATGCAAACAGGTACTGGTGTGCAGTTTCCTGTAGGACTGCTTAAAATCTACGAGTTTTCATTGCAAAGTTCTGTTGTAAAACAATCTCTTGCAAGTACTATTACAATTTTCAACTTAGAATTTTAAGAAATTATCTTGGACCTACTAGTATAGAAACATTACGTACGTACGGTGACTTTTCCATTTATTTCCGACAATTGAAAAACAGCTCTTTTCTAAGTTATTTTGCAACAGGTAATAAATAAGTGAAAAGGAGGAAATTCGAGATTAATCCAATAATAATAATAATAACTGTTGTAATTCAATCTTAAAAATATGTGTTCGTTTTTATGACGTTGATATGAAAGTCATTTTTAGATAAATTTAGGAAACCAGTACTCCATTTAATGCCTCTAACAACAAAAGATATTTCTCCACAAGCACAAGTGATATCAAGTCCTGTTAATAATTTATTTACATTTCGATTATAAACAGAAATCCTGTTCTAAATTGTGCAGTCAACTTTTATTATTACCATTAATTAACACGCCATTTCAAGATTCTATTACTGCGTTAATCGAATTTCACAGCAATTTATTTCTTAGTACGCTTCACGGAAATCATTTCTATCAATTTAAGGAAATCCACGGGGAGATGAAAGTAAAACGAAATTGGAAAAGGAAAATCTGAGGAAGTGTACTCCGACGTGAATACATGCGTGATAGGAAGCTGCAAAATAAATTATGAAAGCTTTTTCAACTTGATTAAATTTTCGTTTGAAAAATTAAATCAGTTAAAGTAATTAAGACTATACAGAGTTACCAAAATTTTGTTAGTTACGTATTTTGTATGTATGTTTAATTGAGGTTTTTATACTTTGTTTTTGTTCGCCACCAGATGGCACTATGGTATATCAACTTCTATACCGTTCAACCGATAGCAATGAAAATTGATGTAAGTGGATATTTGAATAAGTATTATATAATTATTATATTTCTCTTCTTTCTTTAATGCAAAATATGACTTGCCTGTTTCTCTTTTAAAAGATATATATTATTTAGGTAAATCCTCCATTTTCAAGCTTATTTAACTTTCATTACTAATGTTAATATCATGATTCATTCTTCACATGCTATTTTAGTCTCCACGTATTTAAAGGTACACCAAGGAACCCCGTGGGGCACACAACATACACATCCACAACAAACTTTCTTCCGGCGAATTTTCTCGACGTAACAACTTTCTCTCTCAACTTTTCCACGTAATTGAGTTAACTGGACTCGAACACACTTGCAGTCAACAGTTCTCGGCTGGGGAATTGAGGGGAGGTATTGTGGATATTTTCTTTTATCAAACTGAGTTCATTTGTGTGAGGCGTCGTAAAACGTTTTTAGATTCGAGGACCTAAAATGTGTGTGTTTCGCCTCGTGTGTGTCACCGTTTTACCGGTTTACCGGTGTTCCGACGTACAAACTTTATGGAAATGACTGTGAAGCGAAATTAGTTGTAGAATTTGCAGACATAAACTGTCTGATGCACAAAGCAGACAGTTTCGTTGGTATTTCAATGGAAATATCGATTCCAATTGTTAATGAATGAAAGTGAAGCTTGAATATAAGGAAGCAGTAATGATTTTTAAAAATAGTCCCTTGTATTACGTTACGGCTCTCAGATTCGTGCTAGATTGAAAAACCCCATGTATCCTAATTAAGGTGTTTATGGAGATAGTCTGGCATTCGTCCTTTACGACTCTAGCTAAGTAAATCTGTAATACCCTCCAATCATTTCAATAAATCGAGCCCAAATTTAAACTACGGGTAGTTTGATAGAAAACCTATCAGTCTTGAAAATTTGACAACGACGAGACTAAGAGTAAACCTGTTATCGACTGAGGAAAGTTTTGACTGCGCAGTATTTTAATGGGACTTTTACGATCTCGTGTTTTGTTGACTGAGCAGCTACCGTATGAATTCTACGAGATATCCTGATAAATAAATATAATTTATGAGTCATATAAGGCGGGCATAAACTGCTCAGGGATTGGTTGGAAAGACGGCGGGGTGGGACTTGATTGGTTTGAAAAATACTGTATTATAAGATACTAAATAGATATTGAAATTTACCAAAGATAAGTTGGTACGAAGCCACAATTTTAGGTTAGAAGGAGAGAAAGTTAGGAATTAAGTGAGAGGCACAAGGGACTTGGGGTTTAGCGTCGGACGGGTTGGGTAAAGGATAAGTTAGGAATTACTAATTAGTTAAGCAATTAGTTTATGAAAATTAGTTTGTGGGCTGGTTAAGTCACAAGAGGTCGGGCGTAAAAGTCAGATATCTCGGATAGTTTTTAACTGTAATAACAACATTTTAAAGCAAAAGCAATGGGTATAATTATGTAATCAATTACTGTCGCCATCAAATGTGAAGGAATCGCTACAACTAATTCAAATGCTCGACTACAAACCCCTAATGAAAACTTAACCCCAAGAGATAATAATTAAATCGAAATCAATTAAACCATTTCAGATTCCTTCACCGTTCTTTATGTTGGATCCATATGTATGATACGTTTTAATATTCAAGCGAAGCTTCTCCTCTGTTCGCATTGGTATTCGCTCGATAACTCACAAAGCGCTAGTCTAAATGGCGAATTCTATGGATCCCAGTTAAACATTCAAAACAAGCGAAGCGACCAAAACGCGGAAGGCGTCGTCATTTCTAAATCGAGCAAAACCTGGGGATGATGAATTAAGTGATTTTTTAAATAAAGGGATTCAGTTCATCAAGTTAACTTTCTAAAATTGGCGGGTAAATTTGAAAACTCGACTATATTTAGAATTTCCTCAAAGGTTGTTCCAACTCACCATTTTTCAGTTAGTCAAATGATGTTTACTAATTACCTCGCCAACGACTAGACCATGAGAAAAATTGTCAACTGGAAATAACCCGTTTTTGTGGTGGGCTGGTAGAAACTTTTGTGTTTTCACATAGTAGTTACAGTTAGAATAGTTAAATTATCTTGTCTCTTTGTTAAAATGCAATGTTAATAGCAGGTAGAGTTATGGAGAACTTTGTTTACAGCACTTTGAGAGGAGGTGTTTCATCTCCAGTTCATAACTGCTAAAAAATTCCTGATTAGAGCGGAACTCATGAATGTGTTATAAAATTAGGGTTACCTTGCCTTTTTCTGAAAGTCTAACCCAATAAACTGTCAGTGTTACGGATAACATTGATCACCACGATTATCAGTAAGAGTAGCGGTTCTTCACCTCCAATTCAGAACTGCATGATTGCTAAAAGAAATAGTCAAGACATATTTTTTAGGTTTTTAAATTTTCTGCTTGACCAAATCAGCCTTATTGATACACCCAGCTTTAAAAAATAATATCCTCATTGTGTTCAATGCTTTTGCTCTCAAAGCAGTTGTTTCTGTTGGTTGTTTTCGAAATTTCTTATAACGCTTTCAATCCTTTTCCGTTGCCTACGGAAATACGGTTTTGTGGACATCATCCCTAAACGAATTTTTCGTCGATGATAAATGTTACCGGTAAAATCGATAAACTTTGAGCGATGCTAACTACTTTTCCGCAGTCGATTGGAAAATTTTCATTTCTTTTACTTTTTTCGCTGGGTTTTCGATAAAAATTTGACCAAAACTCATTCACCAAGTCTCTATTGCACGTCGGAACAACGACTGATTAAATATAAATGAGTGGAACTCCTAGGACATTGCGAATTCGAAATATATTTAGTACGATTCAATTTCGGAATTTCTTTTCAAATTCGCCTTTGCCCTTCAGGGATATCATCGCTCTATGGGGTCAAACGGTAGTAAAACATTTCAACTTTAATGACATCGATTACTGTATGTCGCCAGGGGTGCTGTGCTCCTCGGGAACATCAGGAGAACGTAATATTTCAAAGTTTTTAAACGTGGCAAACCCGAAATGAGGGGACATATGTGTAACGTGACTGGGAAGATATAAAATTGATGAAAGAAAGAAATAACGTATGAAAAATGATGGCGAGACGTGAGGTTTTTAAGTAATTATGAAGACAGAGCTCTTTTTTATACGAAGAGAACGAGAAATAATGAAATAAATATAGTGCATAAAGAACTGGAAAAGCATTGCCTGAAATGGCATGGCTTATTTAACGTCATGTTGACACAACTTTTACATTTTATACTTTATATTCCTAATTTAAAAGATTTTGTTGTAAGAAGCGCGTAAACTCACAAAAATCCCCTCTGACTGGACGTGTCATTGGAATTTGCACTTATTCAATAATTTCAGTAATTCAATAATTCAATCCCTTTTATTTTTCAGAGCAGAGTCCTCGTCGTCCTTCTATGACAAGTGAAGGACACTGCCATCCTCTGGACTTGTAAGGTAAGCTTCGAATTTATTATACTGATTGGTTTTCGTAATTTCTCAATAATTCCGTTAATTATTATCTCCCCTTAAATGCTTTTCGGACATCGCCTCGTACTCTCTGTGTTTTGTCCAACGGCATATTTTTAAACCATCTTATTTCTCTCCACCTGAGCTACACCCAGTGCACATCTCAGGTACACTTCAGCTCCCTTGGGCGCGACACTATTTCAATAGTAAAGTGATTTTAAAGTTTGTTCCAGTATTTCTATCAAATGAAACTTTATTTATTTTTTAAATTCAATTCATGATTTTGAAACCATAAGAGAATTATTTTCAAAGGAATCCACCATGCGTACAAGAAGTATGTAATAATTACAAAGTAACCAATGTTCAATAACATGGTTTCTTAAAAAGGTGTACGTAAATCACAAAATTCTCCTACGTTTTACCAACACATGTTGAATAATGTAAGACTGAAACGTATATTTTTCGCTGCCAGGTCCTTGTGTTATTTAACTTTAATCTGAAGGACAAAGAATACAATAGAAAATAAGTAGAATAGCGTTATGGTAACTGTCAAAGTGTGAAACATTTCGTACAGAAAATTGTTGTTATAGCATCTTTTAATAATATTTGCTTCGAAAATAGTATTCCCCGATTTCTAAATTTAGTGCTTAGCTGAAAACTTTTCATTGCATCTCCCTTTGTATTTCCTCCCCGTTTCCAGGTATTTCAACGTATCGACGTTAATTAGAATTAACGTAACGAACACCCTTCTCGCTATAAAGAGGATAAAAGGTACATTGACAGATGTCGCTGATGCGGCTCCCTTCCAATGCAAATACCGTTCTCTCTTTGGAACAGATCCCACAGTGTTCCCTGCATGTATTTAGATAAAACGTAACGGAGACACAGGAGAGTTTCGTTTCACGTTAATTTGTTTTATTTTCGTGGAAATTCACTGAAGTGAGGGTTTACCACGGACGGATATATAAATGTAATTTCGTGTTCGGGGCGTATGCAAACTTCATTTAGTTGCAGATTTTTCTATAGCGTTGAAGAGTAACGTACGGCGGTAATTTTGTTAGGGTGACGGAATGGGTTTAATGATATTTGCTTTGAGTTGCTTGAAGCTGTTCATAATAACATCTATGTGCAAATCCCGGAAAATAACTCCCTATTAGCTGGTTGTAAATCTTAAATGAATATAACTGTAAGTTGGAGGGGGAATGAAAAGAGGGGAAAATTCAGCGCCTATTGAAAAATTTAAAGTTTCACTTTATGAAAATGAGTAATTTTCTAATAGAAATTTTGGAAAATATGTCGAACATTTCACAATCCTTTACACACTGGAGGATATTCTCTCTTCTGGTTTTACAGCTCTAATTACCATATATTCAGCATAACTTCTAAATTCTGAGAACATTTTAAATGAATATTTCGATGTACTCGTTTCCTCAGAAATTATTTCAGAGGAGGTTTTAAAGGTTTTTCTTTTGCGAAATAATTCTAATTGCTTTTTCGTATCCTGTTACATATATAGGATACGAATAGGATAATTACTGAAAAAAGGACACTATTCCCGACGATTTGAGAATTACCGGGATTCACGAAGCTATGGAGTTTCACAATGGCGGAAAAGGGGGGCGAATCCGCCAATGGCTAGAACAATTTACATGCGCATTTACAACAGTTTCATTCTTTTCTTTCCTTTCTTTCTTGTAGCGATGTAATAAGCAATCTGTATCGCTACGTGCTAATTTTAATTACTTAGTAATATTAGAATTGCTATTACGTATCAGTATGAAGTTTAAAGAAGTAACAACTTCTTTTGAACTTTTGGCGAATGCGCCTCGAGCCCCCATTTACTTGCTGTGCAGCTACGTGAATCCCAATATACACACTTTTAGCACGGAGTTTTCACTATTATTTATATCGAATGATTTTAGTGCGTTAGGTAGAAATAAAATCGACACAAAAAAACTGTAATCCGCACTCCAACTAGGTCAACAAAGTACATATACGTATATTTCGTCCAATAAAATATCCACGTCAAGCTAATTACCGACAGATGCGTCCCAGTTTATTGTAGCATAGATTTGAATAGCTTTTCGACTTGTGAAAACTATTTGTAGATCCTCCCTTGTTACAACATCTGTTTGAACAGAGTACTCAAATCTTCGAAGTTCCAGCCCTCCGTATGAGCAAAACGTCAATTTCATTAGTTTTTCATTGGCACAGTAAAAAAATTAAATCAGTGAGATTTGGTGCACGGCTATTAAGCAGCGACCAATGGCAGTAACAAACAATACGAGAGGGAAGATTAATGCACATATCCGACCCAATAAGTCCAGTTTATGACCGTAGGGATTCATCAGCGTCGAAGTAACGATTAACTTTTGGTGACATCCAAAGAATGAAAAAAAATGGCTCCTCGGTTGCGGGATGGGAACTAATTCCCCTGGGGCTTATTATTAGCGACGTAAGAGTTTTGCTTCCAACAAGCGAAAGATTAATCTTCCAAAATCCGTCTTACTGGAATTAATTCGTTGAGGCCGTGCGGATGTTAAGATAGCGACAAAAAAATTAATTGGAGTCGACTGAGGATTTGTAAGTAAGCGATTAATATGAATGATTTATTAAGAGATTGCTCGGTGGGCATGAGGTAGATATTAAATGGGCTTTTTTAAGGGGGAAACATTATTTGGTGTTATTTACCAAAAGTGCCCTGTCCGAATTTGTAAATTTGGGAATAATTAACGTAGAACGGCTTAATAAATTTCTCCGACTGAATTTTCTTCTCTAGAGAATACGACCACTTCCGCTTCTGTTAAGTGAAGAAAATTCACACGGAGAGACTGCAAATATTTGCCGTCGTAAAATAAACCGAGACGAGAAGCTTCGCTTCAATCTGTTCTCGCCTCTTTTGTCCCAACCCGGTCTCCGATGTCACTCTTAATAATGATTAAAAGCTAAAAACAATAATACCCAAGTGCTCTTTTGTCACTGGCGCCATCACACGTAGCTGGAAACATTTCAGCGTGGAAGGCAGTGGTAAAACAGAAAAATGTTTATTTGCCGGAAAAAAGTTTTATTCGAATTACAAAGGCTGTTAATTAATATTGTGTGAAGAAGTAACTCTACACAGTATATAATTACGGAGCGGCTGCTTTATATCTTTTTACCACTGAGTGGGTTGACAGTAAATTCGACTCTATAATTAAAGTGCTTATGTAGGTAAGATGGAAAAAGGAGTGGTAATGGGATACTAGAGACGATTTTGTGGATTCACTCCATTACAAAAATTGATCATAAAAATTAATATTGTGGAGTAAAAAACGTTTACATCAATAGTAACAACAAGCCATCAAGGGTGCTCTGTTCGCACACGAAATTCTAAGGCTCGTTATAGTCGTTATATGTCGGAAATAGTAATAATTGACTAAACGTATAACACTATCAGCATATTTTCATGATTATTGTCTCCATTCCTATCAATGTACCTATCTAGTTTGGACTAAATATTTTCTGAGAGAATCTGCGTATGATTCATTTCTGGGACCAGCTCTGACATCAATATTAATTTATCATCATTAGTGCTACAGCCCGGGTTAAGTTTCGATTTTCTCCTG
This sequence comes from Cryptocephalus primarius, assembly GCA_963576515.1. NCBI lineage: Eukaryota > Metazoa > Arthropoda > Insecta > Coleoptera > Chrysomelidae > Cryptocephalus > Cryptocephalus primarius. The sequence goes on from OY754941.1 coordinate 15,620,055, forward strand.
CATTATCCGCCATGAATTTCTCCCGCTTTTCATCCTGTTCTGAATTATGTATTATACTTTTGTGCCTTTGCGACAACTCGTAACAAGTTATCAGCAAATAAAATTCCGCATGCCTCATATAAATATATAAATAAAGTCTTATCTAGCCATTTACCGCTAAATTGGCTCTCCATGAGTAGCTTTTGGCGAATCGTCTTCAGGGAAGGCATCGACCCCTCAAGCACAAGCGAGGTCATGTGGAAGTGCCTCCTCGAGGACACTTTGATTGAATTCAGATTAGAAAAGATTGAGCCGGGGAAAGTAACGGAGAAAATATAGATAGACTTCGAAATCGGAATTGGTTCTGATGGAGGGTGATTAATAATCGCTAGACTGGAAAATTACCCTTTTTTCAGTTGTCTGGTTCTGCTCTATTAAAACGAAACGGAAAATTAGGAAAAATCCATATTCTATCTCTTTCGTCGCAGGAATGAAAGGGAAATTAAATTCTCACGAAAGGACGATCACTGTGAAAGTTTCAATTTATATTCAAAAGAGGGAGGGTACCCTTCTAGCGATTTCTCGTCGAAAATAGATATTTTATAATTAAAATTAAGATCTGGGATGTCGCGTGAGCTCTCGCAGAAATTTGAATTATCTTACCCACCTCGTTTACGCTAAACTTAATTATATTCTCGAAATGAACAGGCAAAAATCCCTCACAGCGATTATCGCCGCACGAAGTATCACTTTCGAGCGGGATCATTACTATTCGGAAGCGCAAAGAAAAAAGGTTTAAACGATATCTTTACGAGAGACTAAACAGGGAATTAGGCATTTACTTGAGTGAAATCCTACCTTTCTGCTTGTCCAGGAATTAAAATTGCTGGCAGTTAACCACCGGAGGAAATTTGTTTTTTGCCCGAGCCCCAACAAATAATTTGTTCCTGTTATTTCCAGCGAAGGGATAGAAGAGGGGGTTTAATTCTCGAAGGAAATGGACCTTTGTGTTTATATGTCTTTACGTTCTATATGATTAAACAACAGTGGGAAATTCGTGAAGTATTACAAGCCACGTCATTTTTAAATCGGCTGCACAACAAGTAATATCTATTCCTATCAAGAAAAATTCATGTGCTCTCGTTAGTCTTTGTATATATGCCAAGATATTGCTAATCACTCACTGGTACCACTTGTTCAACCACAAGTTTAATAAAAAATGAACGTTAAACCGACGAAATAAGAAAATCTACCCTCACAAAATACTCAAAGATTTGCTCGTCTTCATCCTCTTCGAGGATGATTAACGTATCTGTTTTTGTAGAAGTTCCAAGTCGAAGTAATTAAAAGCGCATTAAGCACGTCTCAATTACCCCGCGACTCCACGAAGTTCCTCGTAATATCGTCCGTAATTAATTTTTGTGTAAAGAACGTTGAAGATCCACCGTCTAAAAACGGTGCGAGAACGAGCAGAGTGCCAGGGGTCGAGGGGAGGTCGGGGAATTAAATTTTTTGAGAGACAAAGACGGTCGCTCCTCATTTGCTCCGCTGTGGTATTTATTAAACCTGCGTGAGTGACGTTTATTATCATTTCGGAATCTCGCAGCGAATTTTGGTTCCTTTGAGTCTGTGTTGATTAATTTTGTAAGGGAAATTTTGTGACGAGGTCGAGGAATATAATACCAACGTTTTTGTAAGGCAAGGAAGTCAGTAAATCCCCTTGTTCTTATGTAGGGATAATCAAGGCAAACTTGGAATTTCGTAATTTTTAGTTACATGGAATGTTTCTATTTTGAATATACAGTGAAGTGTTCTAAAAGACTGTCAAACTGTCCTGATTTATTTCACGCAAACAAATTTTTTAAATTAGGGTTCATTATTATTATTATTGCTAATTTCTTTACATACATGCTTGTAAATATTATGGAGGAATATATATATTTATAGGAATATTTATATATATCCATATATAAATAAAATGGAGGAATTTACCAAGTTATATTCAAGGATAAATATTTTTTAAAGTTTATTCATAACGATAAGCATAACATTCCCCATTTTCGATTTAAAGCGCCGTAAATAACTATTTTGAAACTTTTTGCATTTAAAACGAGCCCCTTCAATATGCTATAACGGGATTTTGTCGAATAAAAAATTCGCCAGGATCCAAGCTCCAGAAATTCGTTAATATATCCCTAAGTCCTCCTACTTTCGAAACTAATTAAAAATACCATTAAACGGCGGGATTACATCAGAAGTGTATTGAATGAAGGGAGCTTCATTTCTGTGAAACATTTTACATTTTAATTAAACTCTTTGCCAAAAAAGTCGATTCAGTGGAACTTCGTTTACTTGTTAAAGAACTCATGACGAAAATTTACTCGGGTAGACTCACTAGAAATTACTGCTTATACAAAGTATGAGAAATTAATTAGGATACAAAGTTTTCTGTGTACAATTGTTAAGAAGTTTGTTGTTGGATAGGTGTTCCTCGTATATGGAGTTTGAGATGTGGTAAGGAGACAAGAAAATCGATCCTGGAAGGAATTAAGTATATTTTACAACTTTTACAAGTTTTTACACACTTTCCTCTTTATAGAAATTTTGGCTTCTGTATCAAGTTACACCATTGCATACACAAAGATCTTAGACATTTTTCTGCACCAGGCAACTACTTCTTAAAACTATTATCTCTCAAAACTTTTAGAAATTTAGAAGATCTAGAAGTGGTAATACAGTAGTGAATCATAGTTCATGCATTTTGGAGAAAAATTGTTGTGTACTTAAGTCTGTGTCAGTGTATTATTTTGTATCTTATTTTAAAATTTACCAGCCATTGTATTCACAATTTTAAAAATGGCTAACAGCAATTAGTCTAAAAAAAGATAGTTAAATGCTTATATAATACGACAGAATACTAACTAAGATTTCACTTTCTTGTAGTTTCGTTAGCTCTAAACCATGCCTATCAAATTTTACTGCGTCAATGTACTACAATTTTTCACAAAGTATTTCATTACACCATAGATTTTTTTACCATATTCATATTTAAAATGTCCAATTTCACCATCAGAATTTATTTACAAGGTTTGTTCCAAAAAGTTCCTTGAAAGCATTTTCATAGCGACAGACAGTGCTGGTAACATCAGTTCTAACCTACCCTACCTTATATACGCTGCATTACGCTGTACATTATGTAGGATGTGGTCGAACAGGATGACCATTAATTTGCAACCTGTGTAGCGTCACAGGGAATAATGCATCCAGGTCGAACTGCAAAACGTTTCTGAATAATATTCCTCCCTTAAAGCGACCGCCATAAATTAAAGCTCATTCCAGTCCTGTGCAAAGGAGCCATTACGTTGTGCATATTCATTAGCCTTCTGTGCGGGTCGCGGCCTTTTTATTCACTACCGCGCACGAATATACGAATCCAGGAACGACCGTGTCATACCGGATTTAATTGCATTAATTGTTTTTCCCTCCTCTGTTTGTCTCTGTGTATCATGTTAATGTGCGTTTGCAGTTAGTGCATAAATTCAAGTTCGTGAAAAGGAAAACTCCTCCGGCTGTAATTAGAAAATTGAGAAATGCTTTAGGAAAGGGGGTAGGGGTTTTTAGGGTCACTTCAATTTTTAAGGAAATCTCTTAACGCTATCTTAGGGGACGTCAAAAAATGAGAAGTTGCGAAAGTGCTTAATGACGTCGTGATTAAATTGCTGTAGGGTTACTATATGGGGTAATACTGAAGGTACCTTTTATGCAACTTTCAGTCTAAGCTTCTAGAAAGGGTGTGGCATAAAAATTAATCACACTTCAGCACAAAGTTAAAGTTTTTAATGGAGCGTTTCTTTAGGTTGCCGTAAATTATAAAAGTGAGTTTAGTAACTTTGCTGGTGTTTCCATCGTATTTCAAATTAAACACTTTCAAACTTATTCTCAGAAGTTATATTCAAGGCAACTTCGATACAAAATAGTTTAGGGAAATGTCTCGTTTTTCGGTTTTCCCAGACTTGAGTACTTCTGTTGCAATAAATTCAGGAAGAACTTTTAGGGAAACGATTAAATTCCATTGATCACAGCACTCTCCACCAGCGACAAATCGAATAAAAATACGAAAGATGCTCGGGGCGTTCCATTACTAAATATAAGAAAAGGGTCGAGGAAAAGCTAACGGAATTCGATCGTTTTGTTGTTTACTACGCCAACTCACTAGAGCTGGTGCATGTATAGTTAGCTGGCCGCACTCCAATTCAACTTTTTAGTATTTGCCCTACTATTAAACTGTTCCAAAACGTTAAATAAAGCGATTTCAAATCACCTAGATGGATGCGAGGAAAAGTTTTGTGTTGAAATATTACATTTCCTGGGAAATTTCCAATTGAATCCTCAAAACACTTAACAACCTTAACAAATCTAAAAATAAATCCATTACCTGTGTTATTTTCGTAAAGTTTAAAACTTTAAAAAAATTTAATCAAAAAAATTGTAGACATAAGGTAATTTATTTTAAAAATGGTAGTTATGGTGATTATAAATAGGTAATTGTAAAATTCCCATGAATGAATCAGTATCGATGATCAAGTACCAATGGAAATGAAATTACCAAAGCGTTGTGTACATTATTTTCAATTTTCAATATAGAAATTTCTTTGTATATTGTGGTGGCCGTAATGGAAGTTAATGGCAAAAGCTAAAATTGCAAATATTAAGTTCCAAATGAAAGGAAGTGTTCGCTTTTGCTCGAAATAGTCAATGTATGAAATGTATGTATGGTTAATGAAATTGTCACTGTAAATACAACTAATTATACGTATTTTAACATCTTTTTTCGCGAGATTTTCCTCAACAGCCGAAAGCTTCTCTACGAAATAATTAAATTACCAAATGTACATTCATGAGTGTTCTTTCACCTCTTGGAAACTCCGAATGTGTAGACAGCCGTTCTGCTCAAATATTGTAATAATTAATAATCTAACTTAAAACAATGTGAAACAATTTTGTGAACGTCGTAGTAATTAGAACTCTCCACAAAAAGCACTACCACCACGAATTCTCCACATAGTTACATTTAAAAGGGATTTTAGCCACGTTGGAGGTCCTTTATTACTTTTTGGAATAAAACGCTACATTAACGTAGAGTGCCTTTATATTTTAGTCCAAGCGATAATTAAATGAGGCGTTAGCAGCAGTCGTGACGAAGGAATCGTTGAAAATTCTCAAGCAAAGTTGTACGCCACAACCCATTTAACTTTTAAATAATATATCTGGTATTTTTATGGAAGAAGAAAGGAAACGAAGGTAATAAAAATCAACAAAGGGCCATGCGAATTCATATTACCGTCAATCGATATCCCAACAGAAAAACCGAATTCTCCGGTCCGATTTTATTACATCCCTTCTGGAAGGTCCTGTTATCTCGTTCCGTCTGTTTCAGAGACGAATTTTGCCTCCGACATTTTCCGAGAGGTACTTTGAACATTTTTTCGGATCGGCCCATAGTTGTCTAGTGAATCGAATGAGGTTCGGTGCTCCTTTTATTTTGCCGTGCTGGCTCTGTTCGCTTGACTCCAAACGAGCCTTTTCTTTGATTAATAACGACGCTCTTTGTGGTGGTAATGGGAAGGGTATGATTGATGATTTTATGATTGTTTTCGACGGAGATTCGTAGTGAATGGAAGGTAGAAAGTTTGTTTGGGTATTTAATTGCCTGTAACGCCTTCTTTCCGGGATAAGGGATAGAAACTTTTAACAAGGGCAGTAAATAATGACAGAAGCAGTATGAGTTGGGTTTTGTTTCCATTTAAGTTCGACCAGATCACAATATTGGTCCTCCAGAACTTATTAAACTATAACGATAAATGATGGCACTGTTACCAAAGAAACTTTTCAGACAACTTTAAATCGTGTACTAAATCAAGGGGGAGGCATTTAGTAGTAGAAAGGTTTTCCCGATTGTCAAAGTTGACCTTTTGATCACAAATGAAAAAACGTTGAACGTTGAAACAACTCATGCTTAAATTAGCTCAATTCTAGTTCAATCCTATTGAAAAACGCTATTAAAACGCTATTAAAATTACCATCTCGTCTAATGGAATAAAAATAATTTGAGTCATATTTTAATCGAAAAACCTTCATTTATATATTTTATTATCATACTAATTCACTCTTTCTAATGTGAGGAACATTATGCAACACTCATTTTCAGGAAAAATCAAATTTTATTGTTAAAAACGGTGTCAAAAATTAAAAATTCATTTTTTCCAAACCCTTCGTTTGAGGACAAGCCATTAGCATCTACCAGCAGAAAAAATTGTTTTTTTATAATACTTAAGGATATCACGAGTTTCTCTGCCTACGACAAGAAAGCAGTGATATCAGAAGACCGGCTGTCATTGGCTTAATTTCGTCTTCTTCCTCATGGAAATTTTTTACAGCATCTCCAAATGATATACTGTTATACACCAAGGGTGGGAGCAAATCACATTTGTTTATTTATTTTGTAAAACAAGAATCCCAAAACCATGGGTTCCTTTAGTTATTTAAAACCAATGTGAGATGTGAAGCCTCCAATAAAGGGTGAAAATCTTTGAGGAAATCGAACCGAAAAGCATCAGTAAGTTTCACACAATGATTTTTTAGATTTCCCATGACACCCTCCAGGGATCAACCAGGCGCGCCTCGTAACAAACGTCAAAATATCATTTTTATCCCATGTAGAGAAAATCGCGTCCATTAATCAGAGATATAAATAACTCCACCCTCATCCGACAAATAGCGGGTGCCATTAGAGTCAGCGCTCGGAGAGAGAAAAAAAAAGGACGGGCCATGTCTGAATTTCCACGGTCCCCATCAAATGGAAGCCGTCGAGGATATGGATCGACCGAGATTTTTAACAAAGACTCAGATAACCGGAGAAAGGAACTCGCCCGGTTTGGAGGTGTGATGGGTTTCCTAAAGTTTTGGGGTTTTGTAACATTTGGGGGCGCAGCGATTGAGAAATTGGAGAAGAGTAGTGCGGAAAGTGTTAGGAAAAGATTAAGTAACGCTGGAGTACTCGTATGGGGAGCAATTAGTTTCCTCCCAGGACTTTAATCGCTTCCGAAAGCTTTTAATGACAGCCACCGCTCGGTGAAACTTTTGATGTTTATTGAATGGGATGCGATGTGGGTGGGTAATCGATTAGGGATAATACAACGGATTTTTGGACAAACTGCTTCCACTTGCAATTTTTAAAAACTTCATCCAGTTAAGTTATTTCATTCGTAACTTTCATGGAATTTTGTCATATTTTAGAGCACCTATTGCTTAATAAGCAAAAGCACATGTCGGTGGTTACTTTTTCATGCAGTTTGAACAGCTATTTCATGATTTTTATGTAACATGCCTATTTCTTTAAAAAAACAAATCACCGCCAGCTGTATCCTCTCCATGCAGCGATTTAAGGAGTGATCCGCCCCTGGTTTTAGTGTTTAAATTGTTCCTTTGCATTAAGTACTTCAATTATACGACAATATAATTATTGCAATTACAATGTAAAACTTATAAAAACAGTAATATAAGATACCACGCGTTCGCCGAAGAAATTTTTCCATTCGATTTTTTTGCAGAGTCACGTTCGTTAGATGCCCATTTAATACTTAATCCCGTGTTTAAAATAATGAGTCACCTCTAAATGTTCCCTCCTAAGTGTTATATGTACATAAAAGCCTTGAAAGTCTATCTGCTCTCACGTTCCACAAACACCAACAATATGCCCTTTGAATAAACGCACCGCTTGACACAATAAACTCCACTAAAAAGAAGGGAACGATTATATTTAACACTTTAAACAGGAGCATTCACCGTTTCTTGTGTAGGACGTTTCTGATACCATGAAATTATCACATGTCTGCCACTGCAATTAAGTAAACAATGTCCATAAATGTTCCAAACTTTTGACGGCGGCGCCGTCTTACGCCATTTAATACTACGTATATTGGTGAATTCTAGTATAGTTTTATTTGTTTTTCTCGGAGTAACGAGACCTTGTACGTAAATTTTTCTACGTATTATGTAGTACAACGTTACAAAAAGATTGTAGAAGGTAAATTGATGCCTCCCTGCATAATGGCGGAAGTAATCTGCGATCGATATGGATGTGTTGAAAGGGCTCGCGAATTATAATTTACCGCATGGCGGAGGCACGGATTTACGGAGGTTTTACGCTTTACTATCGGGAAGATAGCTTAACGTTCCTCGCCGATCGGACACCGTTGTTTTACACAGCGCTATCGTTTTGGCTCATTGATTAGAGTTCTCGATTTATCCAGAACTTTCCTCCGTTCGTTATTTACAGTAATTCTTTTTTTCACTATACATTTTTGATCGTGAAGAGAAATGAGCTTTGCATTCTCAAGTCAGCTGACTTTAAAACCATCATTCCCTTTATTTTACTAAGCAAATGTCTTTGCAACCGCGTTTGTGTAAATAAAACAAATTGAGGGTATTTAAATACATATTGCTAGGAAAATTCTACACATAAGTGCCCTATATTATAAAGTGGTTAGTACAAATGAGGGAAATTCGATATTCCTTTTTAAAGAAACTAAGTGCCCACAACGAGCAGGAATAAATTTCGTTTTATGCATCTCACAATATCTTCGTTTACACGTTTTTCAAAAATGCCACCTTGTGAATCAACTTCGCATTCAAAAAAGCAAGTTTACATTTTACAGACGACTGGATAGAAATTGCTAAGTCCAAAGCCATAATCCCCAGTCTTTATTCCGAAGAAATTTGAAAGTCATTCTCGTTCTCCTAATATTCAAACGTCTTGTTTACTTCAAACTTGGAACATTTTTTAGTGAATATTTTACCCATAACTTTGCCGACAAAAATATCATAAATTCAACCTATTCGCCAACCTTGGTCCTTTTGTATTATGCTCCTTTTTATTAATACAAAGTTTGATATTGACAACCAATTGTTTACAACCCCCTTGCTATATACAAAGTTGGTATTTTCATCGACGCGTGATCAGAAATTTCCGGCGTCCCTCGATGGCATTCCGCTGTCAACAATTTTCGGAACGTTTCCACGAATCTCCCAGAGATATTGATAGAAGTCGTCTGCCAAAATACAATCACAGTAATTAATCAGAGATTTTTATGTCTCTTATCTAAATTTAAAAAAGGGGATGGGATCGCTCTTATCTGCGTACACATGGTTGTATTTATCTGCAAGAGCACTGGCGCCCACTTACGTAATATATCGACTCTACTCCAGACAGTTCCCGCTTGTTTTCCGGGTTCAGTCCCGTTTGTTCACGATTGTTATGGGGAGTAATCCTGAGATATCTACGAGGCCAATGCCGTTTGAGTTAACAACTCTTCGGTTGTTCTGAATGCGTTATTTTAAAGTAACGCTAAGAAGCTAAAGTAATTTCTTCCAGATGGTATCTTCCGTTTATCGCATTTTTGGCCACCTAGAGAAAATTCTGTAGTTTTTTCGCCATGATGCAGATTTTTTCTAGTTTGAAATCGCAATGAAAATGTCTTCTTGTAGTCCTCGGAGAGAGAGACAAATTTTGACTTGCATAAATCTCCTAGTTTTGTCTTAAGGCATTTTCGGTCATTTAAAGATATTGGAATTTTTATTTTAGACTCTTGCTAATATACAACATGAAAATGAAACTATTTCACACTATGACAAACCTTGTAGATTCAATTTTGAACGTTATCACTCCTTCAAAATTCTCAAAGGAACGTCGATTGCCTTATCGACATGACTTTCTGCTTGAAACGCCAACAAAAACACTTCTAAGCTCTATTTGCGTTCTAAAATAAATAGAAATTCTAATTTTAGTTTCTTGGTAGCATTCATAATCAAATTATAATTATTTAAAACGTATGTGAATCATCTAGATTTAATTTTGAGACAGTTATACAGGTTATACAGAACTTTTAGATTCTTTGCTCTATACTTTTTAATCATTTGAAGTTTAAAATTACATGCTCTTGTTAGAAAAATCTAACTTCATTGCTTTCGGAAAGCCGGATGCCCTTATTTTGATCTCCTTTTCGGAAAAAGGTCAAGGGTTTACTTTTGGTCGTCTCATGCGATCCCTAAAAGGGGTCATAAAATGATAATATCCCGTGTTGTTCCATTTCTCGCTCGACGATACTTCTCTTCATTTCCTATTCCGCCAGGACTAACAGGAATTCCCTAACTGGACTTAAAATAAAACTTGACCTGTGAACTTTTCATGTGAAACTGTGAAACCTTCATTTTATTTAACAAATATTTAAGGAAACGATAAATTAAATACACGAAGTATTATTTTTCCGGTGTACCGTTGTAAGCAAATAATATCCATCCCTTGCGGCTGGGGATGAAACTAAAATAAAAAGGTTAGGAACTTATTCGAAACATACGACGACGTACCTTCGTAATGTTATTAACTTTCGCCGCAAGGAAAAGGAAAATAGGTATCCAGAGGTCGTTAGGAAGTACCTAAAGACGTAAAACGAGGAAAATTTATTGAAGTAAAGTTAATTTTGGGGATGTGCAAGGAAACTTGGTAGTTTAATAAATCCCGTTTAATTCGATAGAACTCAGTATGTTTGAGGAAAACAGTTAAGGGAAATAATTGGGTTAGTGGAGTTCTGTTACTATTTGGAAAATTTCATTTAGGAAATTCACGGGACAGTTATTTAATTTATACTCGCGTCTGTATGCTTAGTAAGTTACATCGAACTTTGTTTCAGTTGTATTTAGCCTCTGCATAGTTGGAAAGAATTAATGAAATTTTGTTGTATGTTTTGTTATTTGACAGCGATGAAAGAAATAATTGCCTTCTTGTGCCTGAAATTACTTCTTGTCCATAATGAAAAGTACAATAAGAAACACAAGCAATCTTGTGGAATCTTAAACAGGACGATAGGATAATGTCTGCGTTTGAGTTTTTAAGTTTGGAAAGTTTAAAAAATCCAAGTCACGTTTATACTGAATTTTTGCAAATGTCGAGTTGAGTGAAACCACTAATAACATTACTGTTATGTAATCTGTTATTTTCAAAACGAGAATACTTCAACCATTTCTTAAAAGGTTTGCAGACATGATACCAATTCATCATCGTCATTGAGCTCACAATCTATAAAAGCTTTAATCGTAAATATTCGTCAGGTGAGAACCAGAAGCCATTACTTTTCAGAGTTTTCCTATCTTTTGAATGGAATCCTATTTTCCTCTTTTATTCATGCAAAACATGAAAAACTCGTTAACGCGGAGAGAATTTCGCTTTAATCGTCGGAGTTAGGACTCGGTGCTTTATCAAATATGCAACTAACAAAAGAATTCGAACGTTGCAGCATCGCAGTTTGTTCCATGTGCACATACTTCAGCCGTCATGTTTCAGAAGGTGGAAATTGTAAGCTTCAGTAACATTGCTCGCCGGCAGTTTTGTCATGAAAATTGATCCTGTGGTAAAGTTGCGATTTTCTATGGAAATTCCTTTCATACGGTGGCACAGATCGTTCTTATGATATTGTTGTAACTACGAGGGAAAGTCAAAATATTCTCGATCTGACGCAGAGGCAAGTAGATCTGATTTTTCAACACTTTTCCTGTATTGAAACACCTTTAATATACTCAATCACTCTAAATTGTCGAGCCTACCTAAACTACTGTATCTCTTTGTTTAAAACAAATCATACAAACACGTTAGCCTTTTTGGTTGTGTGGGAAACGAAGTGGGGCTGTAAAAAGACCATTTTTCATTATTAAGGAGCGGATAAGGTTAAGTCGCGCGTCGAGTGTAAATCATCGTTTTTTATTTCAGACCCCCGAGCAAAATTGGATCTTTATATTCCCATTGGGGCAAAATGAAACACTAACAGCCCGCGACAGAAAAAATTTTTTGGTAGTACATTTTTTTCATAGTAACTGATTGTACGATTGGAGTCCCGGTTCGGTTATAAAATTATCGGAGGGTGGATAAAAGGTTTCATATTTCTCACGTTTCACAAAAATTAAAGAAACCCACTTCATTAAGCCGAATTCGTAAACGTTTTCCCCTAAAAATTTAAACAAAAGCGACCACACTTTAATCCTCACTCTCAGAACATCACGTTTCTCGCCTACGCGCCCAGAGAATTGAAAACAATGATTTTCCAATATATTTTCTAATATAAATTTCGAATTTACAGCCTCGCAGTAACCATTTCACCTTAAATTGCATGAAATTAACTAATCGAACGTTGGCGTCATCCCGTGGATAATTGATCGAATTACTTTAACTAATCACCCGAGTAATTAGTGCCGTAGCGACGGCACCGTCTTGGGCGATATATTCAGTGTGCAGTTGTGATTACTTAACGGCATGATAACTTTGTTAATTTCCTAATGGTTTCTGTCATTAAACGACCCATTAAATGATGAGTATGTTGCAACGCAAAATAAAATAACGTTGACTTCTTACCGCGATCCACTAAAGACTTTTTACGATTTGTGCCCGAGAGGGAATGCTATTGGCTCAACGTTTCTTGGAAAAAATTGTAATAAAATGATTGCAATAAGTGCATAAATAATTAAAGCCAAAGGTGTTCATCGTAAAATATATCATAGCGATATATAGCCTTCAAATATGGAATGATTGTTTACATCTAATTAATTAATACAGTTATCCAATTGGGGTGGTGTTTTAATTAAGATAAAATTATGATTAATTTGATGATATACACTTTTCAGTTAAATAATTCACATTAGTGTGCAATTAATCAAGATTACTCGAGTTACTCGGCAAAATCAGACTTTAGTTTTCGTTGCTTTGTTTCAATTACTTCATTCTTTTCTATGGAACGTTTTCTACAAGAATTTACTTCGGGACAGAGCTATAATGGAAACATAAGTAAATTTACAAATAACAAAGTACAATCAATTAAGGTTATAAATACGATGTATTCATTTGATGTTATCGTCTCAATTCTACTATCATCGTAGGTTATACCACCCTAACGAAGCTACTAAATAGAACCACGTGTCGGTGGTTACTTTTTCTTGCAGTTCGGACGGATATTTCATGATTTTTTTTCTTATGCAAGTCTTAAACAGTCATTATTTTCTTACCCCGTAGATATATGCCGAGAGAACTGATTTAGAATCCTTGTCGCAGTCGTAAACACCTTCTCCTTATAGATGAATTTTCTTGTGATGAAAAACAAAGTAGTTAATCCAATGCACTTTTCTATGGTTTCTATGGCACTAATAATTTGGTTTATATGGTATAATATTGTGGTAAGGTAAATATATTCTGCAATTGCTTGCATGCATATCTTTTCAATATTTGGGTGCGTATTTCCAGTCCTTAATTATTAGTTATAAATTTCGTGCCTAATAATTTCATGCGGAAAATGATCCTGCTCCCTCATGCAACATTTACTTACAACGACGTGTCCTCGTAATCCAATGCCCTGGAAAAAGTCCAGAATTCGGGACCGGGACGCTCGGTGAAAACCTCCCCCGGATATCGTCGTCGCGACGCGTCGCAACCCTCGACCTACGCGCGTCCCTTCGGTTCGGAGTTCGGCGGAGGACTGGAGGGAAGGAAGCGTGAGGCGAGGCGGGATTCGGACCCCCCGGCTTCCTGAATCTCGCCGGGACCTCGCGCGGAGAAGGGCGTCGCGACGTCGACGGGGACGTCGTGGACATCTACGCGTTTTTATCGTATTCGGGATGGGTCGTTCGGTGGATGAAAAAGCAAGGGGATAAGCGGGCACCGACGTTGTGCGCCCTGGTGTTTATGGGTTTTCTACCCTCCAACGGGTAACTTCTGAACGGGAATTTCTGGAAGGCATTGTGTTAGATGAGACTGAAGTGTAAAACCCCAGCGAGATTTATAGCCTGTTCCTTTTTGATTTCCTATCAGAGTAGATATTTACAGCTATTCCTTTGTGTGGCGGACAGGGGATTTAAGGGGTTTTAACCCATTTCGTACTTATTTTTACAAGGTTGTCATCTGTCGTAATATCAACAAAATTCTTCGAAAGAAACTTTTATTTCAGTAAAAGAATGCATTTTCCAGTATATTGAATTTTAGTTCCATCTTTACAAAAATGGGAAAGAATATCACTGACTCTACAAAATGTCAAAAGTAGTCGACAAAAATTATAGTATTTTCCGTTTCCCAAGAGCTAAGGGTACAGCACCCCATTGTAAAATCAAAAGTGTGTCCGAAACACTTTGGAGTGTTTCAAAAGAAGTAAAGAAACTACGTTTGAGGGAATAGCAGGAAGAAAATACAACAGAATCCGAAGAATAGGTCAAAGATAGAACGAAAAACGTAACAGACAGTGCTAAAAGTGTAATAGGAATTTTTTTAAAAGGTGGCTATCAGCGTAATGATAATTATTATTACAAAGCCCCTTATAATTCCTTCGAGAAGACTTTCCAGAGATGCGATATTTGAATAACTTCCATAAGGTCAGCAAAAAACGTACCCTAAATAAACGTTATAGGGTAGAATGTGGTACAAAAAGGGTCGAGCGTAAATCTGTCTCGGAAAATTCTTCGGAAACATATTTATTTTCGACTTGAAACCTTCTTTCGTACATCTAATAAGGTAACTGAAAAATACATAAGCAATTAATCGTCGACTACTTCAAGCAATATCCCGGTTCATAAAAATGTATTCTCTCCATCTCAAGAGCGAATCCAACGTGCATAGCGGCACTCCGGGAACGTAGTTTTAGCATACATATGACTCTTTTTCGCATAAATTTACCATCCGTTTACACCTGAGAGTCGTTCAAGAACGTCTCATGTTTGGTGTTTTTCCTCCACTCTGGAGTAATAGAAATCCTATTTTAGTCCTCGGCTCGGATGGGCCTTGAGGCACGAGTGTTTTCGACTTGTTTAGTTGGATCTTGTTCGACGAGTTTTCATTAAAAGTTCATTTCCGACTCGGGAAATTCCGTAAATATTAACACAAAGACGTTAAGATTGGTACTAAGCATGACTGCTCGTTAAAAGTTAAGCCGTCGAGGGATACAGCATGGAAGTTCTAACGAATGAATAATTCATTGAATCGTTGATTTAATGAGGTGAACTTTCAGGAAAAAATAAATGGGGAGGAACGCATTTTAAATAAAAGTAGGGAAAGAAACGGTGTTCAATGCAAACAGTCTGATTTCGTCGTATCCTTAAGAGTTTCGATAATTTTTCTTAGATTTAAATCGAAGGCTTCTCCATCTGTTTTGAACTTTGAAGCTTTCAAGCTGTTGAAAAACGACTGGGTAACTTTAAACGTCGCTGAAATAAAACAAACATTTTCGCTCATATCTCTACGTAATTCAAAAACTTCGTACTTAATTTTCTCCTTTAATCTGGGAATATCCCTTTGGAGTGATATTACTCCATTTAAACTGATCGAAAAACGGATTCCCTGAACGTACAAGGGAAATTATGTCCTGAAAAGGAAACTGTAATCATCAAGAAAGTGAATAACACAATGCGATGAATTTTCCCAAATGCAGTCGTATCGACCCAAGTCTAAATAAATGACAAATCCGGCATACCTCCCTAAGTAAAATATTCCTCTGCAATCTCATTACCACACCACAAACTTTGCGAGCTACACACAAAAATTAAAGCAGTTGGATTAAAATATTCCTAGGGTGGGATTGACAGAAGGAAAACGGAAAATTTTGTGTTTCTCGTATAGGTTCTGGCGAGAGGAAGTCGGGGATAGGAGGTAATTCGACCTTTTCGAAAAGTTTTTGCCTCGTCCTCTCTTTCGAGGGACGCTGCGAACGTAGGGAACTTTTGATAACCCCTGAATAATTTAATGTTTGATACGTCGACGTTGTAATTCTTTGAGGACGTAATCAACGAGGACGCGTCAATTCTTCCCCGTCGTCGGACAAACTTTGCCCCCTAAAGAATTTTCCACTTCGTTACACGCGCAATTCATTTAGTAAACAAATTTTAAATTTAAACGGTAATTGCATTGCTTATCTTTTTTTTTATAAATTTTCAATAAAAGGAAATGGTACACACAGGTACTGAGTAGATATTGACAATGGAAATAATCGGACTAAAAATAGTAACGTCATAACCAACTTTGTCATTCCATTTAAAGTATCATTAATATTTTTTCGATTTTTTTTATATAGCTAGAATCCAGTAATACCGTAATTTTCCTCCGAAGTAAATTTTTCTAGAAGAAAAATCTTTCTGCAGTCCTTTAGAAAATTAGACGAATGTTACATTTTCTGTCACTTCAAAAGCGTATAAAACTGTTCTTAAATAATCACTTGTCACTTGTAAAATGGTGGTTATTGTTTGGCAGGCATAAATAATATTTTTTCTCTATGTAGTGTTATAAAATTCTGTATAGTAATGGAAAATATGGTATTCGGATCGACTGCTTTTACATGAAACTCAGAATAATCCTTCCATATTTTTCAAAATTTCAGAGATATTGAACTTTTACAAGAATTTCAATCTTATCCAGTTTATCTTGAAAAAAGTAATTTCAATTTCTTAAAAAAAAAAATGTTTCAGCTTTTTCGGGATCACGCATCTCATTTCAGCCATTTCTCCATTTTCTCAAGCCA
Organism: Cryptocephalus primarius; assembly: GCA_963576515.1. Classification (NCBI taxonomy): domain Eukaryota; kingdom Metazoa; phylum Arthropoda; class Insecta; order Coleoptera; family Chrysomelidae; genus Cryptocephalus; species Cryptocephalus primarius. Next base: position 15,636,629 of record OY754941.1, read on the forward strand.
AACTTCTTTGTTTTTTATACAAATCCCTTCCCTAAAAGTAGACATTCATTTTACATTCAATACCTCAAAATAATATTTATTATTTGAATTATTTTCTCCAGAAAACCAACACAATGTCAATATTTTCCAAAATTAAAATTTATTTCAATTTCTTCTAGTTATTCTACTTTTCACTATCTAGATAATAAAATTCGTTTCATTTTTGCTCAAATTTTTCAAGAAAACCTACTTTTGGTCCTTTCTAAACACTTAAATATTCTCCATTTTATTCAGAAAAGCGGAAAAGCGGAAAAGCGGAAAGCTTTTTGGGGACGATCATTTTAAGACAATCCAATTTAAGTCAAGTGTCATAAGTAACAAGATTAACTCACTTTGCCTTTCCCGATACTGCCTAAAGCAATTTTGGGCATGATATCCTCTTTAAAAAAAATAATACTGTATTTGTAAAGCGGTCATGCAGTTTACAGCTGTACGTTCCATTTAGCAATTACAACAGCGAAACAACACATTACGATTCCGCCTATCTAATTTTCCGGTAAAGCAATTAAAATGTGTTGTTGAAACGCAATTAATCAACAAACCTGTTTGTTTTGATACATTCTATTAAATTATTGTTGGGGATGTTAACGCAAAGCTTATTCATCGCTGAAACTTTTATTCGACCTTTATAGTTCACTATAAACTACTACGTTACTCACTACGTTAAATATAGGGTTAAGATGTTATAACTCCAACACTTTTATAAAGAATTTTTCTCAACTTAGACTTTGATGAAGATGCTCAATATGTGTATGATCCACCCTAACTTATCTATGGTTAGTAGTGCATTTACGCCACATAATAGCCCTCGATAGGCTTTAGAAACGCTTGAAATTTAGAATATTTGGATGTTATTAATATAGTTATACATTGCTTGTGTTCATTTTAAATGCATTCATCTTATAATGCTCGGTAAATCGTGATAAATCGCGTATTTATATGCAGGAAACCTCTACCCCACCAACCGATTTATTGCAATATATTTCGGAAGAATTCGGATTCCCTTTGATTTATGTAGACGCAATAATAGATTCAGTGGAAACTGGGCAAAATCCCAGAGACGATAAATCACGCAAGCAGGGCGGTAATTCACGCTTCGGCGGTAATGAAGCCTAAAATTAGAAAAGGCTCTGACGGTCTTCATCGTCTCTCTTTCATAAGCAATTGCCCATACCGTTCCATTTTCCACTGCAAGCATTTGACGGGTAAACAACGGTTTCAATAGGAACCACGAAAATCTGTTAACAGGCGCCATGATAAAACTGAATTTACTTATGAGTTCCCTAAGGGAAAAAACAAACTGGACGAATGCGAGGGGTTCTCGGGGGATCGCAATAAGTAGTCCAATTTCGTAATCCCTGTCAACAAGGAATTTTTAATTTAATGGCTCGAAGGATGGAATCTGTCAACCATAATACGACGTTGAAATTAATCCCAATACAAAAAATATTTGATGATCGTGGGGAGTTCACATCATTAATAAGGTGAATAAACGAATTTTTTTATTCTGCAATAGACGCTGAAGATGACTTCTCCTCGTTTGTTAGAATTACCTCTCTTAGCTATTGTCACAGACCGTGGGTACGGTACAGTAGCAGTAGCTCATGATAGCAGAAATGATAGTGTTAATCATGATTTAATCATCTTCCAAAAGAATTCTGAGTTCGAAGATGGGGAATAGAGGTGAACTTCGATTAAACTTTTTCAAATTCATATTTGGATGTATCGTCCATTCACTGCACGAAATATTATATGACTTCTGTTCCAAATAGTTTTCTAATTAACTTTACCGAAATATTTCCTCTATTCACTCTTCCCGTTTCATATGAAGCCAAACCTTTCAGCGCTTAACGAAACTTTCCAACAATTAGACGCATCCATTTGACAATATTAGACGATATTCCGCTTCATAATCGGATTATAACGCAATTTCGTTTCCAACCCTGAATAAATTAAAACTTACTATGACGTGGTGTGGGAGAAGCGTAAATATACATCAAAGCAGAGGTAATAAGAGGAGCAGTGGAAGCAACCGCTACAGTTCAGGAGGATCTCTGAAGTGCCTTTCATGTAGGAAACAGATAGTTTTCGCCACATAATGTCTCGTTAGATTCGTAGTCGAAATATCGACAGCCATAGTTGATCAATACAAGGCTAGGGATCCATATCACAATAGTTATTTAGTAATATGTTTTAATATAACTTTAGAGAGGGTTTGGTTAGATTTTGAGAGAGATAACTGTAAATTAAAAAATGGAAATTGTATCAGCTACGATTTTTATGCATGGAATTTGTTCCTATTGATCTGTTTCCGAGGTTTTCTCAAAGAAAAAGAGCCTTTGAAGTGCTCCCCACTTCCCTTGCGATCGAGTGCAAAAGATTTTTAATGTATTTTTACTAACCAGTCGATACAAAATCCCGAAGTCAGCTTTTCTGCTTCTTAACTTTCCTGCTAAGATTTTTAGTTGACTGGTTTAGTAAGCACGTAGAAACTTGGCTGGAATAATAGAAATGACCCATTTGCTCCATCCTGTGAGTCTAATTACGTTCTTGACAAAAAAGTAATAGTGATGACGTGATTCGTATTTGTTACACAAATATGAAATGTTTTTTGAAAAATGCCCTAATTTGAAGATTTTTATAGAAAATGATTACATCTCTAGAAAGCCTAGAAAATATTTAAAAACTACCTATTAACATGAAATTCAGTGCCCTGTTGCAGAAAAAAAGCAAATAAATCGCACTTACTTACAAAGTTTTTCGATTTACTCGTTAGTACTTCAGAAGAGAAGTTTTACTTCAAGTCTCACTCACCTTAAATATATGTTTTAGGGTATGGTGCACGCATTTATTCCCATTTATTCTCTAAATTAAATTAACCCCTAGCGAATCAGCTCCTGGACTACATAATTTAAACTATTAAGGCTAAACCTCCCGTTTTGTCGCAAGTTTCCCCTACAGGAAATAATCCTTCCTGCGACGAATTTTTCTTTCGGCGAGAAATAAACCGTTTAGCGTTTCACAAGCTGGCTCATTTAACACCAACGGCTCTCGCTCTATTTCTCAGAGGGGCGGGGATCGATTTAGCTCGTAACTTTTGCAATTTGGAGCTATTCAAATATGCCCTGGTTACAAATCTGGCACTCGAGGAACCGATGGGATTAATTAAAACGCAAACAGTGCGATTATTTGCTGATGCAGTTTCATGGAGCGAGGAAAGGAATATTTTCCCCTAAAAATTCATGTAAAATTGCTTAAATATTCACCCAAGTTGAGGAAAAACTATTGGTTTGTTACCTACTTACTGGCAACAGAATAAATTACGGAGTGTTTTTAAAGGCGAAATTAAAATTACCTTTGTTTTTACTACAGATACCATAGATTCATTCCCAAAAGCTGGATGAAAAACAAATCAGCTGGGAATGAATGTATTCGCGGATTTCCCTTTTTATTCGGAAATTAATTCAGGAGTCAACAATTTTGGGCAAACCACAAATTTTCTTAAATAAGCTTGAAGCTTCAATCCCTGCGCTTTCCTACATAATTCCTAATATTTTACTTCTGCCAACTTAAAAAATTTAATTTTGTACACACCTATATTTGGTAACTTTCGAATGATACCAATTAAATTCTATCATGGCCCAACTTTTCACCAATCCACGAATACTTTGTATCCGCCTTTTCTTGCTCATAAAACTTACAAAGACCTTTCTCATAATTCAGGCTGTTTCAATTCTGTCCAATAATGCAAGATACTAAAAACCCCAGTAAGTTTTTCCAAAGTCAAAACCTCCCTCAGTCGTTATCAGCTATACCCATCATCCCTTTAGTTTCCGATTTTAAATTTTTGATGCTGGCACTATTAATCAGGATTGCGTTACCTACAAGAAGTGTTGAACACCTTTATACAATTTTATTAGAGTAAATGGAATAAGACGGTTTAAGACCATCTGAACTTTTCGACCACTTCTGAACTTTTCTTGGATCTTTTTTGTACTGACGTTTCATTTTATGGCAAAAGGTACAACGTAGCAAAAGTACAAAGCTATTCCAAATAATGTACCAACCAAAAATCGATGATAATTTATTAGAATGCACGAGGTGTAGGTATCCCGAATTTTTCTCGCCTATCCACTGTAGACGAACATCAATATCCTCGCAGCGACAGGAGCAAATTAATTTTCTGGTTGGAAGAAAAATGTAAACGTAAACATTACGCTTTTTCAGCTTCGCGCGTAGGAAAAGATGAATCACTACCCACGAAAAAAACAAATGCAGGACGTCATTCTTTAAACTCGCCGCATGCGCGCGCTGTTAATGTTAATGTTGATTTATGGGAACCGTTGATTATACAATAATAATTGGACACGTTTTCTGGTCATCAATCTGGAAAATTTCGGAATATCCAGCAGGATTCCTCAACCGATTCGGAAATGATTCTGCTCTATAGATCCTACTTTTTTCACTTTAAGACATTTTCACTTAAGACATCTTAGAGACTTATTATTTTACAATTATTAGAGACTATTTTCTCTGCAGTACTTATTTTTTTATATATTGAACTTCGCGTGTATCTAATGTTTTCGCTTATACTCCAACTAATACTGTCTTTCCGCGACTGTTCGAGGGGGTAGAAGATATTTTGGTTTAGCACTTTGGGGTTTTTGTTTAAAGTGTATGTTTCTCCATACACTTTTATTAAGGGTAATTTGTATTTTCCTCGATGATATCAATTTATACTTTTAAAAAAATCCTTGCTATTTTACTGGACTGCCAATTTCTTCCTTACAGCACAAAATTCTTTAAAAGTTATTTAATCTAGACTTGGTATAGCCAGTCTGAACAATTTGTTGTATTCTTTGGCACATTTATTTTGATGATACAATATCCTGTTACATAGGCAACCACGCTTTCAACAGATACAAATGATTTGCTGTTTTGTGTTAAAATAAATCCTAACCTAGAAAAGTCTAAAGTTGTCGTTGTGTCTCTTGACATCGCTTTGACATCTGACAGCCCATTCTAAGTGTGTGAGGTTGTGATTTTTGCTAATCATCGGTGGAATCGGTATTTCGTTTAGAGTATTCACACAAAAGTTTAAAAATGCCTGTCGAGAACTTGGAAGATCAAGGTTTGGAGAAAAACCCGGATTTGGAGTTGGCCCTTTACAAGTTCATGCTCAGCCTCCCTGAGTACACCAGCGATAGGACCATCCATGCAAAAATCACTGAGGCTATAAAGAAAGATGGTAAGTCAGTAATAACTATTAAATTCAATAGATTAACGTAATCAGTTTTTGTACATTCATTGTATGCTACATAACCTAATTTCATTGTCTTCAATACTTGTGTCTCCACTGAAAAAACAAATGTCATTTAGTTTAATGTACTGGATTTCTTGGAGCTTCAATTTTCCTCGTTTTAGACATGGCGCCGTGGTACGAGCTGATCTGCAAAGATGCAGGTTGGAAGCTTGACCCTTCATTCCTGAAGACCCTTAAATCCAAGAATGAAGAACACGTAAAGAAGTTAGACGAAGCCATTCAGGACGCCGAGAAGAACCTCGGCGAGATGGAGGTCCGAGAGGCTTACTTGAAGAAAGCAGAGTATTACAGTCGCATCGGCGATAAAGATAATGCTGTGTTCACGTTCCGACAGACCTACGAAAAGACAGTTTCCCTCGGCCATCGTTTGGATATAATATTCCACTTGATACGGATCGGGTTGTTCTTCATGGATCACGATCTCATCACGAGGAACATCGAGAAAGCTAAAAGGTTAGTTCGGTTATCAGACAAGATAAATTTACACATAAGGCATTATCTGCATAGTTAATCACCACATTACGAATTAGTTTTATCATATCACATAACACCCTTAATAAAGATTCCTCCACCTCATAGCAACTACCTCATACATGCATTTGTGACCTAAACAAAAAACTGTTTTAAATACTTAGTGATCATACAAATTATAATTATATTTCTGATTATTGACTGATTTTACGATAATTCTAACGTTTTCCAGTTTAATTGAAGAGGGTGGTGACTGGGATCGACGTAATCGTCTCAAAGTCTACCAAGGCGCCTACTGCATGTCCGTTAGAGACTTTAAGACCGCCGCTACCCTCTTCTTGGACACAGTTAGTACGTTTACCTCATACGAACTTATGGACTACAAAGCATTTGTTAGATACACAGTTTATACTTCTATCATTAGCTTGCCAAGGAATCAACTTCGTGATAAGGTATAGATAGGTGTGTGTCTTCATTTCTTGATAATATTTTTTTCTCTTTAAGGTCGTTAAAGGTTCTGAAATCTTGGAGGTGCTTCATTCAGAAACATTCGTTAAGGATTTCTTGTTCTCTCTTTATAATTGCCAATACGCAGAGTTCTTTACAAATTTGGGTAAATGTTTACATGCAATCAAATTGTTTTGTTATTATAGTTCATCTATTTTGTTTTTAGCCGAGGTTGAAAGTGTTTTAAGAAAGGATTACTTCTTGAACCCTCATTATCGTTTCTATGTGAGAGAAATGAAAATTTTAGCGTACACTCAATTGCTTGAATCCTACAGATCTTTAACGCTTCAGTACATGGCAGAAGCTTTTGGAGTTTCTGTAGAGTATATTGATGAGTAAGTATATAGTATTCACATAATCCCAAGGATATTTTAAGGTTTTTGCTAGTTGCCACTCTTTCTTTTCATTGTCGCTTGTGTCACTTCGTTTATTCATGATTTTCTCAATTTTCTCCCACTTGTTTGACTTGACAGTTTATCTTTAGTAGGAATTGCTTTTGTTTTCTCACTCTTGCTTTTAATTTTACCTCTTCTAGTTTTGTTGGCCATCTCTGTTCTCTCAATTGTGTCTTCTTTTGAGATCCTGTTTCATACCCAGGAAACTGTTTTTCTTATTTTATTAAGTTACAACAAAACAATCTAGCTTTTATTTTCTTTTATAGTAGGTTATATTACCAAATACTTTAGCTTTCTTTTACGATGAATTATACTAAACGTTGTTTCTCTTTTACTTTTTTTAGGGAGTTATCGACTTTTATAGCAACAGGAAGGCTGCATTGCAAAATTGACAGGGTTGGCGGTATTGTCGAGACAAACCGTCCAGACCTGAAGAACGCTCAGTTCAATTCTGTCATAAAGCAAGGAGACTTGCTCCTTAATCGCGTCCAAAAGTTGTCAAGGGTTATTAACATTTAATTTAATTGCTTAAGCGCTGCGTTTTGGTATTGTAGAATTAATTTATCAAAATACATTTTTTGCTAACACCGAACTTGTTTATTCTTGATCAAATTTTTATAAAGGAAGAGAATATTATTTGTACAATTCTTTGTGTGACCGCCAGAAGTCTGGATTTTATATTCACAGTTAACACCTTTTTCTTTATCCTATCCTAAAATAAATGTAATGTAATTATAAAAGATCTTTAAAGTTGTTCTATTGCGTAAGGAGTATGTAGGGGGTAGAAAAACAACAGTTCTTTTTATATCGGCTTTAATTTGTCATACATTTGGTACAAATATCGTTGCGGTATAAGGTTTCACATTACGTTGTATTGGGTTACAGTATTTTACATCTACTTTAATATTGATCCCATTCTAAATGCCAACATATACATAGTAGGACTTGAGCGATCAAATTTACTGTACTTGTAGAAAAAAATATGGCAGCAATTGTGAGAAATAGTCATCTCAATCGGTATCATAAAACCAGTAGAAACCATCAAAAATCAATCATTAAATATATTGATTTGTCTGATTTTTTATGTACTGTTTTGAATAACAAAGTATGTTTGAATTGGAAAGTTTATGGATTATTGATATACAAATATTTTAAAAACAACTTGAATGTTTCATTGGATTTGGATGGTTGAAGGATAATGTAGGAAACATAGTTGAAGGACTTACTAACCAAGTTCAGCACACTTTAAAGCCTAAAGAAAGGGAAAACATTAAAAATACGATTAAAATGTGATCTATTTCCTAGCCTACTAGTATTTACAGTAGACATAGACACTAAGGCTAAAGTTTTGAGATAAGTTTAGCTCAATTTGTCGGCAAGCTCTCTTCTTGGGAGTATGTCACGATGATACTATCTTTGCAAATAAAAAAAATATGACAAGATAATGGATTATTCTGAAGAAGAGAGCATGTCGAAATGATTTTACTTTAAGACACTAAATGTGCAAAGAGAAGGTCAGTTTAGCATTACTGTATGACAAGTATTTACGCAGGGAAAGTGTGTAGGTATTAAAACCTGTTGAAAAGAATTGAATGGTTAGTGAAAAGCTCTAAGATCACAGAAAAGTTCTATAAATACTCGTATAAGGAACTGGTTATTGTCGTACTTACGTAACAAAAATACAGATCACAGAAAAATTCCCGCGAAACATTCTATGAAGTTAATTGCTACACTGTTTACTAGGATTATTACGACTAGCATCTCAAAGTACTAAAAGCAATTAGCGCGAGATGATTTAAAACAAAAAGCTAAGAAGCAGCGAATGCCTTTTATTAAAACGAGAAGTTTTTTTGGGCTAATTTTTCTCATTCAAAAGGACATGTAAGATACATTGATTTCTAGGAATTGAAGGTGGAAGCTAGTTGAAAACCCTTCGGTACTATCCTACCAAAAAATAAAAAACACTGTTCTTGCTCTCGTGCATAATTATCTATAGATAAATTTATTTGATCTTTCTACAGCCATCACCAAACTGACATTTACTCTTCCACAATTACATCTGTCTGTTTATTTAGGCCGTAGGAGCTACATTGGGTACACACACACTTATTAGAATACAAGTCGCCCTGCTTTAGTCACAAATTCACAGATCAAGCCGTATCTCGATTGCGAAATCATGACTCAACCCGAGCGTTTTACTTAATCTGACTCCTAAAACAAGCACATAATAATACTTATAGGAGTTTGCATTTGGGAAAGAAGTTCGTCTGTTGATTAAGATGCGAAATTGATGTATTGAATTGCATTTACTGCAGGTGCTGAATTACATTTATTAGGAGCTGATTATAAAATAAGGAAACAAATTACGAGGATGTCCGAAATGGTTTTTGTTTCATAATTACTCAATTATATTACAATTTTTTTAGTTGATTCAGTCTTTAAGCGTATTTACAAAATGTTCGTTTAAAGGGGAAAATTTATCAACAACATTTCACATTATTGTGTGTATAAACCCCTAATATTTTTAATATTTTCGTTTACTACCATGCCCCTCTATCAGTTATCATTAATGACTTTACCGAAATTGTGAAGGACCTGTCGAAGAACTCATATTATATAGGCACAGCTCAAGAAAGGCATGCTTGATATGATGAGGTTCTAATCGTAATTGGTTACCATCTAGCTTACATCGATGAAAAGGTACATTTTACGCGGTTTTTGTATTTAAATAAGAATACCAACCAAGCATTTTGGATCTAGACTTTAGTTACTGCAGGAAATAAGTATGGGATTACAGTGCATACGTATGGATTTACTTTTGAGAGGCCGCATGATGCGTATAAGCAATCACTTCCTAACATGAAATTGATAATTCATGATAAAATATGAAAACTAATCAAACAATATAATCGTGAAATAAATAACATGGGAGTTTTTTTTAATTAATTATATACAATGTGGCCTTTCAAATGGGACAGCATCGTAACAAAACCAAGCAACAGCCTGTTAAAAGGTTATCCAATAATGCTAGGCAATCGGTAAATTCTAATTAATCTACCTATTAATTGACTTGTTAATTAATTTAAATACAGCTTACAAATTGTTATAACACATTTCGATTCCAGAGTACTTGTTCAGACTTGCGGTGCTGGTTCATTCATACAGATAAAACATAGGGGTAAAATATATATAAAACGTATATATACACATATAAGGAGAAGATATAGGTATATAGTCCATGCAGTCTTTAAAAAGTTGAATAATACTGACGGCAAAGAGTTGTATAGAAGCGCTTTCCCCCGAATTTTTGTTGTAACGCAAACGAACTTGTTTTATTTTAGTGCCTACACGGGCTTCTCAATTTCTATGAATATAAGGCAGAAAATGACGGGAAAATGTTGAAAGAAGGGCAACAAAGATACAAATGCATGAAAGGAGCGTAGACAAATAAGAATGGAAGGTATATTTGCAATTCTGCGTTATATGTGTGTTCCTTTACATTACAAATTTAAAAAAAATTTCGACGATACCGTTGAAAAGTTAAATCGGTGTGCAGAAGTCTCCGGGTTACCATACGTGATGAGCCTACTCTTTTCTCAGAGGATTTTACTTTTGGATGATTCAAAACACTTAGAATTTCACGTTTTATAAGCTTCATTTTGGAAATTTAATAGGAATTCATTCTTGGAGAAATATTGTTTCACCACAGGACTATAAAACTTTTTATTTCTCAACGCCCACAAAAATGTTCTGTATATTCTAACTCAGGACGCTATTTTTACAACTGTATCGAATAGCCATATACTGCAATTCCATAAGCACATCCTAAATTTTAAGTCCCAACATCCTACTACTTATGTAATGTAATTTTGTACGGTGTAATTACACTAGGCATGATGAAATTTGGCACTTCAACAAAAATTTACAGATCAAGGTGTTTATGAATTGATTCTCCACGTCAGTTTTGAAAATTTTACAATAAAAATCGTGAGTGTTATGAGTTCTGGTTCCAATTATAATCGAACTTTGGGAAATCAGTATGTAAAGAAGTTTTGTAATCCTGTGCAGTGCAAAAAACTGTAGTAAACTGACCAACCGAACTAATATCTTATTAGATAATGAATGATTGTGCAAGTACTTTGCAAGTACTTCTTTCTTGATTCTAAAACACTTTTTCTAAATTAATGGCATGAAAACAAGACACGTTTCGATTCGTGATTTCATTATTAAAACCCAGTGGAGTTGCTTAATGCGCCTTTAAAAAGTATAACGTAAGATGGCACCGAAGACGGTGTTATTTGGCTGAAAAATTAGTTTATTGATGTCAAATCTTCCAATTTTTAAAATCAGGTACAGCATAGAATTTGTATTCTTCATCTTCATTAGTTCATTTGTATAAAGCTACATATGAAATCATATACAATGAAGGAAAGTAAGGAAGGTTTCTTTGTTGTGTGTAGGTACTTATTATTGAAATTTATTTATTTTGCATGCTTTAAGTAAGTTAATTTAGTCCATGCGGTAGCCGTTTGGCATGTGCTATTTTATAGTAACCAACTGTATAGATATACTCTAAATGATGAATATAATGACAGATTATCTTGATGACCAAATATGTTATTTATACACTCATGTCATTCATACTTAAACAGTGGAAGTGTTGTACAAACTACCAGAATTTTACCTTATACAATAACTACCGCTTTTATATTTTTGATACGCTTTCAAAATAGGTATAGCAAGTTTTAAATAAATCTACAATATAGATATTATAATTTTTATATAATTGATGATGATTGTTAGCTTATTGCCTTGTCCAGCCCCTAAATAAAATCACATGTAAGATTTTAACTTATTATAGAGACTTATTATACTGTTTTGTTAAAAACATTTCACTGTTTTATAGGGAAGAAATGCTTGTCTATGACGTCCATAATCTTCTACGTTTGACACATGATGTTGCTAAGTTTGACAATGTTCACCATTTATGTAATTAACTTTACCTAAGAGAGAATAGATTCAAAGTACGGTTGAAAATAAATTGGTTGAGTGACCCAACCCTACGCCAACAAAAAATGCTACTAGGGAATTACAAAGAAAATTTTTTTTGTTCTTACTACTTTTCTGTATTAAATTTTTACGCACCTGGTAGCGACGAACTTATTCAGCTAAATTTTTAATAGCACTTCTCCATAAAATATTTTGTCATCAAATCAAGATAACCTATCTTTGGAGTCATCATTTTGAGTAGATCTATGCATATACCATGAAACCTCCAATAGCAGTTACCTGAAACCATAAGGTGAAGACAGATTGTGAAATTTCAGTAACAAAAAAATACAAATGAAATTATTTCACGTCATTTAATGCTTTGACATTGTCCTGAGCGATCAACTTTCTGTTTGTTGCGTTAAATTTCAACGAAGTGTTTCAATCTCTCAACACCAGAACGTCTCAGCCACATCAACCATCTTCAAGTAATACTGGGCAGTTCCCGTTATTCCCGAATTAGACTCTTCTGTAACATAAACCGTCACACTCACAAACCACGATAATCCCTCGGGTAATTCTCAAAGAACGACGTCACCACAAGCGTCCCCTCAGCTTTCGAATATCCCGTTATCGTGCACAGCGCATTTGTCGTCGATGATTATCTGGCAAACGTGGCCGTTTTCTATCACACCGCCTACGGAGTTGGCAGTCTTGTAATTGTAATGCACCTCGCACAGATCTTTCACATCGTCGGCAGTCATATCGCCGTTCTTCTCACACATGGCGTGGTGTCAGAGATTCATAGAGTCTATGTCTGACATCTGAAACAGATAAGGGAATACAGATAATTAAGACGGACAGAATCGCTTTGTAATCGCGCATAAGAGCCGTTTTATTTTTATTTTGCAACGATAGAGAGAACTGGATCGTCTTTGCATTTAGGTTGATATTTCGTAGGTTGTTGTAATCAATAATTGTTCATGTAATGAAAATATACCTTTTTTTTAAGAGGGTTTATTAAAGGAGGCGAATATTGCATACATTATTTCGCTCTCTCGCACTAATGTCGTCATTCGCGACGTTGCCAAATGCAGAAAGGGAATACATTCATCAAATTAGAGAGACACTTTGTAGCTAGTCAATTGACCGACTTCCCGTAAAACATTCTATAGTAAACAGTAACAATATATTTCGACCTTTTGCAATGGTGCCACGCCATTTTATAGTCCATAGCTCCTAGTGACGCGTGGGTTTCCTTACCAGGGGCCAGTTGCACTCGGGACTCTCGACGCCCGATTCGGGCGACGGTGGCACCTCCTCGTCTTCCTCCTCCTCCTCCTCGTCGGACGACGACCCCCCGACGACGCTGATCGCCGCTGCAGGGGGCAACATCGTCGCCGTCGCCGCCGCGGCGGCCGGTTTCAGTTTCGGTCAGGCGACCGTAACGACACCGCCCTCCGGCTCCGGCGACCAGCAGTTGTCGGACAGCCAACAGCCGATGATGACGGTCACGAGGCCGATCAGGAGGGCCAACATTATGTATACTTCCGCATTCCCTGCAACAAACGGCAGGTATATTATGAATTTTCCCCAAAGGCGAAAACTCAACGAAGAATTTCTTATTCGAGTGGGACCTTCTTAAGATCAAAGTTTAGGTGAAAAAGAAGTTTAATTCAAAAGTATCGGTTTAAAAAAATCACCCCATCCCAAACGCCAATTTTCACTGAGAATCCAAGTAACATCTTCTTTGTCCCAGGTGATTATAGGTGGTATCCCCTTTTCCTTTTCCTTGGTGGGTTCCACTATACTATCTTCTTCTTTACCATATTCTTTGTACATGTCAAAATCAAATGAGACCTTTAGATTTCGTCTATCATTGTCCACTCTTCCTCTTATCTTATCTCACTCCCCTCGTAGAAATTTCATTTTTACCGCTTTTACTCTCTGTCTGTCGCCTGTGGATATTTTCCACATTTCTGAGCTATAGGTTAGTATGCCTAGCTCTATATGTAACTGGTGTAGCTAACAAGCAGAAACACGTGTCGATGGTTACCGTTTCTCGCAGTTCGGACGGCTGCGCCACGATTTGTTCCTTTTGTTAGTAATATTATTAGTTACGACCAAATAAGCTACTCTACAAAAATTAACCGGGTGTGTATCCTAAGCCTATGGTCCTATTTTTACCATGGTAACAGCGAATAGTGGGCGAAGTGAAAATACTCTACATTTATGTAAATTACCTATGATTTTTGTTGGTTTTTAATTAAAGTAGCACCAAATATCTCCTCGTTCCTTGTAATTGTTTTTGTGTGACAAATTTCTCCCCATTTATAACAGGCATTCCGTATCAGATAATAGTGATATTGTTTTAACGCATATGGAATGTATTGCATTATTAATGGTTATTTTCTCATTCTCATCCCTTTTCAAAAATAATTACAAACACATCCCCCGTTGCAGCGTCGGGGAAAACAGTAATCCCCAACGATTGAGCCATGATATCCCTCCATTTTAAGGACTTCATCCTGCGACAGGTTTAAAATACCCCTTAAAGTATCTCCTACCTCCTAGCAAAGAATGACATTATAACAGTACGTCCTATCTGTGCGAAATTCCTCGAGCGTTAATAACGCACAGTCCAAAGCCGTTAGGAAAATTATTCCTATCATTAAGAGTTTCTTTTAGCATTCGCTCTCTATTGTGACGGGGAGAAAACACGAACGGCCGCCAAGAATTCCATTCAGAGATATTTTCTTTCAATTACTACCTCCTGAGGAAAATCCATTTTCTTATAGGAACACAATGGGGATGCGGAGGCGGAACCTGCTTTCAACTTGAACGTAAATTAATTTCCCATCAATATAATTGAGGTGGATCTATATTTAAAAATTGGGAAAAGGGGCAAAAGAGTGGCCGGATTTCAGATCGAAGATTCTTGGGAATTTTCCAGAAAATGCTAAATATGTAAATATAAGACTCATAATTTGAATCACCCAATAGAACTTCAGCAATTCGCCAAAACCGACTAATTTAATACATATTAGACCATAGAAAGATTGTCCTTTGACCCAAATAGTGAGACGCTCCAGCACTCGTATTACAGCCCTTAGGGCAGGACCGCTACTGACGCCCAAGGTTTAGTGTATAACGTAATTTAATAATTAAGCCGAGCGCTTTCAACGGAAAGCTTTTATCGTAAGTGCACATAAAGGCGGGCAATTTATGAATCCGTAAAAAAAGTTTCATATAATCGATGGAAGGCTTCAAAGCAGGAAATGATAACACGGGTGCGATTCTGTTCGATAGAAGCGGTTCTTTACAAGGAAAAATTAAGTGAATTTGAGTAAACTGGCAGATAAGGTAGTTATCATTGAAAGGGGGCCAATCCCATTAATTTATACAAAGGAATGTTAGGGAATGTCTTGATGGCTTGACATTTTCGTTAGTCAAAATACTATCATATTCTTAAAGGCTTAGTAATCTTGATACGAAGTAGGTGAAGAGAAAGAAGATGGTTTATATGCTTCCTTACCGTTTTGCGGTCTGGATTCGGAATAAATTACATATGCCTTCACTATTGGGTGAAACGATTTACTTCACGTAGGTGATAATGACATACGTTATGCCATATTTCCAATATAATAACGGATATAACATTGAATTTTTTTTCTGTACAGATGCCTGGCCAAATTTACCTCAACACAGGAGAGTTGGTCACAAGAGGACGTGACTATGGCATCGTAGCTGCAGAGGAGGCGCTTGGACTGCAGGTAAGTCATCTATCACATGTCGATCTAAGTGCGATTTATGCCGTTCTACTTATTTATTTTATGCTTATTGATCTAAAATTGAAACTCGTTCATTTCTGAGGAAATGTTTAATGTTTAAAGCCAATATTAATCTTATGAGGTAACACCATTTACTATTGCCCATCTCATGATATGAACTTTAGCCCACTCGACCAATCTGTCGCTCAATTTGTGAGCAAAAGACCTTTACCAAAGTACCATTCTAATACTGGGTATCAAAATTTCTTACCCAATTGCTTTCTGATCCCATTGCCCATCTTGCTGCGCCAGAGGCTGTTGATCAGCGTCGGATCGGCCCTGCGCCATTCCCTCCAACCCGACAGGGTCCTCCTGACTCCTCCGATCGGGAAAGGGCTCGGCGTGCTTTGGGGGATACCCGCCTGAGGTGAGCCGTGCGCTCCTTGTGGTGCAGGTAGACCTGTAGCTTAGAAACAATAGGGTATAGGTGATTAGGGAAATGGCTTGTTGAAGTGAAATGAATAAAACGATCTAAATTTGCCTGGAACACTGAAGTGATCCTGTGGAGTATTAGGCCACCTTCAATTTCTATCTAACCTGTGGTGTCTTAAGCGATGCTAAGCATTTTTTCTTTCTTCAACTTTTCTTCTAATTCAGTAGTTTAACAGTTAGAAGCAGAGTTAGTTAGCAAAAACACTAATTTTGCATTTGCTGTTGTTATTATGGAATCTGCAATGTTCCAACAGTCTTTATAACCGGTATATGACTTGTAATGACCTATAGAGCGCACCTTTTTTAGATTCTACTATACCAAGAAACAGATAATCGAATGAATATCACGTTTATGGGCAAATGGAAAGATATTTCATATTTCACTATTATACAGAGTTAAAATGGAAACCTAACCAATTAGGAAGCGAGAACCTTTTATTTCGAAACACAAACAACTACTATTCATCGAAACGTCGCCTTCAATTTAACGAAATTATGAGATATGCTTAATATGTTTCCTGTGAGGGGACGTAGGGCCCAATTAGCGCTGCAGTTCACAGTTTGCTCCCCGACTGTCCTAAACAAACATGCTTCCCTACTTCACTATTTACATTCCTTTCGGTCCGAAATATTCGGGCGTTTGCTGAAAAGATCCCGTCCGTATCGGACCCCCGCGAGCCCTTTCGATTTACGACATTTCCGTGGGTAAGAAGGTAAATCGGGGGGATCGGACGGACCGAGTCTAACGTTATCGGCGGAAAAGAAATAATTGTTAGACATGCGTAAACTTACCCATGATATCGAAAAGGGCCAGCACGAGTCCAGTGGTGAATAGCCAGCCCATCACTGCCTGCAGACGTCGGGAGACTCATTCAATCAGCATTCCGTATCTGCGGTCGGTTAATTTTCGAAATTAACCATCTCACAATGGCCTTCGTGCGAGGGTCAAAGGTGGCGTAAAGTTGCTTAGGTCCGATCGTCTCCTTCGCCCCCTTTCGCTCGCTCTCTTTCCCCTTCTCGGGCCCTCTCCCTCTAGCACACATACACACAAGCTATTACCTTTTGGCGGCGATTCCCTCGATTTTGGCGTACACGCCTAATTCGCCACGGGGAGACCGTTCCGCTCCTGTGGACCGAAAACCGAGGATTAGTGACATTGTAAGGGAATTTCTTTTATTTGTCAAAGGGAAATCGACGTAGGCTTTGCGGCCGTGAGTGAATGCTATCACAATCCTGTTTTGAATAGAATAAGTTTATTACACGTAGCGGCAGATATTGATAGATTTTTTTGAAAGTATGAATTACAGTAAGATTTTATGTAAAATCGACTTTACAGAATTTTTTGTGTCCCTGAAATAATGGAACTTTATTTGAAAATCTGATTGGAAGTTAAATCCGGACAAGCATTATACTCTAGCATTGAATTAATTAACCATTAATTACTCATTTATGTCCATTCAGGCATGTTCGTGTATAACTACACTGTTTGAATAATATTTTGAAATAATGGATTCCACAACGTGTATGCAGGTACTATTATACATTTCAGCTGAGTAAAGGAAATTAGTAAAACGCAGCTTTAGCTGCAATAATGTCGGAATTCGTAATTAATTCCGCTTGAAATATTCAAACATGGGTATTGTAATTTTTATTAGAAACGAAATTTCATTCCATTTGGATCATTTTTAGCGCAATGAATAATTAGAAATATTTATAATATGGTTTATAAATTTAACAACATACTTCTCGTTTATATGTTGATACATAATCATACAATTAATATTTGAACATATACCTACTTATATAACGTGTGTATGCAGTTTATTTTACTTTCTAATTTTTAGTCAACAGTTATCCGTACCAGCATACAGTTTGCCCATTTTTCCAAATTAAATTGGAAATAACCCAAATAATCTACGAACGGTATATCAAGTTCCACGAGTTGCAGAATTCATTTTACAATCTCCTTTCTAATAAAAATTCCGTTTCGTCTAGAAAAAGAGAAAAGTTCGTAGTTTGACCAAGTATTCATAACAAGAAAAACTTCAAAGCGAATTTCGGCATTGTAATTGAATCAGTTGAAACACCGACACATATAAACGTACATACATACTTCATGTACGTGTTTACGAAGCTTTGAACAAATTTTCATTTTACTTCTGACAACAATCGAGAGGGTTCATTTAAATTTCCTAAATTGAATGAACGTGGAATTTTGTTGGTTGTTGGGAAGGAACACTTTATTAATGAAAAAAGTTCATAGGGGCGGCATGTAACATTACAAAGGATTAATTTTAATTGTTTTACACAGTGTTACGCTTCCATTACTAAAGAGAAGGCGTAACAGACACGTGAGTAATAGTACAAAAGGATTTTTATATTTGTGTAAGCTATTCATTTTTCTTCGAAAATTTTTCGATTTTGACTTGATGCTTGAACTAATTTATAAACATAGTGGCTTTTGAGTCGATCTGTGATGAAATATGCTACCTTTTCATTCAAAGTCCAGCAATATTTATTAAGAAATTAGTACATTCGTAAACAGTTTGCGATTATCTGTGATCTACTTAATCACTGTTTAAAACGATGGAAAATGTAGAAGAAAATTTAATGCATAGATACAAGCAGCATCGTAAAATACTTGTTGTTCACTAATGCCATTACATTGATTTAAGTATGATAACTATAAGTATAATACTAAGAATATTAAGTGGTTACCAACACACCATGTTTCCCTTGGTAAATGTTTGATATGCGTTATGCGAATTTCTTTTTACATGTCTGTATAGAAGAGAACAGAATAAAATTTTTATATCATATTTATATCATTCTACTTTTAGTTTAATCATACTAAGTCGATTTATTTCTAATATACTAACGAAGCTCTCATATGGTCATCAGATATGTTAAGTGCATTTGTACATACTCTGCTTTGTTCTTTTAAATGTTTCTGTATCTCTACTTATATTGGATAATGAATTTATATGCTTAGTCTATTTTAAATTTTTGTGGAAATTACATTCAGTTAACGTCAATAGTGGTGTGTTTTGTATTTCAGAGTTATTATGCATTTTACTATTTGTTAACATAACAAATCTTTTGGTTTCACATTCTATCTGAAGAATCTGGAAACTGCCTTCGTTTTGGTTGAAATTCGTGGGAAACTTTACTGCAAGCCTTAAACCTCTAGTGCAATGAAGGCGAGTTTTCTTATTCGCAACTACATATAAATACACTTTCAGCTGAATTGCCTTCTATGTACATTTAAGACATATTGGGGTGGATAGTTCACATCGATTTATTCTAAATTGCAGCCGTTCCACTTTTCACCCTCATCTCACATGCAGATCCGACATAGTTGGGCAGATTGCGCTCCACGTAAGAAGGGAGATTTGTTTTTGTTCCGGCTAAATAATTCTTCGCCCCGGCAAACAAATGAACCAATCTAGCGGATGAAGAACAAATCTGCCGGATTCGATTTAATTAACTAAAACAAATTCCCGGTTTTAACATGACAAACGTTCCTGCATTCCTCTTAGAGGGCAGCTCGGTTCGCAGTTCCGGCGCTTCGAATAATTAAAATCGCCGTGTTAACTATTAAACTGCTTGATATCATTTAATCGCGTGGTGTAAATCACGATTAAAGCACTTCCAAGCTTTAATTCTATTTCGTCGGGATTTGCATCAGCTGCGAATCACGTGAGGGAAAATTGTAAAATGCAGATGGGAAGAGTATATATAAATAATACTAAACTGTACGAAATAATACTAAAACCACGACTTTTTGTGTCATCAGCTGATGTTAGACTAGATTAATAGACCAGTTTTGGGATGGTACACCTGGTTCCTTACTTCAACTTAGATTATTTTGTGGAAATGCTCAAAAATTTGTGATACAAATCATAGTTTACACTTATTGTAATTGAAAGAATGATTTTATATCACCAGAATATCACATTTTCAATCGCAAGATTAGAAGCAAGAAAGCCATGGTTGTGTCACCGCGCGAAATTGATATCGCTGCATTATGCGTGCGCAGACCAGGTGTGCCACCTCTACAACAATTTCAATAGGAGTTTTCCCCTTGTCCAAGGTGGGTGATTTCCTCCGTTCACCACTGATTCTTATTCCAAACATTGACCAAAATACTCACATGTGCAATAACTCGAGTGACCGCTAATCTAACTTCCCATAGACGCAATGGAAGTTGCGCCTCGTCTAACTTGCACACGCGATATAATCCCGACTTCCTGTGCCGCTAATCAAACTCCAAATCGTAAGGTAAAGTGAAATATTTCGAAATATCGTATTTATGAATACGGATGGCTTGCTTAATTTTTAAGTGTACGCCTATACATCTACGTCAGGGCTTCACCGTGCCGAATCGGGAGATGCCGATTTTCAATTTGATTCGGCAAATATTGACCCCCCGGTGAAATCGAAAATGTAAACTTTACTTTAGCTACGGTTTCCTACACGTGAATTGTTTACGGATCGACTACATGTGCGCATCCGGGAGGGATCTTTTCTCTTCTCTGGAAGTACATATAAATGTATTTTCGGAAGAGGTGAAGGAAATAAGTGGGTTGTCGAATAAAATCCTTATGGAAAATCCTTTGGCAATTTACTAGAAATCGCTAGACAACTACCGTGCTCGACGATTTTTGTTTCACAAGAAAATAAATACACAAAATTAATTTATACATGATAATAAGTGACTAAAAAGCGGTTATTAAATTTCTAATTATATGCACTGATCAATGTTTAGGGGACATTGCGTAACACTAGTAGTCGTTTTGTGCTAAACACTTGAAAATAACGACTAATTTTCCTTTGGCAGAGAATCGTGAAATGCAACTCCCTGTTGCCGAAGAAGCAAGTAAGAAATACAATGAACTCGAAGAATACGAAGGGAAAACGAAATTTCTTTCTGACAGTATCGCGCGATTTGGTTTAAATGAGAACTTATGTATGCTTGCTACAGGGTGAATCATAGGTCTGAAATAAGGTTAGACAAAATTTTCTTCCTACTTATTTCAGGCTTAGAACAGGCGTGTTTGACATTTTGGCAATCCGTCAGCACTATAACTAAATCACTATATAAACAAAATAACGATATAATTAAACATAAATGCCGACGCAATGTTTCTCCATTTAGTGCAGCGATAAAGGAATGCTAATCAATAATATCACCTGAAAACTTTTCTTCCTACTTCATTACATGCTGTATCCATTTCTTCCAATTTTCTGCAGTTACTTCCTTTACAGCTTCATGCAGAAGTCTCCTTATGGCTCCCAAGTAGAAGGCTATGTTTTACTTGCTACTTTACCCTTTACTTGTGTCCATATTGATTCTATAGGCCATTCCATGTAGCCATTTCATCGATTTGCTTTGTGTTGCTTAACGATATGCATAAGTTCACTTATTCACTCATTCCGAACACGTCTTAAGCCGTAGACATATCGCCTAACCGAATTTACCTAAGATACATTAGCGGATGCTGAAACTTTCCGTATAAATTTCGCCTTCCGTTCCCGAAGTGCCCGAAGGAGGGGTTCGCTTTAAACTTGGAGATTGAGCATGGAATCCGCCGACCGACTCTAAACACGGCCAGATTAAAATGACGGTTATTTATCCCGCGCGCTATTGATACGAGCCGAATTTTAAATCGATGAGCTTTAGGGAGCGGCGTATATAGAATTTAATTTTCTGACCGAACCCCCGCTTCGAGACGTAAAGAACGAAGACCGCATCCATTAGGTTTTAATTTGCTCCATTAAATAATTCATTAGTGGTCCGGGGACGAATGGCAGCCTTACGACTCGCTCGGAGCTCGGGAAAAATTGAGGCATGAGCCCGGAAGGTGTTTCTGCAGAGGAGGCACATTTACTTTACTTAATTAGGATGTGGTTAATGTTAATTGGAGTTTTACGGCTCTTTTTTCCTCAAAAGACGAGATTACTTTTTTACAGTTAAAGGAAGAACAAATTAAGAAAACGATACTCTCTTATTAATGTCGAATACTTTGCAATTGAATTTTTAACTAGTTCTTAATTTCCAGTTCATCGCATTTATATTTCTCAGCTCAGGTAATTTGCGCCTATCCGTATATAAGGTGGGATAAACGTTAAAGTTATTAATACTGTACACTCTGCTTTATTTAGGGATAAGATATGCTTCTACTTGTCTGGGTATGCAACTAAACAAAACATGAGATTCTGGTCTACCGTAAATCATTACTAATTTACAGTACTTCCTCTTTATACCCGGAATCTGAATAAGTCTTTAGATTACGATGGTCCCGTAGGGTAAATTTTCAAAATATGAATAATAGTTGACAGTGATGTGTTAAGAAAAATTTTGTGTCAATTATCATTTCGTATAAGGAATAATGGCAGATTTTTTTGATTATTGAATGATCCCCTACTCGTATACAGGAGGAAATGTGTGCACAAACTCTATTGAAAATAAATGTTAATTCAGATGATAAGATGGTAGAAAGAAGACAATTACATGTAGGTACGTGTAATTCTTGTATTGTTTTCGTGGAGCAGCTTTTGTCCACTAGCCACTAGTGAGCTAATACATGTCCTTTTATTATTTCGACAAGTTAAAATCCAAACACATGTTAATATCCCATCGTTGCCTGTCTCGAACATATTGAAAATTCTTAATCTGAAAATCTTAAGGCGGCAGATTTTAGGAGGTTTACTCCTTTAAAGCTACGGGCAGTTTAAGCTCATGAGAACGCTAGGAAATATGTTAGACATGGTAGTAATGATATTAAAGAAAAACTTTCAAAGTTCATCTAATCCAAACGGCCTTAGAAATCACCATTTTTTATTTATTACACGTTAATCGCGTCGTCTTGCTAATCTTCCCTTAAAAATTCCCCTACTTCACAGCCTTTAAATCGATGCTGGCTTCTCTTCTAGCAGACAGAGGCATTAACAATTGAGCACGAGTCAATAAGTTTTGTTTTCACTGAAAAGTAAACTCTGAAAAAATAATCTCCGCGTCCTGTAGAAACGGAATTCGGGATGTTTCGGCCTCTCCGAAATAAACGCGGATTGCAAGGGAAATACAACGAATGATCTCCCATTTTTATTCCTGAAAAATTGAACACAGGGAACGGAGAAGGTAATCAATAGTGGTGTTCAACCAAAGAGACTCGATAAATATTTCCAGAGTATTTTTTTATACTGTCATACCAAATTGTGCAGTAAATCATATCATTCAATAGCACATCATGAATGTAACAAGTATTATAAACTGCTTTTCATGTGTATGAAAATGTTGGTAAATAAATAAATAGAAAATAGAAATATATGCACCACATACATTTTAATTCATATACATATTAATTGTATTGTACTGTATATGCACCTTATTCGTTTATAATGAAGTTCAGGAGATATCTTCCCCTTTTCTTGTGATAAGACTGCATTTGCGTCACACTCGAATTTTGAATTATAACGAAACTACTGAAAAAGTAATAACAAAATGACGTATGTTTTAAAGTATACTTAGTATAAGTACCTAGGCATGTTCCCTAGTTATTTCTCTGATGATTTAGAGTCAAAAGTTGTTTCTACTTAACTTTGCGCCAAAATCCATTGGTAAAGTAGAACATAAATTTACAGTTGTCTATTGATCCTCGTTTCTATCACTATATTTCACGCCAAGTTCCTAAGTGATCCCCCACCCCTATCTAAAACATCCCTAAGAAGATATCACCGTTTATAAATTATTCCTGGCGGCAATATTCCTTGTCACCTATACAAACACGGATCGAATATGAATTTCTGTTAATACGTTAATCAAATCCCTCCCACGATAGGCCTTCACGCTCCCTACTCGAGGGTATTAACGTATCCAACGTGCATTTGATTTAATTAAAGATGAAGGCCGATATTGACTTTGATCCTGTGCCCCAGCACGGAATGCATTTACTCCAAAGGGCGTATGCTATTACGAGACGCATTGACACCCACCCCTATTCCTGTCGAGCGGGATATTTAATTAATGATGAATGTACGTGGGTGTGTTAAAAGCACTAAGTTTTAAATAAATAATAAAGAAAAATCGATGTCGAGATGCTGCGAACGTTTTCTTTGAGATAAAAATTGGTTATTTTTGGTCGATTTTTTGTTGGAACTATCTACGCTCTATTCACCAAATTTTAATCTCAAATCCTATTATTGGCTCATCCATGGCTGCGTACTAATTGGTTGTTCGGGCGCCTCATATTCGAATATTAATTAAAACAATACAGGGAGTGCAATCCATTAATGTTTCCATTTATTACGTGAATTTCATGAGCACATGCTTCAAACTGAAATATACAAGCACATTTTATATTTGATGGTTTAATTAAAAGGTGTTCTCAACATAATAGGTTGCAGTAATTTTAAGAACTTTGAAATATTCGAGGGGTCTTGTGGTAATCAAGTGTAATATAATTTACGTAGTATGACGGTAATTTCTTTAGAAGGTTCCACTTTAGGAGGGTATTACAACGTGTATTCTGTTAATATTTTAGGGCAATTGGGCCTTAAATTCCATTTCTTGTGGTGACAGAAGTTATATGAAACACCAATAGAAAGGCGGTTTTGTTGTGACGTGTCGAATTTTCCATTATAATAGTTTCTCGAGTTTATACTTTATAACACGTATATAATTTTCTTGATACATATTTTTTTATGTATTTATTGGACACATTTATTCTTAAAACTGCGTGACCAAATGCATATTATTCGCAAAATTTTCAAATTAGCCTGCTTTTCACAAATTTTTCCAACAACAAAACAAGTGTTCTTAATATGGTGAAATTTTATTGTAAATGTTCTCTAATAAAATCCAATTTTTATTTAAAATACAAGAAAATGTTGCATCGTATTTACGCTTGGTGTTTTTCTGCTGTATCACTTTATATAAAAAATATATGTTTAGATTAGATCCCATCGTAGCCGAGCATGAAAAAAGTTGTACAATCCCCGCTAATCGAGGATTAAAGCTCGAGATTAGAACACATCGGATACAAAGCGATCGATCTCTGGGGTAGAAAAACTTTTACGATACGATGTTATTATCCTTTCTTTTTGTTGGGGAGCGTTTGTGAAACCATCATGGAATTCATATATCATTTTTCGGGTCAAGGAGGAAAAAATGAGGGTGCGGGATCGAAGGGGATGTCTTTATTTAAGATGTGCCGGGGGGAAAGTAACGAGACGAGGAGTAACATTTTTATTCGAATTTTGTTCTGTGAGACTAAATGAATCATTCGTTTTGGGCATAAATATGGCCTCCCATAAAAATTCTAGGAGGATACGAATATATCAGTCAAATTTGTGTCGATTTAATTGTTCCCTATTCTAATGTATAGTAAGATTTCGGTGTAGTGAGATTATTTGTCCTTTTTTTTTGCTCTACAGGCAGTTTTGCCTTCCTTTGGTCCACTACACCTTAAAATCATTCCCACTGAATGGCAAGAAAGCCATACAATCCACAGTTTTTCGTAAACCTGCAAGATTTCTAGCTAGTTTTCTGAAGTAACCTAAGAAAATTTAACAAGAATTTTGAGAACATTCAAGACAATCTGAATGAATTTTTACTAAAACTGTAGGAATTTTAGGAAATATATAACAGGGACATGACAACTTCAATTTTGAAAGTTTTTTCCTTTATTTGTGGTATAATTGTTATTTGGACCATAAATCCTACTTGCATCGATCAGAAAGATGGTTGGAAGATCTCCAACTTCCAGCAAAGCGACTCTTGAGCAATGATCATTTAATATCCATCAATCAATAGTAATAAGCGACCTAAAAATATAATTATTTGAATCCGGTTCACCGAAATTCTTATGACGATTTCAAATTTGGCGCTTAGGCACTACCAACAAAATGGCCGGAGCTCTTTCCAATTTCTCATTAGAACTTCAAAGGCGCTGTTCCTTGTGTCGCTTCTGGTGTTAGTATAGACTTTAAAATTTCAACTTTGAGGGCTTAAGGACAATTTTAAGGACGCTGGCCTCCCTTGTATACTTCTGAAAGTTCGTCAAGTTTTCCTTACAGTTAATGTAAGGTGTAGTACCATTTTGACAAAAACTCAGTGAAATTCTTTTTAAAGTACTTTAGTTGGCTTACAATTTTATGAAGTATTACCTTAAACAAAAGTGTTTTGAGGTATCTTAACTTGTGCAGATTAACCCCGGCGGCAAAAACACATGGTAACATATACAAGCAATTTTTTTTAAAAATAGTGACTCACTTTGCGCATAAATTCTCACAAGTGATACATGGAAATCCCCTTTAATGAGTTTTATCATTTATCGTACAAAAGGATGCTTTCAGCTATAAATCCATGCAGCAAAGAAACAACACTGGATTTTCACGACACCACCCACAATAGTGTGTATATGCTCTAGAGCATGTAAATGGATTCTTTTGTTTTCAGACGAAACGAGAGAAAAATATCTGCAAGGCAAGGGGTAATCCTCGGTATAGATAATTTTCCTTGCTTGTCCAAGGGCGAAAAATTTAAAACTTAATAAAAATAAAAGAAAATATCGTAACCCAGGCTTGAGAAGCCGAGGCGATGAAAAGAATAATTTGCATTTGATAGAATTGTTTTCCTTCGGGGAGGAGCTTTCTGAGAAAAATCTTTTTACCTACTGCAGGTTTATGTATTAAATTTGTGAAGCAATTTACATATATTTGAATGGCTAATTTCAATAATTTTCCCCAAGGTTGATAGTGAATAAATTTAATTAAAGAAATTTTTGAAACTTGCATTTAATTACACAGCATCTTCATGAAAATTTCAAGAGTAAAATATTCTTTTCTATATGAATATTGTATTCATAAGTAAAAATATTCTTTTATCTTTTCATTCCCATGACTGAAGTTTCGAAATTGTATAATTAATAGACAGTTGCCATTATGGCCTAACGAATACACCATTTAAAAGGAGGTAGGGTATCTTTGTTGTTATTTTTGGATAAAATAGATTTAACATTGGTCAGCTATCTCTTTCAAAAACATTAGGTATAGTAGGTGAAATTAGAGATGAGACGTATAAAGTGTGTAATACTCTTTCAAAATCCAAATATCCACATAATTCAGACCAATAAGAAAAGTTTTAGAGTTGTTTACTGTTTGTTTTCTGCGACAGTTAGTTAGTCAACTTGTTTTTTATAAAAAGGCTTCCAGACTTATCCATAACAATAACAGAGATACACCAACAACAACTTTAACTGAGTGAGTGAAAAAAGCTCAACTAAACTGTCTGAGATTCAGTGACATTTAAAAAAAGGAAGAGAAACACAAACATTTGCGAACAAACGCAAACGGCGTAGAATGAAAACTTGAGAGAAATCTCGGCCAGGCAATCACATTTACAGGATTTTCCAAAGGACAATCTACCCTTCTCCCTCGACTGAAGCACAATGCTTTGTGATTTGTAAACATCATGTTTGAATGCACCCTACCGTATAACCGCATTTTATCTGCCATAGAACGAAAGTGTATCTGTGTGTCACTATTTTTAACAAACGGCGACTGATGGATTTTTTGGTTATCTTGTGTATCTTGCCAATTTCCGAGGATGCCCCGGAGAATCGCGAAAAGCGCATTATTTCAGGAAGATAAACGCTCAAGCCGTGGAAAATGAATTTGTCAGAATTGAGTTGTAGGGCAGATATTGTTCGGGATGTTCCGTCTGTCGGGGGGGGGGGGAAATCTTTTCTTTGTTATCCGATTACGGAAACTCTTCGGGCTGAATCTACACACATGGGCGACCATCAGAAACTGTGCGAAATACGTGAGGCTGTAATACAGGGTTTCCAGTTAACGTCGGTTACGTATGGAATCGCGTTCCCTGTATCACGCTTGAAATATGCATTTGATTTACTTATTTACTTTACAGCTCACAGCAAAATATCGTTCGATTTTTGAAAGTTCTCAAAAACGTTCAAATTGTAGTTGCTTAGAGCAAAAAAAAGTTGCCACAAAAGTTTACATTTATAAGTACATATTAGCTTTACTTAAGATTAAAAGACATCAAAGATTCAAAGATTTATTAATGAATGGACTGCCCTTATGTGTTTTGTTAAGTTACAATTTTTAGATTCGTGGCAATAAAATAATTTGAGATATCAAATAATCGAATTCAGTTTGATTTTAAAACGGTTACATACAAAAGCACTCTGATATTTGATATCGTGGCGATATTTTTCGAACAACAAAAACCCAAAAGCCATTAAGATCCCGAAGTGACGGTAACCTCAATTCATTACGTCTCAGACGTGGATTCCTCTTTCATTTCCCCCGAAGAAGTTTAATAATTCCATCTCCTTATTCGGAACCAAACAAAACATCCATCAATATCAATTCCCTTCATCTTATATATCGATAATAAATTATCAGCCTACGCGAGTGAGAAACCCGCAGGAAATAGAGTATCATGAGTGCTTCGAATCACTTCAATTTATTCCCCACGGTGGGTTCATATTTCACGTTTATTCAGAGAGCAAGCAGACATCCTCCACTCTCGGAAAATTGTTTCTTTCGTGGGAAAGTTGTTATCTTCGAAGGCTTTTTCGTATTAGCTTAAAAGTTGTTACTGTCGCTTGATAAATTCGGCACAAAGTTTCGGGCGAAAACCGAGCCTTTATATTAAATTCTCGAGTTATGAAAGGAACTGAGGAATCGTAGAAACTCGGGGAATTTCGGTTTTATCGGGGAAATTTGATGGATGAAAATTTACGAACGAACTTATTTTTATTTTATAGATACCACTGCCTGGAATGGTTTTAAACTCATATTTCTTGCGACATTGGACGTGTACGTGTACAATTCGAAAATGTATCGAACAGTACAGCGATAAAGAGAGCCTGCAGGAACTGTAAATTGAGAATAATGAGGAGTTAGCTGATGCGCTCATGGGCTTTTGGCTACTACCGTAATTACTATTGTATTACATTGGTCTTGCAAATTACACGTGATGAAGCTTGTAGGGTCGGATGATTTAAACATTTTACAGTATACTTTTTTCAGAAACTTTTCAGAATTCAGAAGATTTGAAATGTCTGCAGTGAAAATTATTCGATTTTTACCCAAATATTTCGAAAAACATGAACGTATCATAAATCACTTGTTTCTCAGATGCCAGCAAAAACAAACGTGTCAACAGTTACTAGTAACATATCTGAAATTTCAGTAACGAGGGAAGTTCACGTGACGATATCTGCAATTCCAAGTTTTGAAGCGGCCAAAATGAAATTCCTCAAGCATGAACTTCCCGTCTCATTAGAACTTTTTAATCGGCGGTATTCCTCGTCTACTCCTCCCTCTGGAACGCTTGTTATTTCCAATCAACGAATCCAAACATTGTGTGCGAAATGTCTTCGCTTAAGTACGACGAGACTTGCGATATCTCGACGAAGCGCCCGAAACATCCCTCATAATCAATCCATAAAACAAACGATGCTATTCGCTCCGAATCTCGATCCGCTGGCGTAGGACAGGAATGACCCCGTTTTCAACAAATGTCTGGCAGTCATCGTACATACACATCCAAACGCGATATATCATCCGAGGCAAATTAACCGTCTATATCCTCAATTCGGCTGTAAATCTCGCATTGCAAGAGTTAATGACTAGTCGGTGTTCCGATGGTAATTTAGATATTTCCCTCGGCCGGAGGAAGTGCCGAGCGGTTGCGAATCCGGCAGAGTACGTGTAAAAAGAATACGTAGTAAACCAACTACGGAGGCAGTTCGTTTATAGGAATTTTAGTTTTAAACACAAGCACTTTAGGCAACATTTAAAAAAGTTGTGTCACTGTGGAATACATGGAGCACTCGAGTGCTTTACCATGTAACGTTTAACTTTGTGCTGCCCAGATAAAATTAGTTAGAGGAGAGGAACTTTAATAAATGATCCTTTACAAAATGGTTCAGTTGTTGATACATACCTTTGAATTAAGTATATTTCACTAAGTACAGTTTTTTTCCAATAAGTAGAGCATGGAAAATTTATTGCACTTTCATTGCTGTGCATTTAGGAAAAATGCTTTACTTCTTCGCAAGGGACAATCTGGATTAAAGCTTAGCTACATCTTTCATCTGACATATTTATTGTTAACGATACGCAGCTGTAGTAAATTGCCAAAACTACCCCCACAACCCTTAACGCAGTTCTCCCCTAAAAGTTTCGAAAAAACCGTAATTTTTTCCATTTAATGAAGCATTGAGTATTCGTTTCTATTTAATTGCTGTAAATTTATGAAAAATACGATTTTATTGCTTCATCCCTTCACAACGAATAGTGGGTAGTCGTGCTTAAGGTTCAAGCCACACCATCTACCCCCATTTGCTCGTAACCAATGAAGGTAGCGCAATTCTCGCCCCGTAAAAGTCCAAAACAACTGTAAAATGATTTTAGCGTCAATAATCATGGAGATTGCGATTCAATTGCTGATTTGTTACTTGAAATTCATCTTTAATGTTTGCGTAGAGATTTTTTTTAAGAATTTTTTAATTCACTAATGGAGTATTATTCAACAGTTTACCTTATTACCTTTCTTCCCTTATCCCTCTTACCTACCATATTACCTTCCCATTTTACTTTCTCTCAGGCCCACCTCGCTTCGCAAGGCAGAGCACCGAATCCCTTTTTCATTTTACCTCTCTTCTCCCTCCGCACTACCCTTACCGACGACCTCTTCACCTCTCCCCCTAGCGGACGAGTTACCTAACCGACAAATTCGGACATCAGACTGTGCTCGTATTTTGCCAAACGTCCCTCAGTTACGCTTCAACTCTTAATCACTCGTAGTTCAAACTTTCCAGAACTATTTATTAATTCAGTGTATAACCGCTGTACAAATTTGACTGGAATCGCTTCAGTGGAACCAGAGTTATTAAGAATTTGCATTAGTTAGTAATACGTAAGCTCACGAAGTTTAGACTGTGCAACATATGCATTAATATCACATTAAATTCTGTTTCCAGGTTAACAATTTTCATCTCTAGAGCATACCTGTCTCTGTATTCATTACACAAGTACCCCTTGCCTTCCTAATGGGTAATAATGTACAGGAGTAATTGACATTTCAAAATACTCGTAGTTACGTACGTATCGAGACTAATTGGAATGTGTGCATCGACCATTAGATGTTTAATGTCATCAACAACTGGTTATATACATGCTGATACAAAGCTTTATTACAATACATTTAGAAATTTCAACTCTAAAGGGAAATTCGATACCGCTTCATTAATTAATCGTATGATGCTGCTAATTGAACCTTTCGGAATAATTATGTCTACGCGATTTTACTGTGTTTTGTGTACTTTTGTAATACGGGGGAGTCAATTGTGAATTATGAACAAGAGCTTCACTTTTGTGTAGATTTTCTGTCTTCAGCAGAGGGAAATATTTTTTCCTGTTTTCATTTTTTCTTGAGGTAACTCACGACTGATTGGAGTCAATCCAAGTTTTTGTTTAAGTGATTTAATATCGCATGAACATTCTAATCGGTTTCTCAATTTGCCTAAAATGTTACATCGTCTGTATTTCCCAAGGGATTTCCTTTCGAGGCTGTTAACCTGTGTACGCCTTGATTTATGTACGCCATCATAGACAGCTAGTTAGAAATCCTCCTAATTCGACATAAAGGACTATTTCGAGAATCAATATACATACGTATCAGCAGAATGTCAAGCAGGTAACATTAATAGCGAGACTATGTTCATTTTCCGATCGAGATGGTCACGTATTTACAATATGGACCGTCTATCTTTTCGAACTTGGTATCGAGAATATTCTTCTTGCTGTAAAATTTTGTCTGGCGTTCGTACTCGAAGGCGTTTAGGTTTTCAGCTCACGTTCGTCATTCCTAATCAAGCTATTTCGGTGGTATCCACTTGCATAGCGAAGTTCTCCTTGTTTTTCGACATGAAACCGTAGCTGTAAGGAAAAAGCTTTCAGTGGGATAAAAGTTTTGAATTGTGCATGCATAGATCGGGCACTGTATATACAAACAGGGAGAGAAATAATAAATTGAGTCAATTTGAAACGCGGCGCACGCGCCCTCTACCCCGGATCTAC
The DNA here is from genome assembly GCA_963576515.1 of Cryptocephalus primarius. Lineage (NCBI taxonomy): Eukaryota > Metazoa > Arthropoda > Insecta > Coleoptera > Chrysomelidae > Cryptocephalus > Cryptocephalus primarius. The sequence goes on from OY754941.1 coordinate 15,668,731, forward strand.
GAACTGTAAATGCTTTGGCGGGAAATTTGAATTTAACATGTATGTTATTAGGTATATTAACATATTAGGACACTCCACAACGCAACTGTATCTGAAATGTGTTTGTAAGCAACCAATAGATGGAGATTGCATTGGAGTGGTATAATAAGTACAATTACAATATATAAAAATGCTGTAAGGGAGACTTTTTCCAATTATAATCATAGAGGTCAAAAAGCATGTCGGCCACAATTTGACATCCACTTCAATTTCTCAAATATCAGTCATACATTTGAAAATAAATGTTCTTCGCTCCTTACACCTCGTCTAAAGAAGTTAGAGAACTCTCGATTCATGGTAATTTACATCCACCGTTCCCGATTCTAAACAGTCGAGACAGATGCAAATTTTCACAAATCCCCGCTAACTTTATCCCCAAGCGAGTTAACGTCTTTAACGCCAGGCAAATTGCGGCATCGTTCGTTACTCGAGGGCATTTAAAAAGATTCCGACTTGCACTAGAACGCAGTAATTTTCAGGCTTAAACGGCGACCGGGGGATAAGAGCGCCGAAGTTGTCGATTCGACCGTCGAAAGTTTCGAATAAAGTTAAGCGATAGGTATATGTGAAAAAGTCGAGCTACTTAAAAGAGGGAGAGATGGTGGAAAGTTCCCTCGGACGGCTTGAATATTGAATGAAAATCAAAAAGTAAACAGGTCCCGTAATGTATTCGGCTTTGTGAGATTTTCGAGGGATTTTCGATTTCTAGCAATTTCATCTCCCCTGCCGCTTTCTACGAAAAAGAAAATTTTTATGAAAAAGAAAAACTTCGGCTAACTCTGAAGTTTATCGTTGAAAACTCTTTTATCTTGATACTAATCCGTAAGCATTTGCAGTAATCGCGACTTATTGTTACAATTTGCGTAACTTAATCAACAATGATTTTATACTTTTTCAAAGAAATTCGGCCCAATATTGTAAATATTTCATTGCCCGCCAGGTATTGTAATCACCGAAATTCCCAGTAGCAACCAAGATGCTTAACGACCCTTTAAAGTGATCTGCTCTGAAATAATTACTTTATAGTGATAGTAACACATCATCGTACTAAAAACTTCCTAATATAAGCAAATGCTGTAATATTAGTTCAACTGTAAAACTAAAAATTCAAGGGAAAATTACCCCTGATAGACAAAAATGTTCGGTTATTGTCTTTTGCGGATAATTTGGGTAGTTTAGTCAAGGAAAATCTCGAAAACTGAATGATTTTGTATTTAACTACGTTAAAGATGGCGAAACTTAGATGCCATGATCTTAATAGCTTATACAAAATTACAAATTTTTATCGAGTTGAGATCACATCTAAAGGTATCCAAAAACTACCGCCACCTTTCTTCGTATCGCCACATTTATCGTCTCATGTGTCATTTCGAAATGCTGTCACGCCATTTTACACTCCATAACTTCACGAATTTTAGTATGGTCACCATGTTATAACTACAACCATTTCAAATATATCAAGTGAATAACCTTGTATTTTAAAATTTGTTGGAGTCGCTTGATCGAAATTCAAAACGTTCTGAAATATAAGGTTATGACCATAAAGAAATTGTCCCATATCGACAAAGACGTTCCTCACCCTCGCGAACCGTCTTTGAGCAATCAAGCAACACCCTTCAAAGCGAGATAACGCGCTTATTTACAATTCACCTCCCATTCGAACCCTCAATGGAGCACTGCGTTATTTCAATTAGCCCCGAGTTAATTATTTTACGGGCATTCCTCGAAGTTTCCTTCTGGCGAGTCACACGCTCCAGACCTTCCCTTTCCTTCCGGCGGTTCTACGCTCGGGAAGCACGGGCGAAATTCCAAACTTTCATGGGGTGAATTACTGGCCGAGCAATCGGTCGGATTGAGGGCATCAAACCATCGGTTGATGGTATTTATTTCGTCCCTGTTAGAGGAGCGTTGGGAGGGGTTAGAGAAACGTCGATTCTCGGTTTATTAGGTTACTAGCTTAGTAACTGATGGTGGTATGTTATGCTTCAGTCCATAATGTGTTTCTGCTAGAAGGGATTGAAACGCATGAACAGAGAAATATCTAGTCAGGTTCCCTAGTATATAGTATATATTTTATATAGTATAAATACCTAGTTAGATTCGCTAGGAAAACGGGGTTTAACGAATCAACAGGTATTTAGCCAACTACAATTAAGTCCACCCGTCCGTAAATTTAAAAAATTGGGCTGGAGTCACGACGTCGCGACGTAGGTAATTAAAATAACGAATTTTTACCATTTTGCCCATCGATAACTCTCAAAGTACTTTAATTAGAAAGTTAATTTTTACAAAAACGATGGACGATATTTTTATATAAGTGCTATCCAAATTTGAAAGGAATCTGTCAGACAGAAACAAAGTTATTAACAGATTTATGCATTTATTAATCAACTTAGGACATGTAGTCGTCTTTTTCCTTCAAGAATAACTAGAATAACTACAATATAACGGCACCTCGTATGGTTTATCGTAATTTTAAATTCCAATTATTATCTCCGTCAAATTACACACCATTATTTCTCGTGATTATGCATACAGTTTCCACAGCCAGCATATAAGTTAATTTCCATTCTACAATCCTTAATCCAATTGTTGAAAGTTTTGAAAGTAACCCTATATCATCTGAATAACAATAGAAATTTTGAGCATGTAGTGTACACGTACGCATTCATACCGCCGGGATGTTCCATGTCATAATGTCATCCTCATTTTCTCATACAGCCTTTTGCTTAATTGTCTATCGTTCAAATTGCAGAGCAGACTGTAATAGACAACCCCACGCCCCTCTTCTTCTCTCCTAGTTTCCATCCACTTTAAATGCATTATGTTTAGCATGAGACAATAATGCAAAGAAAAAGGAGGCGAACTTTAATGAAAAGGTGGCACAAAACGGAAGTCGCTCCTTTTAATTTAGTAAAGTATAGGTATAACTGGAGTAAAGGAGATAGAAACGGTAAAAGGTAGTACGTAATGAACGAGCGAAAGATGTTTGTCTTTGAGAATTCTTAAAAAAAAAGAAATAAGGCCTACCTTTTTATTAACATCCCTAAGAAGCTTTTTTCTAAAAAATTACTCTCGACTCCTTAGTAGTCTCATCAAAGGCACCTAGATTAATCAACCTAAATGGATTGCGGACGATAGCCGAGAATTTTCCCTATAAATTTATGAGCGTTTGTTAGTACGTACAAAGTTCGCTCGTTAGTAGTCAGATATTAGTTGAGTTTACGTTGCCGAATGCGGCTTTGCATTTTACACCTGCGGTATAATAATTCAGAGCTGAGAACTTTCTAAACCAGAAGATTTATCCGAGGGAGGTCAAAACTTTCGGCTACTTATCTAAATGGATGGTTAAGCTATGAGGTTTTTTGGACACGAAAGTTTCCGCAATAAAATTTCTTTTGCGGCATAAAATCTCGCGCTTTTCATCTTGGGAATTTGATGAAACTTCTCGGGATGATTAAGACTAGTCTTATCATAAAACTTACCTAGTTTGATCATGATAACTCTAATAGTTTCGAAGTGATAGTAAATTGTTCAAGAATTTGACAGCAGTAGATTTTAATTTTCAAAAATGTCTAAATAGGTCATTTAACGTGGTTTTTTATACAACTCTGTAAGTTTATTGAGTGAAGTTTTTTCGTAAAACTGAAGAAACTTGATTCTGATAACTCCAGAAATTTAGGAGTTGTGGTAGAAGGTTCTAATCAAATATTTTTAGACTCCAATTTTCAAAAATTCATAACTTCTTTATTCAACTTGGGAATTTAATGAAACTCCTCAGGATTATTAAGATAAGTCTCATCATGAAACCTACAAAGTTTGAACATGATAACTCTAATAGTTTCGAAGTAATAACAAAAAGTTTGAAAGTCCAATATTACGAGACTCCAATTTTTAAAGATTTCTACTGACTATACTCAAATTCCAATCTTGATGAAATTCCTAAATTTATGAAAGATATTTGTTCTAAAATTGAAAAACCTTGATTATGATAACCCTAGAACCTTCGGAGTTGTAATAAAATCTTTACAAGTATAAAAATTTTAACTTTAATTTTCCAAAATTCGAAACTTCTTTATCAAACTTGGGAATTTGATGAAACTCCTCAGGATTATTAAGAGAAGTCTCATCATGAAACTTACCAAGATTGAACATGATAACTCTAATAGTTTCGATGTAATAACAAAAAGTTTGAAAGTCGAACATTGCTAAACTCCAATTTTCAACGATTTCTACTGAATTTACTCAAATTCCGATTTTAATGAAATTCCTAAATTAATGAAAGATATGTTTGTTCTAAAACTGATAAAGCTTGATTATGATAACTCTAGAACCTTCGGAGTTGTGATAGAATCTTTACAAGTATAAAAATTTTAACTGTAATTTTTCAAAATTCGGAACTTCTTTATTAAACTTGGGAATTTGATGAAACTCCTCAGGATTATTAAGAGAAGTCTCATCATGAAACTTACGAAGTTTTAACATGATAACTCTAATAGTTTCAAAGTAATAGTAAGTTGTTTTAAAATTTATTTAAAGCTACACCTTGACTTTCAAAGATTTTAAAATTCTATTACAAACTATTTATTAAACATGAATTTTTAATGAAAAACTCATTTATGCTGTATTAACTCATGACTTAACCGGTCGTTTAGAGTCTGAATTGTTACAGTATTGTACATAATAGCAAAATGAGGTACGGTAGTGAGAGATTTGTCAGAATTATAGCCAATGACGGTTACTATATGTAATATTGTCATCGATTTGTATATAACTTGTATATTTGTATTCAGTCTTAATATAAATCACAAACCAGTCATCACGGCAGTTTTGCTCTACGCTGCACCTGGTGACAGTATTGTGAACTAACGTATCTTTAACGAATGTTAATGTTTTTAAATAGATTGAATGTTACATTATCGCATCTCACATCAGTTTTGTAAATAAGTAAAATTTATCCTCATCAGAAATTCAGAATCGTTCCTTTTCACATTTCTCCATTCTTCGACTGTTCACAATAATCCCTGCGCGCCAAGCGAAAAACTTGTATTGCACCACCACCACCACCCCCATCACCATTGACGACCCCGGGGGTAACTTTTTCGTCCTCTCGGCCCGTGCTGCCGTCTTATCACGCGCCCTGAAAATTTCATTCGCCTCCTCCGCCGAAATATCTACAACGATCCGCGACGGAGTCCCGGAAACTTATCCCGTTTTTATCGTCGAATTAGAGCGTCCGATGTTGCCGCGGAAGATTTGAACAATACTCGAACCGCTCCGGAGTCGAAGAGGTCGGGGAATAGTTGGGAGTAACTTTATGAAACAGGGGAAGTTGGGATTGGATTGCGGCTTGCTTTTATTGGGATTCTTTCCGTCAAGGGTCGGAGACTTATCATGGATGTGATGGGATTAAGTATGAATTTGGAAAAAAATTCTGTTGAAAGAGTAGCAATAGGGTAGAGTAGGGTAGAATAGGGTGAAAAAGAACAAACGATATTTTGCTTTCCAATGATAAATTGAGTTGTCAAGGTGAAGAAAATCAAATTTATTCGGTGAATAGTTGTTGAAAATATAGTATTTGATAATATAAAATCGTAAATTGAGCCATTTGTAACATGATCTCCTACACCAGTCAGAGCAATTACGTTACGCCTCAGTAAACATGCGGTTACTCTTGCCATTCTGACTTGTCACTAAGCACTTGCTCCTTATGTTAATTGAATTCACTTGGGCTCACTAGAATATAAGGTTGATTTGTATTTAGTTACACTCGCGCATTCACTAAATTTAAGCACTATTTCACTATGTGAATAGTGATAATAATTCCGTAAGTATCGACACGTTAGCCCCAACGATATGTAGCTACCCACCTTCACATATTTTTCCGCGTATGCACCGATCCAGAATGTAATCCGGTTACGAGTCCGATCCCGGATCGATCGCGTATTCCGGGGGATTTTCCGCCGAGCTCGTACTTCTACATTTTCAAAGGCTTAAACGCCACATTTCGTCGATTTATAACGAGCGATCGCCCATCCTCGATAAATACAAAGTTCGCTTCCAGATGTTTGATTTATAGGCATTCCATCTCCTAGTGGGGTGTATTATTTTGGCCGGAGTGCAACTCTCCTGGTATTGTGGAGATCCCGCCAACGACGCGCCGGAAGAAAAATATGAGAGTCACTGACCCAATCAATTTTTCAGGAATTTCAGGGATTTCAGGGATTTCCCATTCAGGGTTTTGGGAAATATTGCACCGTTAATGTTTTTCAAAAAAACCACCGCTGGCTTAGTATCATAAGAAATATATCACCCTGTATGTTTAAAGATAAACAAGTATCCTTTAGCGCTGAAGGCGTTTATTTAATGCGTCCATAACTGTCTAGAAATAAATGGTGCTTCTTTACTGCTACAAATGTAAGTCGCTTTCATCCATTATTAAACAGCTCTTACAACTTTCTATCCCTACTGGTGTCGTAACAATTTCTGACAAATAGCACTTTTAGCCCGTGCGCTTCAGTTGCAAGTACTACACACTTCTTTTATCATAACTGTCACTGTAGCTACACAATCAAACAAGTTAATTAGTGAAAAATGCATGTATTAACCCTTTAAAGAAATGTACTGGCTTCTATTTTGCCTATTCCAAATCTCCTTCGTGGGGTCTGGTGCCACCCTCTACATACGCAGTCTTTGTAATATCCTAAATGTATGCCTCGTATTTTTCACCTGGTCTTTCCAACGGCTGACACCCCTTTTTTCGTTTTAACTGCGAATATAAATAAAAAATGGGACCGGTTCGTTAATTATACCGAGATTAAATTTTTATTCTCCGGGTTATAACCTTGATGTCCGTGTAACTCGACAAAGGGGTAAATTAATGAAGAGGAACGTTCTTTATGGCCGACGTAAACCTCTTAAAACAGTTAATATTTTCCAACTTCGAAAAGGAAAATACTTGTTTGCTTTTTTATTTTCCTTAATATAATCGTTTATGCTTAACATGAATACGTCAATCTGCAATTCAGAGCAGGCAAGAAAACACTATGAAGTCATGAATAACTCAAATCATGTTGAATATATTTTAATAAATGATGAGGGATGAGCGGGGAAAGAAGATGGGGAAGAAATGAGAGAGAACGATGACGCTCATGCCATGCTGGTATCCTTTAGGACTTGTCATAATTAAGTAAAGGAAGCATATATAATAAATGAATAAGTTAAAAGTCAAATCACGAATTGTACACGTATTTTTAATTGTGTGATTTTAATGGCTTGGATTGCTCTCTTTGCCAAATGTAACAACAATTGATAATAGTATTAATATATATGGCATATCAAATGAACATTTTTCGTATAATAAACAAGCGTCAAGGGTGTGTTCTTCTGAGTGTGTAATACTGAAGATTCCAAGACATTATTTTATTAATAAACATAGTGTTATTTTAAAAATATAGTAATTTTTTGAGAAAATAACTAGTGGCGCCATTTATAACTTTATTTATACTAATGGACAGACGATTAAATCATCTACAACTTTTGTTTTGGAAATAAAAGAGAACAATCCAAAAAGTGACCATTTTTGGTTCGCAATTTTTTTTACCAGGGATGGCCAAACTTACCATGAAGGTATGTTTTCTAAAATGCCGAAATATATTCGTAAAACAAGTAGAATTTTTGTCAAGAACCTAAAAATATCAGAATTGCGACGAATTTAAAAGAAAATTTAATGTCAACCAGAGTAAGTAATAAAACATCTTTAAAATAACTGAAAATGATGGCAGATATCCGCACGATCGCCGGAAACAAGTTTTCCCCTTCCTTACTTCTTTTCACAACTTAATGGACAGGCAAAGCGATAAAACCCCAAACTACCAAATGCGCGTGCAATGAAATCTTCATCTCCGCCTTCAAATTAAGTCTCCTATCACTTCCCTAACTCCCACAGATAGAAATCTCGAAACCCATCAGCGTACGTTAAACAAAAACCGTCTCTCCTCTTTCCCCATTTCTAATCATTTCCCGACGCAATTACTCCGGGAACCAATACGTCGACATTGTAAAACTATCTTTTATGGGATCGTTCCCGACGCCCGAGCGTCACGGGGCGTCGCGGGATGACGACGGCAGAGGAAATCTTTGGGCGGTCGCTCGTAAAAATCAATTCGATTGCACGTCGATCGGATAAAATGGATTATTTAGATGGTGGATATCGTCACGAAGGAAGTATAAAACTTTGTGGGTAATGAAAAATTGGCGCGGGATGAGATCCCCGAGGGACGGGCCGCCGCGTCGGGTTCAATCAGCGCGGTTGCGTCCGACTGGGTTGGAGGAAAGAGGGGAATTAGGGCAGGGCATGGGATTTTTTTGTAACTATCCTGAGTGTTGACTTGTCACTGCTCGACGCCATTGGAATACTTTGTACGTGACTCTCTTCTTTCCTTTTGGCTCTAAAACTGACGAACGACATGAACCTTTCGAAAGAAATTGAGAAAATAGACGATAATCCGTTAAGGCCGTAGAGAAGTGTTTTTACGGGCGGACCAGTCGTGCCTCGTCTGATTAAAACGATTTTCCCGGGAAAACTTCCAATTTTCGATACGAGCAGGGTAGACTCTAGTGGAATAAACTTGTCTCTCCTGATGGCTAGGTAAGCTCAAATCGATCTGTCGTTAAATGCACACCAATTTACGATTTGAATAGTTGATCGAGTAGCCGAGCGTAACGTGACGGATTTTGCACGGCTAGTGTATGTATGTGTTGAAGTGTAAAGGTGTAGGATATCGGTTTTCGATAACTGGACATTTATATGCAACGAACCTGTCATTTACATGTGTCTTTAAATTGAACTGTAATATTCAGAATAACGTGTCCTCAGACGAAAAATCGTACGCCAAACATCGAGACAAGCGTAAAATTCAAGATTTTCAGAAGTCATTTACAGAGAAATAAGGCTCTTAGGCACTATACAATTTTTATTCCAAAAGTACAAACTGGTGCCTCCAAGCAAACGCAGAAAAACTTATTTGTGAGGAGCAAAGCGGATTTAGAAAAATATGTTCATGCACAGGCAATATATTTATAGTTAGACAACTAAGTGAAAAACGAAAAGGTGCCAGCATGATCATCATAGCAATGAAATCCAATTATCAAGTATTGGAAAAGGTGGATATATTCTTGTGCATATCTGGTCATTAACTAACTAGAAGCAATACCAAATGGCACTGACCAAGTACCAAAAATAGTTAAAAAAAAAATCAAAATCTGTCATCTATCAAAACAAACATGAGTTATTGGAAATCAATATTCACCTTTCACAATAATTCTAATATCCAATTATAAAATGTGTATTAATATTATTAAAACCAATTCTAGGTATTCTACTAATACAATTAAATTATTACTCTGCTCTAAAACGAACTTCTAAACACTTTTATTAATACGTTTATAAAGGGTGCTTTAGGGAATTGGGGGAAGCAATTACCTTGAAGACTACACCCCTACCGGCAACGAAATGTACCCTCCTAACAATTGTGGCTAAATTAATAGAAGCTGGTGCTTAAAGTCAGTAGTTGTAGGTTCAAAGCCTACTTAAAGTTGTGAATTTGTCGGAGCTGATTGTACTTAACCACTTAAATTTGGTTGACGTTGTCTGTATATTTTAAGACAAAAATAGTTTATTTTTAAATAGTTATGAACGGTTTTAGGGGCGTTTCTGTTTTGTACCAAAGGAGACAATTTCGTCTTCACAGGTTAGACGATTTCAGTCTGTTTGTCATTTATATACACGCTCATTCACGCTCAGTCACAGCGTAGTTTAAAAATGTCTAATGTATAAAATATATTTAAATTTCATTTAATAATAAAAAGTTGTGCACCGTACAATTCATGAACAGTTTAGCATAGTAATGGGTAGTGGATAAAAATCAGCATACCTAACTTTACTTAAAACATTGCACGTTCAGAATATCTAATATCGTTTCTTGCGTACTCTCGTGAATATATTGAAGCAGAGTGCCTTTTATTAATATTAATGAATTTGTTTGCAAGTTCTTATATATTTTCCAAGGGAAAGAGATTTAACAAATTGCTTTGAAATTTCATATTCTGCTTTTTCCAATCTTAGCCCTCATCCATACGTCTTAATAATCCCGTTGCGTTAATCCCATAAACAGTTCTTTTCTCCTCCGGCTCAAGTCTAAATTCCGCGTTTGCAAATAAAAAATGTAACCGTGGGTTTCTAATTCCGCCCAAATTGAAAGCAATCTTCGTTATTCAACGTTTTGCTGTTCTGTTGCTGCCGTTGCCGGTGAAGTACACATATTTTCCGCTTTTTTCTCCCTCTCTCTCCCCCGGAATTATGAATATTAGATCGGCCAGTAGCGGCCTTCAAGTCGGAAATTAAATTTTCGGAACATCGATTTCGACCGTTCGGTCAGAACGTTTTATTTGTCTATAAAATAAAGCTTTATCGTTCGTAGGAATCGTAAAGGAGGGAAATTAGAAATTTCATCAAGTGACGTTCTTGAGAGCATTTTAATAAAATTCTATTTGGGTTTATTGAGCGCGCTTCTCGAAATTTATGATTGAAGATCATATAAACACTTGATTAAATTATTACGCTTTTATTTATTTTGCGAATTATTTTAGGCCAATCAGTTGCAAGATTAGACTTTTGAACTTCCATTTGCAGTACATATATTTAAAACCCTTATTATTTACTCTTTTGTGTACCATTGCTTTTGCAGGGATTTTTTGTTTTGATAAATTATTGGACTTCAATGCTGTGAGACAGTTTTCATTACAATATTTCACATTTTATGTCTTCTATTCCAAAGCAAATGATGTCATTTACTTATCATTCTCAGTGCACCCCCTTTCCTCCGGATGTCTCCTTGCGAAATTACCGCCCCGTTTTCGTGTAGTGTGTGTATGTATATTTTCTTGAAAAATCGCTCGGATCTTCCCATTATATGTGCTAACAAGGCAGAAAAATTAGAGTACATGTAAGTGACACGGTGAAATATAGTACTAAAGTTATTTAATGTTACCGAAAACTTCCACTGAAAATAAACGCTCTGGTTTGTAGCGAAATTAAATTCCTCGGTAACTTTTAATCGAGATTTATCGCGGAAGTTTAATATTTTCACCGTGGCGAGAATTTAATGAATATGGAGTTATATTATTATCAGACATTATGTGTCACATTTCGGTAATCTACTTATTTTCTTGCCATGGGATTTATATTCCTTTCGTCATAACTTTTATTTACGTATTGTATTATATCGCACGGTTTTCGTTCCGCGACCTTTCGCGAAAAACTCTTAATTGCTTTGAAAAGTTGGCACGCCTGGCTCGGGCACTTTTTCAAATATCGCGGCCGTACACTTCGTAACTCTTTTAATAAGAGCAAGAATAAATCCCCCACCTTCCTCCTGTGGGATTAGTGAAGGGATTTCGGTAACTTTTCCCGGATGTTAAGCCTAAAGTCCCCTCAAAACTTACCTGAAAGCTTTCACCGGCGATAGGTGTGAGACACGAAGGGTCGCTGAACTGAAACCATTAAAAGTACGTTTAAGAACATAACGTGTGCACCAAGAAAACTAGTTAAAATAATTAAGTAGTGCGCGTACTAAACGAAATTAGTAGTCAGTCGGTAACGATCCGTGGTATTGCGTCGTTCTTCCACGCGCATAAGTGCATTAGGGAATCTCCTAAGGATCATTGCGACGATGGAGATTGGGTATATTCGTCCATTTACATCTATTTATTTTCAACCAAGACTCTCACTAGTCGGGACTCTCGCAATCGACTTCCACTAGCTGAGACTCTTACAATCGATTCTTATTAGCTGAAACTCTCACAATCGACTTCCATTGGCTGAGTCTGCCAATCATTCAGTCATTATCGTTAATCAGTTTTTACTAACGACAAATTTGATAATAAATCAATTTCAAGATTTAAAATTAATTCTCTATTCTTGGTGTTTAACTCATAATTCGAAAATCGTTCCTTTGGCTTGTACTTTTAGCGAAGTTGAAGTTAATCCATTAAATTTTATGCATTTGGATGCCACTCCCAACTTTCAAGAACTTTGAATTCCCTTCGAAGTGCCCTATTGCAAGTGGACCATCGCTTCTAGGGACGTTAATTCATTTTAATAACACTTTACGAACAGCATAAGCTGTTCAGGCTAACGTTTAATCCCTATCGCACTTAAAATCTTTGGGAGGAATCAACGTAAATTCGTCGAGCAATAATGCATATTATCCTATAATTACTTTGTGGATCTGGTAATGCGCAGTCTAAAAACGTTCTCTTGCATTTGACAAGCGTACGGACATGTGAATGTGACGTAATTAAAATACGTTTCTGTTTAATTTAAGTAATTTTCAATTGAAAAAAAGCAATATTTTTTAATTTAAAACCTGAGTATTCGAACAGACAGTTAAATTAACGCTTAAAAGTATTGTAATTTAAATACTATTGCACATGTTCCTTTTATTATATTGAGTTTCTTTAAAGAAACGTTTTCTGCGTTGAAACATTATCTAGATTCTGTTAAGCCCTCCTCCCTGAATGGGATTTAATTACCGCCCATTAAACTTTTTGTCCAGTCTTAAATTAGCTCCTTTCGTTGCTTTGTTTGTCGCAAATTAATTACTACTGCTGTTTAACAGCACGAATTTCCAGCACTTAAGGAATAAGGTGACAAGTGTGATTTTCGGGAAAAGTGTTTCTGTTCCAGTCCTTTGTTTTGATGTTTTCTGCATTTATTTTAGAAGTCTGCTTCTAGGAAACATTATGTATAAATTGCTATTAAAGCAGAATTGCAATTATCCCCAACAACTGCCACGTTTAATTTCACTAGAGATAATTTTGTTAATTATTATGGAGAGCCTTACTAGTTAAATAGCGCTTGAGTCCTTATAACTTTTCAATTTGGTGCTCTTATCCAGCTCTTCCAGAAAAATGATCCTCAAGGCCCCTTAACACCATTCTAGTTAATTTTTAATTAATACTTCGCTGCAGAGGAACAACCGCAGCAGTGGATAATCTTCAGAATATTTCCTTCCTACGAAAATTCGATGTTGAAACTTTAATGGCGGTGTGATATTAACAGGGCACGCAAGTTCGTTTCGAAATATGATACAAAACGTAGAGAAATATTCCACAAACATTTTATTTTTGTTTCAGTGTATGTTCCAGTTAATTATGTTTCATGTCACTTCAGTTAGCACTTGTGAGTTTCCATTTTTCTTTGAGAAGGTATTTATAAACCACAGATATACAAAATGTGGAAAAAATTTTTGGAAAATAATTTAGTCTAAAAAATAATTTGAAAACTTTTAACAGGTGTGGTTAATCTCATGTACTTCACTCAAATACTGAGGAGCAAGACAATTTGACACAAAAAGTTGGAGAATATTTTTTACCAATATTTTTCAAAGTAGATAATCCCTCATTAGCGTGTGTAATAGTCAAAAATGTGGATATAACTGATTGTCCAACATTTCCTCCTTTCAAATTTGTGAAAATCACGCTTTGCTTAATTTCATCCCTTTGCTTTTAACCTTTAGTAACTTTGGACTCCCAACCTTCTCTGTGTTCACTAACCCTGCGTGGATTTGAAGCCGGTTCTTCGCCTTAAATTTGTTCAGCTGATGTTCCATGGTATTCAAAATGCACTACATCAAGAGAATCCTCGGAGAATTCCCGAGATAAATGTACGCAGGTCCCTTGCTTCCCGTTGTTAAAAGCGAACGCTAAATGCTGACTCAATTATTCAAATCGAATTGAGTTATACGAAATAACTCAATCCGCAGAGGGGAGCGATTCTTACTTACAAAGTCTAACTGTGCATATTGAATCCGGTACAATATTGCAGTATTACCTAGCTGACAACGTCTGTAGGGGCGTAAAGTGCCCGAAGGCGGTTTAATATTGGAAGTTCGCCGCTAATAATGCGCCACTGTATGCAAACAAACACGTACGCACGCAGGGTGCAACCGCACAGAAGCCCGAGTGATCATACCGGGCTGTTCATCAAATATTACGCACCTTCCCGTACCGTTTAGTCCAGACAACATACGCCCGGGGAAATGACTCTACTTAATTATTAACCCCGGTTAAAGAGGTTTACTACGAATATTTCGCAGAGCCGTCGAGGAAATGTGAGGGGCGTCGGCGAATTTTCTATTAAAGTATTATTTAGCGAGCGCCGAAATTTCCTGCACTTCGTGCCCTTTTTTGTGTTCGAATGTGCTGTACCTTCAGGGGCTACTTTTGTTACGTCGCTCTTGGAGTTTTAACGGCATTGCGTCTTTTACTTCACCTTCGAAGCGAAAGCGGGGATGAATAGAGAACGTTTCGCCACAAGCTCGGTTGCTCCGAAAAAGCGGTACTTCTCCGCGAAGAAATCTTAGAAATTTCTTCCTGCCTAAAATAATTACGTGCTTCATCGTAACAATTTAGATTCTTATTCCTTTGCGTCTATCCCTTAACTTCAGTGTAGAAAGACGTAGCAGGTGCAGTTAAGCAAATTACGTTTTAGCTTTATTGGGTTAAAATGGAAATCGTTAAATATAAATGTGAAACATAACACATGTACCCCCGTTATGAACCAATAAGAAATTTCATTGCGGAATGCACTCCTCATATTATGTAAGTAATTTTGATGGCAAAGAAATGCTTTTTCTAGAAGCTTAGTAATTTGGTAAAATATTGCGCTAGGAATATCTTAAAAGCCCTATTTTAAAGATAATTCCTGTAATTTACCCCTGTAATATAATACAATTCTTCTTTCAATGCGTTACTGTACCTACACATGTGAATGTATTTCATTTGCTCCATGATTTCAATTTTTTTTTTTTCAGCCTAATCAAGTAAAATATGTTTGGATTATTATTATTGCATAAAAGATAGATAAAACACACAGGCTTGCAGATTTCTTTAAATTGCCGTAAAGTACTTTAATTTCTTAAAAAATTCGCCAAAATTTGTCTAATTTACTGAAATGATCATATGTTACTAAAAGTTGGCTAAAATTTTGCAGACCTTCTGTTATATTGGGCGAAGTATTTTTATCAGGTAATAAGTGAGTGCTTTAGAGCAAAATGGGTTTTGATCAGACGTAATTATAAGTAATGGCATTAAGTATTTTTAGTGAGTAACTAATAAAAATGGGTGGTTTTATCAGCCCTAATCTAAGATTAATAAAGTGTCATTGCGTCCATTATTTATCCTGAATAAGTGAAATTAATTTTATTTTAAGAAATAGAAATGACATCGGTATATTATTTAAATTGCTTAAAAAAGGATGAATTTTAACATAACGAAACCCAGGGACTCTCGGTGAAAAGTCTGTTCTTTTCATCTTTTATCTCAAAAAATACGGCGATAAATCTCACTTTCGTGATTTCGACGCGAAATTACAGCCACGGCGTTCCCTATTTGAAAGAAATAAAACGGTATCTGTAAAAATATCCACGGAAGCCGATTAAGAGATTTACGAGGTCGTGATTAAATTCGATTTGTCATCTTCGAGCGGCGAAAGTATTGGGGAATTATGTGGCACACGAAATGTACGCCACATAAATGTCGCTCTCGGCCGAAAAAACCTCAGAGGGAGAAAACGGCCCTCTAAATTATAGAGAAGAAATACAAGGCATAACTGTCGTGCCTTCGATTGCGGAACGGTGGCGGTAATATCGTATTTCTTTTTGCTAAGAAAATACTGGGGACGGTGAGCATATTTTATACAGTTTTCCTTTCCCGTCATCGCGCCGTATATATTTTTTTATCAAAACTACACGAACATTGCATTATAAGGAAGAGGGACACAAGGAATTTAGTTATATAGGTTTATTTTATTCGGGCGGATTTACTGTCGACAAAAAGGGGGATTTAACTGCTCCACTTTACAATACGTCCGTTTTCAGTGAAATTGTAACGGGTTTTTGTAAATAGAGCTGAAAAATTCACGAGGAAAACATCATTACTTATATTATAGTGCAGATGTGCGTACATTAGAGTACGAGTAATATATTTGTCATTCACAGTGTAGTAGCATGAAGTCAACGGTCCATATTACAACATTCAACCGAAATTACCCATACCATCAACTACGAAAAGTGCGTGGAGTCCTTTGAACTTTGAAATACATTCCCTGTATATATACTCACTATAAAACAACCAATTAGCATAATGAAATTATCAAATACCGAGAGTGTATACGCGAAGTGATTAAATAAACCTGCCGCCATGATATTTCAGTGATTATTCCAATAAATTTCAACTTATTTTTGTGGAGGTACCTGCCAATATTTCCAATTAACTACTGTATTAAATTTACATTGATATGGTCGATAACATTTTGTTTAAAATATTGATTTAAATTTTTTACGTAATGGTGATAAAATACTATTAATAAAGTAGTTAATAAGTTTAAAAATTCTAAATAAATCTTAGTTTTATATAAATGAAAGTCGAGCGCGCATTCACCATTTCGTAGAGTCGCCTTATTGAGCCGTATTTATATGGGGACGCATCACACCGTAACACACTGTAGATGTTATAGAAATTACTGTACCTCGAAAAGGCTTTTGCAAAATGGTTTGCTTTCATTTCAGTACATTTTCCTATGCTCCAAAATTTTCTCGCCGTATTTAAAATAACATTACATAAACATTTTAAATAACAATGCAGCAACAAACTATGGCGGCGGAATCATATCGATACCTCCTTGCTTTCAGGAAATTCAGGAATATTTATACGCCCTTTTAGTTGCCTTCAAGCAGAAGTTACGGAGAGGCTACCCTCTTACTCCCTGCCTCCACACTGGATTTATTTATATTATTTATATTATACGCAGTTTCTTATCTTTTATTTGTGTTTCTGATCTTGAAAAGCTTTTGTTACAAAACGAAAATAGTCTGAATCCCGCCCTACCAATCGAATTACTAGAGAAAAACGAGTATTTCAGCATTAAAAAAATTCTCATTCCAAACACGAAACAACTAAAACAAATAACCCGAGAAAATTGGAATCCAGTTTTCCAAAAAAACAACAAACTCGCCGTTGGTAGAATTTTCAGCTGAATTTCATAAAATTCGACGTAAATTCTTGAACAGATAATCGCAGCGTAGGATTTCAAATTTTTCGTACCCTCTCTCACATGTACAATACGCTCGGTTTTAATTTACCATCGGGGCGAAAGCCACCAATTAAACTTCTGTTGATCGAATTTCGATCGTTGCGTACGATATTAATTAGAAACTTTCCATTATCGAAAATTATAGGATCAATCGAGTCGATAAATCATTTGTCAGATATCCAATTTAGCTATCATTGTGAGTTGAGAAAAAGCCCGCGCCGAAACCGCAGCAATAATTATTACTCCTATATTACCGTATGGGCGTAACGATCCGGGATAGACATATGTATAAACGCGAGACAGGAGTTAATTAGGGATAAAGGTGTCGGGGCAGGGAAGACCATAACAATGGTATTAATCATTTCGGTAATTGCAATTTAAAGCTGTTCAAATGGGATTAATGAGAGACGGTTCGCATGTACCACTAGCTGAATTAACCCGCTCGCCCCTCTTACGTTGTCGATGTACACGCTTCGAACGTTTCGCGAAATATTCCCTTCGGCGGAAAAAAATTTTCATCGCCGTTAATTAAAATTTCCACTCCACTTCATACCGTTCTATAAAATCCCCTGCATTGATGTTACTAATGGGATTTATTTATTCATTATGATTGTTTATCTGAAAATCTCTTCTGCCCTATAGTGAAATGTGTTTCTCTCCCGTTTCTGCATGGATGATATCATCGATGAAGTTTCATAGTTCTAAAAATGTCAGTTGCTATTAATTGCTAATTTAATAATTATTTCTCTATCAAGTGAATCACAAGAAAGGTATAAAACTGAGTGAATATACTAAACAAATGAAAATCGCTGAAAATGACTTCCACAAATTATAGCCATGAATCATTTGCACGCCCAGGGGCCTGAGTGGTACCGAGGGGTGCATTAGTGGAACTAACTCAGAGGGAGATAGAAGGTAACAAACGAGGCAATGGAGTAAAGCCATCAGTTGCAGTAAAACTTAATCAAAAACGATCCAAAGGAGGACAGGCTTTTGCTAATACAATGAAATACAGTTGCAAAATAGTATTAATTAAGAAAATTAATACTTCAATAAATAATTAAAAAAATTAGTTTTTGCTCGAAAGGGTAAAGCGTTACGTATGCAAGTCCATTTAAAAAGTTATAAACATGGTTTTTTTTGTAAACTGGGCAGTAATAAACACTTTTTACGTTTTAAGTTTTAGCATAATGTGTAAGTACCTTAAAAGAATTCACCTGCTTCGAACGAGCCCTGTTATTGCTTACGGGCCGTGATCGATAGATGGGATTTGTAGGGATTTTCTAAAATATGTTACGAATCCCTTGTGGTGACAATGACAACTAATCCGTTTTGACCTGAAAAGTAATTCCATTTTTTGCTTGGGAAGGTATACCTTTCCTAACATATCGTCATGTCATGATAGTGTCATCGTCTTGTGAAATTTCTTCCTCTTCGCTGCATTCTATTTCGAGCACATTTTCTCTTTCTATGTTTAATAATTTACTAGTACTCTGAGGTTATTTTTTTACCATTTGTACATTTGAACCATTTGAAACATTTCATGTTTCTTTTGGATTTTATATTTCATTTAACAGAAATACTGAAAGGCGTTAATAGTCAAAAACTAGCCAGCAGGCTATTTTGCCTACTTATCAACCTTTTGAATATAATTTTAGATTTCACTTCATACTATCAATTTTAATATTCGCAATTATTTTGGTAGATAAACCAGTTTCATTATTTTTAGCGACGATACCGGCTGCTGGCTAATAAAATTTGGCGCATTCGACGACAGATATGACAGAAACTGTCATTTCATATTGCATTTTTAATATCGAGCCGCATGAAGCACCTCTATTACGCTCATACCCGTCAGAACGTTTGCTCTCGGCGATTAAAACAGAATATCGGACACATTTCCATATTAATACCCCATCTCGATTCACGTCGTGAAAAATAACTCTTTCGGCGTTCCCGACATTAATTTCAAATAAACCGTTCGAATCCCGAACATTTGCCCTACGGCGTAACATTTTCACGAAGCTCAACAAATAATCATCCCCGTTGCATTATGTACAATTGACTTGACTGGCATAATAGTTTATTCACCATGGGCAGGGGAGATGGACGCTAGTGGAAAACGTTTATTTCACGGTCTGTCAATAAATCGAATCGCCGCGGGACACTAACCGACCGCAAAATTTGGCGTACCGTAATAAAGTATTCTGTTTCGCCACCGGCCAGGAACAACGCCGATGGGATTAACAATGGATGTTAACGTAGGTGGGTGCGCCGTTAAGGAGGGGCCGGGGTTGAATAAGTAAAGGACGATTTCCGAGGATTTTTCTCGAAACCGAACACGTACTGCTCTGATCCGAGAATATTTCTCAGAGAACATTATTGTGTAACATGGTAACGACTTCTGGGTGAAATATTTCCTTATTGGTTTTATTTAATAATAGTTTGTCCGGTGTTGTCTGTTTGTTAAGAATTTTTTTTATGTATAGCTACACCTTTTACACCAATGTTAATTTCAAGTTAATTGAAATAAGTTTTTTGTGCAGTGGGGGTTCTTCCTTGCCCTCTTCGAAGAACATTCGATATCCGATACGTAAAAGTTTCCCTCTCATCCCACTTAGCACTACAACGCAGAGCAGAAATGGCAGTGGAGAATTCGCCATTTCATACCAAGAGATGTTATATGTGGCGCATTCACCACCGCGTAGAATGTTCCCCTATTATTTTCCTGAAAATTTCAAAAAATTGTAGTGGCTCTACGATAGACTCGTGTAAACTATCCCATTTTACCTTTGCAGTTGCACACGCTAAATAATAACAACTTATTTCCTTCATATGGAGACATAAGTTTAGTCACTCCGTTACGCCCACCCTTCCAATACAAATTTATTCATATACCATCTTCAATATAATCCCGTCTGTTTACCTCAAAATTGACACGTTTGTACACGTAAACTTTCTATTCGTGGCAAATTCAGCTTGAACTGAAAATTGTGTTGTTGACTGTTCCTGCATTCGAATTATTCGCGCTTATATGCATCTATATATACGATTTGTGCATGTGTGAATGTGTGCATATTGATCTCGATTTAAAACGAATTGTGTTGAAACGTGTGCTCCGCCGAAATTGAATATCCGGTACATAAGAATCGATTTCGCTTTGATGTAACATGATGATTTGAGTAGCGTGATAGGAGCGACGATATTTTTAACAATGTAGCTTGTTATCGTATTACCTATAAAAAACACACTTGGAAAAAAGGGACGAGGTGGAAATACAAGGTTTTGGGCTCTTGAATTTGAAATATGTGAAATGTTTCCCGAAACCGTCCTGGCTTCAAAGTCTCTAAAAAGTGCCTCGGAATAAAACCGATAAAACTAAATTTCACCCTTATTTTTCACCCCCTAGGGGAAAGGAATTCTGGTTATTAGGACTTCAGAACAAAGGAACAGATATTACTAATACAGTAAATGTGCTCAAAGTATGGACAGATATTTAAGAAAATCTGACCATTTTAGTAAAGCCAAAGAAACTAGCCATATTGTGAATTTTGACAAAAGTTTATTTTGCTTTTTCTAGCAGGGTAGCAACGCTTATTTTCATGGCCACACATTTATAATTCTAATTGTTATTGTAGTTACGCCTCACCAATTATTCATTGATTTATATTTCAGTATATTTACTCATGATTACTAGAATATCAATCGACTGGAATTACTTAATACGTATTATGTACGTAGGAATCTAAATTTATTTTTAATGATTGTTTTTCACATGCTTATTACTTAGCTATCCATTGATACGTATATTTTGATACTCGCTAATTTCTTTGGGTCGTTTATTGTAATTATGGTTTTTGCTGTAAAGTTCCTAGACCGAATCCCCATTAAACTCCACTGTTTCGAATAACGTTTCCATTACACGCACCTGTACGTAAAACACACACATCCGTACAGGCGGCCTCGTGTTTTCAATTAATCACTGTCTGTTTTTATATCTCTTTTGTTACGTAGGGAGGTAAAGGTTTCTCCCGCGGGAGGCGATGTTTGTGATTCTTTTCCTTTTCTGGGGACGAGCGACAACGACGGCCCTAAGAAAAACAGGATTACACGTGACTTTTTCGGTATCACGTCCCCTTTATGTATTTATAATGTGTAGGTATTGTCTTTTAGGAGTTGCGGAAGAAAATGCGGTGGGCTTTTCGTAAATATGTGAATATTCAGCGATGAGAACGTAGATGTTAACAGTCAGTTTTTATAGGCGGAAGTTGAGCTTTTACGACACGATCCTCTCTACGGAATAACAAAAAGTTCAGTTCGTTAATGGCGAAAGCTTATTTTTTGCGCTCAATGGCAAAGATCCCGGGGGTAGATAATAACTTTACCCGAGCGAGTAGGAAAAACTACGGGTGTTCTCTCGGTCGGAAATTTATGCAACGTTGACACTTTCGGAGGTAGAATGAGGGAAAAACTTTGCCATAGTTGGACAGATGGAGTAACGTGACGTGACACCGTCGTTTGAGTATTCGTTTTGTAGGTATTTAATATAAAAGGAATCACAGACCCGTTAGAGTTACTAGGATTTACGACACGTTTAGTTTACGTTTAGAATATCTTCTAAACGACAAGGAATAAAAATTTGTTATTTGGTACGCGTGCGTAACTTGATATACCCTTTAGGAATATTCATAAACAAATTAGTATTGTCATTTAAAAAAGTAGTCGATGACGGCATATATCAAGTTTGGTACACGCTGTACAACATTTTTTTACATGAAAAAGAGCGCAATTCAAAATACTAATCGACCTATCCGAGCATATTTCCAACAAAAAAACCGTCTTTGATTTACTGAATTTATTCCATGTTAGAGCCTCGCATTGTATTTATTAAAGTGGTATTCACCCATAAGTGTCATCCCAAGAGCTCAAGAGCGTGAAGGTCACACCAATATATTTGAGTCACTGATTATTTTAAAATACTTTCGATTTTCCGATCACCTCGCAAATTACCTGTCATGCCCATAAACCTCTTGAAAAATAACTCGCGACGGCATCGTGAATAAACCTATCGAGGGGTACGTTTTCCCCCTGGAAAATTGCGATTTTTTGCCATTATTACAAATAAAGCGGCGACATGACGAATAAGGGAATCGCCGCGAGCGTTTAAATATCAAAGTCATATTTTCGCATTACGCGGAACGTCTATGGAAACTCTGCATTCGATGGGGAAACCGCGGAGAGACTCGTTAATAAGAATTTTATTTAATGGAAAACAATTTATCAACTCATTCTTCCCCGGAATAATAAAGAGCCTTCATTAAGCTTCCCGGTTATTAATGAAAACTGTTTGTTCCGTTTCGAAAGATCAGTCGTTGGGAATTCCTTTTTTCCCTTCTCCTTTCTATCGGTTCCTGAATTGGTAAATTCTGGAGCAACTGGTTGCTACACCGGAGACCATCTAATAATATATTTATGTGCTGCGCACGAATCCATAGCACGGACTTAATGGAAAAAAGAAACTTATACTTAATTGAAATAAATTGGTTTCTTTTAGTGCTAATCAAATTATTGATACAAGAATGATATACTATATAGCACGCCCTAATGAAAACGGTCGGGATAATAATTATTAATAGGCTTACTGATGTTTTATGTGTTATCGAATTTGAGTGATTTTTTCTAATTTTATGACGACGATGATGATAATAATTGTGTTTATTAGACGAACAATAAATACTAAAATTTGCAAAGGACGAAGAATTTTTTCCTCGTCATTCATTCTTACTGCCATTTAGGAGACTTGGTTCATGTGTTATCTCTGTTAGCCTCCATAGGGCAACCTTCAATTAACGCGCACTACGAACAGTACTAAACTCATTTATCATAACCATTTAGTTATTTTTCATTTATGCAGTTTGGCAAGTAGCCCAGTTTGTAGAGTTTATTTTGGTAGATAAAATCCAACAACAGACGGACCAAAAATTTTTGTTTAAAACGAATCAAAGATGATAAAAACTCAAAATATAGACAAGTCTTATTCTAATTGTATGAATCGTAAGTTATTTAAGGTTTTTCGTTAAGATTTGATAGAACGCAAAAAGTATTTGAGCTACTGACGATCTTAGCGATTTCCACAATAATTCCATTATTATTATTCCTAGATATTTTCGTTCTCGACACACTTTCTGAAGGCACTTTCTTTGATACCATACGTTCATGATTTATACTTTTAACCGTCCTCCACGGAAGAGTCGAGGAACAATTTCCCCGGACCTCTCTCTCTCTCGTCTCGAAAATTCCCCATCTCGAGAGTCCGATGCCTCCGCGCGTTACATATTTGAGAGGAGTCCGCCATTGGCCGTGCCCACGTTTTTCATATTTTATTCCCGGTTTATACAATGGCTGTCGGCTTGCCACGTCACCTGGGACCGAACATGTAGTTGGGACTAAAAGCTCCCAGAATTTGCGTCTGTGGTGTATTGTGTTACGTATTTCCAAGTTTGCTGTAGACTTACTAACGGATTGGTACCCTAGGGGGTGCGAAGACAGTGGACGGAACTTATATGAGGTGCACTCATGGTAAATAGTAGTTTACATCTTTTTCGTAATATTTTTTCCGTGCATTCTTATTGAATCCGCCCGTCTCTCCATTCTTTCTTTTAATTGGAACTTACCCCGTGGTGGTGAATTTTCTTACATATTCCTCACGTATCCTATAATTAAATTTTCTCTAACATGTAGGCCATGCCTACATTTCTCCATGTATATAGTATCGTTGTTCATTGTTTCCATGAGAGAAATTACTTTGCCACAAAATTAAGGCGAAGTAATTACGCTTGACAGGTCATATTGCCGTTCTTTGTATTGTTCTCTATCATATAATTATGATAATAGCGGTAACCGTCACAGCTTCCCTCGCTCACTTATTTCTACCAGTTACAGCTCGAATATAAAGAGAGCCAGACTTTTCTTAGATAAGATTTGACATCTCTTATACTTTAGAAACCCATGACAAATACATATAACATCATTCTTTTCACATTCTTCAGTAGGGCACACCACAGTCGTAAATTTTGTTTGGTGAACCAACCCCGGCCCATATCACATAACTTCCAATTTTCCAATTTTTTTAGAATCTATTTTTGTCATTTAATCTTCTTGTGATAAGATTACCTACTGCAGATGCAATACAAATATTATCTGTCTAATTTTACCTTACGCTAGGATCCTAAGGGGTCTCGAGGGGAGCGATTAAGAGGTGTAAGTCAAAGAGGTAAAATTTAGGAGAAGTGACACTAAGAGTTTAGACAGACATAAATAAAGTATTTATTCTGACTGTTCCACAGTTCTATAGGGAGAAAAGATGATAAGTAACTGTCTAGGACGAGTGATATGCTAGCTGATTAATGATTATCCCTCTACCAATGGCATATTGCGTTATTTAAACAAGTGGTAAAACAAGCTACTGTTACCATTTTGTATTGTTTTGTAATTAGTTCACCCTTCCCTCTTGACAATATTATTACGCATAATCAATGTGATACGTGTTGCTGTCCTTCGAGCCAATCTACCTGTTTCAAATTTTGCAATTTCTGTTTGCGCTTTCGACTATTTGTGGACTTAACGTTAAAACCCCGTGCTTAAATATTGTACTAAACGATTGCGCAAACCATTTCTAGTACATTAGAGCTGTAAAGTAAACCAGGGAAAATTGCGACCGCCGTCGAGCACCTCCAGAAGAGGTATTAAAGAGGAGACTTACCAGTTCTGAAGCGTTGAACGAAGCGTAATTAAAGTCACAATTCCCCTTTAGCTTCTAAAGCAAGTGGTGGAGACCACCCGAGGGGTGTTTGTAGTATTGTAAGACGGCGTGGCGCGCTAAATATTTCCACATTATTAGTTTTGCGTTTGCTCGATATGAGAAAGAAGGAATAACCTGGAAGTCGATCAAGATGTTTCTGCTTCTCTCTCGGTTTAAACTGAGGTGAACTTTGTGCTTCTCGTTGAGTGGGTCTAAACGTTTTAAGGGACAATAGAGGAAGGTTGCCGGTTTACATTTAAATTGTTGGAAATGTTACCTTCCAGCTAATATACATTAAATTACTATAGTTCCGCCAGAGGTAAATTGTTCAAATAGAGTTCTTTTATGGGAACGAATTTGCGATAACAATAGCGGAGCAAATTAAAATGCGGATATACACCCCTACAGGCGAATGCGTGTTATTTTGCGATGTGATGGGAAATACGCACGTTTGCACCAAAATTTCCAACAAAGTGATATGGAAATATTTCGACAAATAGTTGCACAAATACTTTAACAAATCAAAAAAGACAAAAAGCTGCACATTTTCATAAAACGAAAGCTATAGCGACTGCAATTGAAGATACCAGATACCATGAAGGGTTAATCACAAATATCTCTTCTCGACATCAAGACGTGCATAAAGGCATGGAAGAAGCTGTACTTTGTTAAACAATTTAAATGTAAGCTGAAGGAGAAACGTCTGCTATGCTCTGTATTGTTATAAAAAGCTACATATCGAATATGTGCATCATAGTAAATTGCTACCGTTCAAATCGAGCTAGGTTAGACAAGCAAATTCACTTCTTGAAGCAACCACAAGATATATATATATAGTATATAAAAAAGAGTGTCCTTATATTTCCAGAAATATTGAGGCATTTCTCTATTATCTAGAAATTTTGCTTCGATCCCGAATGGGCCCGGAATAATCCGGGCTCCCTTTCTGAGGCTTGGATCATAGAAGTCAAATTAAGTTTTTTGGTAATTTACGGTGTTTTATGGTGAAATTTGCCTTTTGCGGGTTTTCTTAACTTTGACATCAATTTATAGGTATAAATCGATGTTTATTCTACCTTTATTAATAAAAGATCCAAAGAAATCCTTAATGTGTTCAACAAGGTGGTGCGCTTATTAACTCGTTTAAAAATTTTAGATTAAAAGTTATCGCCTCTGTCTGAAATAATCAACTACTTAATGAAATCCCCCGCATAAGAGCGAATAACACCTCGAATTTCATTTAGGGACGATGTTATTTTTAATATTTGTACCTCGTTAATTAGTAAGTAATGCCCGTACCGGAGTTTTAATTTACGGCAAAGAGTAGCGAAGTAAAACACGAAAACACGCCCCGATAAAATTTATGGAGGTGTAGCAGGGGAAAAAATATGAAAGTTTGCAGGGGAAGATTTACTGCCTTGGAATATGGCGATTATGTAATTGCGTCGAAAAGTGGACGTTTCGAGTGAGAAAATCTTTCGATTTTATCTATTTTTACCTCAAGATTTTTCCGGGCTGTGCTTTCCTAATTTATGCATGTAAGCTCGCCTAAAGCTCCTCGACTAATTAATTACCTCCGTCGAACAAATGGGTGCATCCATCCACTTAGAGGCAGCCACCACAACTTGCGCGAGTCTCTTGCCTTCAACTCTCTATGGGAATTATGGCTCTCGGCTCTCATTCCTCGACTAAAAGGAAGCAAAAAATGTAAATTGTTCGACATAAATCAAGAAAATGGTAAATTATAAATGTAGGTTGTGTGGAGGTATGGAGGAGGAATTGCCTCTGCTTTGAGTTGTGTAGCAGGGCAGGAATACTTCAGCCGAGAGGAAATATTTTTACGTAGCGGTTATGAGGAGGGGAATCTGGAGGGAAACTGTCACTTGCAATGCAAATATTCCAATTCATAATTAAAAGTTACTACCTCCAAATATTGCTACACTTCTACATTCACTCCCTCGCAAAATACCCCTTGTTTAAGTTGATTATTATTACCCACTCTCGGTCTTCATCTTAATTAAAAAAGTTCATCCAACAGAGCTGTTTTCGAAACGAGAGGATTAATCTAATCAGTGCAAGTGATAGACAAAGTTTTCGTTAATTAGGAGAACGGCAGCGATTTATACTCATTTAATGGAATTTAAAATTAACGAGGGTAAGTTTGCGGGGGAATTTTAGCATTTGGCATGGCGTTAAAATGCGTTTGTATTTGAAATTTAAAAAAATAACGCGAGTACAGAAAGATGTAAAGGGAAAAAATACGTTTTTACCCTATACAAAAGCAGAGTATTGATGGAGTATGGATGGACCTCATTATTAGTCACTTGTAATTCGTTACAAACGCAGCACAATATATACATAATACAGGTATACTATACAAAGTACAGCACAATGCGACCGTCTGAAGTGCCCCCCGCCACATCACGTTTCAAACGTTTAGACCCTCTTCAATGACCGTAGGAGTTTCCGTCCCGTACTTAGAATATATTATCTTTTTGACTAATTCCATTTTTCCATCCACCTCCTGGGACTCCGGAACGGGAAACCGCAAACTTTTAATTAATAACTAAAACTAAGCAGTCCATGCCTTCTCTCCTTAAGTTACGCCTTGCATTCGGTTCACGGGAAACCCCCGGGCTAAGGCTTGATTAAAGCTGAAACAACTCGCAAACGGGATTTCTCCTCTTCGTCGGCTGGAACTTTTGTTTTGTTAACGTCTACACTTCGATGTAAACAGAGAAGGGGTTGGCTTGTAAATAATTCCGCTATTAAGTGTGATAATGACGTAGGGTGCGGAACAGTGTTGCCACAACGTTAAAATTAATGTAGCTTTGCTAAAAGCTCATCTTCGAACTGATAAACTAGAAGGGGGTCAATACTCTTTTATTAAGAAATGTTATTACATCATCCCTTCACATTAGTTAAAATGTGGCTACCATCGAGAAATTAAAATTTCCATTTCGATACCGTAAAAGATGTTCACGTAGATTTTTTCACAAAATTGCGATCATATTTGAACCCAGATTCTCCAGTTTAAACACAAATAGATTTTAATCACATACCTCTTGTAATAAACGAGAATGGGATTTTCCCTCCAGCTTCTATTACGATAAAAATTGGGGTGTCCTTTATATTTCTCTTATATAACTGATATCTATGAAGCCAAGTACACGCAAAGAAGGGTGCCATAGGTAGGAAAGATTGCTGTTAACTTACTTACAAAACCACCTTAAATATGACCAAAATTTGATGTATGTTTTTCAAAAATTTTCTTTGTGAGACGATGTTACTTTGAGTGCTATTAATCATGATTACATTACAATATCGAGTGATTCGCCCATTTTTAGAATTAAACTTCTCCCGTTTTTTAAGTACATACAGACGATTTCTACGAAAAATACTTTTCCACTACATTGTACTAGGTATGTTAAAAGGAGCAGCATGCTTGTCCGCCTTAGGCCCGAAACACTCGCTCTTTAAACGTTTTGGAGGTATTAAAATCTCCAAACCCATCCGACTATTTCCCACTTTCAAGCCCCATTAAATCCCATCTTGCCCGGAGTTGTTTTTACGCCGGAATTTTCTTTTCACGCATCATATGATTCCTCCCCTTTTTCCGTACATTAAGTCATGCCGGTTATAAACTGCCTAAAGTGGATACACTTTTTTATTCGTGTTCCTGATGCTGAGCAAAGAATGGTTTTATTCATGATACGTGTATACAGGTGCAAGTCATAAAGCAACGTTCCAGCTCTTGATTCGATCGGCACGTGGGTGCGTTATGTGAATAGGGGATGAAGTGGGGGAAAATCTCTAGATGCTTCTTTATTAGGCACTGAAGACGGGTTAAGGGGACTCGACAGTAATAAGGTTATTGCTTTTATGATGTGATGTAAAGTCTCATGATTTTTCTTCAGCAAATTTTTGAATGAGCCAATTATTTGTTAAAGTAACCATGTAATTCACTTCCATGAAAGAAATGAAGTGATGACCAAAAAGAATGTAAATGGCCTATGTCATCGTTTCGTGGATCTTAGTGTAATTTTCAGTTAATACCACAAGCTTA
Organism: Cryptocephalus primarius; assembly: GCA_963576515.1. Taxonomy (NCBI): domain Eukaryota; kingdom Metazoa; phylum Arthropoda; class Insecta; order Coleoptera; family Chrysomelidae; genus Cryptocephalus; species Cryptocephalus primarius. Next base: position 15,697,792 of record OY754941.1, read on the forward strand.
TTAACAACAGAAATAAACTAGCAGCGTCAGGTCAAATTTGTATTACTCCAAGTCCCCTTCGAAACTTTCCTAATTAAAACCATCCGGATGTCACAAAATTTATTCATCACATCCACCATAGTCAGACTGGAGTTTTACTGCTCCTAAAGGCACTTTGCGAAATATTGCCTAAGATCCGAGGCGTTGTTTTACGATGGCCTTTAAGTTTTAGAGAGAGCTCCAAATTTGTTTACACGCGAAGGTAACAAGATGTCGATATCGTAAAAATGCTGCAAGAATCGATGAATTTGCAATGGAGCGTATCGTAAATACCAGAGGCGAACGAGGTGGCGGTCCATTCGGACGAACGTAATTCCATCCCGAAGTTAGTTAATTGAGATAAATCGGCTAATTTCTGACGTCGGTTTAGCTTCGACAAATTACTGCTATTTTTAGAAATTCAAAATTGGGAGCCGGGATTGGAGCTAATTAGGGTATGGGGCGGGGATTTATCGGCGAAGTAATCTGGAAAACCTTACAAACTGACTTGGATAAACAGGCATTTAAAAAATATTAGTTGAAAAGTCGTTTTCGCCTGGAAATTTAAATTACCTAATTTATCGTTTTAGGAAAATATTGATAGATTCAATACCGTGCCTTACTATTTTTTGATTTCACGATTTGTGACTCAATCACATTCATGTATAGAAATTCTTATCATTTACCTCGTCTGGTTTTATGTAGGACAAATTTCTTCTTAGTGATTCCTTATTTTTACACAGTTAGTTGGGAAATTTGGTTCAAAATTGGGATACTGAAATTAACGCACATATAAATATTATAATTATCCTCATTCCTAAACATTATATAGGGCAAGAAACAAGGCGTTTTTCTGAACCATTTAGAATCACCTAAGGACCATTTGTGGTACTTCAACCCCATTAAGTCAATGTTCAAATTGTGCAAGATATGCTTGAACCATCTAGAAATTTTTCAAAACACATTTTGTGATATTTGTATAGCAGTTGGTATATTCAGAAGAGTGTACAAGGCATGTGTAATCCAACAAAAAACCTGGTAGCCCATCAGGACATTTTTGTACCCTTGTATTTCAGTACCAGCCAGAAAAATTGTTAGGTATTCCTAGACATGTTTAAGCATCTAGAATTATAGATCGCCTTTTAGTTTATTTTTCAATAAGTTCACAACTTTTTTGTGGTATTAGCACCGTTTGGAATATATCGAAGACTGTTTGTGGTATTTCAAAAACTAGTTAGAAGAGGGAACTATTTTATGCTACTTTTATATCAATTGCAGTAGATCCCAGAATGTTCAAGCCACGTCTGAACCATCTAGAATCATTCCCGGGTTATTTGTGGTACCAATTCCAAGATTGTTCAAGGTGTCATTTAGAATTTCAGAATGCCTTGCAGAACTTCTTTAAAGAACCTAAAAACATTCTTTGTGGTCTATAAGTGGAACACAGAGTATTTAGAACTCCATTTGCACCGGAACCTGAAACTTTCTGATCCTAAATTCAACATCCTGAACAATCACTGAAGCCACTTTCCGCGTCTTTAAACCTCCACTCTGCTATGCAGCGAAATTGTCCATTTATCCACGCACCGAGCACGATAATAGCTTCATAATTTACGGCACGCATACACATACCTCGCCCCAGGTTATGTAATATTTAATTCATCGCTCCCCAGATTTGGGACGGGAGGTTCCGTGATACCCCCTATCCGGGATCTAATAGACCATAATAATTACGGGGCCGTAAAGAGTGGAACTTTGCACTCACTTCGATAATACTCGGAGGAAGAAAGATTACTCTCCCGGCCCGGAGAAGGCGACCCTCAAGTTGGAGGCCTCGGGGCAGGCCGCGTTTTTCCCCTTTGTGGTGGATAATTACCCTTTTGTGGAGGAAACGACTAACGAGAGAAGGAAAAGGAGGGAGCGCGTATAAACGCACGAGTCCGACGTTGAGTAAGAATATCTCTACCGATATTAATGCCTTACTGATATATTAGTAATGTGGTATATGTGATATATATTACCGATTAGTTAATGTGGTTTAATCGAATTTTAAACTTCTTCGTGTCGACGTTTCCTTCGCTTTGCTTTATTCGATAACTTGAAGTTTTCTCGGAAGAATTTTTCCTCGCAGAACATATCTAACCCTTCACACTTTTCAAAAGTTGATATAGTTCTGCCTCCCACCTCGGCCTTCATCAAAGGGGCACGCTACCTGCGCGGAAAATGTAATTAAAAGTGTACGTCAGACTTCACTACTCGTCTAACTACGATTCATCCGGAAGTTTTTTAATTAAAAGCGAAGGCATATAATGGAACTCCTGGTGGATCGGATGTGTGCAGGAGAAGAGCTGTTCGATTTATTAATAGCAGTTTTATAGCGTTTTAATCGTCGAGAAAAATACTGATATGATTTTATCGTTCACCACAAGGCTTGCTGCCATAAGGTGAATTTTCCCAATTGAACTAGGACTGAAAAATTGTCGTGTTTCACAAAATTCCTTGTGTCCTTTGTTGGGTTTAGCATAGCTTGTTCCACACCCTTCCAAACCGGCTGTACCGTACTGATGACGACCAGCAGTTGGAAAACTAGTTTCCATTTCTATAATAGTTACAATTTTGCCCATTATTTTCTTTATGCATATATCAACGATGTTAACCAGTGAATCGATAAGCTCAGTTTGCTTAAATTCAAATTTATTTTGAATTTTCTGGTACGGTATGAATAATTGCGTTTCCTGGATTACATCTGCTACAGTTATTACTAAGCCTGAGAATTCTGTATTAGACATTCACTTGACTACAAAATCCTGCCAAAGAGTCATATTTTTAAATTTAACATCCAAAGGGCAATTTTGTTCAAACCAAAAAAAACCTGAGCTCTTAGCACGTTCCATAAATTGATCAAGGTACATTCTCAACATTTCAGCTCAGTGGACACCTATACAGACCGCTTAAGAAAGCGACGATTGGTCATGTTATGTTTGAATTTATGTGGAACTCCATCTACCATCAATTAACTTTAGGAAAAACCGCGCAACTTTTTACAACCCCTCATAAATGGGTTTTTTACTATTTATTGTCCTAATTTTTCCTCATAACTTTTTGGCACTCACATAAACTAAGCTTTCTTTCTTTATTGCTTTATCGAATATAGGTACGTATTTATTTGAATTTTTCCCTGGATGGTTAAACTATGCAAAAGAGCCCCCGTTTACCTCTCGAAACCCCATAAATCCACCTGTATAATTTGTATACTCATCACATCCGCGAGTTCCCCGAAAACTTCCGCCACAAATCACTAGGGCGACGATCCGACCACCCCACATACCCCCTCTTATCGAAACAAAAAGAATTATGATTCACAGGGCGTCGGAATCCCCCTTTTGTCCTAGATAACACTTGAAATATTCAAAGGCTCGGATCCCTTAAAGCCGGGGAAGTGATAAATCCAGTTACGTCTGTTGATAAAAAAATAAAATCCCCGAGCGCCGACCCGAGCAGAAGGAACGGATCCGAAATGCGCGCCGCTGAAAGATTGATCAAGTCGCACCTTCAGTCATATCGTTATTATTGCCGTGACGGTACACGGCGTGGAAGGTGACAGGTGAGGCAAACACCGAAGGAAAACTGCCCTGAAAGATAAATGCGTTTCCCAACATTGATTTAACGCCGGCGGTTTTGTATCTTTTGAAGGTGTCATTCTTTTGTGTGTGCTTTGTATAGTTGACTTGCATACGAATAATGCGAAAAATATATCTACGTGTCAGGTGGCATGCTTAGGGGTTGTTCCTTTTGTACCGTCGCGAACGACCGGATGGAAATATACGGAAAAGTTTCTCGCAAAAAATGCAAACAGTGACACACACACACACACACACACATGCTCCCATTTTATTCCCATGATATACATCTTCATATTGGAACAAGTTACATACGTGGCCCTATGGCACTTAAAATAGCTTGACAAAAATATTAATGCCAAATCGAAGTTATAGAATTGTTTTTTCTATTCAAAGTTAATTCTTATAATTAGTTTTCATTAAAATTTGAAATATTGGATTATTTTCAGGAAACGAACCCCAAAGTAACTCGAAAAATTTAATTTGACAAAACCATACTTAACATAATTCAAAAATCAGTTTTAATTTTTTCTACATTCTCAAGCGAACGAAATTTTATTGTAAAATAATATTTAATGTTAATATCTCCTTTAGCTTGTTACTATTATTTTAAAACTATAATTTTATATTATAGTGGTTCAAATTTGATAACATTCTTATTATTATACTCATTCATAGTATTATTACTCAAATTTGTAACTGTCGCTGTATTTCTCTCTATTCTTGGTTTGATGTTACTAATATTCCTTTTTCCATTTTCAGATGCATATTAAGGACACTAAGGGCGGATATTTTGGCAAAATAGTACAAGCAGTTACACCTCATGGTAAGTGTTTTTGGACAATGTATTTTTCTCTTTACGTAAACCACGTAAATTTTCCTCGCATTTTCTTGAAATTTACTAACATTGTTAACTAAAATAGAAACTTTTAAAAACTTTTGAAATTCCCATAAACCATATAGACCCACTCTGGTATTTCTAGAGTTTTTCTATATTCTGTTTGGGACTTTCTAATATTTGAAGTTATAACTACAAAAGTTCTAGCACCTAATTAATGCTATTTAGGAGATCCTTTGATTTTTTCTATGATCCTCGGAAAGTGAAACAATTTGGAACGTTCTTGATTTAATTTTGAGGCATTTTCGGTTATTTGAAGTCATATTATAAGGTTGAGGGTTTCAAAAGGAGCTTGTTAAGAATACTTATTTTTAAAAATAAAATTAAGGCATTTAAAATTTCCGTAAATTTTCTAGATACAATTTGGAAACCATTCTAGCTTTTCGAAATTCTAAAGGAATCTCTAAAATTTTCTTCGCCATGATTTTGGATTCCTATTTTTAAAATTATAACGAAAAAAACATCTAAAACCTATTTGAGACTAATTGTGAAAAATCTGGATTTTTGTTTCTATCTTCTTGGAAACTTTGGAACAATTTAAAACTTGCATAAACCTTCTCGATTGAATTTTAGGATTATTTCGATAATTTACAGTTTTATAAAAATTTCTGGAATCTTACTTTCAGGTCCTTGCTAACGGTTAAATTTGAAAATAAACCTTAACGGTTGAAAATAAATATCAATTTTCCAACTGTAATGAATAAAATTTTAAAATAGCTCGCTGCTTCTTAAAACCTTACCTTGACTTTCTCACACTGTGATTTTTACAATAAAACAGACATGAATAACAGTAATTTTAAAAACATTTGTTATCATATTAACCTGCTTTATAATTAATCTTTAAATATTAATCGGATTACCACCCAAGAAGTATAAATATACCTTCAATTTAATTCTAATAAAAATAAAAAGCGTAAAAGTGGATTTAAACTTTTCAATTCATCGCAAATCCATTAATTTTTTTCCTGGGATTTTTTTAAATTCCTTAATTAAATTTCCATGACGGCTTAACCTCAGCTCGCGGCAACCCTGGAATAAATTTTTCAAAGTAAATAATTGACTCAGTGGCTTTACTCAGCTCATTAACTTAAAAAATGTACATCTTATTTACTTATCTTTAAATGAAATAGAAATTTAGTTTCTTTTAGTTTATCACAACAAAGTATTAACTATACAATAAGTAAATGTTAGGTTTTTAACTTCAGCTTAATTAATTAAGAATAAATTTTGATTTGAGGGAGTTACCTTTTACATGTAGTATTCAAAATATAATAGAAGAGGTAAAAGATGATTGAGTTATTAAAACAATTTGTTTGTTTTAATTCTGAATGGACTAAAACTTAAAATATTGCGATAAAGCTTTTGCAAATATCGATTATTTTGGTATCATTTGATAGTGCAATTTTTAATAACAATATTGCTTTTTATTTATGGCTATTAAATGTAGAGTTTCATACAGTTGTACGTAACTAAGTAACTCTAAACTTTATAATTTAGGGAAGAAATTTCTATTAACTGACTAACAAATTTCTTTACAGTAAGAATGGAGCTTCAAAAGTGTTTCTTTAGAGTGGTGATGAATGAATTAACAACTTTTTAAAAAGACATTTCAATTATGTCCGAAGTTTTTCTTGTAGAACATTAAATAACGACACTGTCAGGAGCATTCGCTTTATGTAACCACTTTTGTCCCGTTGTTCTGTCTCATTTTTAGAAATCCTTTGATTAATCTAACTTCCCGCTACAAATTGCATAAATAAACTTCCAGACGAGCCGATTCTCGCCCCCATCGAAAGTTAATTCCCGTCCATCCGGGAAATTCTTCGGAAGTTCCGCCAGATTCTCGAGATTCTTGCGCTAGTTAACGTCCGTCGAGGTTTCCGCGTGTTCACCTTGCATTTTAATTTTTATTTCCTCCTCCGGCGTCCGTCGTCCGGAGAAGTCGGGCGGAAGTTGCGCCGGGGAATTTTCGAGCATCGATAAGCTTAAAGATTTATGGCCGCGGATTTGTTATTCGGGTTTTGTAAAGGCGGAAAGTTTTGTCCGGGGAGGTGGAGTGCATCTCGTCTGTAAAAGTTCGCCAGGATTTGGTTAAATGTTGGATGGCGCTTGGGGTGGGGTTGGTTTCGGGAAAATTTAAGAATCACACTTTCAATAAGACTATGAAAAATCTTGTAGAGGAAATTTGCACCATCATTAACGGGCAAATTCGTAAACTAACACTAGTTAAGTTGTGCATAGTTTGTTTTGTATAATAATTTAACCTAGTTATTATAATACATATACACTATCTACTGTGCTTTGTAACACTTGTATATATTTTTTAATTATCTATTCTGAGCCTCTCCTACTTTTCCTTCATTCTGAAGTGAAAGTAATATTTTCTTCCTTTAGCCAATTTTAACAACATTATCCCTTGTTATTTTGTGGAAGTGCAAGGTACCATTTGTTATTAAATCTCGTGGATTTAAATTTTCATCACCTACTTAATAACAAATGAAATCATGTATATACTACAAAAACTAGCCTTCGTATCAGGAACAAATATGTGCAATTTCCTGTTTATTTGATCACCTAGTTTTCGTTTCCAACGCAGAAATTAAACGATGCAATTTACTTGTATGATATGGTCGTCGCATTACGTTTGTAATCTAGTGCAGAATACAACTCATCAGTTATTAATTTTTGTGTCCATTTAATATAGATTACAGCACATAAGGGTAAATACGCTACTCAAAATTTCATCTCTTAATTAATCTCTTCCGTTACGCCACGGATTAAGTTCGCTAGTGTAACGCAAAATCAAAGTTAGCGCAACTTCCTTCGAAAAAAGTCTATAAAGTAGTGCAACTGCAAATTCCGCCATCTACATTATTAGATAGGATATAGGACTTTTTGATAATGAAATGTTGTTGCTCTCGCAAATTTGTTTCACCCTGTATCTTCCAGATGAAGCGGTTTTTCAAAAATCATCAAAAAACACAACATTCTTAGTATAGTCCAGGGAATAACCCTTTAAATTTTTTCCGCATGTTTACATTGTTGACAAAATTTGTTTATAATGCGTCTTACCTGCAAACTGTAACAATTTCGTTTATAAATGTTCATATTTGTATTGCTCCTGTGGTTTGTGTGGCTTTAATCAAAGAAAAAGGCATCAAAAATTACCTTATGGAAAAAAGGCAAAAACAGTCAAAATACTTGAAAAGGGCAAAAAAGTCATTTGCCTATCTATCCTAGCTCTAGTTATTATAATTGTTAAACAACAATTTTTGCTAGCTGATATTAAAGCCTAGGCTAAAGTTCTCTGCGATCAGAAAAATTCACCACCTTATAGCAGGGACGTCACGTATTATGGCAGGTTTAAAATAGCTGTTGTTAAATTTCGACCTAGCGTTTTCTGTTTTGTGCGTTTCCATCTATGTATAATTCAGTTTCGACCGCCTCATTGTTTTGTATTTTTTAAAGCAACTAGCCTACGGAATTCGCAATGGGGAGCCTTCCCTCGGCATCGGCGTCTAAGTTTAATATTAAAATGCCCGGCACCGGGCCGTTTAGGATACCAAACTAAACAAGGCCGCCAGAAAATTTTATGGATCTCCTTTTATTATTTACGGGAACGACAAATATAAAACGGCAGATGGGCCCGTTGGATGTTCAGGAATTCCTCCTCTACGACGACTGACACCACTTACGTCTCGGTACTTAATATAAAAGAATCGAGTCTGCTCGAGGTCGTCCAAGAGTTATAAAAATTCCGCCATTGCCTTAATATCACCCGAGGCGATTTCTCTAGGACAACTTCTATTATCTAGTTCCATTGAGGTCCTTTCGTGACTTAAAACGGCTCGATTCAGCGCTTTCTATGCCGTCGTCGTCGGCAATTGTAAAAAATTTAAAATTCAAATCGGACGAATGAATGGCTCGGCTCAAAGTTTACTTACGATCTTCTTCGGTTATACATGGCCATGCTCGATGCATTTTTAAGTGTTGACACCCTCTCCGTATGCAAATCGGAAAAGCCAAGGTTTCAAGTTGGCTGCGTGGAGTGGGTGTCCGTCCGAAACGCATTTTAGATTTCGAGGATAGAATTTTCCGTTGAAATTAAAAATCTCTGTGGCAACTTTTCGGCAGATTCCATTTTAAATATTCCAAGTTATACCAGGATTCACAGGAAGTAATAAAATGGCGGAATTGGCGCGTCTTCGCTTAAGGTTCGAAATTCGATCTAATTTTCCCGAGAGTATTGAAAATACCTACTACAACAAATAAATGTACACTATAAATAAAAAAACTACATAGCACTGTAGTAAATAATCTTAGAAATTTTCGATAAAACTGGAATTTCAATAAGAGTTTTTCCTCTTTTTGCAGGGAATCTTTCTGGTGTTTTCTAGAAATTTAGTAATAATGAGTGATTTAAATTACTCTAATTTATATTGTATTCCTTCGTATTCGTATAACTTCGTAATTCTAATCGCATTACATCAACATTAAAAGTTCCAGTGGTGTAGAATAAGGGATCACTAAAAGTAAAGGCATGATGTCCATATAAAATAAATAAAATTTGTATCAAATAAGCAGGACCCTACAATAATAGGCCAAAGCAGATTCATTTATACCTATAAGTTTCTTCTTTATTCACAGATTTAAAAGAAATCTAGAGAATATAACATTGGGACCAAATAATACAAGTATAAAAAATATTAGATTCATTTTCTAAAAATAAGAATTGGTACCTAGAATGAATCGCCATAATTAATAATATGGTTATAATTTATTAATTAGACATCCCGTTTCCATCTGCATCAAATGCATTTCAATCGATTTTATAGGTAGAATTATTCATAGAATTTATAATTAGGATCAGGAGTAACGTAATGAATAATTTACTAGCTTTCAATTCGATAGTCGATTAAGATTAAATTAAATCTATTGCGTCATTATCTCAATGAGTTTTATTTTATGTTTTTTTGATAATGTAACGTCTACTTCAAAATCAAAAGATGTAATTAATTTTTTCTTAAATGTTCGAAATAAGTTGTATATTACATACGTTTGTACCTGATTTGATCGATGTATAATTCATAGAATTAATAATTCTCAGTCGGCCGTTGAAGTCATGAAATTACACATTTATGAACAAATAAACAGTTTCTACTTGGTATAAATGAATTAAACATCCCTACACTTACTTGGCCTACTGCATTTGATGTCCAATGCTTATATTAAATTTCATGCAAGGCTTTGGGGGCAGAATCATTAATGGAATTCGTAACTTCCAAGTAACTTAATAGAGTTTCACAAGGTAAGTTGGGCACCATAGCGTGAAGCTTCGCTTATTATGAATTTTTAAGTTGTAGTAATTTTGAAAAACTCATTTTGTCGAATTACCTGAAATATGGAACACGAGATTCCTAATTCCTAATGACAGAACACATTGTATTATTAGTTAGGTTATTAGTAAGTCGCCTCTAATAAGAGGTGATATACTGAATACAAGAGGATATATACTGGGTGTTTTTAGGACTGCAAAGAAATTTATGGTGTGCTTCTTTACAGGCGGAAACCATAGAGTAGGGAGGGATACAGAGCCCATTATTTACGTTTTACGCTGATGCATTCAATGATGGTCGAATTTATAGGAGGAATATAACGTTGCAGATTCTATTTCATGATTTTTTAAATCTCAAAATGATCCAAAAAAATTCGATAAGTTCAAAGTAAATTTAATGTTAACACAGTCTACCCAAATCCGTTCACAACAACCAATTGTATGCAGAAATAAGAGTTTTTCGTTATAACCAAAAGGTCTTAACCTTTGAACTACGGAGTGTTCAAGTTTTAGAAAAAAATTTACGTTTATGATAAACTTGATGTCACCCCAGATATTTTTGTGAAACGTAGTGCGCATCTTCTGTGTATCAAATAGCATATTCTGCTGTATAAAATATTTTTCATCCTTGTAATTTGGAAAACCCATTTTCGACAATATTTCAATTATAAAACAATCAATACGGGAACAGCACTAAGTTAATTCAATAATTGTCAAATTGCAATTGAGTATTGCTTGCTAATCACTAATCTTTGTTCCTAAGGTAGTTTGCTAATCACCCAAGCAATTTCAATTATGTATACCAGGGGCAAGAGGCCATGCACTACAATCTACTCTCAATGTTCAATCTACATGTTGACGCATCACATTTGTTAACGTGTATGGCGGCCTCGTTAATTACAGATAAAAGCTTTGGGTACGACAGAGGTAATTAAGTTATTAATCGCTTCAATTTGAAACAATCTACGCGAGATAAATGATCGGGATTAGTAATCGTTCCTCGTCGTCGTTGCTGTTGTTGTGTATGTTTTAATATAACAGCTAACAGAAAATAAATTAACTGTAGTTTATTGCCCGTTCGGCAAGCGTAATCGGCACTTCAGTAGTGGATAAATGTTTGATAAGATGGAAGAGAGGTCGTTAATGACACAAAGATGCTTTTCAAGGCGCAGGAGATTTTTGGTTGGGACTGTTATTTTTTGGTGGTAAAAACAACACAGAACGTCATTTACCCCTGCCGCATTTGCTATTCGTGTCACGCTTTTGTCCCAAACACGCAATGCATTTTATGTTGAAGTTTGAACAATGTAAAAGCCAGAGAGATACTTTGTTGGGTGATTACAACACGAAATTGTAATTTTGCGACAAGGGAATGAAATTTATGCCGAATTTTGTTTAAGAGAAGGGTAGTTTTAATATACTTGATTCTTTTTTGTAATGAATCTAAAGTAATATACAGAATTGGCCTTAATATATGCTATGGATTTGAGAAATTACAGAACGCCTCAAGAAAAATGTTATAAACACGTATCTAGAATCTTATGGTTTCCTGTATCAACTTTTGAACAGACCAAGAAGAGTGCTGGAAGTAAAGTATATGACCCAAGTATCACGTTGTATTTAAAATATAAAGAGTGTAACATTATCATCTACATAATTAATTCTAAAGCAGTTTCCACCTTTTTACCTTCACACTTTTTCCAAACTTGGAAGTTTTAGAAAGGAATCAGACGTTCAACGCATTTAAAAATGTTTTTGAAACTTTGCTTGGTTCATTTCAAGGGTTATACAACATAATATAAAATTGAAAAGCCAAAAAAATGGAAGCTTATTGAAGCTCATGTCGATAGAACAACGAAATGTAGATTAAATTCTCTAGGAATTGATTAGGCGACTTATTACCAAAAAATTTTCAGTTGTCCTGTTTATTTTGAACTAAAGAATTGTTCGAAACACAGTTGGAACTAAAAAATTTATATTTATTTAAAATTTAACAAAGTTGCTGAAGATTGAACAAAAATTATCGAATATTTAATTATTTTTTAATGATTTGAGGTTAAAAAAATAGAAAAATAAATGAATTTTGACCTTATACAGTCCTAACATTGTGACAAATGTGTGGATAGAATTTCTGGAAGATCCATGGATTAGTTTATGAGAAATCACTTGAAATAGATAAATAGAAATAAATTAGTTGTAAAACAAAATAAAATCTATTTCGGTTGTTCCAAGAAATGGGATTTGTTCGGTTGAAGGTTAAGATAATCCGCTTAATCTTTCGCCGGGAGAAATTCGTGCTTTATCTCTGCTCAAAATTGGGGACGGGAAAGAATTCGTCGCATCAGGATTAAAATGTGATTTTAGAATATTTGAATATTTTGAGCGATCTGTCGCAATTTCCCAAATGTCCTCGCTGGTACTTAAAATATTCACAATCTCTTGCGTTGAAATCAAATAAACCGGCACTTCTCCTTGCGATTTTCATTTATGTATTCACTTTTAAGACGTCTCGTAAAACGAAAGTGGCGAATATCAACTGGAAATATTTAAAAAGTTCCGACCGAGCGACTCCGAATAATTACTCGACCGAAACGGAAGTCCGTTGATATCGCTTCTTATTTGTGATGAACGGGCGAAGTTTGGGTTTTACCAAAAGGGGTTCTTCTCGTGTAAGAGGAAACTTTTGGACAAGCTGTCGAGAATTGTCTCGGCAACAATGGCGAAATTTCGAAGGAAACAGCAACAGATGTCCCCATAATGGGTCGGTATCGACGGGGGAAGATCGGGGGAGCCTCACTCTGTTTACTCAAAAGGTATTACGTCTTAAGTGCTTTGAATTTGTTCGAGATAAATCAAATTTCGCTTGTAGACAAAACAGATAGCTCAAAATATATCATACTGCTTTATTAAATGTAATCGTTTAATGCTTTCGTTTGAGTGCTTGAGAAATGGAAAGTTTGTTATCATTTAACCATAGAAGGAAGGATGCAGGATATCATAGAATTGATATCAAAATTCCGTAGGGCTACATATCATTTGCTACACACTTAAGTATTTCACTTCAGTCAATCAGTTCCTATCAATTAGCCACATTCATGGTTTATTCCTCCATAACTTTTAGTAGATGTCAACTTGTCATTTGTAAATCACCCCTAAGCTCTGTTAGCTTTGGTCCTGGAAATGGACCATTAAATATTAAAAATCTACCAAGATCCCCATATCTCAAAGTTCAGATATTCTTTGATCTTCCTATCATCTAGTCTCATTACGCATTAAGAGGGGTGGGGAACTAGAGCGAGGAAGGGATGAGATGCCGGCCTAATAATTTTCGGCTTATATTAAGGTTCATTAAGGCAAAAACATGGATTTAATATTGAGGGTTAAGGTAAGAGATTTTGAATTGATGAAGTTAGATGTTGTAGACATTTTATGCTAATTAATTTTAATAACAGTCATAATAGCATCAATTACTGGAATTGCTCGATTATAATGTTCAAACATTTTCCTTAATTAATTGAGAACTTGGAAACCAAGAGTGTAATTAGTGGGTGGGTGTCGTTTCTCGTAGCTTTGGAAACCTTTCAATACACCACCCAAAAATTTTATATCCCGTGGGAGTTTTCGAGCTTCAAAGGGTGTTTAGAACTTTTTCCGGAATTAAATCAAACCTCGGCACGTTTATTAAATATCCTCGGCTTAATATTAAGCTCTTTGTTCGCCTGCCCTCGATGTCAAACTGATCGATATCACACCGTAGGGGTAAAAAATAATTAATCGAAACTATCTTTTTTTTCAAACGTCGTCCTATAATGATTAACGTTCCCGCGTTCCAGAACCTCTTTATTTCCACATACACGATTTGACAGGCCTGCCACTCTCCCGCTGTTTTACTCCTGTTTGTTCCCGAATCGGGGTTAATACGTTAGATAATTAATTAGTTTCTGATCGCATACAGGAAGGGATAGGGACGGACACCGAACTAATTTTTATTATGGCCGGGAAATCGAACGGTTCCACGGCGAAAATTGTCGACCGGGACGTGTGCGGAATACGGGAGAGATTTTTAAAGTTTAATCGAAATGATGCGGGTTATTATATTATGGACGTTAATTATTATGAGGGTCGGAATTTCCTTATCAACCAGAGCGGGGATTTTGATCATTAAGTACCCAAATGGTGGCATGGCTTAATTACGAATGTTTTTTGAACATTTCAACTTAAAGTTGGTTTTTTTTAATTACTGTATACCTACTTGTAACATACTTTACCAGATTTTTATTGATAAAGACTTGCGTGAAACCAGGGATGAAATGCAGTGCAACGATATTTGACCCAGATCTCCTGAAACTCAGTCTCCTGCGATTCAAACTTATCAGCCTGAAAAAGCAAACGGAAATATTCCAACACCTGAGCGGAATTTCCAATTATCCAAATGCGGCGCAATATCTCATGCAGCACGGTAATACTTTAATACCGCGCAAGTTAAACCGCGTACCGATAGTGCCCTAAGGGATAGATTCATCCTCGTCTTTAGTTTTCCCATTCCCTACACTCACGTATAGATACTTTGTATCGACGTAATTCAAACCTGTTCCAACGTATCATCATCTCCTCTATTGTGTTATAGTAAACTCGTAGAACGGGATTCATCCCGGCGTTCCTTATTCGGTACACGCAATGAGCTAGGTTTGTGCAACACAAGACTGAACCCCGGGAAAAACGTTCCTCGAGACAGAAATATTTAATTAGGAACGGTCGGTTGTGCCTCTTGGGGTTTCTTTGGGTTGTTTGGAACATTTGAAGTGACCTTTCCTGTTAATTAGCGCGTTATACGATTTACAGTGGGGCTTCCGAATGAATTGGGGGCCTCGTTTTCGAGGTTAGTTTGTTAAACCAACGTTTAAGGGAAATTTTTAAGATTTTTTTATCTTGGTAACATTGTACTGTAAAGGGGAAACTGTTGGACCATAAAGCTATTATTATTACTACAGTGGGTACACAGTGGGTTTTGAACATGCTGAATCCGTATCTGAAGTCGGTTTTTCACCAAAGTAATTAATTTAGAAGCTACAGCTGATAATCTGAGATAGAGTCCGAAACTCAAAAAGCTATTTTTTTAATTAGGCCTCAGGGAATTTTTTCCTTATTCTTTCCGTATTCGGAGGGGTCGATAAAACTACGAAAGTGCCCTTCAAAGTTCATGTATACAAACTTTTGAAAAATCGAATTTCCAAAACCAACCTAGGTGATATTTTTTTAATTACACCTCAGGGAATTTTTTCCTTATTTTTCCCGTAATCAGAGGGGTCGATAAAACTACGAAAGTGCCCTTCAAAGTTCAATTATACAAACTTTTGAAAAATCGAATTTCCAAAATCAACCTAGGTGATATTTTTTTAATTACACCTCAGGGAATTTTTTCCTTATTTTTCCCGTAATCAGAGGGGTCGATAAAACTACGAAAGTGCCCTTCGATGTTCAATTATACAAACTTTTGAAAAATCGAATTTCCAAAATCAACATAGGTGATATTTTTTTAATTAGACCTCAGGGAATTTTTTCCTTATTTTTCCCGTAATCAGAGGGGTCGATAAAAGTACGAAAGTGCCCTTCAAAGTTCAATTATACAAACTTTTGAAAAATCGAATTTCCAAAATCAACATAGGTGATAATTTTTTAATTAGACCTCAGGGAATTTTTTCCTTATTTTTCCCGTAATCAGAGGGGTCGATAAAACTACGAAAGTGCCCTTCAAAGTTCAATTATACAAACTTTTGAAAAATCGAATTTCCAAAATCAACATAGGTGATATTTTTTTAATTACACCTCAGGGAATTTTTTCCTTATTTTTCCCGTAATCAGAGGGGTCGATAAAACTACGAAAGTGCCCTTCAAAGTTCAATTATACAAACTTTTGAAAAATCGAATTTCCAAAATCAACCTAGGTGATATTTTTTTAATTAGACCTCAGGGAATTTTTTCCTTATTTTTCCCGTAATCAGAGGGGTCGATAAAACTGCGAAAGTGCCCTTCAATGTTCAATTATACAAACTTTTGAAAAATCGAATTTCCAAAATCAACCTAGGTGATATTTTTTTAATTACACCTCAGGGAATTTTTTCCTTATTTTTCCCGTAATCAGAGGGGTCGATAAAACTGCGAAAGTGCCCTTCAAAGTTCAATTATACAAACTTTTGAAAAATCGAATTTCCAAAATCAACCTAGGTGATATTTTTTTAATTAGACCTCAGGGAATTTTTTCCTTATTTTTCCCGTAATCAGAGGGGTCGATAAAACTACGAAAGTGCCCTTCAAAGTTCAATTATACAAACTTTTGAAAAATCGAATTTCCAAAATCAACCTAGGTGATATTTTTTTAATTACACCTCAGGGAATTTTTTCCTTATTTTTCCCGTAATCAGAGGGGTCGATAAAACTACGAAAGTGCCCTTCGATGTTCAATTATACAAACTTTTGAAAAATCGAATTTCCAAAATCAACATAGGTGATATTTTTTTAATTAGACCTCAGGGAATTTTTTCCTTATTTTTCCCGTAATCAGAGGGGTCGATAAAACTACGAAAGTGCCCTTCAAAGTTCAATTATACAAACTTTTGAAAAATCGAATTTCCAAAATCAACATAGGTGATATTTTTTTAATTACACCTCAGGGAATTTTTTCCTTATTTTTCCCGTAATCAGAGGGGTCGATAAAACTACGAAAGTGCCCTTCAAAGTTCAATTATACAAACTTTTGAAAAATCGAATTTCCAAAATCAACCTAGGTGATATTTTTTTAATTAGACCTCAGGGAATTTTTTCCTTATTTTTCCCGTAATCAGAGGGGTCGATAAAACTGCGAAAGTGCCCTTCAATGTTCAATTATACAAACTTTTGAAAAATCGAATTTCCAAAATCAACCTAGGTGATATTTTTTTAATTACACCTCAGGCAATTTTTTCCTTATTTTTCCCGTAATCAGAGGGGTCGATAAAACTACGAAAGTGCCCTTCAAAGTTCAATTATACAAACTTTTGTAAAATCGAATTTCCAAAATCAACCTAGGTGATATTTTTTTAATTACACCTCAGGGAATTTTTTCCTTATTTTTCCCGTAATCAGAGGGGTCGATAAAACTGCGAAAGTGCCCTTCAAAGTTCAATTATACAAACTTTTGAAAAATCGAATTTCCAAAATCAACCTAGGTGATATTTTTTTAATTAGACCTCAGGGAATTTTTTCCTTATTTTTCCCGTAATCAGAGGGGTCGATAAAACTACGAAAGTGCCCTTCAAAGTTCAATTATACAAACTTTTGAAAAATCGAATTTCCAAAATCAACCTAGGTGATATTTTTTTAATTACACCTCAGGGAATTTTTTCCTTATTTTTCCCGTAATCAGAGGGGTCGATAAAACTACGAAAGTGCCCTTCAAAGTTCAATTATACAAACTTTTGAAAAATCGAATTTCCAAAATCAACATAGGTGATATTTTTTTAATTACAGCTCAGGGAATTTTTTCCTTATTTTTCCCGTAATCAGAGGGGTCGATAAAACTACGAAAGTGCCCTTCAAAGTTCAATTATACAAACTTTTGAAAAATCGAATTTCCAAAATCAACCTAGGTGATATTTTTTTAATTACACCTCAGGGAATTTTTTCCTTATTTTTCCCGTAATCAGAGGGGTCGATAAAACTACGAAAGTGCCCTTCAAAGTTCAATTATACAAACTTATAAAAATCGAATTTCCAAAATCAACATAGGTGATATTTTTTTAATTAGACCTCAGGGAATTTTTTCCTTATTTTTCCCGTAATCAGAGGGGTCGATAAAACTACGAAAGTGCCCTTCAAAGTTCAATTATACAAACTTTTGAAAAATCGAATTTCCAAAATCAACATAGGTGATATTTTTTTAATTACACCTCAGGGAATTTTTTCCTTATTTTTCCCGTAATCAGAGGGGTCGATAAAACTACGAAAGTGCCCTTCAAAGTTCAATTATACAAACTTATGAAAAATCGAATTTCCAAAATCAACATAGGTGATATTTTTTTAATTAGACCTCAGGGAATTTTTTCCTTATTTTTCCCGTAATCAGAGGGGTCGATAAAACTACGAAAGTGCCCTTCAAAGTTCAATTATAGAAACTTTTGAAAAATCGAATTTCCAAAATCAACATAGGTGATATTTTTTTAATTACACCTCAGGGAATTTTTTCCTTATTTTTCCCGTAATCAGAGGGGTCGATAAAACTACGAAAGTGCCCTTCAAAGTTCAATTATACAAACTTATGAAAAATCGAATTTCCAAAATCAACATAGGTGATATTTTTTTAATTAGACCTCAGGGAATTTTTTCCTTATTTTTCCCGTAATCAGAGGGGTCGATAAAACTACGAAAGTGCCCTTCAAAGTTCAATTATACAAACTTTTGAAAAATCGAATTTCCAAAATCAACCTAGGTGATATTTTTTTAATTACACCTCAGGGAATTTTTTCCTTATTTTTCCCGTAATCAGAGGGGTCGATAAAACTACGAAAGTGCCCTTCAAAGTTCAATTATACAAACTTATGAAAAATCGAATTTCCAAAATCAACATAGGTGATATTTTTTTAATTAGACCTCAGGGAATTTTTTCCTTATTTTTCCCGTAATCAGAGGGGTCGATAAAACTACGAAAGTGCCCTTCAAAGTTCAATTATACAAACTTTTGAAAAATCGAATTTCCAAAATCAACATAGGTGATATTTTTTTAATTACACCTCAGGGAATTTTTTCCTTATTTTTCCCGTAATCAGAGGGGTCGATAAAACTATGAAAGTGCCCTTCAAAGTTCAATTGTACAAACTTTTGAAAAATCGAATTTCCAAAATCAACATAGGTGATATTTTTTTAATTAGACCTCAGGGAATTTTTTCCTTATTTTTCCCGTAATCAGAGGGGTCGATAAAACTACGAAAGTGCCCTTCAAAGTTCAATTATACAAACTTTTGAAAAATCGAATTTCCAAAATCAACCTAGGTGATATTTTTTTAATTACACCTCAGGGAATTTTTTCCTTATTTTTCCCGTAATCAGAGGGGTCGATAAAACTATGAAAGTGCCCTTCAAAGTTCAATTGTACAAACTTTTGAAAAATCGAATTTCCAAAATCAACATAGGTGATATTTTTTAATTACACCTCAGGGAATTTTTTCCTCATTTTTCCCGTAATCAGAGGGGTCGATAAAACTATGAAAGTGCCCTTCAAAGTTCAATTGTACAAACTTTTGAAAAATCGAATTTCCAAAATCAACATAGGTGATATTTTTTTAATTAGACCTCAGGGAATTTTTTCCTTATTTTTCCCGTAATCAGAGGGGTCGATAAAACTACGAAAGTGCCCTTCAAAGTTCAATTATACAAACTTATGAAAAATCGAATTTCCAAAATCAACATAGTTGATATTTTTTTAATTAGACCTCAGGGAATTTTTTCCTTATTTTTCCCGTAATCAGAGGGGTCGATAAAACTACGAAAGTGCCCTTCAAAGTTCAATTATACAAACTTATGAAAAATCGAATTTCCAAAATCAACATAGGTGATATTTTTTTAATTAGACCTCAGGGAATTTTTTCCTTATTTTTCCCGTAATCAGAGGGGTCGATAAAACTACGAAAGTGCCCTTCAAAGTTCAATTATACAAACTTTTGAAAAATCGAATTTCCAAAATCAACATAGGTGATATTTTTTTAATTAGACCTCAGGGAATTTTTTCCTTATTTTTCCCGTAATCAGAGGGGTCGATAAAACTACGAAAGTGCCCTTCAAAGTTCAATTATACAAACTTTTGAAAAATCGAATTTCCAAAATCAACCTAGGTGATATTTTTTTAATTACACCTCAGGGAATTTTTTCCTTATTTTTCCCGTAATCAGAGGGGTCGATAAAACTATGAAAGTGCCCTTCAAAGTTCAATTGTACAAACTTTTGAAAAATCGAATTTCCAAAATCAACATAGGTGATATTTTTTAATTACACCTCAGGGAATTTTTTCCTCATTTTTCCCGTAATCAGAGGGGTCGATAAAACTATGAAAGTGCCCTTCAAAGTTCAATTGTACAAACTTTTGAAAAATCGAATTTCCAAAATCAACATAGGTGATATTTTTTTAATTAGACCTCAGGGAATTTTTTCCTTATTTTTCCCGTAATCAGAGGGGTCGATAAAACTACGAAAGTGCCCTTCAAAGTTCAATTATACAAACTTATGAAAAATCGAATTTCCAAAATCAACATAGTTGATATTTTTTTAATTAGACCTCAGGGAATTTTTTCCTTATTTTTCCCGTAATCAGAGGGGTCGATAAAACTACGAAAGTGCCCTTCAAAGTTCAATTATACAAACTTATGAAAAATCGAATTTCCAAAATCAACATAGGTGATATTTTTTTAATTAGACCTCAGGGAATTTTTTCCTTATTTTTCCCGTAATCAGAGGGGTCGATAAAACTACGAAAGTGCCCTTCAAAGTTCAATTATACAAACTTTTGAAAAATCGAATTTCCAAAATCAACATAGGTGATATTTTTTTAATTAGACCTCAGGGAATTTTTTCCTTATTTTTCCCGTAATCAGAGGGGTCGATAAAACTACGAAAGTGCCCTTCAAAGTTCAATTATACAAACTTTTGAAAAATCGAATTTCCAAAATCAACCTAGGTGATATTTTTTTAATTACACCTCAGGGAATTTTTTCCTTATTTTTCCCGTAATCAGAGGGGTTGATAAAACTACGAAAGTGCCCTTCAAAGTTCAATTATACAAACTTATGAAAAATCGAATTTCCAAAATCAACATAGGTGATATTTTTTTAATTACACCTCAGGGAATTTTTTCCTTATTTTTCCCGTAATCAGAGGGGTCGATAAAACTACGAAAGTGCCCTTCAAAGTTCAATTATACAAACTTATGAAAAATCGAATTTCCAAAATCAACATAGGTGATATTTTTTTAATTAGACCTCAGGGAATTTTTTCCTTATTTTTCCCGTAATCAGAGGGGTCGATAAAACTACGAAAGTGCCCTTCAAAGTTCAATTATACAAACTTTTGAAAAATCGAATTTCCAAAATCAACATAGGTGATATTTTTTTAATTACACCTCAGGGAATTTTTTCCTTATTTTTCCCGTAATCAGAGGGGTCGATAAAACTATGAAAGTGCCCTTCAAAGTTCAATTGTACAAACTTTTGAAAAATCGAATTTCCAAAATCAACATAGGTGATATTTTTTTAATTACACCTCAGGGAATTTTTTCCTTATTTTTCCCGTAATCAGAGGGGTCGATAAAACTATGAAAGTGCCCTTCAAAGTTCAATTGTACAAACTTTTGAAAAATCGAATTTCCAAAATCAACATGGTGATATTTTTTTAATTAGACCTCAGGGAATTTTTTCCTTATTTTTCCCGTAATCAGAGGGGTCGATAAAACTACGAAAGTGCCCTTCAAAGTTCAATTATACAAACTTATGAAAAATCGAATTTCCAAAATCAACATAGGTGATATTTTTTTAATTAGACCTCAGGGAATTTTTTCCTTATTTTTCCCGTAATCAGAGGGGTCGATAAAACTACGAAAGTGCCCTTCAAAGTTCAATTATACAAACTTATGAAAAATCGAATTTCCAAAATCAACATAGGTGATATTTTTTTAATTAGACCTCAGGGAATTTTTTCCTTATTTTTCCCGTAATCAGAGGGGTCGATAAAACTACGAAAGTGCCCTTCAAAGTTCAATTATACAAACTTATGAAAAATCGAATTTCCAAAATCAACATAGGTGATATTTTTTTAATTACACCTCAGGGAATTTTTTCCTTATTTTTCCCGTAATCAGAGGGGTCGATAAAACTACGAAAGTGCCCTTCAAAGTTCAATTATACAAACTTATGAAAAATCGAATTTCCAAAATCAACATAGGTGATATTTTTTTAATTAGACCTCAGGGAATTTTTTCCTTATTTTTCCCGTAATCAGAGGGGTCGATAAAACTACGAAAGTGCCCTTCAAAGTTCAATTATACAAACTTTTGAAAAATCGAATTTCCAAAATCAACATAGGTGATATTTTTTTAATTACACCTCAGGGAATTTTTTCCTTATTTTTCCCGTAATCAGAGGGGTCGATAAAACTATGAAAGTGCCCTTCAAAGTTCAATTGTACAAACTTTTGAAAAATCGAATTTCCAAAATCAACATAGGTGATATTTTTTTAATTACACCTCAGGGAATTTTTTCCTTATTTTTCCCGTAATCAGAGGGGTCGATAAAACTATGAAAGTGCCCTTCAAAGTTCAATTGTACAAACTTTTGAAAAATCGAATTTCCAAAATCAACATGGTGATATTTTTTTAATTAGACCTCAGGGAATTTTTTCCTTATTTTTCCCGTAATCAGAGGGGTCGATAAAACTACGAAAGTGCCCTTCAAAGTTCAATTATACAAACTTATGAAAAATCGAATTTCCAAAATCAACATAGGTGATATTTTTTTAATTAGACCTCAGGGAATTTTTTCCTTATTTTTCCCGTAATCAGAGGGGTCGATAAAACTACGAAAGTGCCCTTCAAAGTTCAATTATACAAACTTTTGAAAAATCGAATTTCCAAAATCAACCTAGGTGATATTTTTTTAATTACACCTCAGGGAATTTTTTCCTTATTTTTCCCGTAATCAGAGGGGTCGATAAAACTACGAAAGTGCCCTTCACAGTTCAATTATACAAACTTATGAAAAATCGAATTTCCAAAATCAACATAGGTGATATTTTTTTAATTAGACCTCAGGGAATTTTTTCCTTATTTTTCCCGTAATCAGAGGGGTCGATAAAACTACGAAAGTGCCCTTCAAAGTTCAATTATACAAACTTTTGAAAAATCGAATTTCCAAAATCAACCTAGGTGATATTTTTTTAATTACACCTCAGGGAATTTTTTCCTTATTTTTCCCGTAATCAGAGGGGTCGATAAAACTACGAAAGTGCCCTTCAAAGTTCAATTATACAAACTTATGAAAAATCGAATTTCCAAAATCAACATAGGTGATATTTTTTTAATTACACCTCAGGGAATTTTTTCCTTATTTTTCCCGTAATCAGAGGGGTCGATAAAACTACGAAAGTGCCCTTCAAAGTTCAATTATACAAACTTTTGAAAAATCGAATTTCCAAAATCAACATAGGTGATATTTTTTTAATTAGACCTCAGGGAATTTTTTCCTTATTTTTCCCGTAATCAGAGGGGTCGATAAAACTACGAAAGTGCCCTTCAAAGTTCAATTATACAAACTTTTGAAAAATCGAATTTCCAAAATCAACCTAGGTGATATTTTTTTAATTACACCTCAGGGAATTTTTTCCTTATTTTTCCCGTAATCAGAGGGGTCGATAAAACTACGAAAGTGCCCTTCACAGTTCAATTATACAAACTTATGAAAAATCGAATTTCCAAAATCAACATAGGTGATATTTTTTTAATTAGACCTCAGGGAATTTTTTCCTTATTTTTCCCGTAATCAGAGGGGTCGATAAAACTACGAAAGTGCCCTTCAAAGTTCAATTATACAAACTTTTGAAAAATCGAATTTCCAAAATCAACCTAGCTGATATTTTTTAATTACACCTCAGGGAATTTTTTCCTTATTTTTCCCGTAATCAGAGGGGTCGATAAAACTACGAAAGTGCCCTTCAAAGTTCAATTATACAAACTTATGAAAAATCGAATTTCCAAAATCAACATAGGTGATATTTTTTTAATTAGACCTCAGGGAATTTTTTCCTTATTTTTCCCGTAATCAGAGGGGTCGATAAAACTACGAAAGTGCCCTTCAAAGTTCAATTATAGAAACCTTTGAAAAATCGAATTTCCAAAATCAACATAGGTGATATTTTTTTAATTACACCTCAGGGAATTTTTTCCTTATTTTTCCCGTAATCAGAGGGGTCGATAAAACTACGAAAGTGCCCTTCAAAGTTCAATTATACAAACTTTTGAAAAATCGAATTTCCAAAATCAACATAGGTGATATTTTTTTAATTACACCTCAGGGAATTTTTTCCTTATTTTTCCCGTAATCAGAGGGGTCGATAAAACTATGAAAGTGCCCTTCAAAGTTCAATTGTACAAACTTTTGAAAAATCGAATTTCCAAAATCAACATAGGTGATATTTTTTTAATTACACCTCAGGGAATTTTTTCCTTATTTTTCCCGTAATCAGAGGGGTCGATAAAACTATGAAAGTGCCCTTCAAAGTTCAATTGTACAAACTTTTGAAAAATCGAATTTCCAAAATCAACATAGGTGATATTTTTTTAATTAGACCTCAGGGAATTTTTTCCTTATTTTTCCCGTAATCAGAGGGGTCGATAAAACTACGAAAGTGCCCTTCAAAGTTCAATTATACAAACTTATGAAAAATCGAATTTCCAAAATCAACATAGGTGATATTTTTTTAATTAGACCTCAGGGAATTTTTTCCTTATTTTTCCCGTAATCAGAGGGGTCGATAAAACTACGAAAGTGCCCTTCAAAGTTCAATTATACAAACTTTTGAAAAATCGAATTTCCAAAATCAACCTAGGTGATATTTTTTTAATTACACCTCAGGGAATTTTTTCCTTATTTTTCCCGTAATCAGAGGGGTCGATAAAACTACGAAAGTGCCCTTCAAAGTTCAATTATACAAACTTATGAAAAATCGAATTTCCAAAATCAACATGGGTGATATTTT
The DNA here is from genome assembly GCA_963576515.1 of Cryptocephalus primarius. Taxonomy (NCBI): domain Eukaryota; kingdom Metazoa; phylum Arthropoda; class Insecta; order Coleoptera; family Chrysomelidae; genus Cryptocephalus; species Cryptocephalus primarius. The sequence goes on from OY754941.1 coordinate 15,722,432, forward strand.
TTTAATTAGACCTCAGGGAATTTTTTCCTTATTTTTCCCGTAATCAGAGGGGTCGATAAAACTACGAAAGTGCCCTTCAAAGTTCAATTATACAAACTTTTGAAAAATCGAATTTCCAAAATCAACATAGGTGATATTTTTTTAATTACACCTCAGGGAATTTTTTCCTTATTTTTCCCGTAATCAGAGGGGTCGATAAAACTATGAAAGTGCCCTTCAAAGTTCAATTGTACAAACTTTTGAAAAATCGAATTTCCAAAATCAACATAGGTGATATTTTTTTAATTACACCTCAGGGAATTTTTTCCTTATTTTTCCCGTAATCAGAGGGGTCGATAAAACTACGAAAGTGCCCTTCAAAGTTCAATTATACAAACTTTTGAAAAATCGAATTTCCAAAATCAACCTAGGTGATATTTTTTTAATTAGACCTCAGGGAATTTTTTCCTTATTTTTCTCGTAATCAGAGGGGTCGATAAAACTACGAAAGTGCCCTTCAAAGTTCAATTATACAAACTTTTGAAAAATCGAATTTCCAAAATCAACATAGGTGATATTTTTTTAATTACACCTCAGGGAATTTTTTCCTTATTTTTCCCGTAATCAGAGGGGTCGATAAAACTATGAAAGTGCCCTTCAAAGTTCAATTGTACAAACTTTTGAAAAATCGAATTTCCAAAATCAACCTAGGTGATTTTTTTTTAATTACACCTCAGGGAATTTTTTCCTTATTTTTCCCGTAATCAGAGGGGTCGATAAAACTACGAAAGTGCCCTTCAAAGTTCAATTATACAAACTTTTGAAAAATCGAATTTCCAAAATCAACCTAGGTGATATTTTTTTAATTACACCTCAGGGAATTTTTTCCTTATTTTTCCCGTAATCAGAGGGGTCGATAAAACTACGAAAGTGCCCTTCAAAGTTCAATTATACAAACTTATGAAAAATCGAATTTCCAAAATCAACATGGGTGATATTTTTTTAATTAGACCTCAGGGAATTTTTTCCTTATTTTTCCCGTAATCAGAGGGGTCGATAAAACTACGAAAGTGCCCTTCAAAGTTCAATTATACAAACTTTTGAAAAATCGAATTTCCAAAATCAACATAGGTGATATTTTTTTAATTACACCTCAGGGAATTTTTTCCTTATTTTTCCCGTAATCAGAGGGGTCGATAAAACTATGAAAGTGCCCTTCAAAGTTCAATTGTACAAACTTTTGAAAAATCGAATTTCCAAAATCAACATAGGTGATATTTTTTTAATTACACCTCAGGGAATTTTTTCCTTATTTTTCCCGTAATCAGAGGGGTCGATAAAACTACGAAAGTGCCCTTCAAAGTTCAATTATACAAACTTTTGAAAAATCGAATTTCCAAAATCAACCTAGGTGATATTTTTTTAATTAGACCTCAGGGAATTTTTTCCTTATTTTTCTCGTAATCAGAGGGGTCGATAAAACTACGAAAGTGCCCTTCAAAGTTCAATTATACAAACTTTTGAAAAATCGAATTTCCAAAATCAACATAGGTGATATTTTTTTAATTACACCTCAGGGAATTTTTTCCTTATTTTTCCCGTAATCAGAGGGGTCGATAAAACTATGAAAGTGCCCTTCAAAGTTCAATTGTACAAACTTTTGAAAAATCGAATTTCCAAAATCAACATAGGTGATATTTTTTTAATTACACCTCATGGAATTTTTTCCTTATTTTTCCCGTAATCAGAGGGGTCGATAAAACTACGAAAGTGCCCTTCAAAGTTCAATTATACAAACTTTTGAAAAATCGAATTTCCAAAATCAACCTAGGTGATATTTTTTTAATTAGACCTCAGGGAATTTTTTCCTTATTTTTCTCGTAATCAGAGGGGTCGATAAAACTACGAAAGTGCCCTTCAAAGTTCAATTATACAAACTTTTGAAAAATCGAATTTCCAAAATCAACATAGGTGATATTTTTTTAATTACACCTCAGGGAATTTTTTCCTTATTTTTCCCGTAATCAGAGGGGTCGATAAAACTATGAAAGTGCCCTTCAAAGTTCAATTGTACAAACTTTTGAAAAATCGAATTTCCAAAATCAACCTAGGTGATTTTTTTTTAATTACACCTCAGGGAATTTTTTCCTTATTTTTCCCGTAATCAGAGGGGTCGTGATTGTATACCGTTCCAAGGTACACAAAAGACGAAACTTGTTGCTGTTGCTTGCGCATATACTTTACACAGAACGAAAAACGCATTTGCCCTCCTCTCATTCTTCATGGGATCGCTATTGTACACGCCATCAATAATTTAAAGCAATTAAGGAAAAGCTTTCAATATAGCCGAATAAATCTTTATAAATTCCACGAAACAACAACAGCAGAAAAAAGGGAAAGCAATCCCGAAACCCGACATTATTTTTTCCCCATAAAAATGTATAAATCACCCCCTTTTACTGCGGAGATTCATATTTTCTGACCGGGTCCCCGCAGGCGTGCTATTATCCCGGGGTAAACAAATCGCTGTGCCAAAACATCTGGAATGTTTCCTCGCGGTGTCGAACTTCTATCCGCGAGAATATGTCGAGTTCCTTTTTACCTCGTCGAGTATTACCTAATTTGGCAGGATGCGGTGTACGTATTTCTGGGGGAAGGGGATTGATAGCGCAGATCATGTTGCTTGAAGCACTGGACATAGTTCACATACATACATAATTTACGTTCCATAGGGTTAATGGAGTTTTGCCAGAACTGGAACGCGCCATAGAGGACAATTAAGGCCAGTAAGATAAATAGATTCTCAATGGTAATCGAAAAAAAGAAAGAACCGGTTGATGAATGGAAAAACGAAGTGAAAGGTTGGCAGTCGAAGCGGGGGGTAATAGACAATTTGCTCAAGAAAGCAATCAATATATTAACGGTGAAGTTTCCACGAAAAGTAACTGACATTTTCAGAATTTAAGAACCATTATGAAAAGAGAACAAAAAATCATTAGGATCATTAGAAAATCATCATTATTTTTCCCGTATTCTCAGGGGTCGATAAATTTGTGAAAGTGCCCTTTAAAGTTCAATTAGACGAAATATTGAAATATCGAACTTCCAAAATTCACCTATTTCTAAGTTTAAGAGGCCATGGCACAAAGAAGGCTTGACGCAGGCTTCCCGCGCATACACCGTTAGAAAGAGCACAAAATTTTCTATGACTCCTGAAATTTTCAGGCAATTCTGGCTCTATCGAAAATTCGACAAAATTTCCATATATACCCCTGTCGATTTTTGCAAAAAAATGAACTTCCTCATAACGACCTGAAAATAAGTACGGAGGGGGTTTTGAACGTGCTGAATCCATATCTGAAGTCGATTTTTCACCAAAATAATTAGTTTAGAAGTTATAACTGATAATCTGAGATAAAGTCCGAAACTCAAAAGGTTATGTTTTTACTCAGGCCTCAGGGAATTTTTTCCTTATTTTTCCCGTATTCGCAGGGGTCGATAAATTTGTGAAAATACCCTTTAAAGTTCAATTAGATGAAGTTTTGAAAAATCGAACTTCCAAAATCCACCTATTTCTCGGTTTAAGAGGCCATAGCACAAAGAGGGCTTGACGCAGGCTTCCCGCGCATACACCGTTGGAAAGAGCACAAAATTTTCTATGACTCCTGAAATTTTCAGGCAATTCTGACTCCATCAAAAATTCGACAAAATTTCCATATATACCCCTGTCGATTTTTGCAAAAAAATGAACTTCCTCATAACGACCTGAAAATAAGTACGGAGGGGGTTTTGAACGTGCTGAATAAATATCTGAAGTCGATTTTTCACCAAAATACTTAGTTTAAAAGTTATAACTGATAATCTGAGATAAAGTCCGAAACTCAAAAGGCTATTTTTTAATTAGTCCTCGGGGAATTTTTTTCCTTATTTTTCCTATAATCAGGAGGGTCGATATAACTATGTAAATATCCTTCAGAGTTTAATTAGACGAAGTTTATCGTCTTAGATAGTTTTACATTGATCTACAATATCTGCTTCTGTATGAGATTGAAATGCAATTAACTGGACGTCCACTGTTTCATATTCATTGACATCATTATTGGAGCATATCGACCTTTGCGAGCGAAAATTTGTAACTGAACCCCTTTGTGTTCCAAAAAGGGACAGCTTACACCACATTAGCTGTAGGTCAGTACCCTAATGTCTAAAATTTTTAGGGATGCAAATTACGAAACAGTTTAGATTACCTTGAAATGGGTTGTGTTGGCCTTAAACGATCAGTACGATAAAATAACACCCTTAGTGGGAGGTAAATGGATTAATAGGGTATTTCCAGATTTTCGCTCTTAGAGCAGTCCTTATAGATCTGCAAACCTAAGATATTGCTATTTAATTTCTATCTTATATTTGAATCTTGTAAAAATTGACGTTATATGAGATTTTCAGGTCGTTGTAAGTGATTCTTTTAACATTGATTACATTGAAAAATAACCAGACCTTAATGCTTTTGACGTCATACCTGGTTTGCCGTTATATCGGATGTCGTTGTAAGCGAATCTGATTGTGTTACCAAAAAACACTTTCTTATCTAAACAACTACACAGAGTTTGTTGTTAGCACATTTCCTCCTGGGTATTTGTAATGAACTTGAAACCTGAAAGCTTGAAAGTTTAAACATTTGTGTTAAGAACTTATCAAAATTTAATAAAATCCAGAAACATTTGTAATTAAAAATCCAAATTGCATAACCTGGCATGTTTATCTCCTCAGAATCTGCGCCTGGACGCTTTGACAGCTCTAATTGCACGGTAATAATAATAAGGTAATTTGTGAGCTTAGAGATTTTCAGCTTGTTTAAAATACCATTAATTGTTAACAATCGATTATTAAGAAAAAAATTGAATTGATTAAGCAAAGGGACATTGGGCTAAAATATAGACATTGAATCATGGATCTATACCTCTTCGCATATCCTATGAATAGTGAAGGAGGATTTACTAATTGTTTTTCTGGGATGGTCCGAACGATTCCCAACACACCATGGTTTAAATGCGCAATTAACGAGACACCCTGTGTAACCTGAAGCGATTGCCGATCGCGAGCCGGGGGAGACGGCCTCCCGGATTTCAACAAGTTGCAACTTAGAATCCCAAAATCCAACTTAACTTACGTTCCGGTTGTTTCCCTCCCGGATCACCGGGAACGCCGGCGACGCACAGTGCCGGCCACCCACGGGATAGAAAGGGAGCGAGAGAGGGAGAAAGGGCCGAAAACGCCGAGGATTCGACAGGTTGTTCCCGTTCGTGTAGTCGCGACGCGACGTCGTCGCCCGGGATTGGGGGTCGCTCGGGCCTCGGGACTCGACGCTCCTGCGGGCGATGTCGTCCTGAGCGTGGGGGACGCGGAGGAGCACTGGCCTAGGCGCGCTCGCCGCCGTCGGGAGGCGAGACAGGGAGAGGAGGGTGCGCGCATGTTCGGCGCACGCCTTCGCCGGGACTCCCTTCCCTTCACTAGGTGATCGTGTCTAGGTGTGCGTTTGATTGATGGTCTCCCGGCGTCCGGGAACGAGGATCTCCGTAGTAGTAGGAAAACTGGGGCCTAGCGATCCCTTGACCCGGAATATGGTCGAATTACACGGTTATGCGTGGAGATACTAAGGATCACCAAGCTTCTGCGCCGGCGGAGGATGTCATTTTCTCATTGGACGTGGAAATTGAACAATTGATATATATGACTATTGTCCGTTCGTCTGCGACTGACAGCTCGCCATAAATGCAAATACCCGAACAGGGCACTGTCTTATTCATGAAAATTAATAATTGCATTACAGCAGATAAGTGAGATGTGGACAATAGACAGGCAACAAAAATCCTTTTAACGAGAACACTGTAGACAAATAAAACCGACGAATACAAAAAAGAACATCGATCCATCTTATTTTTTCCTTCTCGAATTTTGTGGAAAAACAAGACCTGCTGTGGTGTAAAAGCGGTCGGTGAATTCGTCGTACAACTGAAATGCATTCCAGTGTTTATCCACCGTCGACGGTCTCCCGGAGAGAAGAAAACACCCCGGGGCGTTAATTACCTCTCTCCTTCTAAGAAAAAACCCCGTATATCGACAGGGATATATCGAAATGGATTGACTTCGTCCGCTCGTGTAGGAGTTCGTTAAACTCCCGTGTCGCTCTAATGCGACCGTCCTAAATTAATTTTTAAGGGAGTTTGTCTGGATTTTAGATGGACGGGGGATAACAGGGCTCTGGAGGATTTGGTCAATTCATTAACTAATCACGACGGTGCTATTACTTCGGCACATTTGTATTATAATTTATGTAAGGTAGGCATAGTACATAGAAATTTACTTATCACAGATTATTCAGGTGGACGCGTTAAGTCCTACCGTCCTGTTAAGATTCTAAATGTTTTTCTTAGGATTGATTCTCCTTTCGGTCTTGCGTTTAATGTGTCTTCCTTAAATTCCCTCCAGAGTTTCGTAGTGTCTTCGTCCTCCGGTGACCAGTTTTTCGTAGAAAAAGTTTCCTTTATCATCTACAACAGTGAATTACTTTATAGTTTACAATATTTAGTTGTGATGTTTTAATGAGCATTTCTCAAAAAACGGTTGCTCTTCTGATAAATATGAAGTTTATCGACATCTTCCCACTTTAAATTTTATGAATCCCTAGACAATTAACTAAAACCTCCTTCCTCCTAAAACAATTACCTCCTTTATGGAACTTTTCCTATTCCTATGCAGATAATAACAAATCCAGAAAACCATTTGCGTTATTGCAACTGAAAAAATCAACCAGCCAACAACTGAAAGTAGAAAGTTACACTTTTATCTCTCGACCGTAACTGTTGAAAATACCTTCTAGGCCGATCGGATAAACCAACTCGTAAATTCCGTACGTCATCGGCTCCAATTGCGCCAAGAAGTACACGAAAACGATGATCAAGAGACACGGCATCAGCACCCCCCAGCACAGCCGCCAGTAGATCCCCACTTTCTGTTTCGTCATGAATTCCAAGTCCAAGCAAAACTGATCGACACCTAAAGTAATTGTGATTACCGTGCTTCATCGTTGTTACGTTTCCTACCGTAAAGCCAAGCGACGACAGTAACTTCCATGATTGCGAAAGGGAAAATGACCAGAGTGGCTCCGAAGTGGTCTACCATTTCCAACACGTACTGGCCTCCCTATAAACAAATTAGTTACTATTATAAGTAGTAACAGGAATGAAAGTAGCATTAAGTCAAAGTTATAAGCTGTCAAGTTTTAAAATGTCTGTAGCCTAAGAAAGTAACTGGCGCAGTCAGTGGAGGATATCTCAGAAGAGGATTATAGGAGGTAAGAAGGAGCAAGGAAATGAAAACGTGTAGTATGTAGCAACGTTTATTAGGATCGCCAAAATCTTCAGTTATAAAATTTGGATACTGATGTAAGGGTGTTTTAAGGTTGGGGATTTTTATCTCGGTAGTAGGTTTTTGGGTAAAAAAGTTTCTGAGGTGATTTTTCACAATTGTTGTAATACTTACCGGAGTAGTGTAGACCAGCCCGACCAAGTAAAGCACCACAGCGGTACTTATGGCTATTTTCCAGTGTGCTACCGTCGAAAACGCGTCTTTTATCGCCGTGTTTATCGCGCTGTGACATGCGGCTTGACTCCCGACGCCTAACGTGAATAGCATGAAAAAGAACAAAATCGAAAACAACTGAAAACAATCAAATTTGTCGATGTATACTTGTGTGATTACTGTTTACTCACCCATGGGACGTACTCGAATTTGGATATGGCATCTGGGTATGAAATGAAAGCAAGACCGGTTCCTCCTCCTAATGCCAGCACGTCCCTCGGATGTATGCCCATTTCGTGGGCTAAATTACCTAAGATTCCGAAAATTGTTACGCCGGATAGGAGGGAGGTGAAGGTGTCTAATGCCGTTATAATTAGCGCATCTCTGAAAATAATCATAACTCCAAACATGAGAATCCAGTTATGAGGCCAACTGTAAACGTGTTGTACATTACATTGAAAGTTTGTTTCACATTGCGTTTTGAGTTTTCAATTAGGGCCAAAAATTATTTTGCTTAACTTATGCAAACAAATGGAGGGCTTATTCGAAATTTCATGTTTTGGAATGGTGCTGAAAAGTACCTTCTAAACTCACTGAGAATTCCACTATCGTAGTGATAAAATGCTCTAATTACACTTTGGCATCAAAAAATGTTTGTGAAAAATGTATGACAAAAATTGGTTATGTTTGTTAAATTGGTTAAAAATAGTTTAAAATGAGTAGAAGTAGGTAGAAGAGTTATTAAAATTTGGTTCAGCCTATTTCTAACCTCAAAAATAGGCAAAATTGTCATTTTCGTGTGCATAATCTCAGATATCGCAAAATCTAGATGTAATGGGCAAATTTCAAGCTCAGATTCGGATCTACGCAGAAAGTTATTATCAGTCATATTATTTGCAATACTGTGATATAATAGATGAAATTGTAGGAGTGTTATCATTCAAAAAATCTCAAAGTAAATGAAATACTAAGAGGTTAAACAGTATTTGAACAGAAACGATTGTTTAAAAATCCCCTTAACCAACACTGTGATTTTCATTAGAAAATTTAAAAGCTCAATTTTTGAACTCGGCAAAGTAAGGTTTTAAAAAAAATAGTCGACTATCAAAAAAGGAAGTAGGATGGTAAAGGAAAACCTTTTGCAATATTTTTAAAAAAGCCCAAAATTGGCAACGTAAATGAAATGTTTGATTTCCATGCGCCAAAAATGGTATAAATTTTTGTTTTTAATCGCATTATTTCCAAAACTATTGAAGTTAACTACTTGAGACAGCTACGAAACTAAAGAGCATCTCCTTGGCCGATCACGCAAATCTCATTCCAATAGTCAAAAATTATGTTGTTCTTCTTTAAGGAAAGGTCCACAATTTCACATTTTTCTTTTATCAATGAACGTAAAGTGTCCTTATTTGGAACTCAAAAAATCACTTTTAATATCTTCTCTCTCTTACCTGTTAATGTTGTGCCCAAAATTATTGAACGACGAAAACATGATAATCTCTCCAAACCCAACGTTTAATGAAAAGAAACATTGAGTCACCGCGGCATACCATACCTACAATTTGTCATATAATAACCAGAACATCTTACACATGTTATATTCTACATCCGCATCCAGAATTCTATTCCAATCCGTCTCGATGAAATAATACATCCCGTCTGCTGCACCTTCCAACGTAGCAGCCCTTATTAAAAGCGTTATCATAATGACGTAGGGAAATAATGCTAGGAAATATGCTGCTTTTCCTGAACTTTTTACTCCTCTCAACGTCACCAAGCATACTATCGTCCACGAGGTGAGAAGCAAAAGACTCAGCCTCCACTCTGGAGTACCGATTCCATCGCTGATGTCGTCTTTTTCCTTAAGAACCTCTCTCCTGAAATAAAGAAGGAACAATAAAAGCTACGGTTGCTCATGGAGAAGGATACATTACTGCTTATGGAAATTGGACAGTAGTACCAATTTTTGAGAGGAAATATTGTAGTTGGTTTTTGTTTTAGTCCACCAGTATTTTGAATGGTAAATACCAGTAAACTTCGATCTGTAGAAAACTACTTCTTACTTGAAATATAGTTCCGAAGAACTTATGGTAGTTCCCTCTATTTCGGACAGGTTGGTGCTTTGATCGACACAAGACAAGTTTCTAAATTCGACGTACTCCTCCCACTCCGGTCTGCAGTTCGCCCACGGGAAGTTAGAAGTAAAGGAATTGAAGAAATAAAATAGGGTGGTCGCCATTATACTGCAGTAATAAGTGGCAACGCAAGCCAGACCGATCAGTTGCCCATAACCGATACCTAAAAGTCAGTACGTCAACATTTTCCCTAGAGAGATGTTGTGTTATACCTTTCAACACCGGGGCCAATTTGCCGAACATTTTTAAATTTCCTCGGCTGGAGAACTGACCGAGGGCCATTTCCATGTAATACATCGGTCGTCCTATGATGGTCAACACGATGAGATACGGTATCAGGAATGCCCCTCCTCCGTGTTGGTTCGCCACGAAAGGGAATCTCCAGATATTCCCGAGACCTACTGACATTGCAATGCAGGACATCAGGAATTCCAATCCGTTCCCCCATTGCTGACGTTCAGGCTGTTGATCGTGATTAGGTCCCTATAATCATAATAGGTGATAGCTCAGAGATAATCTATATTATTCAGGAAATGGAGTGGAATATAGGGTATAAAAGGGGGATACAGGGTAAACATATAACACTAATATTCTAAATATGCATAGGTCTGTACTGGTCTGTGCACTAAATTTTAAAATTGATAGAATAGTTGTGGAAATAATGATAGAATTAATATACAATATTTCTGTGTCTATGTATTGAAGATATAAATAATGCAATTGGTGCCTTAATTTTTTACATGCATGTGCTTTTGAACATGTAATAAGGTCATACTTGCTCATTGAGGAAGTGAAATGGCTACACTATTTTGACAGTACTAAAGTAGAATCATCATTAGTTTATTAATTTGGAAACAGGGATGAAAAACATACTTTGCTTTTATAAGGACAGATACTTATGTTACTTAAACAAGCTTAAATGAAATTACAAGCTGAGAAACCCCTGTAGAGTTTAATAATCTATTTTGCTCACAGTTTAAAGATATATCTTTACTAACAAAGCAAAAATTATTTAACCATGAAATTTATTTGATTGTGATGATTTAAAAATTAAAGCACGTTTGCTTAAAATAGCTTTAATTGAAGGTTGTTTTAATCCCCTTTAACGTTTACAAGAATAAATTACCTTAGGGATAACGGTTTAATCACTTTTGGGTTTAAATCGATAAAAGGATTGCGCCCCAATTTTGGATTAAAGTTAACTTTCAAGCGGTGCGAAAGCTAATTATTGGTTTAATGATGAAGACAACTTTGATCTTTTGAATAGAATAATTCACAAAAAATGCAAAAATCATTTTTCATGTAACTAAGGTTCTATGATATGGATTGGTTAATACTGATCAATATGTTATCAATTTAGTAGAGAGCACAAGAGGACTTTTAATATACCTTCGAGTTGCATAATATAGAAAGATTCCTAAAGGTGATTACATTAAGAACTTATTAATACTAACAAAGTAACGTAGTAATGAGTAATTGTTATTGTTTAACATTGAATGATAGAAACGTTAAAGTCTAATCTTCACCTCTATGGCCAAGTCGACGTTTCCATTCACCACCTTCTCGTCCTCAGCATCTGCTGCATAGGCTGCATTGGAAACGCCATTTTTCTATGGAAATAAAAACAAGTAATATCATAGCAATTATTGGCAGATTAATACAAGGATCATCCGTCTAACTAACCAGTAGAATCATTTGTGAGTCAGATTAAGCACCTACAAGTAGCGTATTGTTTACACAATATGATTAATTCGTAAACATATCGACGGCAGACATAAAATCCCCGTCTAATGCCCATGATAACCAGAAATAAAGGAATATAAAATGTTTTTGCCATGCGCAAGATCATAGATAAATTGCGATCCGGTTGTTTATCTAATTTCGCACATATCAGCTATAAACATTACTACCTGGAGTAATAATAAACCGGATAATTGATATTAAAGCGATTGTGATAGAATGAGACTTCGAATTAGTCATTTCCCGGACGTAAATTGGAAATTAATGATCATCAGCGAATCGCATTTATGCACATGGATATTTTAGATTAAATTCTGACGTAACATTTTGATTTCTCATTCAGAAATGTTTAAACCTGATTAGAACTTTTAATTGATCGATGATTCATATTGTGTGATTGAAATTCATTTAGTTTCTTTGAATTAGAAATGATTAACAATATTATTCGAGTTATTGGCGGTAATTTTATTTTTGAAAACATTTAGTGAACCAATCATACCATTAGATGGTGGTAGAGCAATTGATGAAAGATCTATAACTTTTGTTTAAACGCATACACAGGTGTTGATTTTCATCTTTTCTCGTTGCTGAATTTAAATGCTACCCTTCATTAAACACAAATTTCCTCCACCTATCTCCATAGCATGTACCTACCTCAAATCGTCCTAAAAAAAATTTAATCATTTCTCCAATCTCGATCAACTTCCTACCTTTCAAAATCCCTTACGCCCTACCTACTTACTGTCTTATTCAGATCCATGGCACTCGATCGCCTTAATCACTTTAGGGTTCTGTTCCCTACGAATTCTTTTCATGCACTAGATGTATCGTAGCAATTTGTTTATCACCTAGTGATACAATCCGCTATAAAACCGAAACCTAATTTACAGTCGATATTACGTTTTTTCAGCTTAAGTTTATGGCGCCTGCTATTAAATGAATGGGTCGACAATTTCGATAGTAGAGGGAAATGTATGAACGGTCGGAAATGAGAGAATGATTTATGTCTAGACGTGGAAAGCGAAGGAAATTTTATGGCGCTCGTTGAAGTGTAAATATATAAAAAAAATGTAATTTGTCTGATATCGGAACAATAGAAAATTTGGATAAACTTGAGAGGTTAGATATTTTTCGATTATGGTTGATTTATTGATTTTGCGTGGTTGCCTAATCGATTTCTTGTCGGTGAAATATTTATTGATCAAAAGTATAAGGAAATCTACTTTTTAATCCTCCTGGATATAACTGCTTTATGTTAGGCAATTTGAAGATATTGCGTATCATTACACTTATCTCTGTTCTATTATTAAACGAGCAAAAAAGAAAAAAAATGCTCAAGTAGATGAAGCTGAAGATCTCATGAAGATTTGTTAATTGAATTTAGAACAAGCGAAGCAATTCATTTCCGGAATTTTCTGCCATTGGACGCAATGTGTATGACTTTTAGATTCGTGCGAAATTAAAATTCTCTCGTTTTTTATTTATTGTCATTTCGGCGTCAGCCAGTCGCCTCTTTGTGTAAGCTGCTAAATAGGTAAATCCTTAATAACTATCGAACTACTCAATAAATTCAAACCAGATTTGAACCTATGATAGGCTGCAATTGGCTCAGAGAGGTTAAAGGCGCTTTATCTCTGAATAAACTGAGCCTTGCTGCCGTTGAAACTGCCTTATTTTCTTAATACCTTCGGAATATCCCTTTTCATTTAGGTATCGTAGAAGAACTCTTAGATAAGGTTAGGTATTTTGTGTAAATATTTTTTGGTGATGGATCACCAGGAAGCTAAGTAGTTAATTAAGTTGATTCCCTTAGTCTTAAGTCTTTGGTATTGAAATTGATTACGTCCTAAAATATTTTGCAGTTATTTTCTTCCAACCACCCTCGAGTAAGATACTTATTTGTAACGTCTTTTGTATGGGGTTAACGGCCGTTTAAAATATAACTTTACCGAAAAGTCGTTACAAGATAGCGCAACCCTTCAAGGTGATCTACAGGTGATATTATTACGAACTATTGACGATAGTGTTGATCAATTTTGTTGATCAACTTCAACATCAATTCATTTTATTATCACGACGTTATTTTTCCTCTTGAATAGTCGTCAGTATAAAGTTAGTGGCAGATCCATGTTTTTAACAACATGTAACGTTAAAGATCATACAGTGTGATTTATTTTAATTAGCAGCCTATCGTCCTGTCAAGGTCCTGAATAATTTTCGCGAGCGAGACTCCCCTTTTGGCCTAGCATTTAACGTGTCGTCTTTAAACTTCCTCCATAGGTTTGTAGTCTCTTCGTTTCTTGGCGACCAATTTCTCGTAGAGAAAGTTTCTTTAATCATCTAAAATTTAAATAACAAACGAAATTACACTTGCAAAATTCTCAAAATTGGTAGCTATGTAAGTTCAAGGAAATGAAAAGGAAATGAATGAAATAAATCACTGTACATACTTGCTTCAATGGGTGTTTCCTGTTTCGGTACATGTAATAACCAACCCAGAAGAATACTTGAGTGAGAAAAGTCGCATAAATCAACCATCCAGCCACTGGAAACAGAAGGTTTAATCGATATAACCTGGGAATAAACCATTGAGTTACCATCGAATCCGATCGGATATGTGAGATTGTAAATCCCATATACCAGTGGCTTAATCGTCGCCATGAAGTACACGAATACGGTAATCAAAAGACAAGGTGTTATTACCCCCCACAGAGTTCTCCAAAATATTCCCACCTTTCGCTTCAACATGAACTCCAGGTCCAAGCAAAACTTGTCGATACCTAAAACGGAAATATCGAAGCCGGGATATCCCAATAAAACTATCCCTTACCGTACATCCAGGAGACGATGATTATTTCCATGATGCCGACGGTAAATAAAATGAGCGTAGCGCCATAACGATCTACCATCATCAAAAGGTGCTGTCCACCCTAATAAAGCCAATTTAGACAGAATGTATAGAGTGATTACAAAAAAAAAACTAACCGGGGTAGTGTAGACCAATCCGAGCAAAGAGATAATCACACAAATACCTATAGAGACTTTCCAATGGGCGACTTTGGGGTAACTCTCTTTAATCGCGGTGTAAATGGCACTTTGGCAAGCGACAACAGAGCCCATTCCTAACATGTACATCATGAAGAAGAATGAAATCGAGAATAGCTGGAAATATAAATATTAGTTAATATTAACCGTGGTAATTGGTTTACGTACCCATGGAACATATTTGAACTTTGCAATGGCGTCTGGATAAGTAATGAAAGTAATGCCTGAGCCTCCTCCTCCAGACAGTACATCTCTTGGGTGCACGTTCATCTCGTACGCTAGACTGCCCAAAATTCCAAAAGTAGTGAAGCCTGATAAGAGGGAAGTGAAAGTGTCCAATGTCGACACAATAAGAGCGTCTCTAAAATTAAATGTATACTTAAATTCCAGTTATAAAATGTACCATAATGGGTTCCCAAGTTGTATAATGTGTGTGCTAGTAATAAGGAACGATATCTTTTGTCTAAGGGTCTGTTTAGTTGTCTTCAAGGCAGTTCCATTTTGCATTCCAGGCAAATCAGAAATCCATGTTTTAGTCAGAGTAACAGGCCATAGGTATTAAGAGTAATATGAATAGTGATATAGGATATGATGGTTACAACTCAAAATTCTTTCCTGGTATCCGTATGTTCCTGTCTGATATTAGAATTACTTCATATCAAAAGTTATTAATTCAACTAAGGGAATAATTTCTGTTAACTTTCCACGGGTTCCATAGACAGCCAGTGGCCTAAACTGCCTTCTTTACGTTGCGAAAACTCCAGTTGGGAAAAAGTCGGGATATTCACGAAAACCTGTGAGGTACAAATTGGCGAATACTCTTTAATGGGCTCCTTGGGGAGTTCGCCATTATTTATGACACGGCCTCTATTAAACTTTTACCTTTTAATGTTGTGCCCAAAACGGTTGTACGACGCAAACACGACGGTCCCCCCGAAACCGATGTCGAGGGAGAAAAAACATTGCGTCACCGCAGCATACCAAACCTTAAAAGACAACTTTCAGTCAAAAATAACGCAACTGCTTCTCACCGTACATCCGCCTCTAAAATCCTTGTCCAGTCTGTCTCGATGAAATAATACATCCCGTCCCCGGCACCTTCCAGGGTGACGACGTTGATAAAAAATGAGATCAAGATGACATATGGGAAAAGGGCAATGAAATACGCCATTTTTCCAGAACTCTTAATCCCTTGAATTGTAATCAAGGAGCCCACCGCCCACGTGGCTACAAGGAGCAGGCTCAGTCTCCAATCGGGAACACCGATTCCGTCGCTTATATCGTCAATCTCCTTAAGAACTTCTCGCCTAAATTGGTAAAATATACTATTAGGTCGAGTAGATGTGGTTTTTTCATCTTTTATCAAAATTACGTTCATTAGATACCCCTTTTAATACTCAATACCGTATTTAAAATATTAAGCCTTCTTCACAATGTTTTACGTACACAAAAGCCTAAATTCTATATACTGTCACGTCCCACATACATCAACATTAAGCTATTTGTATAAATACACCGCTTGACATAATAAATTTCTGTGGAAAAAGGTGACGATTGCATCTAGACGCCCTCCACAGGTGTATTCGCTATGACTTATGCTGGATGGTTTTGGTATTATACACAAATGGAAAGCAAACACGAAATAACCGCCATTATAATTTAGTAAACAAATTCCATATATATTCCCACCTGAAATACAATTCCGAAGAACTGATTGTAGCCCCTTTCACTTCGGATAAATTTGTTTGTCCATCGACGCACGATAAGTTTCGAGATTCGACGTATTCCTCCCATTCTGTCCTGCAGCTCGCCCATGGAAAGTTGGTAGTAAATGAGTTAAGAAAGTAGACAAGGTTTATCGCCATCAGAGAACCGAAGAAGGAGGCGCAGCATGTTACAGTAATTATCTGTCCATATCCGATACCTAAAAATTCAAAAGGCTATTTTTCTTCTTTAAAAATATCTGTAATGGACCTTTCAAGACCGGAGATAGTTTTTCGAACATTTTTAGGTTTCCTCGACTGGAAAACTGCCCTAGGATCATTTCCAGGTAGTACATAGGGCGTCCCACTACTACTAAGACGATGAGGTACGGGATCAGAAACGCTCCTCCTCCATATTGGTGGGCAATGAATGGAAACCTCCAGATGTTTCCGAAACCAATTGACATTGCAATGCATGACATTAAGAATTCCAAGCCACTTCCCCATTGTTGCCGTTGAGGCTCCTTCTTATACAGAAAAATAGCATGATGTTACATGGTTTTAAATTATTCTCTTGTATAAAGGTCACTGTTTACATTTACCTGTTTTCCATCTGGTCCATCTTCCTGAAACGGAAAAGAAACAATCCATGATTAATTACCGATGGAAACAAGCCGGCAAGGGTAAATGCTTTGCACACGCACCTTGACATCTTAAAACCACACCTTAAGCTACAGATCATTTAAAACAATTCTGGTTGCACGTCGTAACATTGTTGCCAAGGTTTTCAAAAGGTAATAAAGTCAATTGTGCTTAAGATCAACGCCCTTTAACTAACTTTTTATCAAGTCACAAAAATATTTTTCAATAGACAGTTGATAACTGAACAGCCTTTACGATTGTATTTAGCGCAGACTATGAAGTTAATAATGTAAACAAACATCAGAGTAAGCGATGGAGGCGGCATCGTCGCTCGTTGTCGCCAACATAAGATACGCGTTCCAATTTAAACCTGCATATGACAGTGGCCTATGTGCCACTACACTTGGTACGTATATGACAACAAATTGATCTCTATCTATATGCTAAACTTTGAGTAAGGAATCATAATAAATCTTACTTCTGATTTACTGTGAAGTTAGTGCTTTTTATGTGTTGTTGGTATTGTCAGCAGCAAATCCACTTTTGCTACGTTATAACCAGAGATGAACAAATAATAAAGTTTTTAGGCGCAAGAGATTAAAATGAGATAAATGACGATACGTTCGTTTATCTAACATTTTTTATATTCGCAGTAAACATTATTACCTTCAACGAAATTGTAGTAAGCCCTTTAATAGCATGAATACATTAATATAATACGACATATATTGGACCAACATACCGCAATAAGTGAATTGCAAGTAGTTTCAATTTAATTGTTTAAGCATTATGTATTACAAGTATAGAGAGTATAAAACAGTTGTTTATCTAGTAGTTGGTTGAAGACAAAACACAGGTCTTTGCACCTTTGTATATCATATACTCGTAGTATATAATAACTACGTCAATAATAAAATCAAAAGCTGTTCTGCATCGATGGGCCAAGTTTGCATTTTTATATTCTTCATAATTACTTAGAAATTCGTTTTGAAGCAACAACATTGCCTCAGGGAAAGAAATGATTTATTTTATATTTAATCAATCAGTAATGTTTAATAAATATACATCCATCCAGTGAGATATCGTTATAAAGTTCGATTCGAGTTATTGATGCATTTCTGACATTTTTGAGAAGGATTTAACTGAGTCGTTCCCCTCACCAGCACAAGGTGAAGTTCCAGTGGGTTACCGAAGCGATAATAATTCTTTATCTTCTTTTATCATGAAGATTTAAGGCGTAACCTTTGATTTTAGCTGTGATTTAAACGTAACCATTTAACATCTTCAAAGTTAAAGCCCTATGCCCAGTAAAAATATCTATTTTCAGTTTTTATTAACATTTACATACATATCTCTAACACCATCTGCGTACTTACCCCCTTAGTCATCGCTATCATGAAATGTATGCCCAAATCACTTCAAGTTTCTGGCTCATTTGAGTTTATCTTTTGAACTAAGAGCACGAAATTTTTTTTATCTTTATATCTGTGATGTATATCAATCTGTTGTAAATCTGGTTTAAAATTTATGTTGCATGCTTTTTGGATTAAATTTATACTATTATTAAATAGATAAATTAATAAAGCAATCGGTTTCAAGCAATCTGCTTTGTTGGATTTACTTGTCCCCATACATACTGTAATGAATACGACCGGAATGACCTGTAGACGTTTTTATTCTACTATCGACGTTAACATTAACTGTTGTTCACATAAACAACAACAAAACAACATGGAAACTATTACAGTTCGTTACAATACAAAGTAATGTTAAACCAAACGAAGATGTAGAGAACCAGTAGAGAGCAAGATTTTTTGACAAGCTCTCATCAGATAAATAACAAAACAGTACTTATCTTAAACGAAAATTTTAGTGGAAGGTTCACATGGACCCTAACAACAAAGGATCTTCGATCCATAATTGATTATGGAGTACTACGTCAGGACACATCCATTAAAACCTTGGATGTAGTAACTCTTTAAACATTTTCCTGCTTTGTTCATACATGGCGCAAGCGTCAGTGACAAATTCGTAAATAGTTGTGCAATTGTTATATCATTTACTTAATTTTTAGGCTTAAATATAGCTATTGATATAAAATGTGAATAAGCTTTTGATTCATTTTGCTCCATGGATCGTCATTTTTTCATTTTGCTGAAACTTCCGTGCTACACTTATTATTATAATTGCATTTCGATTGTATTTTAATCTTCCGGTGGTTTACAGTTTTAATCACACTAATGTCAAATCATAAACCACCAATAGTAGATAAGCGTACGGAGAAAAGTGTCTCTTTCAAATCCTTTAAACCAACACGTCAAGATATATTTATCGTACAACGATATATTCAAATTGTTACATTAATATTCATGTAATCGATACAAATTTTATTCATGTTGTTCTAATTCGTTCTTTATGTGTAAAACTGCAAACCGTTGCCTATCTGATTATGGTTTTCTGGATCATCTGATGCAAATATTAGTGATTGACGCAAATGGTTTTAAAGATAAAGAAATACAACATACATTTCGCTAAAATCTCTTTACTTATTACTTCAAATGCCCCGTCAATCAATATTTATCTGCTCTGAGCTATTGTTTGCGTCTAATGGACTCGTGCTCTTGTCAAGTTTTACATCCAAGCGATAGCTAATTTTAAACCATAACGCCTTAAAAACACCTCGGTTATTTATTGTAGATCGACAATAAATCATCAGTTAATTCGAAGCACCGAAATTTTGTACGGGACGTTTTTATCCGATAGATTAATTGCGGCTTTGCATAATTACTACCGTAGAAGTTAATAAAAGTAAATTCTACCCGGCAACAAGCAGTTGGGCGGATGCTCTTGAAAGAACTGAAATTGAAAACCGCGGCTCCTTTCGACAATTTTGAGTGAAATGAAACAAAAAAGTGTTAGTGAAAATTTAACAACGGTTAGGGAAAATTCAAATTTGTATAGGAGAAATATTTTAAATCAAATAAATTAGGTAATTATGGCTAAATAAATTTTATTCTTCTTTAGGGGGATGGAATCGACAATGGCGCTTACGAAAAAGATTGCGCGGATTTGGAAAACGGCAACGGAAAGTTGTCACTTTCCAAAGAGGTAAGACTCATGATATATTATAACTTTTTACCTAAATATCACTAGTTAAAGCATATTGTACCTATAGGACTTAACAGCCATGGAATATTTCCAAAGGGATTGATTTTACCAAACTTTTTTATCAACTTTTCTCTTCAATCCAGTAAAAGAATGATACTTCATTGATATAAAAATATACTTTTTTAAATATGAAAGTACATACTTTTTAAATTTTTTAGTTATGGTGAAATTATAATATATTGGTCCTATGTGTACAATGTATGCATGTAAAATGCGTACCATATTCATATTAGTATTACGGCAATTGTTATAATACATGTGTATTTCCATATTTCAGGTCGAAGCCCCCCAAAGAGACAACTGGGGTGGCGATTTAGAATTTTTAATGTCATGCATTGCCATGTCGGTCGGTCTGGGAAATCTCTGGAGATTTCCGTTTATAGCGAATGAACATGGAGGTGGAGCGTTTTTAATACCCTACGTCATAGTCTTGAACGTTGTAGGGAGACCCCTGTACTGCATGGAAATGTCCCTAGGGCAATTCACCAGTAGGGCGAATATACACATGTTCGGGAAATTATCGCCTGTTTTCAGAGGTAACTTTACTATGAAACATCTTTCCACGTTTAATCTTTCGAAAAAGACAGCGAGTTTCTACTTGTTATCCCTTCAACTATAGGTATAGGCTACGGTCAACTGATAGGGTTGATATGCGTGACGAGCTACTTCAGCAGCATAATGGCGATAACTCTCTACTACTTCTTCAATTCCTTCACCTCGAGGTTCCCCTGGGCGAAGTGCCGTCCCGAGTGGTTCCCGTACGTGGTCTCAAAGGGATGGGCATGCGTCGATCACTACTCGAACGTTACCGAATACCGAAAGGACACCGTCAGCTCATCTGAACTATTTTTCAAGTAATTGAACGTTTACTTTTTAAATGTGTTATTCTCCATATGATCGCATTTGATATCAAGCAACCTCATGATATAAGCAAATCGCACCCCAAACGCAAGGGTGGTTCAAAAGAGTTTTAAACAACTGCAATGTTTTTCCACAAGGAAAATGTATTTATTCAAACGGTTCTAGTGCGACCACCCTGATCCCATTGTCCGTGCCTCGATAAGGGTGCATTATACAATGAAACAAATGAGTTTGCTCCTCATAAAAGTGAGGCAGCGGCGTAGAGTTGGGTGAAAGTACAAAATTATTATAGAGCATCGTAAACGTTAAGAATACTAGTTTTCCCTGACAGTATATTACAGGAGAGAAGCTTTTTAAAGTAGGGTTATTACTTCTCCCTAGCTTCTTAAAATCGCAGAACTTGTGAAACGTTCTAAACCAAGAATTTAAACAAAAATGTTATATGTTCCTACACATAAACTTATAAGATCCAAGTTTTGTTACAAACATGTATTTGACGAATAGTTTGAATTTCCCCATCACTCCTTAGACTGGAGGTGCTGAAGGAGAGGGACGACATCACCGACGGCATCGGCGTGCCCGACTGGGAGCTCACGCTGCTGCTCCTCACCGCTTGGGCGATAACGTGCATGGTGACGATCAAGGGGATCAAAACCTCCGGGAAGATCTCGTACTTCCTCGCCATATTCCCCTACGCCATCCTGATCGCGCTCCTGATAAAGACGGCCACGCTCGAGGGCGCCTCGGACGGCATGTACTATTTCATCGAGACCGACTGGAGCAGAATAAAAGACGCTGATGTAAAATGAATAGTTTTTCCGAGGGGTTCAATTTGTGTTATCTCCACGTGTTTCAGGTTTGGTTCGCTGCCGTCACGCAGTGTTTCATTTCGCTCAACGTGGGATTCGGGGAGCTCATTATGTTCTCGTCTTACAACAACTTCCATCGAGGAATTAGGAGGTGAGTGCGAAAAGACACGCTTGAATGTCATGTGGTATCAACACCACACTTTACCAATATAAACGTCTTACTGGTTGTGATCCATGCTGTAGTCGAAGAAAACTTTATCTGGAGCTGTTGAAGTGAAAGTAAAAAATGGGACATAACAATATTATTCATTATCAAGTTTTTAGCTGTTCAGGCACTGTTCAACAAGTTTCACCCCTATTTTCCACCCCCTCGTAAAGAGGAACTCATAGAATTTTTCTGAACCATCTTGAAGCAAATGCTATAATCATGCCAAATTCAAATTAGCTATTCGTGCAGGCTGAAATATTTCATCCCCATATTCCTTCCCTGGAAAAAAAGTTTGGGGCTACAGTATTTTTCTGTGCCATCTTGGAGCCACAACTATAAATCTAGTAAGTTTAGAATTTTTAGCTATTACAGCATTCACCAGGAAAATTCACCCCTGTTTTTGTTATTCCCTATTTTTCACCCTCTCTGAACAGGAAATTCGTGGAAATTGAACTGAAACATGCACTAAGTTCCATCTCAAGCTTGCCCTAAAGCATCACTGCAATCCACATCCGCTTTTGACATTACTTTGACGAAACACTTTAACAGACAAAATCTGCGTACGATATTATGACATATTAAGTACTATTCTGGAAATCACAAGGAAGGAAATTAATATTTACAGGTGATTATTCCTGAAAATGCCCATTAATGAAGTCCAGCTATGGTGCTATTATTTACTTTTTGGCGGGATGTAAATTTTGGCGAAGGCGCAGTTATGAAGCAAAAACCGCAATTTATTTTATATGCAACTGCAATGTTTCCTCGTTGGAAAATAAATACAACATGAACTGTGAAATTAACTCCATTATTTATATAGTTACCTTTGACAGAGGTTTATACACCCATTATTAAAATAATTAGAAGTCAAATGCAAAAATACAAATAATTCAATCCTTCACTTACCTCAAGACGACCTGTCAAGCGCATAGCGTCATAGCGCAAGACACAATGAGATAAATTTATGCTACTAATTATAAACATTTCACTTCCTAACATACGACTTGCGGTAATTACCCATTAGGTGCAGATAAACGATAATTTTATCTGATGTCTTAATTTAGCGGCAAGGTTAAATTACATCGTTTGAATATCTCACAGGCCCTCCCCCAGACAGATATGTAAGGCCTTTACGACTGTTTTTCCAATTCTCTTTTAACATTTCCACCGTTAATTTGTCTCATCTCGGTACTGTGTTATCTTTCATATCTTTGAGGGTTGGTTTTCAGTGCCCTGCTTTCGCTAATTTGAAACTGCTACATTTCTTACGCTTATTTCCCATCTCATCTCCATGTCTCAGTTTACATGACGAGATTCGCGATGCCGTTTAGAATTTCGTGTCGTGTAAGAAATATTTTTAAAGCCAGATTTAATCTGGCGCTAAATTGAACAGCAAATAATTAATGGGCTTGATCGTCACATGTGTTCAATCAGTCATGTCAACCTGTTTTATATGTAAAAGTTTTGATCAACAAATAATTGTTTCTATGAAATTTACTCTACATTTAATGCAAATTGACTGGTCTCCTTCTATTGTGCGTTAATGATTTAACTACTTATTGTGATCGCCATGAAATTTATTTAATAATGTATGGACAAAAACATCGAAAAATGTTGGAAGCGCGCCTCTGAAATTTCGAAATCAGTCTACAAATGTCACCCCACCTATATTGAGCCATTTAAACACTTAGTGGATATTATGCATGTGATTCATCACGACTTAACTGGCACGCTTTGAGCCGTACTTTTGTTGGATATTTAAAGTTTATTGGAACGTAAGTCATAACGTAATTGCTTTTCATTCTTGTCACTCGCTGTACTTCACACTATCCATAAGTAACTTTCTTAGTGACTCTTTTTTTATAGGGATGTTTGGATTGTCTCAACTTTGGACACAATCACTGCCTTGTTGGCAGGCCTGACGATTTTTGGAATCCTCGGTAACTTAGCTTACGAGATGAACGTGCATCCTAGTGAAGTTATCGCTGGGGGAGGAGGAACAGGCTTAGCTTTCATCTCGTACCCTGACGTTATTGCGAAATTCGACGTAGTGCCATGGGTAAGAATAGAAATTTATACAGATTAATTTTGCATGAGGTTAACAGTCAACACGATATATTGGAAAGGCATTGGCGAGGGTCCTATGGAAATATGTTGGTTGAAAATGTTTTTCGGCGTATTTTAGCTCAAAACATCTAACGTAAAGGATGCTTTAATTTTAATGGCTTCTTTTTTCGTTGAAAAACAGCGAGATAATAATGTGGAAGTGCAATATTTGAAGTTCGGTATGACGCTGAAACTACGAACAATAAATTCAAATTAAATATTTATGAAAAAGCCGCCGGTTGGGACAAGCGTTCCTTGGGGATTTGATATCCCATAACTCATAAGTTACCGAAATATAAATTCTCGTAGCTTACATAAGCTCTTTCCAGTATTAGAATTTTTTAGTAAAAAGTGTCTACAGTTATTATTTACGATGCTATTACAATATTTTAAATTTGTATGCCACCATTTAACATTTAAAGTCTTTGTTTAATTAAGGAATCATGGTCTCCTGCAACAAGGGAATCTTATACTACAATTTTTGTACTGTAGTCCCTTGTACTTATGGAAGTATGTTTTTACGGTGCTGAATAAATAGTAATTAGCCACCACTTATGATTTATATTATTTCGTAATGGTACTATCGTAACAGTGTCAATGAAGATAACATATTATTTATTGATGTCTCATCAGTTATTATTGCATATAGTGTAGAAGTATAAATTATAACAAGAAAACCATTATCTAAGCAATAATAAAAAAATCTCTTTAATCTCTAAACCTCTTTGATCTGTGGTCAACCGACACTTCTGGCTTATTATAATTTATTCCTTGGGATAACATAGTAATTTCATTGGGCTGGCTGATGATATGACCTGATTTTCAGTTATTTTGTGAATCCCTGATTTTGTATCTTATGTGAGGGATACTGGCTGTATATGTGGCTAGTATATACTACAGTTCCCGTTTAAAAAATGACTATTATAATAAGTGCCCTATCTGGAATCTATTCTAGATGACAGCACTATCCCGTGTGAGTCAGCAAAATTCAGGCACATATCAGTTCTATATTCTAGCACGTTCCAACCACTAACTAGTAGACTAGTAAGGATAGTAAATACTGGTACACAAGTAGAAGTATTACCTCTGTCCCGATTCTGCTGCATCTTTTGCCAATTTCTACATTAGTTTAGTTTTTTAACAGTCGTTTCTCCTTAAAAATTCTACCTGTCTAGATTAAATTTAAAAAAATAAAAGTGAATTATCGAAAATAGCATACACAGTATCACGTGATGTTTCTCACTCTGAAATAAATTACTCTATAGAGCAAAGAGTGCATGCACTATGCTTACACAATAGGAAGTTTTCAGATATCTCACCGAATCACAGGAGTTGCTACACAAAGTGCAATCAATATCAAGCTTCTAAAATAAGATACGAAGCGCACTTACTTAAAAGTTTCATGAAGGAGATTGAAATTGACGTACTGTAAAATTTACACCTTCTGTCAAGTTGCACTTTCCAGTGAATTCGTTTGACGTGAACAAATGTAATTTTACACTTTTAGTACAGAGGGTGCCCTAGATAACAACTAGAGATAAAACGAAGCATTTTGCCTTGTCTGATGTAACATTTACCTAGAAGAATATATTTGAGTGAAATTGCATCAAATGCATTGTTAATCACGGTTTGTAGGGTTTTACCCTGTGACTGACTGGTTAATAAAGCTCTATAAACAACAGAAATACCCGTGGCTTTACGACGTTAAAAATTAGACGTTTGATGTTGGAAATAATTCAGTGGGCTCCAATTTAATCGGTTTTAGAAAGCATGTTAATTACCTCACGCAATTTGAAAATGACACAGTGTATTTGAACTTTGCTTAACATTGCGACTAACGACACGCCCATTCTTTCCCTTTGCTCGAAAAGTGAATCCCGTTTAAATTCTCCCCCACTTCATAATTCAAATTATTTTAATTAAATCTCGTGTCGTCTCTTTCTCTCTCCAGCTCTTCGGTATTCTCTTCTTCTTCATGCTGTTCACGTTGGGCGTCGGGAGCCAAGCCGCCAGCCACGAGGCCATAAACACCATAATTAAGGACTCATTTCCAGGCATCTCCAGCTGGAAAACTGCAGTTGGCACGGCCACGGTCCTCTTCCTTATTGGATTGATTTACAAGACTCCGGTAGGTGAATTATCTCTTGAATATTGAATGGGGGATTTTCGAGTCAGGTTTACAATCTGTGGCTCGTTCTTTATTTATGATGGGGGAACGTCGGAGTTCTCTCTCATGGTGAGGGTTCAATCAGGGGGGGAATTTCAGTCGCTTTAAACGTTAAAGGGTTTTTAATAACTGTGAATGTGAAGGGGAGGGAAAATGTGGTTTACTTCTAAAGAATATTTATGGTAGAGTTATTTCCTTTTAGTCAGTCACGAAAGTGGAAGCATGTAATTGTTCTTCATAATTACGCTTTTATTTTTTAATGTACATTTATTATCCACGTGCATTTTGTGAACTTTTGTGCAAACAAAACACCAAAAGAAGCATCGATTAATTTAAGAAAGAAAAAGGAAGGTACTAAATTCATGAAAAGGGAGGTGAAAGGTAAAAATTTAGGACACAATGAATGGAGAAAAGAAAACTTTTATTAGGCTTCCCTTCCCCGGCTGTGATTAAATATGTTTCAATATTTCCTGATAAATATTTCTTCTTTGATTTACAAAAATAACCTTTTATACCGAAAAAGCTCTCTTAACTTCAGGGGAAGTTATGAGAACATACATTATTACTACAACTTGGTGAATATGCCCAACCTACAAGTATTTCAATGGGATTAAAGGTTTAACGAACAGTTACAATTGTACAATTTCATAGTATTAAGGCATATTTTACAATAATTTTTATTCACTTTTGAACAATGATACTAAATTATTAAAATCATTTTTCTTCTCTCTTCAGGGTGGTCAGCACGTTTTGGAGCTCGTAGATCATTTCGGGGGAACGGTAGTCGTACTCCCATTTGTCATCCTTGAAGTCGTGGCAGTAATGTGGATTTACGGTTAGAAAATTCATTATTTCATCATTTACAACTTATTAAGGTATGGATTTTAGGACTGGAAGAATTCTGCTTGGACGTAGAATTCATGACAAAGAAGAAAGTCGGTTTTTACTGGAGGGTATGCTGGGGTTTAGTCATGCCTGTCATGCTGATAGCGATTTTAATTTACTTCGTGGCAACTTTGGAACCGCTCACTTATGGTTATTATCAACTTCAGTACCCTACTGGACTTACCGGTAAGAAGTAAATTAACTCTTTCGGATAATTTTAATGCTATTACATTACTTTTAGTGTTTGGTTGGGGTATCGTTGCGATAGGCATTGCACAAATGCTCTGTTGGGTATCTTATTATCTATACGCACACAGGGAGTATCCGGTTAAAAAAGTAAGTATCACACACTTTAGACACGATAAGTATCACTTGTACACTTGTCTTATCGTGTGCTTGATTCAAAGCCCGAACTGAGTTAATTCCCATTCTGCTACTATTGAAATAATCCAAGGGATAAATTTTTCTTTTCGTGATTTAGTATTCTTTCTTGGTCATTGTTTAACGCTGTATTTTTAGATGGTTCTAAAGACGTTTTCGACGGAAACCTGGGCGCCGAAAGACCCCAAAATAGAAGAGGAATGGAGGAAGTTTAAAGAGGAATACATGAGGAACAAACCTACAGGAGGTTGCTGGTTGGTGCGGAAGCTGAGGATTCTGGTGTCAAAGTGAAACATAAGTACCTACTAATATTAAGCATGATCTGTGATAAAATGTTGTAAGGATGTGGTGATTAAACGTGGTTTTCATTATGTAACTTTTTAGTAGTGTCGATTAGTGGTGTAGAATTTAATGTTAGTAGGAGGATTTAGTTTTAGTAGATTTAGATAGTTTTAGATTAGTAGGAGTAGGAGGATAGTGTTGTTTAGTAGAATTTGTAGCAGTAACACATCAATTGGTATGTCATACATAGATTTGGAGCCCAGAAATCTTTTCCGACCCAGAAGCCTTAACAAAAATCTTCCATATTTTTTCTTATGCATGATTTAGAAATTATAGTATTTGAAGTCAATACGAAAAATCTTCTATGTTTTACGTGGGACTCTTTGAAACACTAGATTTTTTTTCATGGTACTTGAAGAATTTATGAATAGCTTTATTTGAAGAAAGTTAATTTCTACATCCATTTTTAAGGCAATTTTGATCATTGGAAATTCTAGAAGAACTAGAATTTATATCCTAGAATCTATCTAACGTTTTAAAATGACGTTGTTGATGGTTCCAGGACAAACCCTTGGAATCTTCTGTCAATTGAAGCGTTTCAAAATTTCATAAACCAAATAAATTCAATTTCAAACCTACTCTGGTGTCCTGATATTTTAAAGGAACAAGTGTTGGTAAATGGCATGCCTTAGCGATAAACCGAAACAAGACTCTAAAGACCCCTAATTTATATTTTTTCTATACGTATTTCACTTTATCGCTAAGGTATCCCTTTTTCCAATACATCAACAAACAAATTAGCACCATTTTTCCAAATTAAATTTTATTTTTTGTTATGACTCTATATCTAAAACACACAATATATCACAGTATAAACAAAAATGCTTCTAAAATATACAAGATTAATACTCGGACCGATTATTAAGTATTCCATCGGTTGTGCGTTACCTCCCCATCAGAGTTCTCGCCTTCCTGTTTATCCAGCATCCACTGGAAGGTCCCCTGCCGTTCATGATGCCTTCCTTATAGTTTCTCCATTCTCTGATTCGCTGTGCACCTTCTGGTGACCAGGAGTCAGTTGAGAAGGACCTCTTCACGATCTACAAATAAAAAGGGAGGCGGGAAACATGATTAGATTCGAACCTTAAAAGAAGGAATTCAGAAGTTTATAGAAAAAGCATTCAGTGAGATTAATTCGAAAAATGAGTCGCGAGGTTTTCTTTTGACTTGCAAATTCTTTAGATACTTTACAAATATATTAGTTAGTACTGTGATAGTGGTGAACTTAATTACTTACCTTTGCTGGCGGATATTCTCTATTGGCGTACATGTAGTAAAGAACCCAGAACAAGATTTGGAACGATCCGATACCGACGATACACCAACCTAGTGCTGCACGATTACAAGAAGGTTAGAATTAATCTCCAAATTATATTTCCTAACTCCTACCTGTGAGTGCTGGTGGGTAGAACAGCTCGTAGATCCCGTACGTCAGGGGTTGTATGGTAGCCAAGAAGTAAATAAAGATCACGATCAAAAGGATGGGCATCAACACACCCCAGCAGATCCTCCAGTAGATTCCCACCTTTTGGCCGGTCATGAATTCCAGATCCAAACAAAACTGATCAATACCTGGAATATATCGGATTATGAGATTGATTACGTTATGCTTGACAAAATTGGGTTTTGAAGAGGTCTCTGTACTACTGAAAATGGTCGTTTCAATTGAATATTCAAATTGATTGAGAATCAATCAATTTGGATATGGTTGAGAAAGGAAACCCAAACGAGACGAAATAAGTCTGGCGCATGCTTCACTCTTAGTGAGAGATACGGCTCTTAATAATTAAGACATGGTGCTTACCGTATAGCCAGGTGATCGCCATGACTTCCAAAATAGCGCAGATGAATATTATGAATGTGCCTCCGAAGTAGTCGACGAGATCCAGCACGTACTGGCCGCCCTAAAAATGTATTTGTATGAGCAAATTCCTCCCTTTTCAATTATGTAAACTTGCCGGTGTGAGGTAAAGCAATCCCACTCCGAAACAACAAACGGCAGTAAAACACGAGACCTGCCAGTTCGCCAGTTTAGGGAAAGCGTCTTTTATGGCAGTATTCAGGGCGCCTTGAAGTGCAGCCAAACTACCGATGCCGAGTACGAATAACATTAAGAAGAATAGGATGGCGAATAACTGGAAATTAGAAATTGTAATTTAACTGTTGAGTGAAATTTATGATTATTATTCGATGATTTCCGCCCTTTTACTTTCGAAGGCAGTGCGGGAGTTTAATGACTGTGAAATTGTTGTCTTACCCAAGGGACTGCAGCAAATTTGGATATAGCGTCCGGGTACGAGACGAAGGCTAGTCCCGTACCTCCTCCTGCTGATATGACATTCTTAGGATCCACCTGCATTTCATAGGCCAAATTGCCTAAAATTCCGAAGATTGTAATGCCTGACAACAGCGAGGTGAATGTGTCCAAAGTTGTAATTATCAAAGCGTCCCTGAAATAAAATTGACACTGGTAAGTAAATTAAACCACAAATAGGTTTTAAAAATCGTAACATTCCTTTAAAACAAAATATTTGTTATTATTCAACAGTTGTAGGGTTTTAGCGACTTATGCAACATAGTATGGAATCATCTCGTAAACATACTTAATCAGCACGTCATCACTGTCTTAGAGAAATGTATGACTAGTATATAACGTTTGTTTCAACGATGAAATATTTCATACTCCAATATTTACCTGTTAATATTGTGGCTGAAGTTATTATACGACGAAAACATTATGATTGTTCCAAAGCCAACATTTAACGAGAAGAAACATTGGGTAACGGCCGCATACCAGACCTAAAATACCAATAAAAATATTTACAAAACTGAGAGGAGTCATTATGCATCATACAAAACATAGGTGAGGATATTACATGTCGTATATCACCTTCGTATGGTCTCTTTATATCCCCAAAAATGTATGAATGTTGACTCACAAAAGTTATGAGTTGTCCTACCTTAAGTGTAATGAGGCAATGAGGCAGAAATATTGAGCAACGATATTACAACATTACGAGATTCTCTCGAATCAATTTAAGAAGCCATAAAAATATAAGTACATAAAACTTCGCTACAAAGAACTAAGCAGCTGCACCGACAATGGATTCATGTCAAAGTGATCCCACCCTCGTGTTGTGAGACAACAATTCCTCATCGTGGTGATAAGTTGATATTAGAGTCGCATATGAAGAGAATATATATTTGTAAGATGGCTGATTAAAACAGTGAAATATTGTTTGAAATACCCTTGAACTGCCATAACCCTTACTTCAGCGTCGAGAAGTCTGTTCCAATCTGTCTCGATGAAATAATACATTCCATCTGCGGCTCCCTCCAAGGTGGAGGCCCTAATCAACAACGTGATCATAATGACGTAGGGAAACAAAGCGAGGAAATAAGACGCCTTGCCGGAACTCTTCACTCCCCTTATAGAAATCAGGAAAGTCACCGCCCAAGACGCCAACAACAACAGCGTCAGCTTCCAATCGGGGTTACCGATACCGTCGCTTATGTCGTCGATCTCCTTCAGGACTTCTCTCCTGAAAAATAAAATCAAGAGTAATGAAACTTAAAACTCAATTTTTCCCTTAAATGCGCTTACTTGAAGTATAATTCAGACGAGCTGATGGTACGTTCGGTCAAAAGCGATTCGGAGTTGTTGGTGTACTGATCGACGCAAGTTAGATTCCTGTTCGCGGTGTAATTCGCCCAACTTTCTTGACAAGTCGCCCAAGGGAAGTTGGAGGTGAAGGAGTTCAAGAGGTAGAAGAGAGTGACGGCCATGATGCTGCAGTAGTAAGTCGCTACGCATACGCAGCCTATTATTTGCCCATAACCGATACCTAAAAATAGATATGAATTTAAAAACGCTTCAATTACTGAAGGAGTTTGAAGAAACTGATACGTTTTTGGCTATTTTTCCCGACTTTCCATTACCTTTCAATACCGGCGATAACTTTTCGTACATCTTCACACTCCCCTTGCTCGAAAATTGTCCCAGCGCCATCTCCATGTAATACAACGGTCTTCCTATTACCGTAAGAACTATGATGTACGGGATGAGGAACGCTCCCCCGCCGTTCCTGTTGGCAATAAACGGGAACCTCCAGATATTCCCAAGTCCGACCGACATGGCGATACAGGACATCAGGAACTCCAATCCGTTACCCCATTGTTCTCTCTGCGGTTCGTCCTCTAACTATAAAGTGTGAAATTGGGATTACTTTGTATTCCAAAAACGGGGCCTGTTTTCGAATAAATCAGATGAAGTAAGGACATACGTCCTTAGAAAAGTCAACAACGCCAGACATACGGGATTAGTATTAATCGTAAAAACATCTATATATAATTAAGTCGCTATTAAGATAAGGAGATAGTAAAATTAATCCGTGTTGATGTTTATATAGCAGGAAATGAATGAACGCCAATAACGTTTACCTTTGGATCGGTGGCCACGTGGCCGTTTTGCTTCTCCGGAGAATTTTCCGCGGAGTCCGAAGGTCCTCGTTCGAAGGCCAGATTGTCCAACCCATTTTTCTTAAAAGAAAAAAAGCCATATAAAGACATTGCTGTTAATTAACGGAAACCTGATAGTCAGACATAAAATCATCGATCAAAACATAACCACTTCTTCAAATTCCCTTACTAGTGTCCCAAAACGTAATTAAAAGTTTCCCAAGTATGAGATTTAAATTATCGTAAGAAACTTTACGTGATTCTTTGATTAATGTATTGGATTAACTAGCAGGTCATGTACAGTGTGAGGAAATAAACTTCTAATTGAAGGTAGATTATAGATGATAATTTAATGTCCTTAAGTGAAACATGCACAAGAGAAGCACAAGCTATGTAATTTCAAATTTCGTTTTCATAAAAATTCCAAATTCCAAATTTCGAAATTCTGAAGGTAGCAGCTTTGTTCATTTATTCCTTCCATTCCATTATGCCTTAACCAAATCTTTGGCAACTGGCATTACTTTGATTTAAATTTCTGTGTGAAAAATTCCCAATTAGCTTAAAGAAAAGTTTGAAGAGGACATAGCTTTTTCCCCATTTTTGTTTACATTTATAACTTCCAAATCCCTTTACGTTAATGTTTCAAAAGAGATTTCTCGAACAAGAAGTATTACGTAACACGTATAATAATTGATCATTAAGATTTTTAAAGATGGTAAATAAATGGGTACAAATCTGTTGTAATACTTCACATATCCGTTCTTTTTTCCATTTATAACCTTGTCGTTTACTCGGGTTACGTATGTAGAGAAATTGTAATCCGTGAATTATATTTATAAAATCGGTATCAGGTAAAGTGCAATTCAATGTCAGCGGTAGTTGTTTCAAGGGGAAAATTAAAGGACAAACCTTAAAGTTTAATCGGTCAGTTTTGAAATATTAATTGGAGTATTTTTGGTCATTTATTTTAGAGGATAAAAAAGGTGTGTGCATTTACTTCCTATCGTTCAAATTTGCTGACTTTTGGTTTGGTTGGTGAAAGGAGATTAAAGTGACAAGGTATTTTTTGTTCTATAATTTAATATCTTACAATACCTCAAATAAAACTTTACAGTTAAGCGATAAGAATTTTTTTAAATTACTATAACACGTTTTTCCTAGCTTAATAAACGGGCTATTATTGTTATCACGTTCATACACCTAATAATCTGAAAACAAGATGAACTTTAGAAGTTTATAATTCCTGATAACTTCTCAATATATAGATATATAGTTTATGATTTTTTTTTGAGGAATTATCGCACGGTATTTACGTCAGGTTGTTTATTTAATAAGAAGGAAATGGACGTGAGTGTTATTTGAAGTAAATAAAAATATGCAATAATATAGATAATATACAAATCATCTGCAGATAGACGACAAACTTCCACCTTAATCAAAATTACATATTTTTCCATTTCAAAGCAAACACAAATGAGATTGAATCAAGCAACGTTAACCATCATTTTCCGGTTGTTGTTAGCGAATTATGCGGGGAATTTATAAAACACCATTGAAAACACGCGAACAATACAAATATTAAATTACTTTTAAAAACTGTAATTATCCGTTCAATTTCCCTGAGCAAATTGAATGCCTTTGATGTTTAAAGCTTACGTGTACTTACCTAACCAATTTTACGTCAATGTAAAATAGTTTCTATGCTCTTCTGATACGAGAGTACGCAATAGGGCAATAAAAATGATAACAGAATTGTTCTGCGTTGATTGCAGTGATATAAATTACACAACTACTTTATTATACGGTTTTTTCGATCATAATTACGAGAAATGGACCTTGGCTATTTTGTATAAATCATAAAGTATCAAACGTCCTTATCGTGGCCATGTCTACAATTTTATTAATTAGACTTACGGTAGGTTATTGTACATTTGTTGACCAAGAGTGTAACACCGCAATGTCTTTTTATTGAGGTGATATTAGTTAACTACATACACGACATATTAACCATTATTTTGGATTACTTTAGATTAAATTTTTATGGATTTTCCGTGAGCTTTTAATTTTTTTTTTTTAGTTTAAGTAATCTTACTAGCGCTTTCATTGGTTAAGAAAAATATATTTAAACAGTAAAAAAGTGTATTGAAGTAACATAAAAAAGTAGTTTCAATCCCTTAATCAATTGAAAACCGCTACTTCTGAAATTTTGACCAATCACTTATAAACCTCTTGTACCTAGAGCCTTATAGTGTTACTAAACACTTGAATTTACCACAGAGAATATACTTTACGGCCAAATCCTATGTAGTACAGGTTTTATAATAGATTCTGTAATACTCTCTACATGTTTCCATTAAAGAAACCTTGCAGATTTCCTAGGAATCACCTTAGGCTATCTTCCCTTGTAATTTCTCTAATTTTCCAACGTAGCCCAAAATCACAAGTACTGAGAGCTCACTAGAAATTTGGGGATCTTCCAACTGTCTTCTTAACTGATGAAATTAAGCTTTAAGACCTAATTGTACCAAATTGGATTCAGTGTTTCGCTCAGATCTTGATCATCCATAGTAGAAAAGTCTATTTAAATTTTCCACCATTGAACACTACAGATAAGTTGTCATTTGTCAGTATATAGGGGTGGGAAGTATAGTAATACATTCCCTGCGTAGAATAAGCTTCATGCGCAAAAATAAATAAGTAAAAAGGAAATATTTACCCATACAATTTCTTATGTCTATTTGAATTCACTCACTATTTGCCTTAAATGTGGAAACTCAGTTGGTTAAATTCCGTTGTCTAAAAATTAAGCGCAGTAATTAATCCCCCTAGACATATTAATCAAGTTTTACTAATTATATATTTTATTTATTTATAGTATGAGATAAGTACACAATATTTATTTACGTATTAAGGGCTTAAAATACGGAATGAAGCAGCAAAAGTTAATTATATAAATCATGCGATTAAGTTTCGTGATGTGGATAAACGGTATTGTATGCACAAGGGAAAATTACCAGGTGCGAAAGTTATTGGTAAAGTTTCTTCGCTTGGAAGAAGTATTGGTTATAAAATTTGCGTAAACCCGCGAAAAATTCTATTGAAAGTGAAATTATTACGCCGTCTATCCATGACATGAATTCTATCGGAACCGATTAACAGAAAAAACGAGACCATTGTTCTATTCGACGAACCAGCTGAGCTTGAAATGTTGTAATTACTCCTCATAATTAGCCTATAAAAACATAATCAGATGAAATGTTATTTGGAAAGAGAGAATGTATCACTTTCGATAAACGTCAAAATTTCTGCTTTCTTATAAGCGGCTCGATTATGATTTCTTAAGTAATAATTAACAGCTGTGGCAATACCCTATTAACTCTTGTAATCAGTACATGCGACTCCGTTAATCGATACCTAAGAAATATACCTTTCAAAATGTCATAACTCAATTTGTGTTCTAAATAACTTTATCGCTAAGAACGATCATATTTTTAAATTGCAAATAATGTGCTACGCCAATTATGATTATTAAAGCTGTGCTGTATAATTGAAGGATGAAAGTTTAGAGCTTTGTCTTTTGCTGAGTGTTTCATTACTGCTCGAAATGTCTAGATTAAAATTCCAGTGGAAATACTTTGCAGGAAACTAGAGCGCCATCGTTAAGTGTCGCATTCATATGCTATAAAAACTCTCATAATCTCGCATCTATAAAAGTGTCGTCACTGGCAGTAAAACGTACAGACGCATTAGAGTTAACACACTGTACCTGTTAATCATTCGGGGATTTTATTAATTTTTTCTTTACCCCATCGCCCGTCACATGCTAAATCAAAATTCAAGTATACATCACGTTTTGATGGGGTAGTTTTGAAAATATATTTAATTTTTTTTTTTAAATTTTAATATATTTTAAAAACAGTAAAAGCCAAATGACCCATCACCATGTTTTACCGTTGACGCAATCTAAGCACTTAATAGTCATTGCTGGTTAGTTTATGCTTCCAAATCTTGATTGATGATTTAATCTGTTGATCCTTCCTATACAACTAAATAATTAAAAAAAACCTTAATAGTGGATGATTTCTAGTTGATATTAATTAGTCGAGCTCATTACTTAAATCACTTAAAGTAACGAATTAAATTGTCAGGTGAAGGTGTCGCGTAATTCACTTTCTGACTATAATCAATCACATACTAATATCAAGGGAAATTTTAAATCACTTTGTGCGTGGTTAAAACGTGAGGTTCGGGTATCGGATTACAGGAAATTTTCTGTGATTTTGCAAAATATAGTAGCAAGTACTTACACATAATTAAATCATCAAAACCCGAAAAGTACCCAAAATTGCACATGGATTAATGGGGAGGTTCTTGAGATGATGAAACTTCGAGATGTTATATGAAAGAAAAATAAAACATCCAAGTGGTCACTACAAATAATGTTTATAGTGATTAGAGGGGAATTGTTTTGGTGTTCCCCCGGGATCTGTACTTGGGCCCTTGTTGTACTCCCTATACGATCCCAATTTAAGCTTTGTTAATCTTATAGCACGATACTTCAAATTTTTTCTATGACACTACTTTAGTCTGTACTAGTTTAAACGTCAAAGAACTCTCTAAGGAAATTGGTAGAAATCTTAAGAGATTTATTTACTGGTTATACTCTAACAAGCTTAAATTCAATGTTGTCACAATTCAGTATATGGTAGTTATGCAAAATAACAAGTAAGTAAGTCGCATACAATATGATAATTACAAATATCATTTGCAAACTCCCTAATAGAATGTTGTATACTTGGAAATCCCCACAGGATAGCATTGAAGGAACAGTTAGAATTCAAATTATTTCCTAATACACAAAAGATTCAAGAATTCTATTAAATTAGCCAAAACATATTGGGATGCAGACGTCTTCTCTGGTCATATTCCTTTAGACTATATATACCTAATAAATTATATACCTATTAAATAGAATTGCAACCAACCTTAAATCCGCCGTTCACTTCACCGTTCATCTTCAGATTCAAATTTTCCTCTTCACCTCCTCAATACACAATACTCATGTCACCGTC
Organism: Cryptocephalus primarius; assembly: GCA_963576515.1. Lineage (NCBI taxonomy): Eukaryota > Metazoa > Arthropoda > Insecta > Coleoptera > Chrysomelidae > Cryptocephalus > Cryptocephalus primarius. The sequence goes on from OY754941.1 coordinate 15,759,714, forward strand.
CACTGATCCGTTCTCTGTGCAAGGTGTGCAACACCTGTAAGCTGCCAGCGTCTGTCCTACCTATATTAATCGCACACCTAATCGTGGTTAATCACAATACGCAGAGTTTAATGGTGGGGTTCGGTACCAAAGTCTGATAGTGGTTATGATTTTTTTTTCGCTCACGATCGGAGGTAATTTCGGAGTGGAACGCAGAATTCCCTATTAATTTTAAGGGTAATAATCATTACCCTGCTGGAGATTAAAGTTTAAAGCACTGATATTAGCAATTCTTTCTGATTTTTTGTTGTAATCGTATTTTTTAACCGGTATTTTACTTGAACGTTCTCGCCCGTAGGTGTTCTACTTCCCCAGCGATGTAAGTGTAGGGTAGATCCGGAATGGACGAGATAACTTGCCAAATTTTGAGACAAAATGGCCAATAAATGATTAAATTCTTAAGTATTAACAACATTAAGCAAATCATATTGAAAGCTACACTTGGAAACCCACTGGAAAACGAGAACAAGCGTCACCCCACTTTAAGCCTAAGTGTAAGTGTCGGTTGTAGAAAGAAAATACCAAATCCAGTATATAGGTACAATTACAAAAAAGATGATTATTTTGAATTGTAAAATCTTGGTCTACAAATGATCTCATGGGGATCGTAAACAAGAAAAATGAACTGTATAGGGAAATAAGCAAGCTAAAGGTATACCTGTAAAAGTGTAAACATGGACTCCCAAACAAGAACAACATATAGAATGTATAAAACAGTTGGAACGAACTGTCAATACTGGGCCACGTAAAGTCTAGACTTTTATTAAAAGTAATCCAGGTCACTCTGGCATATCCAAAGAGATGGAGATTGGACAAGAACATATCAGAACTCAGCTGTAATGTCAAGTCCTTTCCCCTAGTACTTTGAATGTACTTTTGACTCTTCGTGGCACGTTGCTTGAACTTTCCTAAGAAAACCCTTGGAAATTTCAAATTAGCTACAATTTCAAGAGCTGGTGTTACGAACACGAAATACAAGGAAGAAAATATTTAAATTTAGAACTTGTTTTAAAGACGTTCTAAAGCATTTTGCCAAAGCTTTAAGATTTCTAAATAATTTGCAAATAAATGTGGCATATTTCCATAGCATCACTTATATTAGGGTAATAATAAGCAATCTACAAGTTTTATTGTTGTTTAAATAGAAACAAAAATTGAGCGGAATTGAAATCAAATAGGAATAAAATTAATATTCCGATAATTTCCTTTATTACTGCATACTCCTTCTAAGCAATAAATTTTTATACCCGGACAATCCTAATTCCTTATCAAATATCTAACAGTGATAAGGTTAAGAAATATAATTTTCCACGAAATATGGTGGCAGATTAAAAAGTGACAGTTTTTCTACAATACAGTCATTTTTACCTGAAAACCCTTCAAGATTAATAACAATAGTAACGTCTCTCATCTTTCGTTGTCGGAATTGTTTTAACTATTAAATGTTTATAAACGTCAATCAACAATATATCTTTATACGAACTATAAATTTTAAAAATAAGCTTTCTCAATTACTTTATCGGAAATTTACCAAAAATTCACGGGATGAACATATCAGACAATCAAATTACAAATGATTGATGGATTAAAAAAATTCGCAAATTCTCCAACCAGAATTTCTGGAGAGTGCCTCCAGAAATTCTCATAGTCACTCCTAAATCCGGCAATAAAAGATTAGAGAGATCACTTATTGGATCACCGTAAGACAAATTTATAACGGATAGATCGCTATTTTACCCCACGCCAGTGTAAATATATTCATTAGCGAAAGCAATGACATTGATCTTGAGTAATAGAATATAACTGTAGATTAAAAGTGGAGGGTTTAAATAGGTATTAGGTGTAATTCCGTAGACCTCGATGAGAAATTTTTAGACAACCTTCGACTAAAATTTAAATTAATTAATAAATAAAAAAATTGATGGCGCTGACATAATACGTAAAGAGTTAGGAACCAATTTGATACTGTTAGATTTAAATGAAATACGAAAAGTCTTCCAGGGTCTTGACGTTTCGAATATTTCTAGCAATTGTGCGAAAATGCGCTATGATAATTCATTTGAATGTAAATTTATAACCAGAAAAGCATGGCAAGAGTTTTCAACAATTGTTTAGTTAAAATTCACACAATAATTCCATATCTGGTCGTCATGATTCGAATTAAATTTAAAAACAGTTCAAGTAATTTTAAAACATTTGCCGCCAAAACACCCTGTATAGCAAAGCTGTATTCTGGGTTGCCTACCATTTGTATGTCTTGTGCCAATTATAAAGTATTGTTTTCAGAGATATTTTGTAACAACTTTTTTCCCTCTGACCTCTAGCATTTGACCAAACACATTAATTAGAAAATGTTGGCCACCCTTTTGTAGAACTTTTTCACACTAATGTTGCCTGCCATCGCAGATTATCAACAATGATAAAACGATTACTGTGATTATCCTGCCACCAGCCATGTCGACTGTCACCTAACCTGCAATAACGTAAATGAGAGAAAAATCATTCTTCACAGCCATATCGCAGCTCCGATTAATATTACGTAAATAACAACAAATTATTGTATAATTGTCGGAGCCCTTCAGGTTCATTTCGTTCTGACGAAATTTCCTGCCCTCAATGTTTTCATTGTTATGAGGAAAACTCTTGCCTTACTCACCCCAGACAAAGAACCGAAAAGTTTTTGTCCCCATTTCGAGCTTTAACCTCGTAACCCATGACCAAATTTAGCTGTCGTAATCTACTGTCTATACACAATAGATCAGAGTGCAACAATTCCGTTTGTATCAGTTGAAATTCGATCTCTGCTGAAGATGGAGGGCGGACCTAGTATACAACACAGGGACTCCGACGAGGTAAACCTCTTGAACGAGGATGAGCCTCCGCGAGGCTTCCGCTGGTTCTGCTGCCACCCGTCTGGGAGCGGTCATAGGTTCATCGCTTTGATTTTGATGTGTTTCCTGGGTTTCGGTGAGTGCAAACACGATATGCCATCTGTAGAAAATTAAAATTGTGTTTATGTAACATCTTTCAGGTTCTTACTTTTGTTATGACAACCCTGCGGCTTTGCAGAATTACCTTCAAAAGGATCTCAATCTGACTGTCTCTGAATACACTCTATTGTATTCAGTGTATTCATGGCCGAATGTCGTGTTATGTTTTATAGGAGGCGTTTTAATTGATAAGTATGTTTCAATTTTAATGTGTACACAACATATATAGATAACGACATAATAACAGACTCTTAGTAAGACTCTTCACTTATAAAAATCATTATCAAGGTCATTTATATTTATTCTTAAAAATTTATAGAAGCATTCTTCAAAGTTATTATAGTATAATAGTTTTCCTAAATGCAGTCACTACCTACTCAAGTTAAAGACGGTAAAAAATATCCATCTACTCAAATAAGTGTGTTACAATACCTCTAATGAAATAAAAATGAGTTTATGAAAGTTTCAAAATAGAGAAACAAGGTTTCGTATAGTGTTTTGCAATAATATTTTACCATCTTCTATTTACTTTCCAGGGTCTTTGGTATTAGATTGGGCTCAAGCCTTTACATGGGCCTTACCCTACTGGGCCAACTAGGATTCGCTACCGGAGTAATTTGCCAACAGTACTGGCTGATGCTTCTGGGCCGATTTATTTTTGGGTAAGCAAACAAATAGCCTATGACATTCGTGTAACTAAGTTTGATGTTAAAGCATAGGAGGAGAATCCTTAGCGGTCGCCCAAAACAACTATGCAGTCCTTTGGTTCAAGGGTAAGGAATTGAACATGGTTTTTGGGCTACAGTTGAGCTTCTCCAGGGTGGGCAGTACTGTCAATTTCAATGTGATGGAGCCGCTTTATGACTGGGTGCATAAATGGAGTGATAATAAAGTCACCGTCTTAGGAATCATATTGTTCATTGGTAAGAATAAAATTTTTTTGGATAAAAGGAGTGTGAATCGTGAATTCCCCCAATATTAGTACTTTTATGTTATATTTATGTATGTTGAATGAAGAAGTATTTCTCTCTACTTTCAGCTAGTGGTGCTTGTATTTTCTCAATGATATGTTCCTTGATACTGGGGATTCTGGATAAAAGAGCTGAGATTATTCTAAGAAGGAATGAGATTAGTAACGGGGAAACTTTAGGAGCTTTAAATATCAAAGATTTCAAGCCAAGTTTTTGGTTAATAACTGCTATATGTGTTACCTATTATATAACTATTTTCCCATTCTTGACATTAGCAAAGTAAGTGTGAATTAAATACCTTTTTAATTATGTATTAACATTGTATGTTGTAATTTCGAATTTTCAGGGATTTTTTTACAGAAAAATTTCACATATCTAACCCTGAAGCAAATAATGTTTGTAGCATCATATACATAATTTCAGGCGTTATGTCCCCGCTATTAGGCTTCCTTATCGACATGTCTGGACGAAATATCATTTGGATTCTTGTTGCGATTCTCTCGACAATTGGATCACATGCTCTTCTTGCCTTTACAATGCTTAGCCCGTTTGTAGGGATGGTAAGATTCAAATTTATTTCAAATAATCGTTCGTTACACGATTTTATCATTTTTAGGCGATTTTAGGCGTCGCTTATTCAGCTCTAGCCAGTAGTTTATGGCCACTTGTGTCACTTATAATTCCTGAACATGCATTAGGAACCGCCTATGGAGTGTAAGTGTACATATTTATTTGAAACCTAAAGTTTTTTATACATAAATAGATTACAATAAAACACTTCTACTCAGTGATCAATGTTTATAGATGTCAGGCAGTTCAGAATTTAGGTTTAGCAGTAGTAGCAATTATAGCCGGAATTATAGTAGAAGATCTCAGTTATACAGCTTTAGAGATATTTTTCTTGTGCAGTTTGGGTTGTAAGTATCGTCTGAGTTGGTTTACAATGTAATTTAATTTGGATCACTTTTGTAGTGGCAGTACTTTTAACAATTGGTCTATGGATTTACGATAAGAAAAAGAAAGGTGTCCTGAATATGACACCAGGGCAGCGATTAAGACATCAAATGTGAGTAATGCTCTACTATAATTTAAGTAAATAATTTTAATTAATATACTCGTAAAAAATATTTTGATAATAGAAGAATTAGAAATTCATACTCATTATAATAATGAATATATTAGGGATATTCAACTATAGTTATTTATTGCACACTATTAAAATGGACTCAGATTGATTGTGATATTATTATTATTACAAACGAGTTGATAATATTAATGAATCAGGTATGGTTAATTGATATTAGAGGCTTGTTATTAATCTTGGTAGCATCACATGTATTACTAGTGTCTGCATTTTAATTTGCATCATAATGTTTATAGTGCCTCTGAAGTAATTGAACGTGAACGGCTCATTTCCACAAACCCAGAAGAGACTTTGGAAGAGGACAGTAGGAGTACATTATAGGTATGCCAAAGACAGATTATTTTAACTGAATTTTAATTTTTAATAATGTTTTAGGGGGGCTTAAATTGTTTAGAATTTTCTTAAACAAATTCTCGAGAATGACGATAGATGTTTTTAATGTGATTTGTACACAATGACGATATTTATGATATTAACTAGCGGAATTTTTAGCTTTATAAAATGTTACCTAATTAATTATGACATTTTTGATTAAACCAGGATTGTATGTATAAACAAATTTTCACCTGACTGCAGTCCTGCCAACCTTGATTACTTCATAAGATTTAGCCTCAATTTGTCACTTTAGATAAGATTCATATTGTTCAGCTTTTTCATTTGTTCGTTTAGCTCACTTTGTTCATATATGACTGTGATATATGTATAAGTAGTTTGAAACGATCATACTTCAGATGTTATACTCTTATTTGTTATGTCAGAATTTTACATACGTTACCATTTAATATTAAACTTTTTTTAATAAAAACTTTCTACTGTTTATAATCTTAAATTTCAACTAAACAGGTTGTGAATTTTAAACAACTGCTTTAACATAACTTGTAATGCCCTCTGGTACTGTGCAATGGAATTATTTGAGGTTGTATTCAACCTCAGAGAAGTTCAATAGAAATTTAGTGAAACACCTGTTTAATGAAAATTAATTTTATGGCATAAATATACCAGCTGAAATGGAAACAAAACGGAAGTTCTCAAGTTTATAATTCCACTTATGATCCTATAAGAACCTTTAAGTCTTTATAAGAGCCTTTAAAGTTTTAAAACTGCTTGTGTAACGCTCTCGTACACTGCAAGTTTTTTAAATTGCAACAGGTTAAACCCAATATTTCAAAATTCTGAATTGAAAAGAAATTGACACTCATGTTCTTGACTTGTTTCAGATTCCCTTACATTCCTACAGGTTTAGTAGCAATAATTCATTCAGGTTATCTTAGATGTTCTCAAAATTCGTGTCAAATTTCTTTATGTTTCTCAGATTCTATGAACTATAGAAGATTGTATTGACATCTTGAACCTTTACGTTAAATGGCTTTCATACTGTCTAGTGGAAATGGGTTTTAAGGTGCAATTGTACCAAAGAAACTTTGCTGAGTAAAGTTTAAAAGAATATTACTTTGTAAGATTTGGCCTCAATTTGTCCAAAAATTAAAATTTATACATATCTGTTATAACATATATGACTATTGATATATGTATAAATAGTTTAAAACGATCATACTTTAGGTGTAATGGTCTTATTTGTCATTTAAAAGTTTTAGGAAAATTACTATTTAATATTACACTGTTTTTTAAATAAACATGTCATGTAACGCCGTCGATAATCTTAAATTTCAACTAATCAATTAGTGAATTTAAAACAACCGCCCGATTTCATGGCCGAAGTGAGATTCGTTCTCAAAACGTCATCCTCGGCTTATCGTTTTAAGTTTGACAGTCTGCTATACGTCTAATTGTAAACATTCCATGCAGGAGTTCAATATGTGAGAAAACGAAATCTTATAACTCGAATGAACATGTTTAATTTTGAAAAACCGTAGTGCTTTGTTTGGAGGTATTAGTGTGCAATTTTAATTCGTGAACGTTCAGATTGAGCCGGAATGAGTAAGCCGAAAAGGAACCCGGGGCCTATCCCCCCGAGGTGGTTGCGTTGCCCCAGAAAATCAGATAGTTTAATAATGAACAAATTTATGGCACTGAAAACTCCACTCAGCTCGAATTTCGACGATCAGGTCCCACCGGAGTGCAGGTTCCCACCAAAGATGATATTCGATTCTTGTAAGATTAAAAAGGTACATTTGGGTCTTGAAATGTATGTTGTGGCTCTTTATGAACATTCTTGTATGCTGCACATTTATTATTGATACCAGGGAACCCAATTTTGGACAATACAATAGGCATTTTCTACCAGCATCCCTTCAAACAATTGTTTTCATTGATAGAATGACAGTTCGCTACCCCTTGCTCTTATTCCAGGCATCACTGATTTCCAGATGTGATAAAAATCGCTTTGAATTTTCCAGGTCCTTTTTTGTCACTAAAAAATTTCATCACATTCAAACTTCCCTAAGGTACTGTGTCTAGGGAACTGTTAACAATATTGAAGAAGTTGACAGCAGAATAAAGTCTTCTATTAAACCTCTATTAACAATTCTACTTAAAACGTGTCTATTTTACCATTTCCACAGATGACCTAATATATCCAAACAGTCATTACGCTTATAACACCATTGATCAACACCAAGGTGCGATTACTTGATCTGCTGAAATTAATATATGCGTCGCTGCTGCCTTTGTCGATGTCTTGTGAACATTTATGTTTTCTCTAATCTTCAATTTAAACTGGATAGATTACATTAATGGTCACTACACTGTTATGTTAACACTTTAATATATATTCTCTTACAGCTCCTGCATTAGAGCTGTTGCTATACCTAACACTTCTATATTTATTCCAGATTAAATTTGGGTTATGGATAGATTTAACGAACACAAGCAGATTCTATGACAAAGAAGAGATAGAACAATATGGTTGTAAATATGTGAAACTGAATTGTCGAGGTCATGGCGAAACACCTTCCCTTGAGCAGACTGAGACTTTCATTAATATAGTCCACAACTTCATCTCTAAGTATCCCCTAGAGTGTATCGCTGTTCATTGCACACATGGTTTCAATAGGACGGGTTTCCTGATCGTTTCGTATTTGGTAGAAAAAACCGATTGTAGTTTAGAGATCGCTTTGGATATGTTCGCTAAAGCAAGGTAGGATTTACTGATATATTTTCTTATAAAGTCACCTAATACAAGACATAAAGTCACCTAATTATACCATTTAATTGCTGATCTTCCATTTAAAATAAATTTTAAGTAATTAACAGATAAACATTATATATATGAATATTTCATGTTTTAGGCCAGTAGGTATTTATAAAGACGATTACATTCAAGAGTTATACAGACGTTATGATGATGTAGAAGATGCTCCTCCTCCTCCTTACCTTCCCGATTGGTGCGATGAAGGGGAAAACTTAGATGATTTTGATGATGCAGAGACTGCGTCATGCTCCTCGGGGTAAGTATATCATGCCCCCAACAGGGTTCAACAAGTATTTTCTAGCTATTTTTAATTTGTTATTAATTTTCTTTGCATAGCATTAAAAAAAAACAGTCCGGTTCGAATTCCTGAGGGTCCAAAACCTAATAGTATGAGTTTTTCAGGTTGAGGCGAATATTAAACTGACCCAAATTTCTAAAGGTTACTCAGTCCTGAAGTATAGATAAAATTTCATGTATTATCTTCTTCCAGCCTCCAAAAATATCTGTTAATGTGAATAAAGATGGCTTACAGTTTCCTTGTCATTACTTTTAAAGAGGCCTTAGCAATGGTAATTTCTAATTTAATTTTGTTTCAGTCAAGGTGAATCGGTTCCGAAACCGAGGAACAGAAGAAACAAGAACGCTCCTCGATTTATGGAAGGTGTGGATGGAATCGAACCGTTCTTGGAGCAACCGAAAGCCTTTAATTTACAGAAAAAAGTACGACTCATGTGTGGCTGGAAGGGCAAAGATTTTCCTGGTAGCCAGCCTATCTCCATGGACATGCAAAACATTGAATTGCTGCATCAGAAACCCTATAGGTAAGAATTGCATATGGATTTATTTAGCTCTAAACTACCATGAAATGTGTTAATCATGATTTAGAGAAGTTTAGTCATTCACATGAATAAAAATGTATGAATTTACCTGTTTCCTGTAGATTTACATATAATTTAATACAATGAAAATCCCTAATATGAACTAGTGGTTCTCCAGTGAAATTTTCAAGAGTTAGAATTGTTTTCGTGTGTTATATTATGCATTTCATTTGTGTTTGTAGGTGCAAGAAAAACAGTATTCACATTTATTAAATGGCAATTGCAACTCACAATCATCAGGTTTTTTAATCTTTTGACTAAAATTCAAGCCAATGTTGCAATGAGAATTCATAATTTGGCAGTTTTCTTTAGATTTTCATTATAGTTTTTATGAATTTCATATTGTTTTGTTACAGAGTTTCATGGAAAGCTGATGGAATGCGGTACATGATGTTAATAAATGGTGAGGACGAGGTGTACATGTTTGACAGGGATTACAATGTTTTTAAAGTAAACAATCTACGATTTGTGCATAGAAAAGATATAAGAAGACATTTGTCAAATACTCTACTAGATGGGGTGAGTGCACTGAAATTTTTTAATATAAACTTCTTTAGCTCTGTTTCTTCGTGATACATGTTGGATAATGTCTCGGTCTGGTTGAATAGTGAAGTCTATTATATGTTTCGTATTCATTCTTTTTCCATAAAAATCTCGTTACATTGTTGCCAGGAAATGGTCATAGACAAGGTGAATGATACGTCGATCCCAAGATATTTAGCCTATGACATCATTAAGTTTGAAGATCAAGACATCGGCAAGATGCCCTTTTTTCCCAATAGACTGCATTGCCTTGAAAACGAAATCATCAAACCTCGCTACACCGCTATCGAACGGGGATTCATCAACAAAAGTATTGAACCGTTCAGTGTGAGGAAAAAAGACTTTTGGGATATAACTCAAGCTAGGAGTTTATTAGGGGAAAAATTCGCTAGTACATTGTCTCATGAACCCGACGGATTAATATTCCAACCCTCCAAAGAGGTAAAAACAAGTTTCGCATTAAATAATGGCTCCAGTTAGACGATTTTTAAAATTTTGTAGCCTTATACAGCCGGCCGTTGCGACGAAGTCTTAAAATGGAAACCAATAGAACTTAATTCTGTGGATTTCAGACTTAAAATTGTCAGAGAAGAAGGAGCAGGGTATTTTTATTTCAGTCATATTAATTTTCTCAATTAATAATGTGTTTTAGAATTGTCACCCAAAAGGTGTGCCAACTTTACGTGGGACACTTAAACGTCCCCTTTGCTAAAATGAAATATACAAAGGCTTTAAAAGATCTCGACAACAAGATAGTTGAATGTAAGTTTGAGAATAACGAGTGGAAATTTATGAGGGAAAGGACTGACAAATCATATCCAAATGCCCTGACAACAGCTAAAGGTAATAAAATCCACCCCCATTACATTTTCATTAATTAAATATTTTAGCGGTTTGTGGCAGCATTCAAAATCCTGTAACTAGAGAGAAATTACTGAGGTACATCGAATCGAAAAGATTCGTTGATGACACCAAAATAATGCCTCCTCCTCCTAACAAAATGATAAGGAGATGATCTTTAGTAATTAGCGCTTTATTTGGTTCTAATGACTTTTTTTTATTTATTTCATGGTCGAGCAATTGTTTTGTATATGTAGACATGTCACAAGTGTTTTCGTTAAGATCCTGGTTGCAAGTTTTGTCGATGGCATTCAAGTTTGGTGCATAAATCATTTGAAAACTGTAATAGAATACTTCGTTTTATTTACATATACATATATCCTAAATTTATAATTATTGTAAAGTAATATAACAATACTTTTTAGCAAAACTATAGTCACTAAGTTCCAAACCTATAAAGGTAACAATTTTCAGAAAAAAACAATGTAAACAATATTAAATCGGAAATACGCTATAACTAATTTGTATCTTATGCAAAAATAACATCATGTATCAAATATATTTCATTGCATTCTAAGTTAACGACATGCCGTAATCGGTTGGAATAATCATACACTCTAATTAAAATTACATCGTTATCACAGTCAAAGCTAACACCTGTAATACAACTTAACCCTTTAATACAGCCTTATTTCCTCATCTCACTACTGGAAGGTCTTAACGGCTCTTGACGTAATCAAACTCGTTTATCTGCCATCCGTCCTCTGCTTTCTTCACTTTGTCCTCCTTCAAAAGTTTAACGAGATGATGGTTGACGTTGAATTCCGCAGCTTTGACAAGCTTCTCGGGTAAGTCGGTGTAGATTAGCTTGACAATGTCCTCTTCGCCTAAACTCTCTGTCCTCCTATGGGAGAGCACGTTGATGATCTGTTGCTCACGTTCCATCCTGTGCGTGATATAGTATTGAATTTTATCCACAGGTTTCTGTAAAAGAAATGGGAATGTTATGAATGGACGATAAAATTCTTGAGATTCGTGTTATGTGAGACTGATTTCAATTAGAAAAATGAGGAGCGACATTAATTGGTGAGGTATGAGAGTGAACAATAATTATATCCACTTCAAGTAATGTAAGTAAGTAATCAGTTAGTTTGATCTGTGAAACGGTGAGTTCTACTTTAACGCAAACAATTCTAATATGAATAACCACTGAATCCCATTTTTTTGTGCTTATTTATTTCCAAGACAATTACCTGTATGATGTTTCCATGTCCGGGATAAATGACCTCTGGCTGCAGTCTCGCAATTTCATGCAGAGAATTCATGTAGTCGAATAGGTCCTCGAAAACTGCAGTACCTTCGCCCAGGATACAGTCTCCACTGAATACGGCGTTATCCTCCAGTAAATGAAAAACGAAGTGATCATCTGTATGACCAGGAGCATGGATGGCCCTCAATGTGGCCCCTTCCACGGTGAACTCTTGTCCATCTTCTAAGGGCTCGATGGTAACGGAGGAATATTCTAGCTCATCGTTGGAGCTGGGATACTTCCAAACTTGACAGTGTTCTGCAATCAAGAAGGTCAGTTTAATAACCTGTGTGGTTTTTAAATTTGTTCTAACAAAAAATATTGTTTGTTTTACTATGCTTGCATGGGTAAGAATGATAAATCATGTCATGGCTGGATGTGGATGACACAAAAAACTATTAAGTGATTTTAAATGAAAAATCATCCAGTATGAAAGGTAAAACTGTGTCATGGTTAGGTTGTGAATTATTTGAACTGGGAAGTCCTAATGAACAGAAACCGTTCTAGCTTTAAGTGCAAGGTTGACATTGATATACTGAATGTTTACATTTAACTGTGTTCATTATTTAGTGATAATCCACGATCTGCCTGGAAATGATATCAAAGACGCGTTATTTCAATTTTTAAATAACGCACTTCTAGATTTTGACCTTTTCTGAGGTTATATCGCATTTCCACTATCAAAGAATTGGAGATAAAATAGATTTATTTTTATTTTGTGAATTCCAAGACATGTCTGAAAAGGAATTGATAAGATATTTCAAAGTCCAAGAATACCAAGAAATTTAATCTAATGAATACACATGTACTTTAAATATCACTTTTACTTTCTCACTTACTCTGATGATAACAGAATTGAGCGCGAATGTGTTCGACACAACAAATACGATACTACATACAGAAAATTCATACGGTCTCCAAACTTATGGACTATATAAAAATTTTTACTTACTCGTACTGTCTTTGAGTTCCTCAAGAATATCGGGCAATCCACCGATGTGGTCATGATGACGATGGGTTATGAGAATATGAGCTAGGTCAATACCTTCATATTTCAAAACGGATTTCAGGTGATTGATGTATTGGGGCACATCAGAATCTCCAGTATCGATCAGTGCTCTCCTGTTATAACAAATAAAAAAAATGTTATAATTCAAACAACTTACATATATTTTTGTATAATACGTTTTAAAGAACAGTATAACTTCCTAAAATAGTTGCATTGCTAATAAGGATTGTTAAATGCCATTAAATATGTAAATATTTTTCATTATCTAGACTAATTAAACCAAACCCACCAGCAGTAATTATAACTTCCTACAGTTATCTTTGAAGAAGTAATCGTAAAAAGCAAATGTTCAAAGGGCAAGTTTATAAAAACGGAAGATAAACATAAAAACACATTACAGATCAAAAATAATGATTCATATTATTCCAACATAATTATTTTTCGACATGTGGCAAAGTAAAACAAAAGTGATATAATCATTTATATCATATTATATGTTATAAAATGCTAATAAACTGCTGACTGATATTATTTGGAATTACGGTAAAAAAGTACAGATAATGTGCAACTTATAGTAACAACATAAATTCGGACACTAGTACCATGTACACACGTAGGTAATTAATAATCATTTGATAATAAATGAACACAAGGCACACCGTAGAATATTAAAAACATTAAAGATTGGCTGTTAGTTTTGTATTCTATTGAGCGGCATATATATATATATATATATATATATATATATATATATATATATATATATATATATATATATATATATATTAATTTTAATTGAGTGATTAAAGAGGTGTGGCCTTTCAAAAATGCGATTTTTCGTAAGAAGTTCACGGCTTTAATGAAAACAACAAATTTATTTAGAAACGGCCCGTGACTGAATTGAAAAATAAATATAAAGGTAAAACCACTGCAATATATTTTATAATTATTGCCCATGCCCTACTTCAATTGACATTGGAAAACTAATGATCATTAATTTATAAATGTCGATTTAATTACCATTAATGAAATGTCGATGGACACAGAGGACATAAATTGACAATTTTAAGGTAATGTTCATTAACTAACTCGGTATGTACATAGCATATGAAATGACTTTCGGGAATTGTTTAGGAACTTGGAAAAAATATTGCATATGACCTTCTATTTAGGTGCACTTAGAAATTTTGAAACAATATCTTACCTCTTCCCAGTTCCCACAATGTAAGTATTGGTCCCCTGCAATGTCATAGACCCGGGATTACATCCCAAAATTCTAATAATTTTGGGGGAGATTTTTGTCACAGCAGGTATGACGGCAGCCATTTTGCTAGAAAATGATCGTAAAGATTTCACTGAAACAAAAAGAGAAATCTGCAATTAACGATTAGTTCGTAATTCTCGAAAAATAACGTATTACGTAACACAAAGGTAGAAAATGCAGCCATCACGTCACGAAGATTTTGACATTTGCTAGTTTTACACATGCTACCATCTGTTTAAGTGATATTTCCCCTGTCCATTTTAAAAATTTGAATTTGATAGTTTTCGTCACTACAACCTTAAGATAGGTGTTTATTTATTTAACGTAATGCCAATGCTATCGGTGGATTAAACAGACAGATACAATTCAATAAATTATAGATAATAATTACACCAGCTACAATAGTAATTGTACGATTATCGTGATAATCTTCCAGTTTTCTAAATCACCGCAAAACTATGTGCATTTAATTTAATAAAAACTACATTTTACTTCAAAATAGCAGTAGTTTCCATAGTTAATAAACCTTTTACTTTAAAATGTTTTAATACATATTGCCTACATAAGCTCAAACAGTTCGTTAAATACAAAATTTTTACAGAATAGCTTGAACTTGGAAAATACACTACGTTGTAATGTATTACTTTTTTAAGGGCTTACTTTATAAAATTGAAAAAAAGATTTAGTAAGAAATCGATTAAAAACTAGTGGGATATTTTTCCACCTCCTCCGCAAAACCGCAGAATTTTTATCAGCTGGAGGTGGAAACTAATATTTACATATAAAACCGGTCAGAAAATCACAATAAGCACACCTTTCTAGTTGCAGATCAAAGAAAGAAGAACAATGTCTATCAAACTGATCTTCGCTTCTACTTTAGCTGTGGTGCTCACCTTAGCGAGTTGCACCCAAGTAGAACAGGTAAGTCAATTTGATTTTAACATTTTCTTTTCAAATATATAACAACAACGAAGTAAATACGTACCGTTAGCTTCGAACAGACACGAGTTAATTGACCCGCACTTTCCTCTCTTGGCGTTTATATAGGAAGATCGCTTTTATCGCAATTTTAACCTCAATAAAATTCGAGGCTTCGGAGATAAGATAATTTAATTAACGGACTCTCTGTGCGGGTCATAAGTTTCTTATGTTTATTTTCAGTTTTGACATCGTCTTCTCGTATATCTTTTTTCTTTCCCAGATAAACGCTAACTGGTATCAGTTTAATGTGGCGTGTAAGAAACTGGCTATGTCCGGTTATGGGCCCTCTTATCGAGTACGACGCGATAAAAGGCATAGTTTATTCAAAATTCTAATTTACTTAATCGTCGATTTTGGGTTTTAAAAAGAGTTGCGAGTAATCCACGAGTCTCGATATTTAATTGTTTATTGAACTGAATTTGTTTCAACGGATTTCACTGTACCTGCAATATGAAAATATAGTGTATTTTTTTTATAAATAATTTGCAAATACTTCATAATAAAAAACTTCAAGAAATCATTTTTCTTGCTTAATAGAGGTGATAAAACGAATTATGGTTACTTACTACAGTATATTAACTTTAAAACCAATTATGCTCTTATATATTTTGCCCAGGAGTCATAGTTCTTTAAAACCTGCCGTTAATTGACCTGCCTAGTTTCTCCCTTATTAAGTTGAATTAATTTTGCTTACTTTTCAATCCATCATGTGGTTTCGATGCGTCAATATTTACTTTTGATGTGTTTGCAATTTTTGTGCATTTTAAAAATGTTTATCATATCCTATTAGGTACTCGTGCCTAATTTACTGTTTCTACATAAAAAAAAAAGATAAATGTTACAAGGAAAATTCACCTAAAACGATTAGATATATTGGTTTTAACGAGAAAATAATTTACTTCCCAGCAATCTTGACACTATTATAAATACAATAGCAGGAAACAAAAGATGGGAAGTTAATAAATAAAGGAAATAATTCATGATCATTTACAAAAAACTAATGATTGTATTATACGTAATCCTAAAAACTTAATTCTTCAATCATTAATTAGGTAATTACCCTTGCACGCTTATCAAACTTTGAAGAAACATCAAAATTTTACTTATTTATTTTTGTTACATTAGGAAAAGATTCAGAATTTAAATTTCTAAAAAATGTTAATAAAATCATATTAAAAAACTCACTTCTGAAGAGTTCCATAGCCGTACCTACAAGTAGTCACCATAGTAATTGTAAAAACTACTTTAGATTAGTTTCAAATGAGACTACACCTAAATTTAAATATCTTTTACATTCGGTTCCTACATTCGTATCATATCCATCGTTGGCAGTTTCATTGGTCAATTTTTGCGTAATTCATTTTATTTAGTAAACACCCACATTATATATATATTTACTGTTATTGGCAAGTACTGTCAACCATGAAGGATTTTTTTATCAGTGCTACGCCTCGCAAACGAAAAAATTCTTCTACATTACAATAAGTTAATTAACGTTCGCTTTTATTGCATTATTAGCCTCGATGTAAGTAGTAACAATTATTATTGTAGTATTAGATAAATAACAATTATTTCTGCTTCAAAGTGCAGCAGACTTTTCATTCAAGATATAAATTCTGCGTGTTTTACTACCTTGTAGATAAAATTTTAGTAAACATCATTTATTATTATTTCGGTAATGTTCTACATATTGCAGTCATAACAATAACATTAGCTCTCGTTTTTGGGATAATACAGTTAATAATCTTCATTTTCTGGGTCGCGAAAATTAATGCAATTCCAAGGAACCGTTTCTTGAGGTAATTGACACCGACCAAGACGAGAAAATGGTTTTAATTTTTTAATTTCTGTCATTTCTTGAAGTAATTTTTGATCCAAACATCAGAAATCATTACATTCTGATTAATTAATTCATCCACAAATTTGATGAATACATGTCATTTTCAAAAAAATTTTTTAAATCGAACTTTTATATAACCGGATCATGAAGCTACTATGATTTTTGTTTATAGATAGATAAGGTCGAACGAAAGGTCACGCTGAATCAGCTCGGATGATGATTGGTATTATATTAATGAAACGTAACAAAGATTATCGTGATTTGAGCTATTACGATATACAATATAAGTTCTGAAAGTTTGTGCAATATTAAGAGATAGTAACATTAAAAAATTTAATCGGTATTTAATAATACAAACCTAAAAATGCAACTACACATTTCTAGTAATTTAATGTTGCCGTGCTAGCTTTAGCAATAGTTATTTGAAGATTAATACTGTATTTTTCATAAGATACATATTGCTGCATATAGTCTAATAAACAAGAACAAATACCCGACAATTATTTAGAATTATTTGTGTTATTGTAATTAAAATTGAAAATTTCGGAAACAACTACGCAATATTTACGATTTTAATTGTTACTGCATCTACATTACTCATAATTGAGTCGAAAACAATGCATTTTTGAGGATAAATAATATATATATTTATATTTACGGATCAAAGAAAATGTTAATCTCTTGGAAACTTCTGTGATGTTTTAGTAATACGTATATCTTAAATGTTATAAATTTCTTCACACATGAAAAACCCAAGTTTCATCACCAGCAGTTTTAATTAAACTTAAACATCAAACTCCCCTGTGAAAAGCATTAATTGTTTTAACAAATGGGAGATACAATTATATACTCATCTATGTTATTAGGCTTTCAAGTCCAAGCAAGTGATACCAGATGTAATTCATGACGCACCCGAAAAAAAATTGGAAGTGAAGTACATGAAGAGCGGCAAAGAGGTCGCCTTGGGTAACGAACTAACACCAACGGATGTTAAGGAAATCCCAGAAGTAAAGTACGTAGGAGAGGATAAGCATTACTACACTTTGGTGCTGACCGATCCTGATGCACCAAGCCGAAAGAATCCGACCAACAGGGAATTCTTGCACTGGCTGGTAATTAAAAAGAAAATCTGTCTCTAAGAGTAAATTTATGGTAAACTGGATCTAAATCTTTGTTTTGGAATGTTTTTTAGCACATGATGCCAGTCGTGTAGCACTTTCCAAAGTTAATTTGTTATCTACGCTGGATCTAATTGCTAAACATTAATGACTGTTCAGAAAACTGTAAACTTTCCAAGTTGTTTGGTAACTTTTGCACTGTTTCAGTAAGAACAAAAAGACGCTGATTAGCTTCAACCAGACCACCTACTACCTCAGGAAAATTTTGATTTCTTTTCCTCAGTCACTGCCAGTAGTTCAACAGATTAATTGCTCCATTTACTCACCTATAATTTTCAGGTCGTGGACATTCCTGGTAACAAAGTCTCCGATGGTAAAGTCATTGCTGAGTATGTAGGATCTGCCCCACCTCAAAATACGGACCTTCACAGATATGTGTTTCTGCTGTACAAACAGCCGGCCAAACTTCAACTGGACGACAAACACATCCTTAAAACTGAGGGTAAACCACGAGGACGTTTCTCCATTGAGAAATTCGCCAAAGAGCACAATCTTGAAAAACCGGTAGCTGGCGATTTCTTCCAGGCGAAATATGATGATTCCGTTCCTGCTACTCACAAACAGCTTGGATTCTAATTCCCATGAAATGTTAAACTGTAAGATTTAAGTTATTTGTAACAAAGTATTAAGAACACTTCACTGCGGGCCTGCAAATAAAATTTTTAAAACCATTTTCAATATTATCTCAATTCCATCATTAAAGGTACCAACATATTGCTTATTTGTCAGTGTATAAAACTATTGAACACATAAAATAGAAGAATACTAGTAAAGAAATGCAAACAGCCTTATTAAAATTCCTGTCATTTTCCTCGGATCATCCTATGTGTTATGTATTGTTCATTTAAAGACTTTAATGAAAATTTTAATACTTTGCCAAACTAGTTGTAACCTTTTAAAATCCTTTACTGGTTTTGTGCTATTTGACATGTGTTCACTAGTTTTATACACTGACAAATAAGCGCAGGAGACTGATAATGAGCACAAATTGCTCGAAACATGTTTCTCTGAATAAATTTCTTCAACACTATAATACTGTTTCCTTAGATGGAGATTGGCCGGTGGTAGTTCCCCATTGTACACTGTTGGATCCCCCTATGAGCCCTTATGACCCCCACTAAGGAGTTTGGCTACATTGAAGCAAAGGGCAAAAGGTAAGAGGCAGTTTGGCAAAATTTCAAACATTTATACATTCTTATATATAAATTTCAGTTTAGATGGTTGTAAACATATTTACTTATTTGAGTTAACAATATTTGGACCATTTCATGCAAAAGAAATATATTTTTATAGTTCTCACAACAAAAGCTTACCAAACAAGAAACATTTTAACATAAACCACTAAAAAAATCTGAGGCATCTTTAATTTTAGATGATGGCAAATTAGTCCTCAACTCTTTCGTTTTATTGTGCTTCTTATGCTTCTGATTAACTTCAAACCCTTCAAAATATTGGATGTTCCAAAATTTTATATCATTATTGTGACTATTGGATGCTATGAAATTCCCATTATTGCATATATCCACTTTTTCTACTGATAATTCATGCTGTCCAACTATACCAAGATGTCTGTGTGGAAATAGATGCATAGCTCTCAAATTGCCATCTTCACAAGCAGTCACGATGATATTTTCTGTGATAGGCACTAGAGAATTAATTGCTGTCTTAGGGCCGGGAAAAGCGTCACTGTGAAGGCCGAATTCTTCAAAGTTGAACATGAAGAGTTTACCTTTTGAAGAACCAGATACCACTTTCGTTTCATTCTTGAAGAATCCAAGGCAGGTCAATTCTTCTTCATATTCCTCTGACTGCATATGGACTTTTCTAAAATACAGTAGTTTTAAACACAACAAACTATCTTTATTACTGCTTTTATCTACCTATTTTGCAGATCAATTGTTGTCAGAGAACCATCACCACTAGAACACAAAAGATATTTTCTTGATTCATCCGTTATGATATCACTGATATAATCCTCATTCTTTTTAGTTTTGTAAACTTGTTTGTCACCCTTCTCTCGCAAGTCCCATAATTTAATAGTGCCATCGTCATCACCTACACAGAAAATTTATATAACTGAAAATTTCTGTTGAACTTAATATGCATACCTGTTGTGAATAGAGATTCACTAATGACTGTCAAACAGTTAATGGCATCGTCATGGGCTTTTTCATAAAACCTCATCATTTTCCCACTATCAACATCGTTTAGAGTTATCGATTTGTCTTTCGATGCCGAGAACAGTACTTTTCCATCAGCACTGAACTCAACATCTCTACAGGCTCTCATATGTAATTCCAACGTTTCAATCAACTTATTTTCCTCATTACCGTATTCGTACAACAGCACATCTCCTACGATGTTGCTAACTGCTAAGATATCTCTTTGAGGATGGAAACATATGTCCGTTATGAAATCTTCACAATGTATAATGGGGGGATGGTCTCTTTTTCTGTTACATTCCCGCTTTATGGCTGAAATGGTGCTGTCCTCTTCCTCCTCGTGCTCGACATCTTGCGTAGTCTCTTCATCGGTATCTGAATTAGAAAACATTTCAATGTTCGAGTCTGAAAGACTTTCAGAATCTGAACTATCATTGTCGCTCATGTTGAATTAAAATCAAGACGACGATAAACAAAACATAAATAGCGAAACCACGCAATGGAAGACAGGTTAACTACACTTAACCTCAAATCTGTTGTACCTAACCTGAATGTTCTGCATATTTGTTAGTCTCAGCTTAGGGGCATAATAATGTCTAATCCAGATTTAGAATTTAAGAACGGAAATCCTGGGGCTGTAAAATTTGGAAATTTTATAAACTATTACAAGTTTCACCCTCCAGAAGAAAGAATAATGATGTTGCCAGACAACATCTGGAATAGTAACTCTGCTAAATTTGTGGCATTAGACATTGGTTGCAATGCAGGGGTGAGTTAAATATGATTTGTTGACTCCTTGGTTTTCCTCGCTATTATAATGTATTCATTTCAGGATCTGACTATGTCACTATATGAATTTTTAAAAGGGAAAGTAAACAATCCCAAAATTCTAGCCATTGATATCGATCCAGTTCTTATAGAACGAGCCAATACTTTAACAAATGGCGACTTGACATTTTCTTGCTTGGATATTATGGATGAAGTGAAAAGGAAAGATGTGTTGAGTAGCTATCTTGCTAAAGAGGACGTTAAAGAATTTTCTGCTGTCTTTTGTTTCTCTACAACAATGTGGATCCATTTGAACCATGGGGATGATGGGCTCCGAATATTTTTAAAGTACATATCCGGTTTGAGTAGTATGTTGATTGTGGAACCACAGCCCTGGAAATGTTATAAGACAGCTGTTAAAAGAGTAAGAAACACATGTCCGTTTTCTTTGTTTTCTCAGCTTAAGTACAGAGAAAACATTGAAGACAATATCATAGAATATTTACTATCAGAATGTGATCTAAAATCAGTTAGTCAAAGTGATAGAACAAACTGGGAAAGAAAAATAATAGTTTTCAAAAGAATAGATAATTAAATTTCTAATAAGCATGTCAACTTATTCCTTTTTAATTAAAATTTCATTATACATTTAATCCTGATATACAAATAAGTAAGGATATAATTTTGTACTATTCACATATTCTATATTAAATTTGTTTTGCTGGACAAAACAGAATTTAATTCAGATTATATCTTGTGGAAAATTTAACTAAAGTTGAAAAGCTGTTCACTGTTTCATTACATCTGAAGAAAACGTGAAATAACTTCAATACCTTGTAATAAACTTTAACATAGGTCTTGCTATGATGTAACTTCTTCATTTCCTCCGTCGAACTCCAATTTGACCTCCTCATGCAGCCCCTCGACATCTACTTCTGATTCGCCCGCATTTAACATATTCAACGTCAATTCAGATTTCGGTTCCGATTTCATCATGGGTTGTTGAAGCACAGACTGCTGTTGTTGGGGTGAGTGTTGCGTAACCGTATTGACCTGTCGGACGGGTAGTCCGGCATCCTCGAATGCTTTTTTCTTTAGTGCCGTCCTAATTTGAGTTCTGATGTTAATAAAGAGAGTAAATGTAGTTAAACAAGTCGACCTTCTGAAGAAATCGGAAGCTACTTACACTGTTCTCCGCTTAATGTGTTCGCTTATTTGATTTAAACCATCTGAGAATTGTTTGACAACCTGCCGTAGCATCTCAATTTCTTCATCAGTCCACTTTCTGAAGGTAAATTAATGTTTGAAATGTCTAAAAATAACAAAAATAAGGCGTCAAAGTTGTTTACCCTGTGGGAGACTCCGCATTTGGGTGTAGCTGCATGGTTAAGTCTCCCAGTCTATTGAAAGCCTGGCCCGCAGCCGTGAATATTTCTCCAACCTAAAATATAATGGAGTCATGTTGCACGTTACGTTAATAAATGATTACTCACCTTGCTAGCAGAACTCATGCTTGCGGCGTCTCTCTCGATAACGCATTAGAACCCAGACAAAAGCCTAACCTATATGTTTTCATGGACACGAAACGCTATATTCTTTAGGCAAACTAGTCATGAAACACTGATACCAAAATAAAAGCGGAAAACTTGAATGTAGTTCATTTTCTTACTAGATTAATTATTATTATTGACGAAGTGTAATAGCGCTTGAAGACAAAACGAGGAAAATACTCAATATACATTTTTTCTTAAAACTGAAAATATAACAAAAATTACAGATCCTGCAGCGACAAAATAATTTAGCTTCTATTCATCCTGTTTCCCCATCCTCT
The DNA here is from genome assembly GCA_963576515.1 of Cryptocephalus primarius. Lineage (NCBI taxonomy): Eukaryota > Metazoa > Arthropoda > Insecta > Coleoptera > Chrysomelidae > Cryptocephalus > Cryptocephalus primarius. The sequence goes on from OY754941.1 coordinate 15,782,612, forward strand.
TCTATGTTCATCCTTAAACTCATCACGTGCTCTCATTCGGGCGATGTTCTCTTCGTCATCCTCCTCCACGAGTTTCTCATTCTCCTCAGTTTCCTTCTCCGAATCATTAATATCAATTCCGGCTTGTAGGGTTGTCACATTTGGTTTTGGTTTATTCGGATCCGGGAAGATCCCATCAGCTACACGTTTATCATAAAATTCTTGCACCTAAGAAGGAAAACATCAAAAACATAAGAAATCTCACAAATGATATCCAGATACAGATAAATAGTGACATGTTTCAATATGGAATACATATATACAGGGCGAAGGCACCTCAACTGCCACAGAGCGTTTAATCAGTCTTTAGAAGCACTACTAAATAAGTAAATTTCAATTTACGAAAGTTTCGAACTTATCGGGTGAGGTGTCGTAATAAGAACGAATTTGGAGAACATTTTATGTAATGATCAAAACCATTTTTGATTTTGAAACTCCACTTAATACCAGTATAGTTAAGAGAATTGTGGTATTAACCACAATTCACTTCACGGCGCTGGTATTGAGTGGAGTTTTGAGAAGTGAATATAATAAGATATTTTACCGTCATAGTAGGTAATGATGGATACCCAGCGCCGAATACAGCCTTTTGAACCTCATCCCTAGTAATAATAATTGGTTTAAGGGGAGGTGGTGGTTGCCTTTTCGGTAGAGGTTTATCATCCTTCTTCATATTAGCCATGTGTTCCAAAATGGGCTTCTCCATGTTTATACTATTCAGTTCGTCTATAGCTTCATGAATAAATAATTTCACCATTGTTAAGTAATAATTTCTTTTAACTTCTTCATCGACGATTTCATTTTCCATATTCTTCTTTAAATTTTCCAACCTAGCCTTCAGTTCCACCTGTTGCTTATACCTGAAATTTTTTAAATTGTACTCAGAACACTGAAATGAAATACATACATATCTGTTTCAGCTTAAATAAGATTTAATATTTTTGGATATCTTGCTAATAATTTTAATAACCTCTCTGCTTATCGTCTGAGAATAGAACAGAGATCACTGCAGTTGTATTTTTGCTCTCTTTGCTTTTTTAATTTTCGTAACAAAATTACCTTTGTATTTTATTAGCCCTAGTATTAACTGCCATTTCCAGCCCCTCAAACTCGGACTTATCCCTCTCCTTTTCACGAGAATCATCATCCTTATCCCCGAATTGATAGTTGCTGAGTCCATACTCATTACACCTATTCAAGAAGTCTTTGAAATAGATCTCAGCCACATCTACTATATCTTTTCTTTCACCATTTGTTAATTTTAGTGACAGGGAACCCAGCAGTGCTGGCAATAGAAGGTATTGTATGTCGTTTGTTGCCATTTCCTCTATACCTTCATTCTTGGAGAAAATGTTGGCCATAGAAACGAGACGGGTAGCCTTTTCAAACACTTTCATCGTCCTCTTCACATCCACCTATAGTAAGAGATGGGTTCAGGTCAGGTTCGTTTCATTTAGGAATCAAAATTATGGGAACAAGACAATAAAAGTGATAGTGAGGTTGAAAAATTATTTGGAATATTTAAGGTAATACTGACATTGGATTGTGAAGAATAGTTGTTGCATTTCGATACAGATTTCTATAAGTATTTCGTGTCACCTAGGGCAATTATGTAGAGGATTTGAAGAGCCCATATGTTATTCTCCTTTCATAAAAAGTTAAGGGATTGTTACTGAATTACATATTTCACATTATCGATAAATCCTCTTTGGTTACTTCAAAGGTCTGAGAAAATGGTTTACAATGCTCTGTATTTGCTACCGCTCGTACATTCATTATTTTTATTTTGGAAATAAAGGTGTGAGCTATAAACCATACGAATACTAGGAAAGAATTGAAAAATACAGATTATAGGGATTCGATGTTTCATATACCCCCAGGGCCAACTTTATTAACAAATAAGTAAAATATTAAACAATAATTTATAATTTTAAGTAACTGTACTTTCGCTCAAATCCAGTACTTCCCCTTCACTTTCTTTCTTGTTTCCCAGGAGAGATACGTAACTACATAAATAATTCACTTCCTTCCCAATAAAAATAGCACCATTTTCACGGATATTTACCTGCACCTCCGGACTATTTGTGGGCTGATCACTGTTAGCAATGCTGTTGTAGCCGTCTAACCCCTCCTTGAAGACGGTGGATAGACTCTCCAAATCGACTTCGTTGAAATTTTCGCCGTTCAATTCCGCCATAATTTTATTTTTATCCAAAACCCACGGTCGTGTTTTCGCTTACTAACTTTTAGAACGTTCGATTTTGACCCGAAAAATGTCAAATCATGGAATAAGAGAAGTGGGCACGATGATGGAGAGTTCATGAAACACTGGATGTCACAAAACACGTACATTAGGATGTATCTGTAGGTTGGATTTGTTATAGCATGATGATAAGTTGTCCCCAAGTTTATTAATACTCATTTGATGAAATATATGAGTCCTTAAGCTATGATCAGTAAACTATCAATGCTGTACACTGTATGGTCGTAGAATGCACAGGGAACAGTTTATTGGGAATTGCAACAAATTTGGACCATGTGCAGAAGATGGTCCAATTGTTCAAAGTTCTCCATTGGAATTTCATATGTGGCAATGGTTCATTTTATTATTAAAGGCTCAATTAGTTGAAATCGGTGGCGAATTTAACACAATTTACTTGGTCAAAACTGACTTTGTCTTATCTAAATCATTGTCTTAAGTAAATAGGAAAACATGACTGTTTGATGTCACTGTAATGCTTGTTTAATAGATTAATGTTAGATGTGAATTTAATTTTGGATTATGTGCGCAAAGACAAGTTTTCAGTCGATTTTCAAGCAGAATTATAATTGAATTCTTTATATGAACATCTATAACATTAAAATCTTTTCAGTTTCAATCAAATTATGGAAACTTTGTACCTGCTTTTACATCTACCAACATAAAGTAATTTGCAAATTACCTTCGCTGTAAAAAGAGTTCAACGATTCCTTAAGCCAGAAACGGATTAATATTATTACCCAGGCGGTACCTTCCAATAATCCATGACCAATCCTCCCTTATTTCGTCCTCTCCCCATCCGTCATTACCGTAATAACTTTCTAATATTCCTCTCGGTAGGTATGGATTTAATCTGTGATCCCGGAGTCGGCACCTGGAGATTGGCAGGGATTTAAAGTTTCAGCAATAAGAATTTAATGGCACTTTAATAGTTTTGAAATATGAAATGAAGTTTTATTATAATCCGGCGCAAGGATTGCACGAGGGGTGGCATGGGGGAGGATTTTAACTTTTCGTAATAAAAGTGTAAATTGTAATTTTAGGTGGATATTCAGAATGCGCAGGATATACGATTATTGCCATAAAGTGCGAAGTAAAATTAAAATTGGAAACTGCCATTTATGTTAGCATTTGACTAATTGAAATATTTAAATTTTGGTTTAGGTATAAATTATATAATAAATATAAATATAGTTATAGTGAATAGATTCTTATAGAATAGAGAATAGAGTATAAAAGATGAAATCGATGAAATGAAAATGAAGAAATGGTAAAAAAAGTGATAGAACCCGCTTAATTGTGATAAAACCTGTGATATATAAAGTCGAATTATAGCTTCATTTATAGTTACACTGTTAGAAGGTTAAATGTAAAATAGGTGATTCTATATATCAGAAATTAGAAAAAGTATGGGTTAAAGGTGTGGGTTGTTTAAAATTGTACCAAATTAACTTAATTTTGAAAGGTGACATACTAAACGACTTAGTATTAGTACTAAAGTAGTATTAGTATGAGTACTGAAATATTAGTATATTGAAATTTCTTTTTTGGCCTCTTTTTAATAGATAAAATGTTTACAGATTTTCGCAATTTTTAGATTATGACCTAAGTTTATGTATCTTTGTAGAGAGCTTTGCCTGCTAAACTGACAAGAGCATCTTGAAGTTTGCAGTGTGACAGCAAAAAGAACCTTTTGCGTAATTAAACATACGCTCAAGAATTTACAAGATCTTATCTACAATAAATCTTCTGTTTCATCCAATAATGCACGCACCACTTATTTGAAGACTCGTAAATTTAAACCGGGCTCAACAGATCTTTTGTATGTTATTTTTTTGTGGCCAGCTGTCAAAGTCAAGTACCTACTTCATTGACAAAAGTTGAGTTTTGGTGATCCCTTTACGAAACAAATCGAGGTCCAGATGGGTTTTACGAAATTTACGCACGTAGAGTAATAAAATTATACCTGGGAAATAAATGTCCTATTATGGACGAGGTGACCAGCACTTACAAGCTATTTATACAAATAATATTTTTATCTGTTTTGCACGTATCTTCAATAATGGAACAGTCATTGAAGCAGTACCGTTCCCGCTATTAATAAAAACTACCTATATGATAGAGAGTTGTACAAACTAGGGCAAATTTGATATTTTACATTTCAATATGGGTGTGTACGTTCTTCTATTACCATCAACCATCTGACGCCCCACATTTCAAGCGATTTCAAATTGAGGTCACTTCCATTTCCTTCCCTTAGAACCTAGGACAGAGATATGATACCTTTTTTTTGTACAACATATAAGGTAAGGGTTGATTGTTGCCACTAATGAGGTCAGGCCTGTGTAATTATTATGGGGTTGTTCAGTGGTTGTGTAGGTGGTCTTAATTGAATCCAGGTTGCTATGTCATCTCCTCCCTCTGAAAACTAATATCTTTTTTTCTGGGAAACAAATAGGGTAGATTAGATTAATTAGAAACTAAAAGTTGTTTAGGTCGTCGAAGATTTCAAATTAATAAATCTGAAGGTACTATTTTTTTTAAATTTACCTTCCCATAGTTTTTTCCCCGAATTAAAGCCCATGAGATCCATAGGAACACCTTGATTTCGAAATAAGAGGGTGGTAGCAAGGTGTTACATGACTGCGTCTTATAAAAAAATATTAGGTAAGGGCAGATGTACCAATAATACGACATGCTGAGGTCTAGACGAATGAAGATGGAAAAAAAATCAAAATAGGTACATCTGCTCCGTTTCCTCTTTTATTAGTGCATAGACGGAGATTTAAAATTGTGGTACGAATTAATCAAAATATTAATTTAGTCAGCATAACTTGTTATAAGGAACCGTTTCATTTTTCAACAACAATTTCTGAGGTAAAACATATGTGCTTAGCATCAATAATGATGTAACAGTGATAAGGCACAGGTGTACTTAAAAAGCACAATTTTTGTATTTCTATCAGAGATTTTTACAGGAAAATTGAATTTACAAGACTCTCCATGTTAGGCTACTATAAATTGCAGTTTTAATTTGTTTTTTAGGGGTGAATCCACCTCAAATTCAAACTATATTGAATTCCTATATACTTTCACTACTTACGCTTCAATGAATTTTTCATAAAAGTTTTACCAATTGTTGATTAAAGGTATCATGGTGGTGGGTATATTTTTATTGCGACCGCAAGTGCAGTGCGCACTAGGAATTTCACGAAGTTCCGAAAACCGACGGAAATCAACGCCGTCGATAATAATGATTGAGTAGTAATAGAAAAATAATTGCCCATCGACTTCCAGAAGGCGATTGTCTAACGTGGGAAAAACACTGATGCGGTTTTAATGTAATGCGCCGACAAAACAACGGAACCTTATCGAAGCGTAATAAATTATACAGGCAATGACATCGTCTCTATCGAGGTATCGATAGGCCAAATGGAGCGATCCTGAAGCTCCAGAGGAAACGCTATAAATAAACAAAGGTGGTAGCTCCGCTAAAGAAAATGGGCTGACAACTTCCTTTAAAGTTCGTCCCTGTTAAGAATCTAACTTTCTTTTGCATTCTAAATAGTTTAATGGCATCTACTGAGTTACCCAAAAGTAATACTCCATGGGAACTGTGAGAGTGGAAAAGGGAAGTGAGGGCATTTAAACTAACCCTCTGCATAAGTTGTCTCAAAACAAACACTAAGTTAGTACACACAGTTAGTAGACACTAGTTTTATGTCACTTAATAACTATAAGAAGTAGTGCTATAGCTCTAATAGCATAGAATTCTAGTGTGCTTGACACAATATTATGCTATATATTTGTTATATAGACAGAAACCTTGAATAAATTTTTAGATCATCTTAATTCAAAAGAACCAACAATAAAATTTACAATAAAAATGGAAACAAATTACCAGTTACCTTTTCTGGATGTGTTAACAGAAAAAGTAATAATAACAATTTTAATACCAGTGTATATAGAAAAAAATATAAACAATTATCCCACATTTTATCGACAAAACAACATAAATTAAGAAAAATAAGGAACATATGTTCTATTTAAAATAAAGTGACTATCACGTGTCCTTTAAGTTCCGCTACTGTGTGGGAACAAAAGGCGAAGGCGTCCGCGACTCTTCGCACACCTTGCCGAAAGCTCAGGTAAAAAGCACTGGAAGTCCTCACCCTCTTCCCCTGAGGGCGTCCAGCGAACCCCTTGCTGGAAAGCTCGACGGACGCTTGCGCCCCTACCCTTGTACAGCACCAACGTTGTCGGAATGGGGAAGTTTCTTAGAAAAATATTAGGAAATATTAGGAAATATCGCGCATGCTTCAGAAGCAATTAAATAATGTTAAATTTTATAAATGTGAATACGAAAATACCGAATGAATGTAGGCTTATCGTTTGAAGGCTTGTTGCACGGCGCTGTTAATAAATGTTAGTTAATTACCGTGTATGAAATACTCCTAATTCCAATTAAACCAATTGTATCAAAAGAAAAGAGGACGAGGATAAATATAATGATATTTTAGTGTCATTTTACGAATGCACAATTTGAATATAAAGAGTACAAAGAAAATGTGCTAATTTTCCCAACTATAGAATTATTTGAATATATAGGTAAAGTAGAGACGGAGTATAGGATGTTTTGAAGGTTTTTTAAATCATGTAAATAGTATGCTCCCTGCGCATAGTATTACTACATGCCATGGAATACTGCACAAAATTCTGAAAGTATATGTAAGATCCTGTATGTATTTTGATTTTAAATGCGAAGCTTCCATGAGGTTAACTGGGAAAGATAGTCTCAGCATAGCTATGGGAATGAATATAAAATAGCTTCATAGTATGGTTTTTATCGAGTCTTTTATGATTTAACTAAATTCTAATTGTTAACTGTTGTGCAAAGTTATAACAAACGTGGGTTAAATAATTTACAAAATACAACATATCAAATTTGAATTTACCCGCCTAAATTTCTACCCCAAATATGGCGGACCAATTGCCTTGCGTATAGCTAATCAGGATATATCTTGGACATGTGAAGATGATTTTTTGGTTCTTTTTGTGGTATGGTGTTGACGTGTGTACGTAAATTTTTGCTTTCGGCAAATTTTATTAACATAAATAGACGTACTGTATTTTCATTGGCTCTTTGAGACATTTCCGACATCCGGCAACACCGCGCTCGAGAGAGAATTTCGCGTCAGCGTTTCGCCGTCCGCGTCAGTGGCGCGATGACAGTGTTGTTGTGTGCACGCGACGTCTCCATTACGGATCCATCACCCTTTTCCTTCTCTTCGTAACATTTCTCCCCTAGTTTTACTTCACGAATTTTATTTGGAGTACTTTCCCGTGTGTCGTTGTTATTTGTTCGTATGTTGTTAGTGCCTCGTCGCCCGTATTATGAAACCGAGACTGCTTTGATCTACACGGATCGGATTTGATTTTCAATTTCGCAAGGTTAGTATATGGCCGGTTATTTGCGTGACCCGATGTGTGACAATCGCATCGCTGGGTAATTTATTTTTTGACCTTTCCGGCGAGTTAACATTGAAACCCGAGTGTCGCAACGTCCAGGCACCGTTTTCGGATGGCGAGGAGCGCCCCGGCCTCCTCGCGCCTGTGGCGACATTTTCGCCAGGCGGAAGGGTTGCAATGTACGATTCGCCCATAACCCCAAATAACACACTAAACGCTAATCTTATGGTTCATTACCCGAAAACTGGGCTTGGAGGGCACGTCAGGGGTTTAGTTTCAGAAATAATACTAAGTAACAAGCCATTGAGCATTTTCATAGCATATACTCACAAAAAGGTTGAAATCTCCATCTTTACCAAGTTGGGTCGGTCGGTGGTGGTTATGAAATATTGTTTAATTTTGAATTTCCCTTCAATTTTTTTGAAAATATCTCAAAACATGCTACACGGTGACATTGTGTGGACGCCTTGAGGTAGGTCAGTACATACTATGCATCCTCAGTGGCGTGGGTTGCATCGATTCATACAGCAATTTACAATTGCATTTAATATGCCCAGTGCAATTTGAACGATTTTCGAAAATATTACGACACCATAGTTTTTTTACTGTACTGACATCCCTTTTCCTGTTGACCTCTAATGTATTTTTTAGCCTTTAATGTTGAAATTGGGTTTAAATAACCCTTGAACGTTTTGATTATTATGATTATGTCTTCGTTTGTTTTTAGTTAACAGGTTAAGCTCTACAAATCAATTTCACATGAGAACCTTAACAAGAGGTGTCAAATAAACTCGAAAAATGTTAAGTTTCAAGGGTTATTGCAGAAAATCTGCCATTTCTATCGCTCACACAGAGACGTGGGGGGTCTTAGAATGTTTTATTCAATACAATAAAACTTTGCCCTACCGCCTAAAGTTTTCCTGGACTCTTTTTGCCCATTAGTTTAAAAGAAAGTTTGCACATAACATACAGTGTGATATTCCAGTGGGTAGGTGCTCTAAGAGCGCCCCTTTTGTTATTCCCCTTGTTAATGCAGTGCCACCTTACTTTCATTATTTTTTCGACCCTCTCAATGTGGCTGTGCACCCTTAGTGACAACCGCGGGATAATGAAATGAATTTATCATAAAAGATAATAATGATACACCTTTCTGGGATATCGTGTATTGTGTGCTACTCTTTGTAAGTGAAATATTGCACAACGTTTTTCAAAATGATTGTAGATTGTAAATTTCATGCTAAATCATCAGTTAGTAATTGTATCCTTCTGAGATCACTACCAATGACACATCGAGATCTACTCACGTGATATATAAAGTAAAATTCCATTGGCTGGAGTTCGTAGCGCTTGATTCCTTGAAATATTTTAGTTCTGTTGTTTAAACCTGATTGGTAAGCAGGTACGATACATTAGCAGAATTTTTAGTACTTTTAACAATAATTATCTCTCAATTTTTGTTGCTGTTTGAACCCTTGTAAACGTAACACAACTTTCCGAAAGTTATTAAATTAATTAAAAAATAAACATTGATAGCGTGTTACATAAGCTGTTTATCGTAATATTTCGCTCACTTTGCTTAAAAATCTGTTTATTGTTTAAGTCTGGCAGCTTCAGTTTACTATTGAGGATGCCGGATAAAATTGATAAACGAACAAAACAGTACAAAGTCCTGACAAAAATTCACTGCCATTAATTGTGTTGTAAATAGTTAATACGGACGCTCGATTGTAAACAACAAAACACACTATACTTGAAAAACCTGATGTAAGCCATGTAGTATCTCTATACGTATACCCTTAATACAATGGTTCGTTTTGTTGTAAAATGTGGTGTAATTCTAGTGTTCATAGCTATCTCGTATGTGAAACACTTAAACTTTAATCAAATAACGTGAACTAAAACGCATTTCTTTAGCAATTCGTAGGTAATAAATTTAATTTTTTTAAATAACCTTGCATGTATGTACATTGCATTAAGGTGGTGTTACCATGTTACCATGCTTTGCTAGGGCAATGGATATGTAGCTTTTTAGTAAAGGTATTTAATGAATAGAAGTATTTAAATGTGTTGGAAATGGTAACAGAAAAGATCCGAGATCTTTAGTTCCAAAGAAACAATAAAAATAGTTTAAAAAATCCTTTTTTTCGATTTCATTTGCTTTAAACAAAGCAATTGTTTTCTCAAACCAAAGACCACAGGTCTTTTCTATTGTTATATCTTACATATTAATTCATGCAAAGAAGTTGCTGTTACGAATACAAATCCATAGACTCTTTTTAAATGCACTGCCCTATTCGTTTTCCGTTGTGACAGGAATCGACAAGTTTTAAAATTTGCGGTTACTGAATCCTAATGCGAGTTATTTCTTGCAAATTTAAATCTAAACTGGTTGTGCCTCCTCGGATGGATATTCTCTCCACAGAGCGATGGGCCAAAATACCTCTTAATCTTTATGTCGATTCGCACCTGCGTTTAACCTATGATAACCGATAATTGGGGGATTAATTTTTGTAAATAACTGTGACATAATGATTGGTCTTCTGTACGTATCGAGGTGGAATCGATCTTCCTGATGCTGGAAAACCCATCTTCACGCACATTTATTGCTTAAATAAATTGACATTTCGTATATATTTTTTTTATCGCTTGAATAGCTTGACCTTCGTGCGTTACGGCAATTCTTGCCTCCAGACTCGAGTAAAACTCGCTTGCATAAATAAAATTTCTTGACAAATAACTGGTCGTAAAAACTGACCTCGCATTTGGGCTTTATTTTATAATGCGAGACATCGCATCTTTTTAACGGGATACGAGACTAGTTTCGAGTGTCTCTTTCCTTTGTTCAGTTCTGATTCATTTCTGGGTTTCGAAAACTGGCAATTGTTTTGGTAATAAGTGCCATTGTGACCGAGTGAGAGGCAAGTTTCGAAAATGGAGAGGCTTCTTTTCTGTTTCCATAACGCTGCTAGTTATTTGCAATGCTCTAATCATACAGGATGAGGTGCGACCAATGAAATTTTGCAGGTTATTCCTTCAGTTACTGTTTGAACAAATTATAGGATTGGCATGTGGAATGGTATTACACACGTATTGATTTCAGGTCTAATTAAAGACAAATATTTATCTATTTCAACGAAGTACATGTTATCTACTTGTGTTACTACAAAAATCGTAGTAAGTTACAAATTTTAAGCTTTCACATTTTTCATTTGCCCGAGGAACTTTTTCACTTTCTTTCACCAAATTTGAAACGGCTCTTAAGGCCATTAGTGTGCGTTTTTTGCTGGAACAGAAGTCAAAATTATATAGGAATTTTAAAAAACAATGAACTAAACAGTTTTCTGACATGTTGTTTATTGAAATGACCATAAACAGCATCTTCGCGTGTACCTGGCCTTAAGGGCCCATGAAACTAATGAAATATTTGATTTCTACTCCCTATATTTTCAAAACTGTTGGAGTAATCGATTTGAAATTTAGCCAATAGACTGAGAACCCCCTAAGGGAACTACCCTGTGAATTTCATGGCGAAATTCCAAAATTCAGATTTTTTATTAGGAAAAACAAAGTTTAACCCTTTGGATTTTTACCTAAAAACGGACGATTTCGTATTTTCGAAATTCTGATCGGAAACGAAAGGGGACATTTCCCTGATGCCAGAAGTGAATTTTTTCTTCCTACGACGTCTACTTTTCGAGTTATAGAGGAAAGAAAAATAGCTAATTTTCGTTTTGGGAAAATCACCAAAATTCACCTTTTGCATTAGGAAAAACAAAGTTTAATTAATATAATCATTTAATATACATAATTATAACACTTTTACATGGAGTTCCCCATTGTGAAATTCGCAACTTCGGTCAGTTATTTCCGACGGGGTTTTTCAAATTATATCAAAATGAGGACAACTGCGCTGTTTACAAAATCGTCCATATTTTAATAAATAATCATTTTAGCTCCATAAAACAGTTCATAGTAATCAGACCTCATGCTACAAATCTTATTCATGTATGTTATATTATTATATGTATATCGCTTAACATTTGTTTAAGCGTAGTCAGGCACATTCTACTAAACTTCATAGTCTTATTTCTAGCCACATAAAGTTGGAATATGGTTGTGAGTACCAGGAGTCGCCCATGCATCACATTACTGTTTTACAATAGAGATTATAGAGAGAAGAGAATGTGTGCGGTAAAATCTGCATATCAAAGCAGGAATCTAGATTTTATAGACTCAAAAAAAAATCAAAGAATCGAACTACTACCTAACACATTATTATGCACCCCTGAATTTCACCAGCAGGTGTAATGTTATTTTGTCTGGTGATTTATAACGTGGTATGTTTGATACGCCCAGGTAAAAATATCAGCAGTGTTATACATTTAAATTTTTTGCTACGAACTCAACATTTTTGTCGTGAAATGGGTGTATAACAAATTTGGTTATGGTCGATGATATTGACTTTGTCCATTTGTTTCGATGTTCCATTCTTGATACGAACTTTTTCTGGGATATCTAAACTTCATTTACATTATTAAAATCGCCGTGAAGGCATTAAAACTCCGAACGAGCTTATTATGACGGCTATCATTCACGGGCATGAAGTTTACGACTTGTGTCGTATATCACGTCTTTCAATAAGGCACGGTTCGATTTAATGCCTCTAGGATAACCGAGAAACAAGTACTTTTCATTTACCGATTGTTCTGAGCGCACGGTTTAATTAATCGCGAGTTAAAAGGCGTCGCGTGTATGATTTATGGAGTTCGGATGACCGTGCCGATGATCTGACATATTGTTTGCTTTATGTTGGTTCCGATTTATGGTCATGGTGTCTGCACCTCGTCTGATGTAAGGTAACAATAGCTGACACCCCTGGAGAATTGATTTAAGGGAATCTGTCAGTGTTTTGATGCACTCAATTGGAGTATCGTATTGCAACGAAGTTTCTTCTCATGGTCGTGAGTCCCTAGATTTTTTTAGTCGATATGATGTTCTGTTCAAAATTTTTTAGGGAACAGGGTGAAAAAACTTAAGTGTAGGTATTTTACCTGGTCTTTTTATCCAATATAGTGGCCATATAATTCAGAAAATCATATTGGCACCTTTGACAACGTCATTTAGTTCCAAACATATTCTCACTATGCTATATAGTATATTATATAGTCATGTAGTACGTGAAGGCTTCTATATTGAGGCCTGTATACAAAATATCGAGTATTATTTTATATAGGGTAAAGTCACCAGATATACACAGTACCGCAAGGTTATATTCCAATGTGTTCGATATTTTACTCCAAATATGGCGGCCTAAACAGCTATTTTTCATTTCCCCCCAAATATGACAGTTTGTATGTCTGCTGTTTGTAACATTTGTGGATGGAGGTTAATTTGTGGTCTGATGTGCTGAGACTTGGTGATATACTTTTTCTTGTAAAAGTCTCTATATTGAGGCCTCTGTATAAAATATCGAGATATGTTATTTTATATAGGGTAAAGTCACTAGATATACACAGTACCTCAAGGTTATGTTCCAATGTGTTAGAGAGAGAGAGGAGGGGGGTATGTTTTACTCCAAATATGGCGGCCGAAATAGGTATTTTTCATTTTCCCGCGAATATGACAGTATGTATGTCTGCTGTTTGTAATATTTGTGGATATTTTTCTATGGACGTTATGTGAGAAGTGACAGACAGACCATAGCTCCCTTTATTCCTGTGTATTAATCCTCTAATCCATCTCTTCCAGATCTTCACTCGCGTTACCCGTCGGAACCTCAACTCTCTCACACGCACCCTCTCTCACCCGCATCGACGTCAGGAACCATGCAGAACGTGCAGGAGAGCCTCCCGAGCTCGCGGCTGGGGCTCGACAAGGCCTCGCTCGAGAGCCCCACGGCCGGGGAGCCGCTGAAGAAGGTCCGCGTCCCGCAGCCGAGGGACATCGAGTGCAGGGTCTCGAGGACGGCGGCGGACAGGAACAGGCAGGCCCTGGCGCTCCTCGGCGCCTCCGGGCCCCACTTCCAGAGCTCCGTCATCGCCGACAAGTACGAGCTCTTCGAGCAGGTCGAGGGCAGTTCGCTCTATCGATGCGTCGATATCAATACCAGGGAGGAGCTGGTCTGCAAGGTACGTGTTTTATACTTGCGCGTCCGATAGGGGCCGTTGTTTACGTCCAGACGATTCGAATGAATCAATCAGGAGATATCGAGATAAGCGTTGCGCCTGTAACGCAGGTGATCAATTGAGTCTTCGCCATAGCGCGATGTAGGGATATAAATCGATAGAGATGGATGGATGGTAATAAGATCAAACGTTTCAGCGTTCAAATAGACCGATATAGATAGGTATAAAGAGATACAAGGGAGTTATAGACGGCACAGAATAGGGAATTCATTGTATGGATAGGGAGATACGGCCGATGCGAAGATTTGCAGATGATAAATTTCAATGTTCCAATGTGTAAATAGAAAGTTGCAGAGTGACACAGTGAACAACCTGAAGAGATGTAAAGGGGCACATAAGTAAAGCTAAAGATACAGAGAGATATAGAGGGCGTAGAAGGGTACATTAGTTTAAAAGTTTATAGAAGAATAATACAGTAAATGTGGGGGGGTGTAAATGGATTTACAGAGGTATTCACCTAGGAGATTCAGTGAGATATAGGGCGATATAAATTATTTCAATATTCAAGTAGAGATACATAGAAGAAGGTATAGGGATAGAAGTATTTGCAGGTGGATACATTGCAGGGTCATTCAAAATTCATGCTACAAACATCTGGGGATCATTCTTCAAATTATTTTAAGTTTCACCCTTAAAGGACGTATGCTGTACTAGTGTTATGCCTGGCTTGCTGCAATGAACATTTTGGCGATACATTTTTGGAAGCTAGCTTTCTTATGGGCGGTTACACGCTGAGTAGTTCTATAAAAGGCGTCACGAGACGAGATGGAAGTGAATTTAACATATCTGTCCTTTTTCTCTCTCTCGTTTCTTTCTCCTCTTTTCTTATGTGAGACGACACGGCGCTCACCTCTGATGCCCGTTTCTCTTTCTCTTTTCATTAAAATTCCCATGCTTTACGAGGCGGGTGCGTCTCGTGTATTAATAATTTTTTGAATATTTTCAAGTTTACTACTGCCTCAGCAGGCACCAGCATAATCGATTCTCTGTTTATATTCAGAACGGTCCTTAAGAAAGCTAGCTTCCCTTCTCCCGCAGTGCCACACGCATTTTTGTTATTTTGGCTCAAAATGCAATAGAAGCTTAGGTTAAGTTAATTAAGCAACGTTTACTTTACATAACATCATTTTCAGTGACATTTATAAAACATTAGTAACTTTGATGGCATTGATTTAGATTCAGGTGTATATTATTTCTGTTTTAACGCGTAAAGATTTTATTATACTAAAGGAATATTGTAACGTGAGAGATGAGACACAACGCAAATTTTATGCGCAGCTGTCATTTTTCATTCCATTGGTTAAAACAACTATGATGAAAAGCCTTTAATACTCCAGTATTGTATGTTGGTAACGATGCTATTTACGCAGCAAAAATAGAAAATGGCATGAAAATTTCACGTTTGTCACCCCGACAGGAACAGTCTGACAAAAATTACAGATTTCAACGTCTATTGGATTCATTCGAGCTTTTTCAATTAATTCAGCGAGTTTACTGTGTTTTTAAGATGGAATCGAATGGAACTTTTCATCAAATCGGCCGATTACATGTCTCAGGTCGTCACTTCGTTATTCTGGTATGTTTCATTAAAATTTAATTTATTGAAAATACTAATTTAGTGACAACAGAGAGTAAGAGGGTGATTATAAAGAGGATTTTTGCGTAACGTTACGCTACTGGCTGTAATTTCCCCTTAAATAAACTGGCATCCTGATATGCAGGTAGAAGAGAGATAAGGAAATATCATATTTCAAAATTACTGAAATACGTACATAATATCGATAATGATGTGCTTTGAGTTTCCATTCATTTCCACTTGATGAGTCAGGTTTCACTATTGCTTTTTCGACGTTTCACAACGTGAATGAAATTATTGTGAAGCGTATACGTCATCAAAAAATCGTCGATATTTTCATAGCAACTCCGGAACTTGACGCAAGTTTCAGTAATCGAGTGAATAATGGAGTGCAAAAAAGTACCGAGGAGGGGTAGAATTACTCACGTTAATACGCGTTGCACACGGTAATTCGGAATATTTCTATCAATTCGTGTAATGCAAATTAAATTAGTGAGTAATACAGGTGATTAAATTTTTTTGTTGCTTCTTAATTATCAAATTATCATGATTAACTAACTTGACTAATCGTGGTTAGTCAGGCGTTTGCAAAAATGAGGTTTTGTGCAGGTTTCAGGGTCGAAGTCGGCATAGTACATCTACTGATTCATTTTTTGAATAATAAAAGGACTGCGTCCTGGATTAGTGACAAAAAAAATTCAATGAAAATTGCAAAAAAAGCAGCAATCAAATAACTAATCGTGCTCGATATCCTTATTGACTTCACGTTATCCTAATTCTCTATTCTCGTTGAAATAGTACGCAATAATTCCAATAAGTTGTTTTCCAATAGTTTTCAATTGGGAATTATTTCCAAATACTTGTTTTCGGTTTGTTTACTCTTAGATATCCCGGAAGATTCCACGATTATAGCTAAATGTGTGTTTTAGTCTGTGTAAATATCGAAGTCAATAACGAGCAGAGGTGTAACCTAAGAGGAGGCGTAAAAATTGTGCTGATTTGGTTATTCAGTTAAAGCAAAAAAAAATTTCGATTCATTTCTCGATCAAAGCTCAAGCGCTCGCGGTTAAATCACCGGAGGTATTGGAAAATAACTTTTAGCCAATCGATTTCAATCCACTTGTGGTAGATTTATTTGTACACTAACCTTGACCACAATTTAATGTGTTAAAATTTATTTTTCCCATCGACTCACACGCTGCTTGCTTAATAATACAAAAAACTTTATAGTTCATTAAAGTGTAATTAACGGCTTCTGTATCATCATCACCTCATGGGGACGTACGCAAAAGCGTACGTGCATAACCTTTTATCGGCGTCATTGATAATAAAATAATAAAACAAGATTTTTCGTGAGGTTGTGCAAACCGCACTCATGTTAAAGTCACGTGGGCGCACTTTACATATAATCTTCGGTAGCCGCGTCGAAAAAAGAACGTCACGCTGAAAAGCTGCAGACGATTTATATTGACACGCTTTTATTATTATTATTAACGAAGAAGTGGTTCGACTGCAAGGTCTTATAAGGAAGGTGATGGTGATGGTCGACGATAATTTTTATTCAGAGCCACAGTGGAAAGGTATATTTGGTTATTGGAGGATCTGAAGGTATTGCCGTTCGTTTAGAGCATGATTACGGGAAATTTAAAAGTCGCTCTGTGTAGGCGCAACGCAATAGAAATTGCGCAATGTTTCGTACGGAAAAATTGCAATCGATTTTACGTAAACGCGAGTGGATAGAACGTAGAATAAAGAAACCTGTGGCATTTCACAGCGAATTGCGAATTGTAAAAGAACCTAGCTATTACATCCTTCATTTTTCATTATTAAACCATTTTGAGATGTTATGCGACTCGTTTCAAATAATTTCTGTTACAACTGCGAGCTTAGATTAAGTTGGACAAAGGCTTACATTGATTTTTACCTATAATTCAAAAAATTGCTTGAACTTTTTCGCAGTGCCAATTGTTTTAAAGATCTCGATTACTAATGTATTTCCTCAAATTTGATGCAAGTGATAATGTTAACAGCAATAATTGCCAGCAAAATATCCTATAAAGTTCCTGAAACACTCGGTTTTGAGAGAGTCCTTCCAAAATTTGATCTCTATGGGCTTCACTTTGAAATTTTTCCAAAGTTCCATAAGTGAAACTCCTAAAAATAAAATAATTTAAACAGTAGATCATCTTTGGACACTTAAACTTTTAGTATTCAGAAATATGGAGTTTTCATAAGATTTGCCTGAGCAGGGTAGATTTTTCCTCTCGTTTTCAGTTTTTGTCGCTCAAGTTTGACCTCTTTGAGTTCTCTTCTCTTCTCGCTCAAAGGGTCTCGATTTCTCAAGGGATCTCTTCGAAATAGAAATCCAACTCATATTGACTTTAGCACGGAATCCGGTTTTTCAGGTACCTACGTGAAATGTTTTAGGCAAGGAGGCGTTTTACGTAAGTATACGTAAGATAGGGTATATTTACTTGTCATTTTCCCACATTTCTCTTTAGTAAATCTCGTGGGTAATCCTGGTAGGAATCTGACGAAACTGCCTGACCTTCAACGTGTGTAAATGATATTATAAAAACTGATTAATCGATAGCTGTCATGTGAAATCAGAAATTCGACATTGAAATGATTGCTTATATCCTTAGGCATTGATTGCACTTCTAGTGGGTTTTTCTATTGAGTGGACAAAGCAAGAGTGGTGTACTTATTAATTGCTGCAAGCGGTTGTGTAACACATTCTTTTGAAATCTGTAGCAGGAGTTTACAATAGCCCCTTCATCCCCTTGTGAACTCTCGAAAGCGACACATATAAAAATAACTTTATTGTACCCTCGGATCGATGATAATAATAGAAGAATGCAAATCTCTTCGATATTAAACATTGTGCCGTATCGAAAGGGTGCATATGATTTCGCGTTTTTCCCCCGATTTCTCACATCTAAGAGAAAGGGAACCGGCCGACGTACCCACACCCCTAAGAAGGAGGAAAACGTTCCCAGATTCGCGCACCGAGCGGTCATCGAACAGGTTTTAATTTCGCTACTAATCGAGGATGTAAGACAGAGGGTGAAAGGTGGGACAGGTCATGAGAAAATCTGGGATGAAGGGAGGGCGATGATTTAATTTGAGATAGGTGAAATCGTGTCCAAAGGGGTTGTTTCGCTCTTTTGTCCCTTCCTACGTTCACATATGATTTAAACTAGGTTTTAATAACCCGAATTGCTCGGTGTTGCGCAACTATTTCCTTGCGTTTAATTTCATTGTTACTTTTTTGTTTAAATTAGAGAAGCTACTTAACCGATTTAATTGTTTATTTTACTGATAAATATTTGCAAAATAATTGTGGAAGATAATGATAATATGTAGCTACATTTATCGTAAATGAAAGCAATGTGGTACCTATACAAACATTTGTAATGAGTACAGTTAACGCAAGCTTTAGCGAAAATTGCGCCATTGTCCTAAATTGATGCTCGTCTGAACCTTCGCACAATATGTATTTTAATCATATCGTACTTTTGGGAAATGTTGTACACTCGTGTGTATTTTCGGGGAATTATTTATGGTGATTTGTGTCCACCGTTAGGGGGCGAAAAATAAAATTTTTTTCCTTCAAAATATGCTACTGTGTTAAGCTCAACTGAAAATCGGAAAATCGGAACTTTTCAATGATTTTGAATATTTTTATTCATATGAGCTATGCTTTATCTTGTCAAATAAGAGGTGGTGGAAGGTATAGTGCCCGCCAAGATATAATAACAAACAACAAGAAAATCCCTTGTTTGATAACCATAGTACGGCAGAGCTCTTTTTAAAAAAAATCAAAATTGTTTTTAATTGTATTCCTTTGATCAGCTACGTTCTCTAGTGGTGGGCATACATTACCATAAATATTTACAAGGCATTTTTCGTGGCGACTTTTGTTGTACTTATGTTATACCTGGCAACCCCTAGCAAAATCAACGTAGTCGATTCGATTTTCGCTTATCTTGGCGCTTTAATTAAAATTGGTGTTTGCATTGACCATTAACCTTTTCTTTTCATTCTTGCATTGCGCGGTTTCCACTTTGCGAGCAAATATCATGTAACTACATATCGCTGGATTTGATATTTTTCCATTTCCGTAACAAAATCTGTTACCTCACAAGGTTAAATACGATACTTGTGTACTCAAAGTGACGAAATCCTATAAAACCTACTTTTTTTTCATATTGTTTACAACTGTTATTGGATTTCACGTCCTAAATAGTTTTCCTGACTAACTGACGGAATTTTTCGTCGTCACAATAAAATTTTGGGATGTCCAGACGAATTCTGATCGATTATTTTGGTAAATATTTGTTCAAAATCGTTATTTTTCTAAGATTAGCCGTGTTAAAGACAACCGTACTTATTTTTAAACCGTTACAAGATCGCTGAGCGGAATTCGTCATGATGTTGATTTGCAATAAAAAGAATGACCACATCTTTAATGTTAACGACAACCAAGTAAAAACAAATGTACGTCCCATGTACATCCAGAATTACACACATTGGACGAACTATGGCCGACCATAGGATGTGCGTAATAAATATAAAATAAACGTACTGGACTTAACTGGACGTGCAATGCATGTCAGCCAAGGACTAAAACTGTACCTGCATGTAAACTCGACTAAGTCCATTTGACGTGTGTTACTAGAATATTAAAATTTTGTGGAGACTTTATGGAGTACTTTTGGTGCTTTCTAACACCACTTACCATTGCTTAGGAATCCTACAGGTTTGTAATTATTTCAAGTCGCCTTGAATGTTTCGAAGCTCCCAAAACTCCTGTCAAATTTTAACAACTGCAGAAGGTTCCTTTGAAATCCTGCAATTTCAGTTTTAAAATAAAATAGATACATGTATCAAGTGTACTAAAGAATGCATTGATATTAACATTAGAAACAAAAAAGTTACTTAACTCATCGTTAGGCTCTACTTAACTCTGCTATCGACAACAGAGAAATATTGCAGGTGTACCAAATGTCCTACATTAACAAGATCGACGTTATTTTGATATATAAGCGCGCTTAGTTGCACTATGGTGCAACCTTAATAAGGTTAGTGTCAGACTTTATTTATGCACGCTTACGGTAAAGCACTATTTTACCTTGTCGCGATGAGGTGGAATAGAATAGCCATAAAAGTTAGCCGCCAGATTTAAGGCTGTAGCCTTGCTAATGAGTGTATTGTCACGTGAAGTACTGCAAATATTATTTTGATATTACCGTACCAAGAGGGGAAACACCATTAACAAATGTTGCTAGAATTGTAATAAAATTAAAATTGTTACCATTAAGTAAGTAGACATTACAACGTGACCTCTCTTATATAATTTAATTCTACGTCACTTGTTATTCATTTGTGTAGTAATAGAGCGCTTTCGCAATACCTAATAATAAAGTCAGGCACTAACCTTATAAAGGAAAACTGGTGAAAAAATGCAAACGCGCATGCGTGGATGTCAAAATAACGTCGAGCTTGTTACCTATGGGATACCTGCAATACCTCTCAATTCTGTGAAGAATTTTCTTTAGCTGAACTGTAGCTCTTATGGCAATAATGATTTATGGTGATTTCGAGAGTAAAGAATATTGTTTTCGTGTGTCGATAGATTTGATTTTTTTACAGTTTCCGTAAGTCTGGAGGTGCTTTTAAATTTTTGATTGGGTTTTACTTCAACTGCCTTGAATCGCTGCGACAGTTTTATCACTTTTACAGTGAATAACGCTATCAATTGTAATACACCTCACCTTGTGCAGCGCGCGAGTTACATCACACCGCTATTGAGTAATGCACTTTATAAATAAAAATATAATATTAATTTGCCGTAATTCTATGTCGAGGATAAATATAAATCTGTAATATATTCTCATGGCGTAAAGGTCTGAAATCTTGACACAGAAAAGTCACTCAATTCTCGCAAAACTTAATACATAGTTTCAAAATGGACACACGCACGCGCATAAATCGTGTATTGTTGCTTAGTTTATTATGATACCAGATGAGCCTCGGGAAACCGATCGATCGTCAAGTAATTAGCGGTCTTTAAACGCCCCCTTGAGATACCGAGACCGATCGGTATTTAATAATTATTTTTTATTGCCCTAAAAACAGTAGAAGCGGTAAACCGACGAGGCTATCAATTACGATCTTGGGACGGTCAAATGTAACAGCAAAAATGCGAAGTTGTCCGCGGAAATGTCATAATCTCGAGATGAAGGGGGATTTTTTCCCTGTCTTTAGAGGCTTAAGGTACGTATCCACCACTGGTAAGAAAAACTCGTTAATTTTTTGATGATACCGTACCATATTCACTTTTTTTTTGATTTTTAAAAGGACGAAGTCGTTTTTAAAAGTGGCATTAATTTGTTTATATACATACAGAAATCATTCAAAAAATTTCAAAACCGTTAATCGTTCTGGGGGAATTATAATAGTTCGTGACATTTGAATGTTAGTTTTATCACGAAGTTTCTGACATTTCTCCACCTACGGCTACACGTAAAAATAACTGGAAACAATTTGCATGTCCACGCACGCCTAATTACTACTTTGGAGAGAAATCAAAATAGTTTTAAAATTCTTTTCTGTAGTCGGTAGGTATATTTTTCTTGTCAACCTGTCAATTACCTTTGAACTGGATATTTCCTTTTTAATATGATATTAGAATTTTTTTATTCATCGGTTAATTGAAAAACAATTGCGACAAACTGCGAATAGCGCATACAATAAAAATTCCTCGTATAGTTCGCAATAGGTGCCGTTTTAACATAGCCTATGATCTAATAATATAGTTGTAGTTACGTATTAATAAGCCTTATAAGGCATGATCCGAAGCCAAACCTATATATGCGATTTCGAAAGAATAAATAACTTTGTTATTTCAACAGGTATTGAGCGTATGTAAGTACCCACAACTCTTTTTCTCTCTTTCTTTCTTTTCTATCGCGCAACACTTGACTTATTGCTCAGACATGATATGCAAATGAATTTCGAGTGTTTATAATAACTGTTTATTACAAAAAGCCGATATTTATTCACTTCTTTAGGAACGCGAACGGTTTGAACGCATTGCTGAATAATTAATATACGTACTGACATTTGCATCGGAGTAAATCTACACACAAAAGGGTCTTGTCAATATATTCGATTAATAAGGATAGTGTAAAGTACTGACAGCGCTGTAAATTCTCTAATTGGCTGGTCGGTGGCGCAACGACTTCGTAACTGGCTGCGACCATCAAAATTCTCGCTTTGATTAATAATCTCGATGTGCGCAGATCTTGTGCACATCCAGAGCTTTTTTTTAAATCATTATTCGCCTCACGTAAAAGTATGCACATATTTTTTTTACTGGTATACGTCGCAATGTCGTGTGTATACAGGGTGATTCATGGGAAAGTTTCTACACCTTACTGCTTGACAATTAATTTTCTAATTCTTGTAAGGGTATAATGATGATTACTATGGTTCAGGAGGTGAATTTCGGGCTTTCCATAAGTTTTCCTTTCGTTTTTTTAGAAAATGACGAAGGCGCTTTGTTCTACATAAAATAACTCTTGATTAATGTTATTTATTTTTAAACTATTAAAGTTCTTCGTCATGGTATTGACTGTAGTAAAACGAAATGAATATGTATTTTGCCTATGCTTATGTGAAGGGCGAAAAATGATGGAAACAGAGCTAGGTCGAATCGCTTTTGTTCTATTCTTATATTTACATTCTTGTTATATCTATTTTTAAATACCTAATTAAGTTATTGCTGTTGGTATTGATATTTATAGTAATACATCCAATTTGTAATAACCTTATTAATTCAATGCCCGTAATTAATACGATTTATTAGAATGTACCTTTCTACATCACTTAGTCAGTTAATTGTTTTTCTCCGTTATTAGCAAAACCGTCATACTTTAAAAAAACTTATATAACGATTCTTGTTTAAATTGTAACAGATTTTTGAAAACACAGTTTTGTAAAAAAATTCGCAAGGAAAAAAGTGTTAACGACTACGACATGAAATTCGAAACCGAAACTCTCGAATTTACGTCTATGAGATGCAAGATAATTTATGAACCGTGTTACAAGCGTATGGATGTTATGTACGTCTTACTTAACTCCGAAAAGACTACTTTTCCACTTATGAAAACATTCCTAATCCGTTTTTTCGCTTCCCAGATCGTATCCCGCGACAGCCATTCCCTGGTATCTGCGCACTACAAGCTCGACTTCCACCCGCGCATCTCCTCGCTCCACGAGGTGATAGCGAGGGACAGGTACCTGTACCTGGTGTTCCCGAAGGCGCACGGGGACCTCCACTCGTACGTGCGCTCGAGGAAGAGGCTCCGGGAATCGGAGGCGAGACGGCTCTTCAGGCAGATCGCGGAGACGGTCCAGGTTTGCCACGAGAACGGGATCGTCCTCAGGGACCTGAAGCTTAGGAAGTTCGTGTTCGCGGACGCGCAGAGGTGAGTGTTTGGATTTATTTGTCTATAGTAGTATTTATTATGTTATAAAGAAATTATTTACAAACGCCTCTATATTGGCGACGCTGATGCGTGACGTCACTTGTTATGATTTGCTTGACGTGAGTAGGAAGTTTTGTGATCTGATGATCGTGACCTGAATCGTCTCAATCGTCAGATCCGTACACAAATCTGAATGATACATCATCAGTAATTGTGGATTATTATTCTATAAGTCGCAGTCTCCACAACTCCTTTTTTGGTCACAAATGGTCGATCTTCTTTAAGTTCCTCCTGAAATTTGAGCACTTAAAGAACATTCCCTGGCGGAAAACCCTTTAAATAAATGTGAATACCAGTAAAAATTTAATAAATAAGATACTCTCAAAATGGGTTCAGCAGGAAAACTTGGATATCTGTATATAAACATTACAGGGTCGTACCGATGGTGTTATGTGACCTGAGGTGTGAAAAGACGCGTGAATAATACGTCCTTTTACGAGGCTCGGCAGTCGCTGCGTTTTCATAATTATTTTTTCCTTCTAATCTAAAGTACCTATAACCTAGACGTTGCGCAATCGGGATCGTTTCAAGTCCGTATCATGAGACCGATATATCCCATGTCAAAAGTTTCCCAACATAGGCACATACAATTCTCGATGCCAGATCGAATGAACTGGCTGTGAAGAAATCGATAATTACTCCACGTCGTGATGCAATTCCTTAAATCCTTGACTCGGAATCTAAAAGTATTCGAGCTCGCTCATTCGACGTTCGTTCCACGTTCGTCCGTCCATCGCCGTTTTAATGTCGAAAAACAGGGTTCAAGTTTAAAGGTCGCCTCATTTACAAAATTATAATAATGTATGCGGTGATTAAAAACACAGCGGGATTTCGTAATGAGAGAACTTCCTCCGAGGAAGATAACGTACAGAAAAAGAGAGAGAGAGAAGTTTCGTTCACATCATGCTAATGAGTTGTGGAGGTTGCGAAATTACGAGGATTATCTTTTTCGGGTTTTGATGGAGCGATCCAGTTAGACTCGGAGGGCGAAAACATTAAATCACTGTGTCAGGTTTAGCATGTTCTCAGATGTTCAAGATGGCGAATCCAATATGGCGATTCTCCATTTTGAATTTCAAGGAACTGATGCCAAGTTTGTAATCAGCGACCCCTGGCGGTAATTTCAGGCGGCCATATTGAGATATGTAGCGTCTGACATCTTGAAAATTTGAGGGCGAATTCGTAACGATTTTGCCAGAAAACGGGCCTAACCATAAGGCTCGCTTTAGGCTCTTTTAAAAAAAAATCAGATTACAAGAGGATCAAGCAAAAAATAAGGTTTTGAGCAAATTGGAACAGTTTTTTGAAGGGCAGGATGAATTTTGGGTTAACAGAACTTGTAACCAAATTCTTTATATGATGTTATATTGACACAATAACGGACGGACATAACAGAAGGCCGAGAGGTCCCCTTCTACACTCTGTATCCGCCATATGTTTTTAAACTGGGAGATTTATATTCCAAGATCTAATCAGTTGAGATTATAATTATGAACCAACTCGAGACACTCAATATGGCTAATACCACTCCAGGCATGATTCCTATTTAAAGTTCTCACCTTTAGGCCTCAAGTGAAATGTCACAAGGCAGTGTATTTATAAGGGAAAATGTGTTAACGACTGCGACCGGGATTCGAAACCAGAACTCCCTGCAAAACTGCAAGAGAAGGTAACCATCAACACGTGTTTCCGATTGTTAGCTTGTCAGGGTGGTATAACCCATGTTGTGTTAACATGGAGACAATGAAACCAAAAGGAAGGGAGGGCACATTTGTATCGACAAAAAGAAAGACTTCCATTGTGACACAACCGATATTTCACATCACGTGTAAAGTTTAAATTTGATTTAAACATAAATTACTTCATGGCTTTGAACTGATGATATTTTCCATACATTTCCAGTACCTACTGTGTTTCAACTAAAAGTTATGGGTTAAATCTTAATTTCATTCACGTATCACATTGTTTACAGGAAGTCGCCAGGAAGTGAGAGTATCGTCAGTATCCATGATCATCCATATTGATCGTATCACATTAGTTTTTTTAATCTGATACGTTAACTCTGGCATTTACATTTTTTCCTGGGATTTTTCGCGCTGGGTTTGACCGAAACCGTCACTTCTATTCTTGAAAACAAATTTTGCGTCGATCTTTCGTTTAACCTGTGAGAAAAAACTAACGTCGCGTGGTTTTGAATCTATCGTACCTGTGTGACGTACGTCGATACGTTGACATCGCCATGTAATGTGGTACCTCTAATTAATTCATACGGAACCGCATCGTATTTTGTTGATTTTAACATTCATTATCGCGATGGTAAACGTGGCAAATCGCACGGAACCTTGAATGTAAATCTAAAGTATTAATAAAGACGCAGACGACACGCGACGGGAAGTGATCGAAAAAGGATTATGTATGAATGAATTCAATCTACATCCTGTCTTTTCAAAAAAACGCTTCCAGCTTCGTTCCTGATACTTGATATTCCTATAAGAAAACGCACTTCTTCCGTTTCTCAAACGGTACAGGAAGTCACAAATGTAAGTGGAGGTCGTAGGATTATTCAATAGTGGTTTCTTTGTATTCGACAGAATTAAATTTAGATCCGTAACAGTCGAGCAAAAATCAAAATTCCGGAGCGATCTTTTGGACTTTTACGTCGATCGTCGTCCTTGCTCCCACAGCCGCGCAATACGAAGGAAATATTTTGCCATGCCCACACTTCGAAATGACATTTTATGAAACACTTAGTTTGCGTTTTGAAACACCACGTTTATAAATAAAGCTGCAAGCGAGCAGGCAGTTGCTTAATTTCGCGCCGAACTGGTACATTAGCAAATTGTTAGTTCGTTCGGCTCAACTTAGTAGTTGTGTATATGTTAGGCTTAAGTCTGTCTCTTTTCCTCTCTCGTGAGACGTGTGCCAGTTGCAAAATGCGCTGCAATCGAATGTGTTGACGAAATTTACTTAAAACAAATCAGAAGTACAACGAAAATATGCGCGAGTACGAGGAGGCGTCGACAAGTCCCAAATATTTAGTTAACACGAGTCGCTCCAAAAGTCTCACACAAATTGATGACCAAATTCTTTGCCCTAACTAATTTACTATTACTACTCGGAAGATTTTATCACTAATCTTATGCGAGTGGACGAGAAGAAATAACTGGATTTGTTACTGTAAAAAATTGTTTTCGCGATTTACACACCTGTTAATCAGTGACTCGTTTGGCGTAAATTTCTAATTCTTATGGATTTGAATTTGGACTAGTACTACGTTTAATGATTGCTCCTCTTTTTCCCTTCTGGTAGAAACAAACATCTCTTCTCGCTCGGTTGATGTAATTGGACTAAATGTGTCAGTATTTGCGCAACTCGTTAGGTTAACAAATCGCTAGTGTCGATGATTTATCAATCCCTCCTCGTATACATGTTGGAGGTTGAAGCAAACCTGATGTAACCAAATCGGAATTAATGGGAGAGTACCTTAAGTAATAGATCCCGTTGTGTTTTCGACATACCCAGCATGCATCGGTTTTCGGTTTTGAAATTTTCCCATAGTTCCTTTGTTGAGTTTGACATAATCATGATTTTTTTCGTGAAATTGAAGTGTTTTACAAAATATCAAGTACGGCCACTGAAAATTTCCGTTGTTACGTGTTTCGTGTCTATTTTCTAATAACGTTTAGAAATATGTTGCTTGTAATAGTTAATTAGACGAATTAGCGTGTGTATTAAGTAAAGTTCACTTGGGCTTGCCTCTGTTGCACCTCGGGGTGTTTGTCTTGAGTTGTCCTTAACAACTTAACCACATGATCACTCCATATATTTTTGATTAGAGATAGTAATCGAGGTATTCGGAGCATCTTTATAGCTCATTGGTATGCTTTTCATTAAAACACGAGACTATTTTAAGGGTCAAAAATCAGGTGAAACAAGAGTATTGAGGGATTTCAAGTAAAATTGCAATGGCGGTTATGATCTTATCTTGCTTCATATTAAAGGCAAAACTTCGCGAGATTTTTCTTCAGACAGTAAGATTAGCAAAAATGACAATAGCGGCCGTAACGAGACAAATAAGGGAAGGTTACTAGTGTAGGTGAGATAACCTACAAAATCTTCATAATGTCAATATGGTCTGAAGTATCAGTAAGGTAAGAATGTGTTCTTCCTTTTTATCTTCAAACTGTGCTAAACTTTTAATCAAACAACTTTCTTAGGCCTTTTAATGATAAGCTGTGCCGAAAAGTCCCTTTTAAAGTCCATTTTTGGGGCAATACCCAAAGCTCTCATGATTGACTGATTTTATTTTTTTAAAAGCATTCGAAGTATGAATGTTTCCACATATAAGCCAAAAAGAAGTCTCTAAGAAACTGGTCTTTTTTAAATTTTTTCATTATTTTTGCTATTTTTTCAATAAGAAAGAAATGCATTTTTAGAAAACAAACATAATTCAAAATATTCAAATTCAATATAATTCAAAGAAAGAAAGTCGTTCGCTCTCGACTTTAACTCTCTATAGCCTATTTGAAGTAATTTACAATTTTCATGGATATCAGTTGGACGGTGTAGAAGTGGACGTGCTGTAGCGCCATCTGGTGGCGAGTTACAACAAAATGGATAGCTTCTTCATGAAAACATACTTATATGTTCCAACTTTCATGGGATCAAGCTGTCATGGTATGAAAAGTATCTTAAATTTGATCTTGGTTGCTTTTGGAATACAAATGTTATTTAGGTATTTTCATATAGAGGGAAATGAAACATATTGTAGGTGTGTGCGTAGGAATAAAACTAAGTAATCATCGATTACTACCCGCATACACACGGTGACGTATTCTTTAATAAAAAATACAAAAAAAGTGTAGTGAATCAGATTAATCGGAGCCCACATCATAACGTTACAATTTCTGTTTATAGATGATGATAATAAATTCTCGTTGGTCCAGTTGTAATCTAATTGTTACAAAATGATACTTGGGGAGTAAATTACATAAAAATTAAAAAGTAAGTTTTGTAGCGTTTATTGATTGAAAACTTAATTTGTGTAAATACATTTACATTTTAAATTTTTAGCAAAAGACTACAAGTCACGTTAATTTAAGTTAATCTTTGACAAATTTGCTTCGTGAATACCATTTTGTATGCAAATTTACAGGACGTCATTAGGGAAGTGATCTGTTGTGAAATGATGATTATTTATAATTTGAAATTTGGATTTGACGTAGGGTTGTGAAGACATTTCCGTGGTTAGATTGAATGGTTTTAAAAGTTGTATAAGAAAAAAATCTAAAAAACTCACTGGCATTGGCCTGTTACAGCAACAACAAAAAAAACAATGATCGTCGTCAACCTTCACCAGCAAGGTTCCCGAAACAAAAGCTAAGGTTGCAACACGCCGTTACACATTATTTTTAAAACATTTTGATTGTCATCGATTGCCAAACACGATGGAACTTTTTGTCGAACGAACCTCGGGCTACCTTCGGGGTTTCGATTTTTTTTGTGTGTACGTGAAACGGCCAGGTGTACGGCGTACACCTACAATACTTTTCTAAAAGGTCTCGGTGTTATTGTGAAAGATGCCCAAAAAGCAGATGGCTTCCAGTCGCCCGAGGGTGCGCCCGTCGCGGACGCCATAGCGGGCAGATCGTCTATTTGACAGGTCGACTGGCGGTCCTGTCATTGGCGACCATCCGATTTTGCACATCTGCCATAAATTCCGTGCTGAACGGCTTTGTTTGTGCAAGAGTTGACGTCCCTGGACGTTTTGTGTCCAGCGTACACGTGTATTCGTGCATAAATACGCGTGGCACACGCCTCGTGAGCTTAACTCCGGCGGATTTAACTTGCCAGTTAACACCGGAAAGATTCCAGGCAAGTAAGTGGAACGGCCGTGATGGATAGCTTTTAGTTCCGAAGGCCGCCGCTTTTAATTTCGATCTAATCATCCGTTTAAACGATTCGATGTTTGATTGTTTCTTTATCGAGGTTAACGAAACTGAAACGGTTACGGGGAAAAGGGTTTCATCGCAACGTGCAATGATAAACAGTTGAAACTGTTCAAGCAAAAGGTACGAGTGAGTGAAATTTATTGAAACAAGTTGTGAATTTTTGAAAAAGGGTCAATTTCAACGGTTTCTCCAAGTTTTCTCGGTCAAAAATGCAACGATCACCATTTAGAAACGCTGGTTTGAAGGTCTTTTAATTCTCCACAAATCCTCTATACAACGTATTGCATTTCCGTCAATAATTTTCACGCTATGGTGAAAAAACGGAAAAAGGACCTATTTTTTATTGCTTAAAAAATACGCAAAAGCTCAGATTTTTCTAGATTTTGGGTTTTTCCCATCTTTGATCCATTTCAAACAAAGTTTTTTGGTCCGTCTGCTGTTAAAATTTATCTACCAAAAAAAACTATTAACTCGGCTAACTGCTGATTCTAACCAATCTACACACTGAAGACCATAAAGAGAGAAAGAGACATTCTAATATGTTTACGGTTCCATCATAGCACCTACACTGTTACAGTTATCATTTTGAAGCGCCCATTCCATTTCATTGCATAAAAATCGTATTGCTGAAAACGATAGATCCGCCCGTGATCCATTAATCACAAAACAATTAGCTAGAAAAACTGAATATCTCCATTGTGTCGACCCCCTTGGCCTGTTCAAATTTTGTAAAGGTTACACGTTGTGAAACATACACTGGCATCGATATGGCTTTTTTTGGATCGCGTGGAAATATTAAATATGTCGGATCTGTAAAGAGTTACGACTCCAGCTTCCGAAAATTCGCATCTCACCGAAGAAACAAACAGCTCGATTTAAATTCGGAATTTCCACGACGAGCTAAATTCCAATAAATTTTCGACGTCACCCATGTTTTGTTTTCCTTCACGTACGCGTGTGGAGATTTCGTAAACAATCGCCAACAATGTTGTGCGCCTTCATTGGCTCCTTGTAATTTATCCTGACGATCATGAAAGTTAGGCGCGCGCATCTAATTGCTCGCTCGATTTTTTTTCGATTTTCCAACCCAAGAGAAGTACGTTTAGTACGTTTTAATTATGTCCACGTCACGCACATGTTTCCTGTCCTTTTTTCGAAGTACGAAGTCTAAAAATCAGGGTGGGGACAACAAACAACCCCACCAACATCTGCCTTTGATTTCCTTTTACCTGACCGCGTGACGCGAGATGGATTCAAAAAAGGCAAGGAGAGAGATGGGCTTTGTTCATTTTTTCACTTCCTTTATGGACGAGTGTTCATCAACAGCTGCCACGCGACCTGGTTGAGTAATTGAGATCCTTTTTTGCTCTTCGGGATTTAAATTGTGGACGGAAGTAATCGAGGTCTCGTGTAGTCGAGGGAGGAAAAAATTGATTTCAGTTACCGGTAGGCTTTACTTAGGAGCTTGAGAGATGAAGGGTTTGTTCCAGCAGGAGTTTCAAGCATGTTTTACCCAATGGAATGTAGGGTTTAGTCACGTGGCAGTGCAGAAAAGTTTCATAGATACTTCTGTTAGAACAAAACTTAATCTCATGCACAAATACCATCCATGCTTAAATTACAATTTAAAAACTACTCATTTGTTTGTTTGACATTTCAACTTGAGGTGTCAAGGATCAAAAACAAACCTTGAATTTCGGTGTAAGCGTTTTCACAATCGAGCTTCTGCGTACCCAAAACCTCGAATTATGGCATCGGATCGATTCGATCAATTAGTCTCAAATTTTGCTCTAAATGTTTTCAATACTCCTCATTCGAGTAAACCGGATACAAGTCGCAACCCCAGCTGTAAAAACCGGATGCATAAGCGTATTGTCGTATTGAAAAGAAACAAACGGCCCGTCTCACCGGCACGTAATCTCTTTACCACATTAAAAACTTCCATGCCGCTTTTATCTAGTTTTTACCTGAATCGACGGAGTTTTAACAAGAAATGGTAGCTCGGGGATGGCTCGATAGAGCAAAAGAGAAAGAAATGAGCGTTTCAAATGGCAAATTATACTGTGTAGGAATTTAGGAAATCGGACTTCCTGCGTTTTTGTCGCTGTGAAGTAGTCATGGGTTAAGTAATGTATACAATTTTATTTTGTGCTGAGATCCATCAGTAGGACGCTGGATGATGCGAAACTTGAACGTCACCTCGTTTAAATTACTCATTAACTGTATTAATAGGAGCATCAATACTGTTGCCAAGCACAAAATGCCTGTGTAACACAGTGTTTGCATTTGAATTACCGATACTTTTATTATTCAGAATTATTACTTAGAATTATTATTCTGAATATTATTCAGAGAGACAATATTTTATACATGTCCAAATCGCCCTGAGGATGATTTAATTCAGGTCTCTTTCTCTCTCATGAATCATCCTTACCACTAAATATGTACATAATAAAAAAGAATTATGCATGTTTACGGCACAAATCCAAGGCAAAACGAATCATAATGACTTCATTGTTATGCTCCCTCCCAGTATCTCTCTACACAACATTACATCAACCTGCAATTGCATCTCATCGCTCCTTAAATCATCCTTTTCCTCTTTAAAATATTTTCGAGGCAGGAAACGTTTAGTAATAGTTCGAAGATTAGAATCGACTGTCTCTTTCGACCTATCGGCCCATCTTTTTTCCTTTCCACGTGTTTGCCGTTGTTTAATGGATTTGAGTAAGTCTGAACCAGGATTACTTAACAACCAGTTTGGAATATCTTTAAATCTATTAATAACGCTGCATTCTTATGATATGTAGGACTGATGACGAAATGTAGGGCTGACGAAACTTTCGAATTGAAAACGAGGAAGCCGGCTCCGTTCGTCGGACCCTGCGAGGAAAAAAGATGAGGCAATGAGGTTTTTTAATTTAGAAGCGGCGACGAAAAGGAATTTAAGAAATATGTCTTGGGCCTCTACAAGTATCGATGTTAATTAGAAGGTAAGAGGAAAATTGGTCGTAGGTTGTGAAGTAGACGGAACTCACTTAGGTTGCTAAATTAGCAATATTACTTACGACTTATTTGTTGCTAACAATTCTTATCCGATCCAATTAGGATCGATTTATCATTGAAGGGTTACTCCAAGGTAGGTTGAATTTACCCCCATAGTGCCCCAAAGTGGCCTTAGTTTGAGTTAGTAAGTCAGCAAGTCAGTTGCGTCCTGGCATATCCCAGCTCTTATTCTATCGTCTGACATCAGTTGCAGTACTGTCCCTTAGCTCATATGAATTCTAGATTCTAGCTGTCCGATTCTAAAATTACAAGATTCTAACTTTAGCATAAGCTAGCATGTCCAGGCACAACTAGAACAGCAAAAAAACTTTTCAACTGTTTAAGGGTCGTAAAGTTTTAATGGCAATAATGTTCCTATTGTAACACTCGATACAAATGTGCAGTTCTCATTTCTTATGCTCCATCTAGCCGACTGGGCTTGGTTATACGAGAATCAGTTGCATGGCAAACACTTGCTTTGGTATACGGTAGCAAGCCGCTTTTTAGAAGCGCCCATTCACATTGGAAGAAAAATAATGTACCGATAAAAGTACCTATCTTTTAGCATATTCTGCTAACTACTGTCTAATAAACCCTTCCACTGGGATATTCTAAAATTCCCAATTTTACCTGGGCTGTAGTTTTCATTCATGTTTTTGTCGTTGTGCTTAAATCTTTGAATTTTCGTTAAGATTTATGCCTCAACCTTTTTTTTTTTTAATTCAGGAATTACGTTTAAGCAAGTATTGAACGACTTCCAAACTACTTGGCGAACGTATTTACGAGTTTTTTGCCGCGCGAAATTTGACGCTCAATTTGAAAAACAAAGTGAGGACATGCCTTGACCTTTTTTCCCCAACAGAAATAGGGCTGTATTCAAAAAACACACAGAAGTTTTGTAACCCGCCTGGTTTCGTCATCGTCCTCGCCGTCATCGTCATTGCTAATGACATCGTTTTAGCATTGATTAATGATTTATGGATAAACGTGACCGCCAAAACCGTTTCGGCGTATCACGTGCCTCAAGTGAAAAGTGATAGTGATAAGGAAACGGAAAAATAGTACGATAAGTCCAATGTAATGTAGGTTAATACTGAATGTTTGGCTCGTTGTGAAATGGGGACGAGCAATACGATGTCGATATGGGGTAAGACAAATGGGTGAATAATGAAAGATATCCAACCTGCAGCTAAGATGCGTCCATGTTTTATGGAGATGGAGAAGGGCATGATAGACTGGTAACAAAAACGAAAAGAAGGCATAAATAGAAAGGCCATAAAGGAATAAATAAAGCAAAAATAAGGCAATAAAAGAAGGCCATAAAGGAATAAAATCTTTGGTCTTTAGTGACCATTTCAGTGAAAGGCCTCTACAAATTAATGTAATCCAGGAGGCAGAAGAGGGAGAGGCAATGACGTGTATGTATAGCTCTACCGGAAAACTCCCTATTTTCTTATTTCTCTAAGCTTGAATTGTACTCTCTTCTGAACAATAAACTTGAAGATAAGCATTCCTCAGGTTTTGATGAAGTACCAACTTTACTCACAAAAAAGATAATGCGTTTATTGGTAAGAATGTTAGCAGCATTAAGTAGCGCATCATTTACAGCGAGATTATTTTCTAGTCCAGCAAAGTTTTTCAAGAAAATTCACTTTTTAAATTGTCGTTCTTGCTTAAAAGTATTTCTTCTCATAGCAATTATTTCCTTGAGAGCTTCCAGGCATTATGTGATCTCAATCTTCATGATACACCTCTTCCTACTCTGATTTTGAAAATAGAGCCAATGCGTATCTGTATAGCTCTATCGGAAAAGTCCACATTTTCTTTTTCCTCTGATAAGCTTGAAGTGTATTATCTTCTAAGTTATAAACTTGAAGATAAGTATTCTTCGGGTTTTGATGATGTACCAACTTTACTCACAAAAAAGACAATGCGTTTCTTAGTAAGAACTGTAGCAACATTATGAAGCGCATCATTTACAACGAGATTATTTTCTAGCCAAGTTTTTCAAGAAAATTCAATTTTCAAATTGTCGTTCTTGCTGAAAAGTATTTCTTCTTCTCATGTCTTTCAGGCATTATGTGGCCTCAATCTTTATAATACACCTCCCTTCTCTGATTCTGAAAATAGAGCCAATGCTGTAGGGTGTCGGGGTCGAATAACTTCGTTTGAGCGTATGAGAACTCTGATACAATTCTCTAAACTTCCCCGGGTTGCCATGGGAACGTTGCCGTCTCCCCAAATTATTTTATCTCGCATTATCTGGTCGACTTTAATCCTTTTTAAAACGTATTCCCCTGTCAAAATTTAAAGTATTTCTCCTTTCTAGCGCCCCAACCGAGATAAGGGGGATTTTTTTCCATCACGACGAACCCATTGTTTTGAATCCTTTTTTCCTCCGGAAAAATAAAGGAATGTGAATAAAATTCCGGCGAAGCGCCACTTTCGCGAATCAAGATCGCTATCTTTTCCGAATCCGTTCGTCCCGCAAAAATTTTAATGGCGCTCTCGTATGACGTCTAATTATTGTTACAGATAACCAAATTACAAATAGAGATAATAATGAAAGGCGGGGCAATAAAAGCCGGTTAATTGCCGTTTCAAAACTCGCTAATTACCACCAGTCATGCGTTGGGCAACTTTACGGCACACACACACAGATAGCGAGATGTGTAGGATTTTTTCTGTTGCGGGACGATAAAGGGTGAGATAAATTTCGGGCGCACATTTTGTAACACGTAATTCAAGTTAAACAAATCGTTGCATAAGACGGAAAAATTTCGCACCAGATAAGTGATCGTTGTTACTAATCTACAAAGATTAACTTCTATTTGATTTAGGATAAAAATGGAGCGACTACAGAACACATTCCGACATTGGTGATGAGATACTATTTTGCGTTAGGTTAGTAATTTCAAGATACTGGTATTATATTGGTGAAATATCTCCCAAGTCGATAAAACCGAAACACGGACGATGCGCACTCTAATGCGCTCCTCTGAATACAAATGGCGCTCATTTGAATGAAATAAAATTTGCACAACATCCATCGAGAGATCTGTTTCGTTACTCAAATGGCAAACTAGATTAGGGTCAATAAACGACGGGAAATCAACAATTCCACTTTACATAAGTACGATATTGAGCCAACGCAAACAGATGAGTCAATGAAAATGTACTTAAGACACATTTGAAAACGTGCGAAGGATCCTTCGTGTTTAAAGCTTCACTAGGGTGATAGGAACCGTGAAAAACATTTTTATCAAATTACCCCCGGATGCTTTGGTTTTTGTTTTGTCTATTGTTTGCGGTTCAGTTTGTTTTGATGAGTTCCTCTCGGCGATAAGACGAAAACTCAACAGACTGCGTTGCTTCGATGGAAGAAGATCGCTTGATCCCTTTAATAGCCATGAATTTGTTATCATTTATTTATTTTTGTGCATTATGTCATTTTGGTTTTTTTAACTTCTAGGGCACCCATCTTATGGATTTTTCATATGTATGCAAGGTTTGTAATCTGTTATACTGAGAGAAGAGCGCATAAAACCCGGAAGTAATGCGATTCCAAATCCCTACGGGTTCTATTCCGGGAAGTACATAAATCCCTGATAAAAGATACGCTATGCATACGAAGCCCTTACACGTCCCCCCTCCCGAGTCTGTTTTTACTATAAAGCTCTTCGTCCGTGACTTTAATAGTACGGGAACTTCCGGAATCCGAAATCGTTCGTACTTGAATGAATTAATACGGAAAATCCGCGTTAAAGTGTCAAGTCCTAAAAGCCGCCGAGTTCTTGAAAAAATACATAATCGTTAGTTTTTCCGCAAGGTCGCCGGAGTTACGAAATTTCGTTAACAGTCCACGCGACGAGCGGTTAATTCTGGACCGATCCAATAATATCTCATTATTTACTACATTTGTTCTGGAAAAAATTGCGAAGATAACGCAGGGTCAATCGTTTGGGAGTTATTAGGAAACATTCATTCAAAAGTGTAACAAGAAAAATCTCAAGTGATGCATCGAGCCTTTCGTAATTGGGTGCGTGCTCGGAGAAAATTTTATCTACAGTGGTTATCTCGTTAATTTCGACATATTGACAAAAAAATTGATGGAACGTATACAGAAGTGGTCGTCTAATCACTGTCGGTTATGTAATTAATTAAATAATGCAAGTTGTTACAGGCTGATCAAAAAAGAAAAACATGAAAAATGTTGATATTTAATCATTTTAAAAAATCTTACTACTGGTCGGGTTCAAGAACCGCCAAAAAGCATGTTTTTGTTAAATTATGTCCTATGAATGATCGACGCCCAAATACTCGAGAGAAACAGCTTGCTAATGTGATCATAAAAATATTTATGCCTTCTTAAAGACGAAATCTGTTATAACCTGGGTTATGAACATATTTCGGTCTGTGGAGTAAGTTTAGTACTTATATGATTGAAAACTACATTTTATTGCACAAAGCATGTTGAATAAATTTTTCTCATTTTTATTCAAATTTACTTGTGCAGAATTTTTTCCTTCACTGTTTATGCTTCAAAAAACCAAGAATTATTGAAGTTTCCATTAAATAAATTATTTTGCTTTTTTATTATTTATTATTTTAATATTCTCACAATATTTGATCAATTTTTTTGAAAAATATAATAAAATATTGTTGATTGGTTGGTTTTCATGTAATAGTCAAGTATGAAACATCCAAAAACGTCACTGGTTGTGGGGTACTATACGTATTGTATTGGAGTTCACTGTAGCAAATGAGTAGTGAGCAAATAGTAGTGATTACGAGTATTGCTAAAAGTAAAAGTATTTTCCTAATAATATATTTACTTTTGAGAAATCTTTTTGGTTTTTTGGTTATTAAAACAACCCTAGTATTATGGAAACTATTGAAATTTCCTGACTGGTCGAAATTGAAATGTTGTTTTTTGGGCCAAAAATGGAAGGTTCTCTTCCGATTTTTACCAAAATGCTCAAAACTTCCATTTTCGAGTAACGCCAGATTCGACAGAGAACTCCCTAAATACTTTTACTTTCCTATATGAGGTACTCTCATTAGGTCAATTTTTTAAGGCGTGGAAAACGTTGCATGTGTGTTACTCAAAAATTGAAAATACAAACGGTTCAAACTTCGTGCTATACCAAGGCCTCCTAGTAAGTTTTTCTTAAAATCAGCGCAAACAAAGTTCTTATCATTTTTTGAAACTCCTTTTCAAGATTTTCTTTACACTTTGAATATCCATCCTACTATCTAATATGTATAATAAAGTTTAATAGCGCTTTTGACTAAATCTTGTCTGAAGGGCACTTTATCCTTGTTGTTTTTTGAATTTACTCAAAATTCGCTCTAAGATATTTTTAAATTTCGAATATTTCTTCTACTATTGAATGTGTGTAGTATAGTAACATATAGTAACTCTTCTTCAAATGGCACTTTACTCGTGTTTCTCATATGAGGCATTCACATAATGAGAAGCATAGAACATAGAGAAACATAAACATGCTTTTGGGTAAATGCTTATATGTATGTGGTTGTTTTTCTCAAATCCTGTAAATGGAGAAAAGCTGTAGCTTTGAATTTGGGCTTGGTCCGAAATCATGCCATTTTGGCAAAAATCGATCAAGGTTAAGAGCACTTTTGTGTTACTTTCCAAAAGTAGTCCAAAGGTTTTTCTTTAAATTACGTGTATGTAATCTGTTTCTTGATCCATATTGACTCCCATAATCGTTATCTTGACTGATCTCTGAATTGCCCTTTGCCCTTGTGAATTTTAGGATTTTCTCCTGTCGTGTTTATTGCACTTTTTGACTGTTCAATTTTTATCAGTTCAATACTGTATGATATTGAATGCAGTTTCCCAACAAAGGCTGCTATTAAATTCCCTCATATCTCTGCCACCCACGCTTCGTTTTCGTTACTCATTGCTGCCAAAAACAACATATTTACTCACAAAAAAGCTCAACGACAAATCGAGCTTTAAGCTCTACGACTCGACATCCGCTCGTTCGAAATTTCTGCCAAAAAAGCCCAACAGGAAGCGCCGGTAATAATCTCATTGACGTCAAGACGATGGTGTTGACGATCCCTCCCTCCCCCTCGGGCCCCCCTTTTCGCTCCATCTCCGTCTGCCGTTTAAATAGAACGTGTTATTTCCGTTGTGCGAAAAAAGATCGATAATATGGCATAAGCGTCGCGGCGTCGGCCGACGCTCGTCGGGTTCGTGCGCCTAAAAATAGGCGGCGGGCAAAAATGTTGGCGGCGTCGCCAAACGCTTACGTTTTTGTAACCGTGACGGAATTTGAGTATGACGAGGGAAAAATTTTATTCGAAAAACAAGTGAGTAACGTCGACGGCGTTCGATTTCCGTTTCGTAATTAGGGACCGCTTGCTTTTTGCGAGAAGTGAAGATTGATTAACTTAAGCCCGAGGAAGAATAATGGAATTGTTTGGGTCGAAGCATCGATCACGAGGTTTATTAGCGACGTAATTAAATGGCAATAACGGCAACCTGCCTTATATACAATTAGACCTGCCGATATCACAACATTCAAATACAATGGTCACAGTTGTATTTATTCTATTCTAAATTTATACGTAATTGTAAAAGGCGAAAGGCCAAGAACGATTCTTACGCAAATAAAATTCTTAAAAGGTATCAATTAAGCACGCCATTAAAGAAATTAAGACTAGGGATAAGCTTCCGTTGGTTCTGGATTCCATTTAGATGGAATTGTACCCAACAAAAGGTAAATTACCCGTACTTCTTGCGCATCCCACAAGGATTGCCAGGAATCGCCATAAGCATGCGCAGTCTACTTTATTCACTTTTTTACTGTGTTTAACCGGTTTTAATTTACCAAACGGAATCTGAAAGTAGAAATTTTTTTCAAAAATCGAAGATAGGCGAATTGAAGCTTTTGATTTCTATTTTTAGGATCCGTTTGGCGTATCAAAATCGGAATACATTGCAAGATGTTGCCCTAATTTTGTTATATTCCAATTGTGCAAATACTACTATAGCGATAAATTTCGTCTTACTTGTACTTAAAGTAGCCATTATTTCTGGAAATATCTTTACTCAATATTATAAATTAAGTCACGAATTTTTTAAAAAAATCATTGTAGTTTTTTCTGGCTTTTCTCGGTTAACAATGGTCTGCTTGAGGTCTACAAAAAAATACTTTGAAAATTTTTTTAATTCCCTACAGTTCAATCAATACTTGTCATCATACAAGCAAAAAACCAAACGATGATCCATAGTGACAAGCGCTATTAGCTTTGTGGTGCCAAGCATTGGGGGAGAGTGGCGCTATCTCATTAAAAATCTAATGGTTAGTTTGCACGATATAGCGCTTGTTTCAAAGGAAGCTATAAAAGTAATATTTCTGAAAAAAAGAATTTTTGCATTAGAATTTTTTTTTTTTTTAGATTAAATTATAAATCCCCAGGTGTATGTTTTAGGCGGCCAAGCATACCACTATACTTAAGGTGGTATTGACGTGAGGATTTTTTGGCAGTTGTATCTTAAATTGAGCCTTGCCACTACTTTTCATCCAGGGGAATAAATCACGAACACGGAACGTACCCATAATTTTTACAGGAACTCTCCAAGTTTTCGAAGAGCCGCTAAAACATTAAAAGAGTCATGGAATCAAAACCCGAGATCGAACCGCAGGTAACCTTAGA
The DNA here is from genome assembly GCA_963576515.1 of Cryptocephalus primarius. Lineage (NCBI taxonomy): Eukaryota > Metazoa > Arthropoda > Insecta > Coleoptera > Chrysomelidae > Cryptocephalus > Cryptocephalus primarius. Next base: position 15,823,384 of record OY754941.1, read on the forward strand.
CCGAGGCGATTCATTTAAAAAGAAGGCCAAGTCTAACAAAATGCAAGTTAGTTCACACGGCAAGTGGGTTAAGGACTTCGGCCGAGGATTTTACATTGAATCTATAGCCGAGACGCTGCTTGCATTTTATATGGAAGCGGAGAACGCGCTAAAGAGAGACCGAGCGACACGCGATTTGTCGAATAAATTTTGTGTATTTTGCCGCAAATGCCAATAACGAGATATTTTATTATGAGATAAAAGTGCAAACTCTCGAAATCATTTTGTGAAGAGTCGAACAAACGAGGAAGTTATCCAATTACAATTCAAATTAGCGTGGATTAGCAAATTTTTATAACGATATCTGTTCGTAATTATTTCATGCAAAATAAATTAATTACTTGATAGCATCATTTCCTGTTGCGAAGTTGTTGTTTTATTGATTTTTTGTTCGTGTCATCGATAGTGAAACTGACAGCAGGAAATAATTTTGTAATAAACAGTAAAAGTGTGGTTCAATCGGACGTTCAATAATATTTTGTCAATACTTCAGGAATCCTTAAATAATTTGCAGGTTTATTAATGTAGGACAATGTAAAAAGCCCTTTTGAAAATGTGCGTTGCGATTGAAATTAGTATAAAACGTTCCATTTAGTGGCAGCATAGTTTCGAAATTTTGTTAATCCGCGAATAATCCGCGGGGAAATAAAAACAATAAAATTTTTAGAATGCAATAAAAAAGCTGTAAATTGAGACGCAATTCGTCAAGTATTTTGGCAAAATTCCTAAAGTCCCAGATTCGTTCGACAACTTGTCATCATATCGCAAATAAAAATAAGCAGATATCGCCAATAAACTATTTCCTAATTTCTCAACCGACGTTTGTTTTTAAAAAATGCAAATATCGTTTCGTTTCCTTCAAAATTAGTGTTTTTTAAATTCCTTCGCGGTCTAGATTTCGAAAAATCAAGTGGTACAACAAAAATAAAATTAAGTATTTGTAATACTTTGGACATTTTCCCGGCTTTATCGCCCCCTGCAATCAGGTCAATGAAAATCTCGACTTGTATCACTCGTCCCATTCATGGGCCTTCAATCACCTTATTTAAACCGAGACAACAAATTATCTGAGAAAATAAGAGCCCACGAGATATCGACCCGATTAGAAGTAGATACAAACATTTCATCATTGATTTTTCACCACTTCCAAAATCCCCTACTCGAAAAAAGACACGCACACACACATATTTCGGTCGGTTGTTTTCATTTTGTGATTGCGTCCCTATCAGTTATTAACAAATGTTTACAATACGGATTCGTTGCGACACCCAAATTAGGAAACAGACATTTTCATATATACAAAGGATGGCGACACCTACCGAAGTAATATTACTGTTCTATTTCATATGCTGTCATACCTATAAAGTTGCAACAGACTTTTATGGGTGTTGAATTTGCAATTTTAATAACGATTAATCCAGATCAAGGATCGTACCGGTTCGATGTTTAATTAAATCTCGAATCAATAGGACGGACGAGGCTCGAGGCAAAAATTACACGCTTTTTTCTTCGCGACATTGATTTTTCTCAGAAAAAACTTCCTAACTACCATAGTAAAGAAGGACTAATCAGCAGATCGTTTCGAGGTGTTGGCGTTAATTAATTAACCCAAAAAAAAACCTGCTCAATATACTGATCAGTTGAGGAACATCTCTTGTGTTCTAAAAATAAAATTCAAGCGCATTTGATATGGAAATAGCTCGATTTTATTATTATTTTGGTGTTCAGTTCCAACAGAAGTGCTGGATAAATTTATAGATCGTTGCTGCTGTCAAGAGAATGGCTTGATGATAATATTTCACGAATCGTTAATGGCATTCAACCGGTTCCGATACTTTTCAGAAATAAAATTATAACAATTGTTAACCTAGATGGTTTGATAAATGAGCACTTAAAATTTGAAAAAAATTTAGTAAGTATTTAAAGTTAATTTAAAAAATTGAGCACAATGTCATTCCTGCTGTGTGTTTTTCTAAAAACATTTCTCGCAATCAGGTTTTTTTTTTCGTTTTAAAACCGCCATTAACTACTTGAAAATTAATTTTATTTATAAATAATACATAAAATTACTTTTTTTTGCTCATCCAAGTAATTGGAAATAATTTTTAATAAATGCTAATAAAATATAACCTTAACTACACAAATCCGGGTTAAGGTAACAATAAAACAATCACAGTAACAATTACTTACAGCTCTGTAAATTGCTTTAAAGCTGCTTACGAAGATTCGTACTTTATTTATGATCATTTTTACTACAGTCTCCCTAAATTTAGTACAATATATGATACATACATCTATACTATGCATACACATACATACAATATTGTTGCCATGTTGCACGCTGTCAAAATTTCTAATGCTTTGATTGGTTAAAGTTGGACATATGACGTATGACAAAAATTTGAATATAATCTTTTTAGCAGCCACGTTTTTACAACTTACTATAATGTATCTGTTAACTAATTCCCCTAGCACAGTACAGGTTTATAATCCCATACAAATCTCATTGCATTGTCGTCTAATTCTAAGCTATGTTTTAAGTTTCAAGTTGGTTTAAAATTGGCGACAGAATTCCAAGGGAAAAATAGGCATTTTTCGTGTGCATAACCTCAAATATCTCAAAGTCCTGACGTGATGGGCCAGTTTGAGTGCAGATTCGGATTCTACGCAGAAAATTATTTCGAAAATAACCCTCAGGTGCTTAACAACAATTGCAACTCCACTATTTTCGGATCTGAGTTATGACTGTTACAAAAAGAGATTGTGGCAACGTTGTTTTTTTGTTAATGGAAAGCACTACCAAAGGAAAAGAAGATTTTGCCTAACTTATTTGTTTTTTAGGTGTAAATAGGCTTTGCTAATGTGCAACAGTAATATTGTAATGGAATTTGTAATTATTTACCAATAATTAACCAGATTTAGTGCTTTTCTTGTTGTAACACTTTTTTGTACTAAAGTATGAAAAATACTTTTTTGTACTAAAGTATGAAAAATTAAAGTGTTCTAAAAGTAGTACTGAGTCCAGGGAAGACAAAATTGACAAGATAGTGCCATTGGGCGATTTCTACTTACTTACACAAACGTAATAAAAGGAAAACATGACCTTCTCCCGTGTGAAAGGATTGGAATGATATATAGATAGTCGTTACTTAAATACATTCTTTTTTATTGGACGTGACTTTAAGTTTATTTACAAGTTACTTTAATTTTGTTGCAGTGCTGAAACCGAAGAAGTGTTAAATTTTCTTGGTGAGAGAGGCAGGAATGTGTGGTAAATGAGCCTGTTAAAGCTAAAGGTGCAAGTGATTAGAACTCCGGTAATTGCAATTTTGATTTGACTCGAACATTACTTACACATTGTATATGGTAATTCATAGAGTCGACGAAAACTAAATAATTTTAATGCTTTGATGTATCTATTAATGCGAAGAACAGAAATGTGAGCTGTCAGAATATAACGAGGCAATTAACTACAATCCTGGATACTTATTATATACCCTGAATGTATTTATGCGTGAAGTTTAACGAATGTATGCATTAACAGTTCGACATATGCAGCTAGGGCTCAAAAAATGAAATTGAAAAAATGATTTTTCGGCGCAAAAAGGTTGACAATGACAAGATCCAGCTTATGGCATCTTGTGTAAAAAGTAATTACAGAACTTTTTTCTCTTTTCAAATTTTTTCTAAAGTGATAATGGAAAAAATCGAGAATTTTTTGTTCAGGTTAGCCTTTTCCGCCGGGGGCATAGTAAAAATATCAAAGAAATTAGCGATGATATGGGGAAAGGCCAAGTCAGAACAGATTCTGCTTGGACTACGCGACTATTGAGCAAGTCAGATTAAGAATGGGGGCAGCCCGACTAATTGCCAGTAAATCTGTTTATTTTTCATTTTGATGGTATTTGTTGATTCAAGGAAATCGTCTATCGTCAATACAGAATATTGTGCAAATCGTGGAAAAACAGATTTAATAATACAGAGCAAATAAAAAACAACATTGTTTGTGTTGTGGTAGGTCTGGATATCTGTGAGACATTTGACGAAAGCGATAACAAAAACAAAGGCCTTCACTGCCTCCTCCACCGCCATAATCATCATCATCATCATCATCATCATCGATATGCACACATGGTGACAGTAAGGCGGTCTTCGTCTGACGTTGATGCGTCACCGTCTGGCCACGGCCGTCTTTTGATGCACCACGTAGTAGTAGTAGTAGCAGCACATACAACAAACGATAACAATTTCTAATTCCGCAAGTAGTGCATTGAACCGAACGGCGACGTACACCATTACATACGTGTCGAGGATCGTAGGCACGCACATTTTCCCGCTAAGAGGACGCGACTTCGCGGAAGTGTTCGATCCTTTGACGTGTGGGAGTCCTCGCGAGGATGGACAGGGGGAAGGACGATGGAGATCGCCTTAAGAGAGGCGCTCGGAAGTCGTCAGACGTTGCCAGGATTGTGGAAAAGGTTGCCTTTACCGTTAGTTCAGTTTATAGATTTTTTGGTAGGTTGAAAAACGGATCAAAGATGAGAAAAACCCAAAATCTAGACTTATCTGAGCCTTTGCGATTTCTGTAAACAGTGAAAATTTTAAAAAAATGGGTCGTTTTTTCCGTTTTTTCACCATAACATGAAATGCAACACGTCAATTTGTAGATAATTAAAATACCTTCAAAATGAGCGTTTCTAAAAAGTGATCGGAGCATATTTCACCGAGAGAAAATTTGGAAAAATCGTTAAATTGGACCTTTTTCCAAAAATTCACAGCTTTGCCCAATTTAAAGCTGAAGCACTATTTTTGAGTAAAATGTTAGGTTATCATGTCTACTTTAAGCATGCAAAAGTTGGATGCTGTCAGATGAATAGTTTTTGCATAATTACCTTATTAACAACGTAGACCGAAATCTTGCAAAATATTCGGCGTATTAACTGAGATTTTAATTCTTCAAACTATTTTTGAAAGAGGATATCAAGACCTACCTGCCACAATAACCCCAGTCCTCTCCATACTTTTGACACATTAAAAACTGTTTTTCCCTCAGTTAACTTTGTAAAATCTCTCAAGTAAATCTTACTTAATAGAGACGTAATAGAACTAAACATGTTTATAAACGTTTCCTGGGCATACTACATAAAGTTCCTTTCCTAACGTTTCATAGGGCACATTGATCTTGGTGGTTATTACCCAGCAATCGCTGTTGTAAAATCCTTCATAAAATGAATCAATATTTATATTCGTGAATGGATCTTATGAATTTTCTCGTTTTGATTTTCCGATAAAGACAGTTCGTTAGAAAACACATCAGTAGCTTACATAAGGATAAATTCGCTTTGTTGCAATTTTAAAACGTGTTATCGCCATAATCTCCTTATATCTGTTCCATGTGAGCTTATCATTTGGAAGAAAGTTGCAATAAATACGAATTGTATACAGAGCGACCCGAAGAAGTCTGCATCGAAAGGAAAAAATATTATTTGGAATTTTTTGAGATGAAATTTGAGAAAAATAGTTAAACAAAATGGTGGAAATCACTTTTCTATCACTGCCTTTAATTTTAAATCCACATAAACTGAAATTTATCGTGTGTGGTATTGTTAAAATTTTTAATAATATAGGAACCAAATTTTTTTTCGAAATTCAAGAGAAAACGTGGCACCCGCTCTTGGTTGTGTTTAAAAAAAAATTAAAAATTTAATAACGATGAGCAGAAATAAATGTTTTAAATAATTTTTCCTCTTGATCGCAGACCTTTGTTCAGGTGGGCTTGAAATGAATGTTTTGAATAATTTTTCCTCTTGATCGCAGAATTTTGTTCAGGTGGGCTTTGAAATTACAATTTAGGAAAAATGTAGGTAGAAATTTTGACCATGTTTGACTTAAGATAAGACACTAAATGCTTCAAATATGTTAAATGTATTTGACTTAAGGAAATAGGATATGACAACGTTTTCAGGTGTGAATGTTAAAATTTGAACAACCTAAATGTATAATTTAATCGTTAGAAAACTTATTTTTAATTAACGTCCGCATTCATTTCGCATCCCAAAATGATGTTTTCACTAAAAGATCGTTATTTTTAGCTTTTTATCACAATATTAACGAACCGTCCCCGTTTTTCGTCCCAGTTCCTCCGAGGATACAGCGACAGCTTTATTGTCTACAGCCACGGACTAGATAACACGTAAAAGTTCGAAAAATAACAATCGTTAATTGTTATTGTAAGAGCAAATAACAATTTCCAACCAAATCGATCGAGCGGAGTGTAACGGGAATGTTGATTATCCTTATCACTTTGTTTGTATGTGTGTGTGTGTGCATGTGCATGTAAGCGAGCAGACGTGGAGAAAAGAAGTTATTGGGTCCGATAGAAACTGATAGTATATTATTGCAATACATAACGGATCCGAGAGGTGGATAAGTGGTACGAAATCGTAACGTGGAGAAGGTGTCAGTGAACTCCACGACTTTCTGTCTATGCCGCATTTCACACATTTCTTTCAATTGCGACACGACTATTTGGAAACACTTTCTTTACCTCACCTTACCTACAATATTTTCTCCTTCTCCATGATATGATGGCGAAAACGGTGAAGAGTTCAGTTCCGTTTGGCCAGAAGGTGTTTGAACCGAAGTAGAGCATTGTAATTGGAGGGGATTGGGTTTTGCAGGTTTTTTTTGCACGGAAGACATGTTTTTAATGAAGCACAAGAGAACGAAAAAACCGATCTCGATGTGGATAAGCGCATTAGGTTCAACAAACTAGCGTGCGCACTATAAACAATAAAAGGAGCGGCGCTGTTACGCTGCTGCGAGGTGAGAATGTTAATTGTCAAAATTCCATTTCGGATTGATAAAGTTTACGTTTTTGGTTGCACATGCAGTCGGGGAAGATCGGGATTGATGGAGATTTTACGTTAAAGCCATCTTTTGTTACGCCAACGAGCGTTTCCACACCTGCCAGATTGGGCAACGAGAAACTGGCAGGCATTTTTGCAAATTTTAACATCAGGTGCAATTTGTGACAGTGAGTCTGAAGAAACGGTACGTTGGCCTATTACGGAAGAAAACTGAATATGGCGAAATGTCGGTCGAATGATTTATTATATTGCTGTTACATACGCTCGTATGTGCACACACGGCGTCGGAATATGCACCGGTTATGCAAAAACGCTTGCACAAAATATGTAAAATGCGTAATCGGCGCACCGCCGCCCCGATCGCGCTCTCTTAAAACCATTATTAGTTCATTCGATGCATGGTAATGGTCGGCTGCCTTTTGTGGGGTAGAAAGTGAGAAATCGTGGGCGGCAATTTGGGAAAATCGACGCTGTTCACTGGTTAATAACCAATCAATCACGCCGCCACGTGTAACATCAGCATACCCGTTAAAGTGCAGCTGGCATTATCTGGTGTTGGAAATTAGGAACACACCCCCTTATATCCAAAACGAAACCATTATAGAAAAAAACACAACACACATTTTTTGTAATAATAATTACCGAAAAAGTCTGTTGGTAAAATTACAATTATTTGCGATCGTAAATCATAGGTACCACCTCGAATTATTATTAAAATATTAAAATTCCTAATAGTCAATTTGCATTTTTACGTCTTTTTTTTGTATCAAAAATCTAAAACAAAATTTTAAAACATGAAGAATTTATCATGCCTCGGTCGAAAATTGTAACAACCAACTTTACATAACATAAGTAGGTATGCTTAGTGATTACCACAAGTAAAATTCTTTGAAAACTAATACTCTTACAAAATACGGTCCAAATGTTCATGTTAAAGAGATTTTTTAATATAAACCGGCAGATATTAACCACCATTTGCTCACATGCGCCTATAAGAGGACTAAAAATTACACGAGAAACAAGCAAAATAAGTGAAAATTGAATAAAACGCCTATTTGATCATCAGTGAACCAGGCATAAATGCAGCAAAAATTCCTAGGGGATAAAATAATGAAAAATAGGCGATTTACTCTGATTTTCCCTGCCTCTTTAATGAAAGGAATTATTCAGCTAGCAGTTCATGAAAAATATTGGCAGATTGCCTGTGCGTTTCCCATCGCTGCCAATTTAATGAAAGAAATTACTCAACTAAACAAGGATGGCACCAACAGGCCCTTGTTTACTTGGTTTTGACCTAACTACAGTCACTAAGTATACACAATTCCGCTATATTCTAAAAATTGCCTCATAATCGTGTAAATTGGTATCAAAATAATACCAAAAAAGGAGACAGATTGTTTAAGATACTTGCAGATCCTGAGAAAAAACAGAAATGGCTTGGTTTAGTTTATCGATCACATGTGCGTTATGAACCAAGGATTTATAAACTATGTATATATATAGTATGTATTTTGAGTTTGAAATAATAATTAGTAACAGTAGTAGTTAATCGATTGTGCGAAGTGGTTATAAGCATTGTTCTATAACAAGCAGGCAAGTAAGCAATTTATAAAATTTAACAATTCCAATTTGAATTTACCGCCCAAATTTCTACTCCAAATATGGCGGTCCTGTGTATATCTCGTGACTATAGACGTAACTTTCAGTACCCTCAAACGCATAGTGGTTGAACTGCTGGTCTATGAAAATTTTCTTCCCTCGTCATAGATTATCCATATAAAATTTGAAATCAATATTTTTTTAAAAGTATTTTTGGATCTTTTTGTCTAAAACTACATTTAAAAAACGTTCTTTGCTTTTTGCATGTAAACATCATTTGAATTACACCGGCTGGCGTAAAATAATTAATTTTCTCTCCTTAATTCTGAAACTGATACAAAATTTGAACATATTCCCTCAGAATATGATCGAATCTCTTACCTCTGCGGTTGTAGTGCCGAGAAATTAAAGTAAAACATAAAAGAAATTGTTTTTAAAACACTGTTTCGTAATTCCGCCGCAATTTGTGTTACAAATTATTTCTAACTTTTTACTGGTTGTGGAAGCATCATGAATCTTATTAGTAAACCATCAAAACGTCTTCACTTTACTAATTCGGTACACGTTTTGAAATAACTAACAAATGGAAAAACCTGCCGGTCGTAAAATTACAAAATTTTACAACCATTTTCACAACTGCTACTTGTAATTACATGTCGGTAGTAACTGGTTTTTGTTCAATACTATTTTAAACTCGCGGGTCGCAACTTTTGAAACTACTTGCAATGCAGTCATTTATTATCCTTAGTACATCGGTGTGTATCTAAATTTTGAAGACGTCGAAAGCTGATTGATTTGTAAATTAGCTTTAGGAGTTCTTTAAGGCGATTAATCATGATTTTAAGCAGTGTTAAATTGGAGGTTATGGTTTCGTCATGATCAAGATTATTCAGGAATCGCTTGATATTTTTTGGTTCAAAGAAAGTTTCATTGAATGAAAATAGTGGATTTGCATGTTTTGTTAGGCTCGAGTCCCTTTCGAAATCCACCCATCCTGCAATCCTGCAGAGCTGCTCGCCGTCCGCTTTTTACGTCACGCCGCGTTACAAAACGCTCGTCGTTCATTTTGAAACCCGAATTCTTCGCAATTTCGTTTTTAATTTAGTAATAACGATAATGATTTTTTTTACTCCACGGCAACGCACATGTAATCGCGTACGGCTCCACCTTAAGATAATCCCTGCGTCCCATCTCTTTTTGCACCTATCGCCATTTCTTTCTCGGGTAATTGACCCCTTTCGATGTGGCAATGCGCTCTCCTGGCCAGCCGAAGACTCCGATGGTCAGTGGGCAACATTTTTTGGCGAGCACGTGACAATCTTTGTCTGCCTCGAGTACGACTCCTTGATAAACGATGATGGGGGTTTCGTAAGCGGAGCGTGTGTCGGATTTATCACGAGAGAGAGAAAAATTTCGCAATGTGCACGAGAGATCAAATATTATAATAACATGTTACAAAAAAAAGTAAATTAATCGGTATCGCGAAGTCTAAGTAGGATAGGTAGTTATTTATTACAGTAGCGTACAAATTTGTACAACTCGTACAACAGGAAAAGTGTGGATACCTTCACCTTTCAAATAAATCCTTGGAATATTTCCACCACTTCTGTATTTCAAAATTTTCTTAAATACTCAATAAATACTTAAATTTCAGTCCATGGAAACGAAAATTTAACAGGACTGTGAAATATCCAGGTATCTTAGGTAGTATTGACCTATAGGAAGAGATTCTACCACTTTCCTGCTTGAGATTCGGTCATGTTTTAAGAAAATAATACAGATACAACAATTCTACAGTTACCATAAGAAAGAAGGAGAGCTAAACAATCAATATTAATCAAGAAAATTAAAAAAAAACCTCATTTTTTTTTCTATGCCAGTTATCTTAGAAGTGTTTTAGGTAGTATTGACGTACAGGAAAAGATTCTACCACTTTCCTGCGTAAGATTCGGTCATGTGTTAAGAAAATAATACAGATACAACAATTCTACAGGTACCATAAGAAAGAAGGAGAGCTAAACTATCAATATGAATCGAAAAAAGTAAAAAAAAAATCGTTTTTTCTATTGCAAAATCATTGTACAAAAATATTAACATTTTCCATTATGAATATTTGCGAATGTTTTCAAGAAAAAAATTGTTCTGGCTCAATTTGGGCCATTATTGTCCATTATTTTTCTATTATCCTATCCCTATTATTATTATCCATTAGCTATTGTTTTCTTATTTATGTTATTACAAAAAATTTGGAGTGTTCATGTGGTACCACAAGACCCACATTTTCGCGATATTAGCGTAGTTGTAAGTGAATTATCAAAAAATTTGTTATTAATTTCTATTTTTTCCTTATTTTGCAAATTTCTATGCAACAGATTCATTTATCTACAGTTATAAAACGCCACTTTAAAGCTCGCTTCACGTTTTAAATGATGATCACTTACAACTTTTTATTGGATATAGACTTTTGCTATGGTAGGTGATAATAGCAAAAATTTGGATTTTTTGCACGTAATTGTTAATAAAAAGTAGTAAAATCTGTTCCTATGGGTCAATATTACCCCTAAAACATTTCTCAAATACCTGGATACTTTACAGTCCTAAACAGGGCCTTTTTTCTTCTTGCTTCCCTGGACTATTTGGCAAGCTTTTACCTTTGGCCACGTGAAATTTTAATAAAAGCTATCGATGGCTAGAAATTACATGAAATAACTAGTTCGAAACTAAACGAAAAAATTTGGCGGTCGTCTTCGTATCAATTCAAGAGCCAAGAACTCAAACTTTCAAAGAAAACATTAACATGCAAGAGATCCTTCGCCTGCGAGTAATTCCGCCAAGTATTTCGGACACAATGTAAACATTTTGCAGCAGAACTTGCCCAACCTTGCAGCAATTTGACGGCACGTTTCAAAACCATTACAAACGACAAGAGTTTGGTTTATCCTGCGCACTCGCTCGCCATAATCGGTAAATGGTAATTGAAACGCTGCACCAGCGCCTGACTTTTGTTCGAAAACTTTTGCTATTTTTGCTACGTAATAAATTATTGCATTTTCAGAGAATTAACAAATTTATGTTTCGTTATGCGCGCTTTTAATAACACACGTTTCCACTTGGGCAATTTAACGAGGTTATTACAAAACGGTCGCTGTCCATTGATAGTTATCGAAAATGAAATTTAAAGGATTGCAGAACAACGGGTTTATGATAAATGCGTGTGATTTATTTCGTTTATTTTTCAAGATGTAATATTATCCACTAAATTTTCTATTACGTTAATACCAAGATTTCGTGTACACGATCATCGTTATTTATTACAAGGATTTAAATACGACTCGAATAATAGTGAGCCGCTCCTTTAAAAACCACCTAAATTATAAATATTTCAGGACAAATCATGTAAAAATTAAACATACAACCTTTTTGCCTATTTAATAAGCCAATCTTCTAAACATATCGGAAAGTACACAAGCCATCCAATAACGTCCTATACCTACTTTCCATAAATTCCAATCAGCTGTACGTACCTGTTGCGACAAGATTAAAAGTAAAACCGTTGATGTGACTCACTTTTTAACGAACAGCCCCATTAGGTACCACAACATCCCGAGGAATGACGTCAGGTTGAAAACTTGCTCGCCCATACAATTAGAAATATTGAACCCGCCGATATGACCAAATTCGAACCCACACCAAAAGGACTATTTCGAGAGTCTGATTCACCCGAAGAACATGTTTTGTACGTGTTTACCCGGGAAAAGACGGTTTTTTAAAAATAGAAGCTTATGAGCACATGAAGCAATTGATCGCACGAAGTGGGAATTATTTAAGGGAAACTAAATGAAGTGCTTTTCCGTCATAATTAGTCTCGCAGGTGAAGCACGTGCCGTTTAATCACCAATTAAACCACATCAAATACACGCACTTAAGAGTAATTAGGCACTTTACTCCAAATTACTTCCTGTTGATGTAAATTCGTAACCAGAAACGGCTTTATTAAGTTTATTTAAAATTAATTAAAACACAAATCGTTACGATCGGTCTAGTAGAACAAGCAACAAGTTGTACGACAACATCGAGCATCAAATACGCTATTTAAACAATATTGTCTTCAGCAAACATGTAAATTACACGCTAATTTACATTGTTACGTAGCTCACCAATCACATCATGGCTATTTTCCGAAATTTTAATCAAGTGAGACCGTTGAAATGACTCATTTTTAACGTACATACGTTTAAAATCGTGACATCACACCAAAAACTTGCTGATCAGTTGAAAAACAAAGGGTGTGTCATTAAACTACTGCCTTAGTGGCAACCTGAGTACTTCTTAAATTATTTTTTGATATCATAAAACAGATTCCTTACGAAATTCCCTCCTCCATATCTTCGCAAACTAAATGGAAGGCGTCCACTACAATTTTACTTCGTAGCACTGAAGTTTAAATCTTATGAATCTCATCATAAGCAACCTTTCAACTCCGTAAATATCGAAAGAGGGGAAAACAATCTGACCCTACCGACGCCGGTCGGCCCTTACAAGTAATCAAGAGTGCCCGTCAGAAACAGTAAACAGACCAGCTTTTACATTCCGAAAATAAATCTTTTATGAATCATAAATGTCAACTGCGAAAAAGTATTGCGCTTGTATCAGTTCATCAATTTAGCCATCCCTGTGAGGAGAAATTACATGAAATGTACGAAAGTAATGAAGTGCCGGTCGACACAATTACCTCTATCGGTCAGCGGTCGTAAATTCTTTTTATGGTGTCTTAAATCGACTTTGAAAAGACTGGCAATATTAACCGACATGTAAAATGACGGTCATAATGTGCAATTCCAGAATAAAATTAAACAAATAATTTGAGGTCAAGTGGAAAGGTAGATTTACAGTCGTTTTAGAAGAAAATTACATTTTTAACTTTTTTCATTGCTAAATTCGGTCGTTTCGGCTTCATAACAGTGTCAAATCTGTCCAACACTTGTGAATAATATCGGTACTCTACCTTCTTCAAGGTAATCAAGAAATTCAAGAAGTCACGGACTTATCAAACTACCCTCGTATATAATAGAAATTGTGGAAACATTTCCAGAATTTTTTGAAAATTTTAAGTGATCAGCATCTTCCTAAATTACTTCATTGTGCCTACAGTACACATAGAAGCACCCAGGCACTTCAGGAAGGCACCAATTTGACCTTTAAGAAGAGCTTTTTACCAAAAAACGCAAAATTGAACCAACAATGACAGTGTTAGTTTATTTAAAGCAGTTGTAACGAATCAGGATCAGAATCACCAAATGTTATTCAACTGTTAAATATTTTTTGGATTCATATCCAGTGAGTAATAATTTGGGTTTTCTACATGAGTGCTACGGAGCGAGACGAAACAAAGGATGTTGAAGCGCAGACATGTCAATATGCACAACTAATTTTGCTTAACACTAAATGTAAATGAATTTTTAAGGAAGCTTGAGAAAATACCCATCGTTCATCCTATGCTGAAAATTGAATTACCAACCTTTGGAACAACATTCATTCCAGTTAATAACCCTTTTGCATAAGATTACTGCGAATGGTGTTTATGTAACATGACGTCAGTGATGTTGTTTCAAGCTAAGTCTAAATGCCATTACAATAATTAAACATATCAATGTACAGATTATTTATTTCAACAGTTAATTTGTTTGTATTTATCCGGTAAACAACTAAGTAATTTGTTTTTAAGCTTTACATTGGATTCTACTCCGGGCGTCAACATTAGATTAGATTACTGAATGCCACTAATTAGTCACATAATCTCTTTTTAACTGCAATTGAATAATTTAACGCCGAACTAGATCGAAACTTAATCATCTACGTCAAATTAAATCTATTTAAACGCAATTCGGTTCCTACGTCGTGAATGGTTAGGATTTTACTGCGAATTAGAAAAGTACATATGTAATAAAGTGGTTTGTTATTTAATTTATGATGTACTTGTTGTATCCGTATTGTGCAACATTAGTAATGTTTCGTGTAAAATAATTAAATTATTAGTGCTGTGAAATAACAACTAATGGCAATAGAAAATCGTTTCAAATGTTTGGGTTACATTTTAAATAACAAGTTGGATCGTGATATGAACTTGTTACAGTTTAATTATAAAAGTGATGTAATTGTAGTATAAATCGCCCGGATTCGATATGGCAGGTTATATTTTATTCTGCCCTTTCTATAGAAAAATGGGAGTTTTAGTCGGTTAATCGGCATAGCGCTAAACGACTTTAGACATTAGATGTTTATTGAGAAAAATTTGGATAATTGCCAAAATGTACCGTGATCAAAAAATATAATGGCTCGTACATTCGTTTTGTGTGTCAATGCGATTCTCCGGGACGTTACTTCCTAATTGATTTTACCGATGCACAAACACACCTATGAAAGGTGTACAGTTAGTTAACAGCCCACAATCCGTAATGTAATGCAACTTGAGAAAGAGATGTTAAGTGTACGCAACCGTGATGGTTTTGCAATAATTGTGAAGAAATGGCGGCGACTTTCTTATTAATCGGCCGTATTGCTTTCTCCGGGTCGTTGAACGGCCCCGGTCGAAGTCAAAAGCCCAGGAAAAAGCTACATCGTCGACGAGAAGGAGTTGTGCAATTTTCATCTGATAGATTCTTGAACCCTATGCATGAATAGGCGTTACGTGTTACTATCTTTCTCGATCTGGCTTTAAACTTTTCTACTTTACATAATTATTGTTGTCTTCATGTTTCGGAGAAACGCGCTCTTTGATTGATTGATGCAATCCTCGCGTTGCGTTCGGACGGGCTGAAACCTTTCTGCCACCGTTTCCCACGATAAAAAGTTAGACATTAAGCGGGTGTCGCAAGGCGGCAATTGCGAGTTGTCCAAACAAAAAATCCCTCTGCAGAATGTTGAAGCGCGGGCTTTTGGGAAATTACTCTGAAAAATAATGGCCCCGAATTTTTAAACAAAATGTAATTGCAGACACCTTTAGGTTTAATTTCTCATTATATGGAAGTTACGCGTTGAGCAGTAATTCAACAAAAATCGTCACGAGACGAGACGGAAGTAAATTTAATAGATCTGCTCTCTCTCTCTCTCTCTCTCTCTCTCTCTCTCTCTCTCTCTCTCTCTCTCTCTCTTTTCGTATGTGAGACACACCTCGGTTTCCCTTTCTCTTTCCAACCTTCCATCGAGTACTAGAAAATATCGTTCCCTAAAACTTTGTACCTTTCGTTTCAGAACTGAACTGAAGCTGGAATCCTTGGAAGACGCAGTCGTCCTAGACGAGCCGGACAGCGATTGGCTGCACGACAAAAGGGGATGTCCTGCTTACGTCAGCCCGGAAATTTTGAAAGTGGGCGCGCATTATTCCGGAAAAGCTGCCGACATGTGGAGCTTAGGAGTGATCCTCTACACGATGCTTGTCGGAAGGTGGGTGCACTTTTTACCCCTTAGCAAATTTTAAAGACCCCATCTTAAAATATTGATTTATCGTTTTCGATCTGTCATGCCTTGTTGGAGAGATCAATTGTGGTAGTTTCATGTGTGGACACCTAATGAATTATTTCTGGTTTCATGTCAAATAACTAAATGTATTAGAAAGTTTCACCGTGATGACCGCAAGACGTGTAAATACACTTGAAACATTATTTTGACCTTTAACTTGGCGAGAACGCCATTTTATTTCGCGAAAATTTCACGTACGAGTGTGCTAATTCTAGAGAGTAACTTTGGGTAGATAGTGTTTCAAGGGCGATGATCTGATAAAACGTTATCCTCACATATCTGTACATCGAGAGCTTTATTTATCTTTTGGTTTTTCTCGAGATGGCAGCCGGAGAGATTCATCATACGTTATTTACGGCATCAGGTGATGTGTTCGATTTTCGAACGTTTCGCTAATCTTCTGACACCTCGTATTACTTTCGGCAAAAATGCGCGAGGGATTAACGTTTAATTTTTATTCTTGGAATTATTGAAACAGAAATGCACTGAGAAATCCATGATTTTCCAGCTTGTAATGTCGAGAAAAGTATTCTTGACCGCCAAAACCAATTCCGCTCTTGTGGACAGACCCTAAAGCTGTGTTCGGTGCGAGTCCGCTAGGTGGCGCCTGAGATAAACCCCAGACTAGAGGAACTTACTTTTTGAAGACCTACTTTCCATAGATTCGATCCAGGAAATCCAGGCAGAGTCATCAATTTTCCAACACCCAAGACAAGTTCGTGTCATTTCTCATCTTGTCTTGTCCTTTGTCACTATTCAAAACACTGAATGTTCAAACACTGTTGAATATGTCAAACACTGAATATTCTAATTTATCTAAAAACTTGAATTCTGCATTATCTCAGATGTAGTGAACGTAGAAAGTGGAAAGTGTTTAAATTCTGGAGAAAGTAGTGAAAACCTAACTCTTATTGGCGTGCATGAAACCAATACAACGATCTGAATCTTTAATAAACACGCTTGTAGTTGGTCGAAATGATTGAGATTTCATATAATCAATGCATGAGCTTCGCGTAAACAATCTCGTACAGTATTTAATGTACAATATGAATCATTAATGGGGAAAAGAGTTTGAAATTCTTAAAAGTATCGCACCATAAGTTCCCTTTGAACCAAAGGAGGTCAAAAATGAAAAACACGCCATGACAGGTAAATTTGTTATACCGACTTATTTTTGTTACCATTTGATAACTTTTGCGCTGTTAATAAAGTAACCCCCTTTTCAAGCCGGGATGTTTTACATTTTGGTTGCCGCAGCCGGGGTTTTCCGATCCACCTGTGTTTCCATTCTCCCCGTTGCACCCCTTCGCGTATATGGACGGTGTAAAGATGCAAGTCGATCGTACGTTCCTTTCGATCGTCGGTTTTCACCTGCCCCACATCTCTTGACGGTAGCTGATGGCATGGGGGATAAAAGGAACGAAAACGCATCGGAAAAAAACAACAACGAGACCAGATAGTTTGGGCAGGTGCTCGACGTGAGCCGGTTCTCGAAGATTCGCTCTTTTCCTGCCCCGAAGTTAATTTTTCGATCATTAAGCGAGAAACATTTGCACACTCTCTTTCTCTCTCTCTCTATCGCTCTCGGGGGATACAGCAGAGGTTAGTAGAATTGGACGATGATATAATTAAACATTCAGTGAAACCTGTTTCGTCATTAAGTGTAAACCACAATCAGTCTAGTTATTGGCAAAGCTTCTGTCAAATTTCGTTTAGAAAAAATACGGCTTCTCAAAAATCTGTACTTAATACCATTAACGTAACACTTCGCTAATCCAGATGAGGTCATTGAATTGAACGTAACTACCTCGATACCTATCCACTTGACTGAAGAATCTTGAACTGTACGGTACAATCTTTTCCAATAGCGTTTCGTAATAGGTTGATAAGATGTCTATCTGATCTATAGAGAGTCGCGTAATCTGGAAGTCGTTATAAGAGCGGGATTTTTATACAGGTAATCCCGTTTTGTTTACTTTTATCGAAAGTTGAATTTCTCTTAAAGCGCGCTGCAATGTTGCTCAATTACCTTTCCTCATCATCTCTACATAAAGCAACGTCAAATAACAGTTACATCGAAAGATATTTCTACAACACTCGGGTGAATACAACGTACACTTTAGCTAAGGTTACAAATTTGCAATTTAATTGGGCTATTAATAGTATTCACGAGTGGATCTGTGATTATCAACAAGTTTCAATATCAGCGGTTTTATGTTTGTTTTCGGTAATTACTAAATAATTTATAAAGTTATTTATTTGCTAAGTGTGTATGTTAATGAAAAACAACAACAAATATTGTAAAAAGCGCACAACACACGGACATTCTAAAAATATAAAGTGATAACATCCGGTCGCTTTGACCAAAGCATTATTTCCTTCTTTATATAAAATGGTGACAGGCGACTAGTTGCAAAGTTTGTTAATAGTGAATACAGTAAAAAGAAATCTGACGTCAACGTTAAATTTTTAATTCGATGACGATATGAATTTATTAAGAACCGACATCGAATATTGGTTAATAAATTTTTTATACAATGTTGCTGTTTTAGTTGTTTTGAATGTTTCAATTTTGATGTGAAGTACACAGGCACCAATAACAGAAAAACTTGTAAGCATCGAACAGATTTTTTTCTGTGTATTTCTTGTCTCACAAATCAACAGTACTACACTTTTTCTTGTTATAGCACCATGGTTAGGTGGTTCAGTTCATGAAAAGCTGCTTCTCCTAAAGCTCCACGTATCTTTAATTTAGGCCAAATCTTTTTCTTCGAGTTTCGTGATGTACCGCTTTGCTTACAAAGTTGTAGTTGCTTAATTCTTGAACTTTTGATACTTCACAACAGTGAACTCTAATGTGATCCATTAATGTAAAGCTGTGGTCGCTTTTTGTTACGATTTGTGCAAAATCTGTGGATGATGAGGCAAAGACTAGATTCAGTATATCAATACACATAAAAATAGGAGGTCTTGTCACTTTTTTTGTATGTCAGTGTAATTTGCTTGTTTTAAGGACCAATCCAATTTCTGTTGCTTCTTTACAACAATAATATCTAAGACAGTGCAGCTGCCTACATTGTTTTCTAAGCCTTTTGCTTATATCTCTTACTCTTGATTACATGGAAATGATCTTTGGTTAAAATTTTGAAGACATTTCAGGTACATTCCCAGCAACTTTTGAAATTTCTTCTAAAATTTAGTTTCAAGTTTTTGCCATTGTCTTTTCCTTTATCTCTTTCTAAACCTGGTTAATTAAAATGTGGGATCTTTTATCGTTTCATAAAACATCAATTATCAACAATTCCTTAAACTGAAAAAGAATTTTTAGTCGCTTATGCATGCTATATGCATTTTTCTGCGTCTATCTATTTGTGTAGAACCCGTTTCGATTCCTCGCCTAAAACATTTTTGATGCCGCTGGTTTCCTTCGCACGCATTAAATATGTACGTGGAAGATCTACCTGTGGTTGTTTATGGGCAGGTGCAGATTTTTAAGGGTTTATCAGCATTCGTTTTTGAAATCCCTTTTTTTTCGAAAGGATGCCATTAATTAAGACAGGTGCTTCGCGTGTTTAGATTGTTTCGATTATACTTTATTTTGCCTTCGTGTATTAGAGATTAAAAAAGAAAGTTTGTAACACTTCATAAAAATCTTAAATCGTAATGAGGATGTATAAAATGAAACACTTTTTGTCTCTAATCGTGGTCCTTTGTACTTGGTATAAAATTGTTTTGTGTGACATATCCTGAAAAATTGCACTTTTTCTTTACAAAAGCTCCTTGCAATTCCATAAATATCCATTGAAAAAGAACCATATGGGCGTAAGAGAACACGTGTGTCCGACACGTGTGCTCATCTATAATACCTTTTCATCAACATAAAAGCCGTTTCCATAAACTTCTCACACGTGATAAGGTCATAACTTACTAATCGTGGATTACCTATTTTTTACTGCCGAACGTTTTGTAACGCCAAAAATTATATTCATGCAATGCTAATTATATCCGAAATAAATTAATCGGAATTTTACGAATTCTTTTATTGGCGCAACATTGATCTTTGAGTGTTTTTATCGCGAAGGTCAATCAATCGTGAAGAAATATTTATACGTACCTAAATTTGGTTGTTGATTGTGCTCGATGAGGTGTAAACAAGAAAGGAAATGCCTTGTATAGTTTAGACGGCTTTCTATCCCGTTTTAGAACGGTTCTTAGTTTTTTAATCAGCGGATATACAGGGTAGAGTAAATGTTCATCGAATCACAGCGTGGACATCGTATATAGGACATGCATCAGTCTTGCTTAGCGAATTTACGAGAGGTCTCGGTGTGATTGTGACTCGTTTTCACAAAACTATCTCACTATAATTGCATTTACCAGCTGAATATCGAAGAACTCTACGAAATGGCGAATTCGCATAGCGATGCCATTAATCCTATTTTTATCCTAATCGTCGTAGCATCAGGACAAAGTTATTATATTATTGTTTTATCCTGAGGCCTTAAGACGTGTGCAAATTTTTTAAACTACTCAGACGTCGTGAAGTCTGTGAAAACTACGTGGAAAAATTCCGTTACATACATGCATACAGGTCAAGCTAATAAAAGCGTGTTAAAAATATATCAAGGATTAACAAAAATCGGGCTTCTAAAACGCTCATCTGTTTGCCTTTAATCGAGTACAATTTCCTAACAAAAATGACATCAGCCGTAATACCTGGTGAGCTTGTAATTCAAGGCACCTACCCATTTTTGTATTAGGAGCCTACTTGAACTTAAATTTATTTGAATGACGTCGGTGGGAAAGGTCACAAGTAAGATACTTTTTATACAAATTGTTCGTTTACGCGATTAGTGTGACATCAGAAATTTAACAGGACCCTTCACTGATGCCAGGAGACAAGGTTTTTCTTTCCTACGATCTTTACTTTTCGAGATATGGACGATAGAATGGAGGGGATTTTCTTTTTTTGATAAAGCTCGATGTTTCGAAAACGGTTGTGCCTATCGACTTGAGAGCAACACCATAGTGCTTAGAATGGTCTATTTTACCTACCCTGTGATTTTCATGAGGAAATTCCAAAGTTCACATTTTCGGGCCGAAAAAACGGAAGGTTAACCCCTTGCGATTTTCTCCAAAATGGCTCGAAATTAGATTTTCGAAATTAGGGTGCCAATCGAAAGGGGATGCTTCCCTGATGCCAGGAGACAAGGCTTTTCTTTCCTACGACCTTTACTTTCCGAGATATGGACGGTAGAATGGAGGGGATTTTCTTTTTTGGATAAAGCTCGATATTTCGAAAACGGTTGTGCCTATCGATTTGAGATAAACGCCATAGTGCTTAGAATGGTCTATTTTACCTACCCTGTGAATTTCATGAGGAAATTCCAAAGTTCACATTTTCGGGCCGAAAAAACGGAAGGTAAACCCCTTGCGATTTTCTCCAAAATGGCTCGAAATTAGATTTTCGAAATTAGGGTGCCAATCGAAAGGGG
Source organism: Cryptocephalus primarius (assembly GCA_963576515.1). NCBI lineage: Eukaryota > Metazoa > Arthropoda > Insecta > Coleoptera > Chrysomelidae > Cryptocephalus > Cryptocephalus primarius. The sequence continues at coordinate 15,844,904 of OY754941.1, forward strand.
ATGCTTCCCTGATGCCAGCAAAAAAGGTTTTTCTTTCCTACGACCTTTACTTTTCGAGATATGGACGATATCACTGAATTCACTGAACACGTTTTTCATGATAAAGTTGTCAATATTGTTTTCTTATGTTGTGCCTTTTTGAAATTCCGTATGGCACAAAATCGGGAAACTATAGAGTATTTCCTGCTGATTGAACTCTTTATGAAATCCAGATTGAAAGTTAGATTCAATTTCGTTACTAATTTTAGGTATTTTTTTGAGATATTGGAAGTACTTTAGCCTCTCGCTCTGGTAACCTTTTCTTTTAACTTTTTAAAGGTTTGGCTGTAATAATAGCAACTCCGTTTTGGACTAAAAGACGCTATTAGTCGACAACACATCGTACCTTTAAGGCAGGAAACGTGATACGCACTCCCTGCAAAATCCTTCTTGTTCCAAATGATACGTCCGAAATAAGGCCAATCAAGGGAAAAAGGTTTCAGTAAAGCACGAAATTCACGTTCAGGCGATTCCATAAGATTTCGTGAAAAGCTGTCGCGCGTGTAATATAAACTCGCTGCTTCCGTGATTTTACGGCGGAAGCGAATCAATTATGCTGAAAATGGCAGGTCGGAGTCATGTACTGACGTAGAGAGTCTTCGCGATGACAGGGAAGATCCCCGAGATCCGATAAGAGAGACGTACACCTAATGGGCTGTAAAAACGGCAGAATTTTAACCCCTCTGCGATGCCGGCCCACGATAATTGCCAGCCACTTCCGTCTCTTGCGGGGACGATTTTGTCGTAAATGAACGTTACGATCGTACCTACACGGAATTTTTGTATTTCCCAAGCTATCATGCGTAACGGATGCAGCATATGTCGTTTTTTTCCTGCTTTCCGAATGGAATTAAGACGCACAGGTGAACCTCTTTTCTTTCATTCGCCACGAATGCAACAGTTGCCTTATTAATTCCTCTAAGGGGTAGAAGTAGAGTGGGAAGGGGCGTTATTATCGCCGGCCATATGGCGCAGTTTGCCTTTGTTGTTGGGGACCACGAAATTGATGTTCTTCGTAATAACTACCAAGATTCTCGGAGTGAAGCTTGCCAAAAGTGTTGAAAATTACAGGGAGAAACATGGAGGATTTTCTCCTTTAGAATATCCCTAACGCTTTACACAAAACACGTTCAGGTGCAATACAGCAAAATTGTATTAATAGGATCTTCCTTTGTCTGGTGAATCGTTCGAAATAAATCCCGTTACTTTCATAATAGCAACAAAAACTATGTTTAAGTGACCAGCCATTTTAGATCTCTGAGAATGTCCAAGCGGAAGTGATACCACGTTAACGAGTAACCTTAAAATCCCACAGATTCTCATGAATAAATATATGTTACGGTTTGTTAACGATATGAAACGTACTGAATACATATGCATATCTGAATTGCATTAAAGACGAGCTTAGTTTCCTGAATAGCGATGAAAAACGTGGCAACAAAATGCGACATTATTAATGAAACATTCTATCTCTGTCTAGGCCAGAAAAAATAATGACTACCCCCTATATGGTCTCATATGAGCTGCTACTAGGAAGCTTTAATAATAATTACAAATATTTGAGAAGGAAAGGAAGACGGAGGAAAAGAAACGTGAGGAACAAGAAGGAGGAAGAAAAAAAATTTGAATAAAAACTATAAAAAATTAAATCAAAGATTGGAAGTGCAGCTTAACGGATTAACACGAGAATTTGTTCATTAATTTGAATTAAATTTAATTTAATTTAGTATTTGTTAAGGTTGCGATCGTATTGTGCGCATTTTAATGAGTTTAGGCCTTGTACATGAGTTCACTTAGGAGGGGAGGGGAAGTTTTGTAGATTGCCACCTAAATGGCAATAAACAATTTCTTCATTATTTTTATAAATCAAATTCGCAGTGCAACAATGGAGCACCATTTGTTGCTTCATTTTCAGCTCGGCGCATTGCTGAAATCATTACTCAACACATTACCCCTTTACATTGGGTGCAAATTTCCTATCAAACCCGATCTGTTCTATCTAGGGAATTCGATGTTTTTAAATGATGTGGAGTATTAAGACTGGAATTCAAAAAAACAGCAAAGCAGGAAGCGATTGTAAAAGCTAATGACTCTGAAGGTCCGTAGAACTGTAAACAAAACAAAGGTGGAATGCCCTGGAGGATCGCCCAGTCTTTTGTGCACAGTTGGACATTAAAATGGCATCATAAAAGATGTAATTACCGAGGTAAAGCAGACATTAAAGGAGATATGGAATCAATTTAGGCTCGCATCTATCTAAAAGTAATAAGGAATGGACTATTAGAGTAAATTGACTTATATTACCCGAGATGTGAAAGATAACGCAATAGCATGCATTAGAGAGAGAAATGGCGACAATTAAATGAAACTCGCCGGTTACGACTAATTGATAACGACGTAGAGTTTCTATTGTTCGATGAAAATTAATCAGCGAAAGTGACAGTGATTATAATCCGAATGGCCTCGAGGACAAAAGTACTCATCGCCTACCATAAATCTAAGTGTCTATCTCTCATCAAGTTCACTGCACTTCCGTAGAAAACGTAGGAGAAATAGCAGAAGAAAGATTCACTGAACCATATCGCATGAGGAAGGAATTCCTTCGGCTTCACGCTCGGCTCGCCACAAAAAGTCGGCGTAATCAGAAGCACTGATTTTTTTCGTCGTAGCTTTTATTATATTTAGTCATGCTCCGCGGATCGCGTTCGGAGGTTTTATAATGGGGCCTTGAACTTTTTCCGACGTTTGGGTGGTTTGGCTCTGGAAACACGGAAAGGTACTCTCCTCCTCTCTACCTCTTGTTTGCACTTTCATTAACGTTTGAAACACTAGACGTGTTAGGGTAATTATTGCCTATTTAGGACGAGTACCGTGTTTGAAAAGGTAACGCGCGGTGTCGACGACCCATCAAATCTCTTAAATAGACTGGATAATTGTTTCAACAAATAATCTACGACATTTAAGTAGTAGTAGCAATGTACTTCAATAAAAACGTTATCTTCGTAGCTAAATTTCAATCTTTTGCAGCTATCACATTAGATTTCCTGTGCGAGATTATGGTGAATGCGCATCAAATTTCAGAATTCTTTTAGTTAACTTAATATCCATATATTGCCTCTTATAACTTGTATCCTACTAAAACTGTAGACAACTAATGACGTTTATTAGGAAAATATGACTCTAAACCTTGAAGCTTTGTATTCATTAATTCAATTAATTTCAACGTTACATCCCCTTAGAACTATCCCTTGTAGAGGGATCCTGCTCCAGATTTCTTAGAAAACGCCGATATTGATGAAACTTGGTAACCACGTTTTTCTTACCCCTTTCCTAAAAAATTATATATGATCTGTGCTCTTTGTGTGAAACGGGTGAAAACTACCCCTCATGACCAAAAGTTAGAAAAGCGTAGAGTGTAGCGTCGCTTACATTGAATTCATGTCGAGATATGTAAAATCAATATTCCTTCACGTTCTAACGACAATTTGTGTTTTATTACAATGTTGTATCCCCTAGAAAACACCCCAAAACAAATAGACGTCCTAGATATCGCGCGGTGTAACTAAAGAAAGAGCCCACACTTCTCACAGAAAGAATTTTGATTGTACCACTCACAATATGACATTATGGGCGTCACCTCTTTCATTGTACCATGGCTAGTACCCTGAGCGTCCCGTCTGTATAACCTGTGCGTATAATTCGATTCGAACAGGACTGCTTCTTGAATCACTTCGAGGTGCATCGACAATTTCAACTAAAGTTTAATTACTAAACGTACCCTATTCTTCCTTCCAGATATCCCTTCAACGATTCGGACCACGCGTCGCTCTTCGCGAAGATATCGAGGGGCCACTTCGTCGTCCCGGAGTGTCTGTCGTCGAGGGCGCGCTGCCTCATAAGGTCCCTGCTCAGACGGGAACCGTCCGAGCGGCTCACCTCAGAGGACATCCTCTATCATCCTTGGCTGGCCAAAGAGGATAGGGACTGGTCGGCGAGGGCGTGCGATCAGATGGTACCCGAATGCTCCTTCTACGATTAAAACGCCCCTCTCTTACCGCAGTTCCTTACTACTCGTTGATAGAAGAGTTAATTTGTTGTTAATATCGAAGGAGGATTTTTTTTGGAATAATGTGCAAATGTTGTGCTGTGTTTTTTAGCGTTTAAGTAAACGTCAACACTGTGATGTTATTGATTTTTCGGATTTTTGTTCCGCCTTTCTGGGTGGAACTGCGTAGATATCTGGCTGGTTTCGTGTTAGCAATATGGATATGGGAGAGTAGACGTTTGCAATCTTACTACCAAAAGATGGGCATGTTCACCTCAACAGACTGATTTATAATGTAAATTTAAACATATTTTTCTCGTAAAAACTATTTTAAAAGCGTGGCAACATTAATTTACCACCCAACCGTATTTGAATCAAAAATTATAACAATTAAAAAACCTCACTACAATTTAAATGTATTCATGCAACCACTTTCAATATATTTCAGATTAATGAACGTTATCACAGTAGGCCAATCAGAGTTTATAGCTGTGTTTCATACCTACTGCGTATTAGAACGTATCACTCTGTAGTGGTTCTGATCTGAAATGTACCAAATCTGACATTTTTGTTCCTTTTAAAACCCAATACTTTCTCACCATCCGAACACTAAACTGATGTCGGACCGATGAAACATTAGATCGGATTATCAAATAATTTGCTGGTTCGAGCTAATGAGTTTTGGATGGAACAGAAATGTAGTAAATTTAAAAGGCTGCAAATGTCCACCCTCAACCTAGATCGTTTCCCTCGAAGTGATTTTCGTTAGGATCTACACTCATCTGCCAAACTAGGAATGATGTTAAGTTTTTGAATTGAACGTAATATTACGTTTTTATCGAGTTTTCTTGTTTCGTTGTTTCGGAATCAATTTTAAATTAAGTTTGTGTTTTTGTTTGTTTAGAAGAGAAGGAAAATTATCTTTAAGTTCATATTTTGGCCCACACGTTATTTCATAAGACCCTCATTGCCATTTTTTTCGATTTAATTTATAGGTAGTTTGTACAAAAGATTTAAGTTTTCACTGGAAATCGTGATTGCTGATACTAATAAGAAAAATAAAATTTATTTTTATTTATGTGATCTCAGGTTTTCTTAGGAATCCTTAATTACTTGTTTATATGTTTCTTGAACTGATCATGTACCTAGAGCGAAAGTCGTATATTTTGTTTTTTTTTTTAATTTATAATGTTAACTTAGGTGATTACTATACTTGTAAATCATTGTACATATAGCTTCGTATATTTGAGGAAAAAATATCATCGGTGGTATATCTTGCTGTTGTTCATAATTAAAAAAGTTTTTTTACTAAAACTGAAGTTTTATTCTATTTCAACCCCAACGAAAGGTTTTACTATTATCCCGCTATGCTCCTAGAATATGTCTCTATTTCTATATCTGTCTGCTATTTGTTTCCATCTACCCAACATATTCAAACTGTATTGACCTTTATTTAACTGAGCTCCATCTAAATAGAAATATCCCTTGCATCTGCTCTAAATTGTCTTCCTATCCGTAAATATCCTCCGCTAATAGACTGATCTGTTTCCATGAGAAAATAATTGTTTTTCTGTTTTAATAACAGTCTTATATTTACCTTATCCTTTAAATTTAAAGTTCATCAGAAACATAAAAAAGAAATTATATAAAAAGCATATATTTATTTGCTATATCATCTCTGCTATAAATTAATTCTTTACACACATAATACTTTTTAAATTATTCGTAAATACATACATCAACAGTTTCGAAGTCAATTACTAAAATCCGTTTAAAAAGCATAAAATCTATAAATCGTATTGTTGTGTTTTACTCGTACTTATGAGACTATTACAAGTTTTTCGTTACTGTGCTATAATAAATAGAGCTACATTGAGGTAAGAATAAGTAATAAGTATTCAAATTTATAAAAGCTAGAAGCTATCACAAAAGCAAGTAGAACTTTCAGTATATAGTAGTAAAAATGGGGCGCTGCAAGAAAAGTGTAGTAAAATTCGAGTTAAAAAAGTGTGAAGTAAAATGAAAAAAGAAATACTTAACCTTTCATAACATTTCTTAGGCAAGAATGAAATCATGAACAAGCAAATAGTAGGAAATGGATAAGACTATGAAGAGAAACATTTTTAAGCATAAGAAATGGTAAGCAATCATCATCCTCCAGACTGGTTTATTATAAGTATAGGCACTATTTCAGTCACGTATCGCTAACAGACTTGAGGAAACATCAAGTGAAATTTTTAAAATCATGTATGGAATGTTTATTATCCGTAAGTGTGAGTACGAAATGCATCATAATAATTAATTTCTGTAATTTAGGCGGTAATAACCATTTCTGCCCTCTTTGGTCCTTTTTAAGAGCAAAATGCAACTTACAAATTTATTGAGCACGCGGAAGGAATAAAAACGATAAAAAATTATATATAGGATATAACACGGCTGCAGAACTACAGACATAAGTATAAAAATTGTGGCAAAATTTTAAGGTAGATTAAACCTCGCGATAAATTTAGAATGTGCTTTCATTAGAATTAAAAATAATTATCAAAAAATAAACATTTTTGACATTTCTTTGGTATATATTAATTTGTTTATTAAGTCTATTGGAATAAAATTTCACCTCGTCTAATATCAATTTATCTAACGTTTTCGGTAAGTAGCACCACATTTAATATAGTTTTGATGCCTTTAATAAGTCATTCTCAGTTTTATAAAAAAAAAAGGAAATTTATCACAAAATTCTTCTGAATAAAGGGTTTAATTCTGTCAACTAACCTTTGTCTCCTTTCAACGTTAATATATTTCATATAGTGCTTCTTAGACAAATTACATTGTTCTATTCAAAGCTCCAAACGACATGGCCTTTTCACCATCTATTTTACAAAGTGCAATAGGTAAATACTACCTACTTCATAAAAGACAAAGGAAAAACATAAGGACAATCCGGTTTTTGGTCGCCAAAGTTTTAGCCTGCAGTCCGTTTGGCTTCAAAAGGTAAACGATAGAGTATATCTTCAGAGTTACTTCAAAGAAATATCCTTCATTAATACTATTCTCCATGAGTAAATGGGCAGACTATGGAATAAACTTTTTGTGTGTCTTTTGTAAATGTATGTCATAATTTAAGAAATTAAGATGATTGTGACATTTGGGGCAAATTTATAAACGTCCCTATAGTAGCCCTGCACTAAAATGTTCCTAGAACTTATGACATCAACAAGCGATGTTACCACAAGTTTGGCCGATTTCCGACCATCTGAATTTTGACATGTAAATATCTTATAATTAGTGTTTTAATTTGTAGATTTTGGTAATTTCAGTTGGTTTTATCGAATAGCAGGAAGACAAGGGTTAATCAACTATGTATAGTACTGAAAAAACAATTATACAACATAAACTTGTCATTTTCTGATGTTTTCCTATAGATGTAGGTCAGTTAAGTGTGCCGCCTGTTATAAAACTGAGCATCAGATGGTCCTCCTCTAACTCTAAGGTTTTGTACGTATCATCTCAAATTTTGTACTCATGAAGCCCTTGCTACTATATTCCTTAAGACTAAGGCGCTTTCAGCGGATATAATTGGCAAAGCGTTCTCATAGTGAAACTGTATTAAATGACTTACACTGTTAAATACTCGATCTTTCGTTCTTACCACTCCTTCAGGATCGATGAGCAGCAAGTGTTTCTTGTTGTTATCCTGCATGCCTGAAAGCACGAACTGTTTCTCCATTGTGTTCGTCGATTCCCTTACCAGGAAGTCTCCGTCCTTTAGTAAAAGGCTCTCTGCTGTCGCTCGGCTTATGGGCCCGTGGAACCAGATCTCGCTCTCGAGTTGAGCGATGGGATCTCCGTCGCTCTTGTAAGTATGATGCGTGAAGGGCTGCATATCGAAAACATCTCTCTCTTGCACGATCGTGTCGTTTACGTAGTCGTGATGGGGTCCGTTTACTGGTATGTCGGCGTTCAAGTCTATGAGGTTCGGGGAGTGAACAGAAGGTAGTGTGGTAAACGGTGGGACGATGGCGGGTAGAGGGGGGACCGGCGGGGGTTCACACACGTCCGGTGGCACTTTCCCAGGTAGGTCGTTGTAGTAATCTTTGTCAGCGTCGCCCCCGTTGGAAGTCGAGGGGTTACCCAATGAAGTACCTGAAACGAAAAACAAATTAATTAACAAAACGGAACCTAAAATTTTTGTTTTGAAGGTCGTGATGGTCTAAATGTGAACAATTTTTTAATATATAAATGCACAACGCTTCATAACAACACCATATTAAACATATTACATGGCAAACATATACATGATCAACAGAATTAAAATATTATATCAAAAGCTATTGTTGACCGCCGAATTATTACATAGTGCATTGCCTCGTTGCACTCAAGACATACGAGTTATTAATAATTTTGCATGCAGCATTCATGATGTACGGATATAACTGGCAATTGGATATACATATGTATACAAGTGAATAGCTGTGAAAATGCTTTAAAAAAATTCCTTTCCTTGGCATATTTACCTTTATATTTAGCATATTTAATCTTTTTAGAAGAAATTAGAATTCCACGATATAACCGATTGAGATTACAAATATGCACCAACCTGAAATAACTATCCCCATAGGTAATACCATTCCAAGCATTGAATTATATGGAATGATTGTTGTTCAAAGTTCTCGCCTTTAGGCCAGAAGTAAAATATAAGAAAATTCATTTATAAGGAAAAAATCAAATCTTGTTTTGAATCCTTGTCGTAGTCGTACACACACCTTTTTCCTTATAAATGAATTTTGTTGAGAATTCAAGAATGTTTCATTTTGCTGGTTCAGAAAATAAATGTAGTTCATAATTGAAATTGAGGATGAAAAATATATTACCTAGGTATGCGATGGGGGACTTGTTAGTATACTGCTGAAACCTGAGCTCAAACGCCTGCCCGATGGTGGAAATGACGTCCTTTGCCAAGCCTCCGCCACATTCCAGCACATAACAGGCCCTCATATCGTTCTCGTCCTTGGCGATGTAACCGACGAAGTCCAATGTGTCGGCGTCGCCCCCGGAGGCGAACGATATCCTCGGCATCTCGTGGCAGGCGATCACTTGGTTCGTATCGAGCGAAGTTAACGATAGGCTCACGCTCGACACATTCAGGTTGACGTTGGTGCCGGCGAACTTGAGGTTCGGGACGTCGGCGATCGCCTTCGATATCTTCTTGTCGACCTTACGTTTCTTGTCGACGCTCTTCAGCCTGGATGTCTCGCAGACCCTATTTATGCACTCCTTGGCAACGCTCGAGCGCGTCTTGAAATCGAGCTGCTTCATCGAGACTTTCACCTCCAGGCAGCCGACGTACCTCACTGCGTAGGTGGCCCCCTGCTTCACAATCAGCTTGTCCGAGTGGATCCATCCGTAGGGGGGCTTCACGTTGAAGGCGGACATTTTCTCTTCCGTTTCGTTGTTCGCTAGTTCGGTCGAAGGTGAACTTAGAATGGCACGATCACATTATGGATAAATTTAAATTATTCATTACTGTTATAATGACGAATTCCGATAAACAACCTATGACCAACCCATTATTTACAAGTCAGAAAGTGACAGGGGTTGACAGAAGTGACAGATCGGGTGTGACTCAACCAATAGAAATTTATTTGGTCTGAGGATCTCATTGGTGCAAACCAGAACGTCCCGCGAACACCAACGGCTAAAAGTATACTTATTGGAAAATTTTCAGAATGGAATCGTGCTTGCATCGAAAACACAAGTGGTCTACATCGCAGTATACCCTGAAAATTAATCCCCACTTGTGTACTTTCCCTTAAAGTAACCCCTGACTAAGTTTTGTTTCTGTCTTCTGTATGATTGACACATGTAAATGGCATCTGACAGTTGTGATTACTCCATTCTCATATAAACAAAATTTTGGCAGTGGTTCCTGAATGCTCCAGTTTTTTATTTATTTAAATGTCAGGAAGTGTTAGTTTTGGACAAACGACGTTTGAAAAATGCGAAATTCTTAATTTCAAAATAGTAATTACGTAAGTGATCGTTAAAACCGGTAAAATGTAAGTATATCAGACGTTCTTAGCTTTGCAACACAAGCAACATTTTGAATAGTGAGAAAAATTCTACCGTTTGTCGTTTCTCTGTGTTTTCAAGATGAGCAGCGGCAGTCATTTCCAAAGTTCCGTTCAAAAGAACAGCAACGCGCCTTGCCGTTTAGGAGACATCGAAAATCTTCAGCAGTTATCAGAGAACCTTTCTGCCTTGTATTTAAATCAAGAGTACTCAGATGTAGTGCTGGTAGTCGAGGAACAGAAACTTAGTGCTCATAAGGTATGTTAAAATATGAATATACAATGTTCAGTATTAGATCCTTAATTTTTGTTTCCACTCACACTAGGTTCAGTCTAACTACCTAGGTGAAAGTTATGTGATGACTATTGGTCTTTAAAAGGGCAATATTAAATAACTATTTTTTACTTTCCCCCAGGTCCTTTAATCTTTACACATCTTTGAGGGCAGATAGATCAGATGTTTGTTCCTACCAACATGAAAACCGTTGCAAAATGATTACTTCCAATTAGTCAACTAAACCTTGTCGATCATCTCTTCAATTTCTACACCACAGGAGAACTGATTGATTGGAAATACCTATTCCGTAACTGTTTTCATGGTGTGTTAGAATAAACCAGCAAGCCAACACCATTTTCTAAATTGGGTATATCAAATGTCAGGTGAACTCTAACAGCATTTGTAATAATATATATATTAATGATTTGCTCATTGCTGTACATTTCCATAAACCTTACAAATATTATGATTTTTCATTTCATTAAGGACTTACTCGTTTGATTCTGAAGTTCCAATTAAATTTTATTTTAGGTAATTCTAGCTGCTCGTAGTGATTATTTCAGAGCTCTGTTTTACGGAGGACTTCGCGAGTCTAACCAGGCGGAAATTGTGCTGCCTGATGCTCCACTTAAGGCTTTCAAGGTTTTGCTCAAATACATTTACTCAGGTATACTAGACCCTCTCTTTCCAAATCACCACATTAAATCGTCCTCTTTTCAGGGCATATGTTTCTGTCTACATTAAAGGAGGATGTAATCTTGGACACTTTAGGTCTAGCTCATCAATATGGCTTTCAAGAACTCGAAACTGCCATATCGGATATACTAAAGCAGTTATTGGCATTGAGGAATGTCTGTGCGGTTTTGGATACTGCCAGGCTTTATGGGTTGACGAAACTTGTGGGCGTTTGTCATGCGTTTTTAGATAAACACGCTTCCGAAGCTTTAACCCATGAATCATTTCTGCAACTCTCCCAGGTATAGACAAAACTTTAAAGACATTTAACTCAATTTTATAAGTGTATTGTAGTTGCAAACAAACCTTTCCCCTTTGGTCTCAAATCTAGACTTTACTTCACTTAAATTAACGAACATTTTTCTAATTAATATTCACTTATAATCTACAATTTTCCAATTTTAGGCGTCTCTAGTGGAGCTCTTGCAACGAGACTCGTTCTTCGCCCCTGAAGTGGAAATATTTCGAGGGGTGTGCAATTGGTGCAAGGCGAATGATGACAAAGACGATCTCGTCATGAAGTGTGTGAGATTACCATTGATGAGCGTTGCAGATTTATTGTCTGTAGTAAGACCAGCAGCACTTGTTAAACCTGACTCACTTCTCGATGCTATTGATGAAAGGACTAATACTCGGTTGAGTAATTTGCCTCACCGTGGGCAATTGAGTAAGTTGCATTGCTGTTACAAATAGATCATGATTGATGTGGTAAAATACTTTGGCAACATAGTATCAAGTCGAATATATCAGTGGTACATGTAATAAGGGCTATGTTTAGATTGTTATTTAAATGTAACGAACTTCTAAAAGTTCCTATTGCTTTTGAAATAATTTACAATAAATTGCCATCAAAAAACACTTTTATAGAGTATGCTATATGCTATAAGTGGATAAATAAAAATTGTTGCTTGTTTCAAATTAACTGATTAGCTAATCCATTAAATGAAATGCATTACTTAAACTAATATCTTTTAGTCATTGATGAAAACATGGCAAGCCCAAGGCGAGGTTCCAAAGTGGTCTCAGGTGAATTAACGGAGTATTTGCTCGATGGCGATTATTTCAGCTACGATATGGAAAAAGGTTATACAAGGCATGCTATAAGTGGGCCAGGAGATCATGGCATCATCATAAAATTGGGAGTTCCTTCCATTATCAATCATATCAGGATGCTACTATGGGATAGAGATATCAGGTCTGCACAGTTCTCTATAATACTATGTCCTTTTTACTCTTCTTTACATTCTTTTATAGATCTTATTCATATTATATCGAGGTTTCCATGGAGCAGAAAGACTGGGTGCGTGTGGTAGATTATAGTCGCCACAGTTGTAGATCATGGCAACATTTGTATTTTGAAAACCGAGTTGTGCAGTACATTAAAGTCGTGGGGACTCATAACACTGTGAATAAGGTAATCATTTTGTTTGACCTAGTTTTAAATTGAATTTAGGTTTAATTACGCTTTTCTCCATGATTTACTTTAATCTCGTTTAAGGTATTCCACTTGGTATCATTTGAAGCATCATGTAAACTCAGGATACCGAAACTAGTCAATGATATTATATGTCCTAATTATAATGTTGCGACTCTCGACAAGAGTGCTATAGTTATTGAAGGAGTCAGGTATAAATTTTACCATAGCAATATTTAATGGCAAATCTAAAGAATTTCCATAATGATATAAATGAAAACTTCTGTTAAAACATGTATTTGTTTTTTAGTCGAGCTCGTAATGCTTTACTTAATGGTGATACGAAAAGATACGATTGGGATTCAGGGTATACGTGCCATCAACTTGGATCAGGATCGATTCTAATACAATTAGGTATAAAACATTTTCAATTGTTAAATGAAGTGACTTTGTTCGAATAATTAATGTTATGTATTCATGAAAAGCTACATAGTCTATGAACTTTATCATATTTAAATAGAATAATGTTGAAAAACTTTTTGATAGGTCAACCATACATGATCTCAAGTCTACGACTTCTACTGTGGGATTGCGACGATCGAAGCTACAGCTACTATATTGAGTCATCTGTAAATGTATGGGAGTGGGAAATGGTCGTGGATAATACGAGGGAGAACTGTAAATCTTGGCAGGTGATCCGTTTTCCGCCAAGGCCTGTGGTTTTCATTCGAATTGTAGGAACTCGCAATACTGCTAATGAGGTGATGTTGCTTATTATTCCAGGAATAAGTTAAGAACTGCAGGAAATGTCCATATCGACCATTTACGTTAGGTGCATTATATAACAATATAGTAACAACTGAAAAGATTACTCCATAAGGTTGATGGTTTGTTTGATTTTAAATCATAGAAAATTTTAACTCTTAACCATAAAAATATTCGGTTTCTCAGGTATTCCATTGTGTGCACTTTGAGTGCCCTTCTCTGGAAGACACGGATGTAACGAATCAATCCTCTCCTGCATCTTCGAAGTCCCCTAAACGAAGTCGTGAGGTTACCGAAACGGAAACCACAGTTCAACCGACGGAAACTGCGACGGAAGCAGAAGAAGTGCCATTTTTCGATGATATTCCGGATTGATGAATATACTTCATAGAAAAAATTATGTATGTTTTCTATTGTTGTATTTTTTATACCTACTCACACAGCAAAGAAATTAGGAGGAACGTAGAAAGGTTTCACTTGAAACATAAAAATCAAAGACTTTAAATAAGGAATCGTGGAGAGTTTTTGAGAGGTGAAAATGTCTGTTAGGAGGTTTCAGGAAAAATTTGGTTATTTTTATGTTTTTATATGTATCATAAGTTATTTTTTTAAGTCGAAGCTTTTGAAACGTTTTAGCTCACGATTCACTGTTTAAGGGTTTCGTTTTTATCTTCCAAATGAAACTTTTTTGGAATATTCTTACTTTGTTTACTCTGTGGGTATGTATTCCGATTTTAGAGAAGTTTATACCTGTTTTTTTGTTAACACGTTGTTTTGTAAATTGTTTTTAGGGTATTTTAGGTAGTACAAAACCTCATCATAGTATGTGTGATGATAAAATTGTTTCTTTGTATTGCTGTGGTGATTAATGAGACAAAATCTTCAGTGAAAACAGTTTTGGTGTTGCGGGTATTGTGTAGTTATAAAAAAATTAATTCCTGATTTTTTTCTAGTGAATATTCTCTATTTTTATAAGGGTTAAGTAGTGTAAAATTTTATAGATTAATACATAATTCACCTAAGACCTATCAGTTATACTCGATTAACATTTTATTAGACAAATTTTTGTTTCCTTGTTACTTTGATGAATTACCTCATTAGATTTGATTTTGTTGAAATAAATAAACTATAATGACGTTGAAGAAACCAGTAATGCTTTTCAAGAAAACTATTGTTAAAATATTGAATAAGTGTAAAGTAGATGTAAATTTTGTAAAGATCTATGGGCGTCCATTAATTTGTATCCATATCTGTAGTTGTAATAATTTAAATTTTGTTGATTTTTTTGAAGTTAATAAAATTCTATGAATATTACATATAGCTATAGTGTTATATTCTCCTTTTGCCACAGTACGGTTATTGTATCCCTATAATCAGCACAGTAACTTCATCTGAATCCAATTGAATAACAGTCAAAGGTCACACAGGGTATTTTATAACATTGCTTGGTATTGGTAAGGCCTTGGTGATATTAAAGAGGATGAAACTTTGAATAAGAAGTATAGATTCTGCCACGAGAGCAATTTATTATTTCTTAATTTTTTCAGCCTTTACTCGCAGTACATTTGGAATAACTTCAGAACACTGAAACAAAGTTTGATGGCTGTCTTCCATGAGGGTATGCAGTTAAAGCCTGTGCCTACCAACAACCTTATATTGATTAGGTACATTGTTACTTCAATAAAAGCGAACGGTGGTCTCCTATATTCAGCACCAGAACAAAGACGCTCAAAATAAAACGAAACTTTACCAAGAGTGCATTGACTGAATAATCAAAAAAAAAATCGACGGTATAAAATGTGCACCAAAGGAAAGTGCGCTCACATACTCATGCTATTATTGAATTTTACACCTCTCGAGTTAACAAAATAAATATCACGCTACATACACGTGTTCCTCGCTTGTAAACAACACTACTACATATACGTAGGGGAACGAGGCCACCAGCAGATAGTTCGTTCAGTCTTTGTGTGCGCTCATCAGGAATACCTCATACAGAGTATATACAGTTCTTTTGAACTATTATTTACTGGAATAAATTGCAATTTAATGTGATAAGATGATTGCGACAGAATCCTCTTGTGCTTTTGATGGGTGAGTACAATATTTTTTTTGGAATCATGTCTTACAAGTTGTGTGGGGTGCTAGAAAGCTGGAATATCATGGCTGTAATGCAGTAATTGTAGTTGTCTGCGGTAGATTCACTAAGCACTTGTTACTGAACGGAAATCAATAGATTTCCCTTTCAAGCGAATTGTTTATAAGTGACTGTGTTACCTCTCTTGAATCTTGTAACATTTTTGTAACACTTTTACAGTATTACTTTTGTGGGATCATGCGGTTTTGTGTATATTTCCTGTGTTACAACGACACACGTCTTTCAGATAACTCGCCTAATGTATAATTGTACAAAATTACTAGAACAAATAATGCTTCATGGTTACCTACTATTTTTTCCGTAGTTGTTTCATAAGATTCTCATAAGTCTCTAAGTAAGTGAAACATTTATTATCAGGAAACCTTTGAAACACTTATTTGATTCAATACACATCTCCCACTTAAAAAAATCACGCAGGAAGATGTGATAACTAATATAGGCGATAATGGGCTTAAAGTAAACATTATTTAAAAAAAAAAATTATCTTGATCTAATGATAAAATACCAGAATGAACTTTTTGTTTGCACGTGTTGAAATATTTCGAAAAAAATTGTATCTTAACTAATACGGTCAGCTAAATCTGTTACTGGTATAATACAATGGAAATTGACCGAGTTACTTATTGGAATATGCTGAGGCATGTAACAAGTGTCTTATTGAAAAAAGTAAAAAATTGCAAATGTTCGAAGTCCTTTTATTGTTATACCAATTATTTTTTTAGGTTGTCATTTAATTAAACAAAGATAAGATGTTCTTCTTATCACTTCGTTCCTATTTTTAGGCTTTTTAATGGCATCATATTTAAAAGCTACTGTTGACACTAAATCTAAGCCTCCTAAGCTTGAGGGCATTATCTAAAAAATGTGAGGTTTACTTATTCCGCAATGTACAATGGTAGATTCCTAGTGGAAGTCTCTCGAATTGTTTTGGGATTAATTTAAACAAAAATAACTTTTATCTAAAACGCATTTAATTAAAAACTTTCCCATTAGAACCACGCTCAACTTTCTGATGAGTTGTATTTTTAAATTTTGTAGGTTTTGGCGCAACCTGTTTCCCGAATCAAAACGATTTTCTATTTTTAATCGATACAAAGTCCAATTTGGAGTATTCTCATGTAAATCAGTAGACTTTGGCGGCAGCGTGTCCGTTCTGATTCATTTAAATATTGATTTCCTTTAGATTTTGACTTCGCCTCGAATGAAAACGGACTTTTAGGAAATTCATTAATATTTGTATTTGCGCCATTGAGATTTAACAAAATATTACACAAATGAAGAATGTCAGAGTATAAAACGTGCAAGAAATTGCATCTAAAGTTCTGGGTAAAAAGTAAAAGTTCAGGAAAAGGAATGGATTCAAAAATAATCAGAGTAAGTAAAAGAAGCAGTGAAAGGAAAACTAAATCTTGCAAACAATATCTAAAGAATCCTACAGAAAGTAATCATGAAATAACTATCAAGGAAACGAAACGAAAAGACCTGTGACGTACAGTAATGAAAATAGAAAATGTGAAATGCCTTTTTGATGATTTTCGAGTAAAAACATTGCAAAAGAATATTTCCAGTATTTGATATTCGATATTGTGGAAAATTTCTCTGGAACTTTCACTTCTAATAGGGTAGATAAAGTAGTTGGATAATCAATTATAGGCAGATCTTAATCTGAAGTTTAATTTGAAAGTTGTTTCTATGTGGACTCACTTTTAATCCATTAGCAGATGTATACACCGCACGGAATTTCCACGTGAATTTATTTAAAGATTAAGTTGGTAGCCTTACAACTGCTAACGACAGCTACCAGGACTTAATAATTGTTTACAATTCGCTCAAAACAATTAACAAACTTATCTTAACTTATTTGGATGTGGATTATGAGTTATTGCTGTTGATTGTCTTGATTGAAGAGCTAAAATTATTTTTGAGTTGGAAAGCTGATGGTATTAATTCACTCCTCACACGCATGTTGAAGTAGTGATAGTCAAATGTGCGCACGTGTAAGATTATTGATCCAAGCTTATCATTTTCTAATATCTGTCATAATAAGTTACAGTTTTTTCAGCAAATTTATCTCTCTAATCAATTTTCGTTTCACACTTAAAAATGTACCAATTTTCCAAAATTATATGTATAAAAATGACAAGGATAAAATTATTTTTGCAAATACGTATGGAGTGTTTAATTTTCTTATCGGGGTCTGTTATTCGGGACACTTCAATACGTAATGAACCTAATGATTTAGATCAACATAGGTGAGATATCTAATTGACCTCTTCACTATTTTTAACTGGATAGATTAATTCGATGGAATGCTTTTGGGGGAATTAACTTATGGCGACCCGCGAGGATACGGGGTTGGCAACGGTGCCAAATCCAAAGGAATTCTTATTATTATTATAATAATTATTATAGGAATTATTCTTATTTCATATGGTATTTTAGACCTACTTGTATTGGAAGAAAAATCCAGTTTCCCACACGAAATGCCCAGAAAATTCCTAGCTTGAATGAACCGTCATTATATGACTGTACCAAAACATTTTGAAGTGGGGATTTTTTTCAAAAAAAAAGCTATTATTAGACTATCCGATCCAAAAAACTAGAAATCTCTATAATGGAACTTCTTTAATATATTCAATTTTTTCACAACTTTGTCGACCTTCATTTTGCAACACTTGTACATCAATATTTTCAAAAAGGCGCAACATTTATACTAGAAACTAACAGTTGCCATAAGTCAAACTAGCGTTTTAGAACTGTTCTGATTACATTTTGAAAATTTTCTAAAAATTCAATACATAATGCGATCACTGCTAAATTAAAACAGGGACAGTACTCTCTTGAGGGTGAAAAAGAACGGTTTCACTGATTTTCGTTGAATTCTCCGAACAGTAATTTGATCTAATGCTCAGTTTCTAAGGGGTTGTGCTTTATTACAATTTCTTCACATTACTTATATAAAGTAAAAACGTTTAGCGTCGTTTATGACCTACTTATCACGATCTCCTGTCTCTGACTCTCGAGTCGTAAAAATCAAATAATGTTTCGACAAGTTTTAAAACTGCAAGATTGAATAATGCTAAGTGAAATCTCCCAGTATCAAGTATTATTAGAAAAAAAAATTTAGTTATGTATGAAGTATGAATAGTGTATTATAGCCAGGTATGAAGTGAGGGATTTTTTTTGAAAAACGTGATATATTTCATTGAAAACTTTCAAAGCAAATAAGCGTTTCCATGATGGTGAAACAAAGGAAGAAATCTTTATCGGTGAAGGAGTAGCTACCTATACATTATATTTTTTAATAGAGTTTGACTTGTTTGGTCGTCCTGTAAGGTAGTTGACGTAATGAGACAATATTTCTCTTCATTGGCAAATAAAGCGTTGCAACATTCGCAGGCGCGTTTCTACAGAACTTAATTTAATCGTCAATTTACAACCGACGGACATGGAATTAATACCCATTTACTCGACGGCCGTAAAATTATGTCATAACATGACTGCAAGTCAATTGAGCGCTTGACGTTCGCTTTCCTTTCAAAAGCGCACGTGTCGGGATAAAACACGTCTAGGTATCCCGAATTATTTCGGGTGTACGTGCATGTGTCGACGATCCTTCGCCAGGATATTCCCTTCGTTATCGCCGGCAACGCCGTCGTCGGGCTAGGATTTTTTGATTAGTCCTGTGCGGCCGCGTGTGACTGACTGATGGTTTGAGGTCGCCAACGCGTATTTCGGGTTTCTGCAGCAGCAAAAGGCGCCCAGAGAAGGGCTGTAAGGGAACTGGTTTCTCCCCGTTAAAGGTGCGTAACCCTTCTCGACGAAGGGTCGAAGGTACGGGCAGTGCGGTTATGTCCTTGGTCGTATCCTTGCGATATCCTTGAAATGGCCGAGAAGTGCTCTGTCGCTCCCAAGCAAGCCTACTGGTAAAGAATGTGCATGTTTCCGTGTAGTTATAGTAGTGTGTGCTTTTAGCTAGAACAAAGATATGTAGGGATTCCCTTGGTGTATGTGTGAACGAATTGCTTTGTTCATTTAGCTAACTGCGGTATACATTTCACTGTGCTTCTAGTAGAAGCTTAAATTACTGTAATAAAACCCACTGTTCTTGTTAAAGCAGTATTACTAAATACCGTAATAAATTACACCAAAAAACACCCACATACGTCGTATTGAATTTTTGCGTGATACATTGCGAAACGACGCAAAGGACAACAGAAGGTCATCTCGACTCTATTAAGGATCACTTTCCCCGTAAAGTTCAAACGTATTCGGTGCATTGACATAAAATAGCTTTTAGTGGCGTAAGGGTGGAGCCTTATTTATGTCATGCACTAGAGAGTACATACCGATTTTTTAATCCCGAGGATATAAAATGATCACATGTAGTAGTTCACAGCGCTATTGGAAATTTTGAGTTACTTTACAAAAAAGGTACAAAACTGTAATAACCAGTTTTTTTGGTTAATAAAATTCCTGATAATCGACGGTCGTTCAATCATAAATCATCCTAGTCCTCATTTTGTGTGCCACTTATATTGGAATGTGATTTGGAATAGAAGAAATAAACTACTGAACAGGTTATCTGATGTATCATCTTTCGAAATTAATGGAATCTACACGATTAGAGATATTTAGTTGCCACTTGTAACGAATTGGAAATTCAGATCTTTTAAATAGCTACAACGAATATTATTTTATCGGAATTCTTGTCGGGCACGTGTTTGATTATATAATAACGTTAGCATGATTAGGAACGAGAATGGACACTTCTGAATTAAAACGTTACAAATAATCTCAAGATTTAACATAATACCTGCCGTGACCTGTCGCGGCTTAGCTCGCTCACCTAGTACAATAGCTTCCCATTTATTTTGAGACATGATAGTTAAAAAGTAAGTCAAATCTCTATCACATAGTTTGCATAAACCTTCCAGATTCGTTTTTGAGGCACTTTTGTATCTGCCATTGTGATTAATCGGTCCGTTTATGGTACGAACGCACATCGTACGTCATTTCTATTCCCTTAACAAAAATAAAAATTTCTTTTCGCGTTTGCAGGGAAAGCACGATGAACAAGCTTTGCCGCCAGGTATCCATCGAGTCCCCGGGCTCGGTCTACAAGGACTGCGTGTTCAACTTCGAGGTGCCGGTGCCTGACGTGCCCCCGCACGGCGCCAGGATACGCGTCGTCTGCGCAGGGGCCTGCTACAGGATGCGCAACCGCTCCCAGTCCGTCTCCAGCCAGTCCTCGGTATCCAGTATCCAGTCCGTCGAGGATTCCACCTATGCTCCCATACCGGCCCACCACGGCGTCCTGGATGGGGCCCTTTTCCCAGGATATGAAGTACGTTATGTCAATTTGGATGCATCCTAAAAAGAAATGAGTAGTTATTAAGGCATAGGCCTGTCATAGGCCTAGGTACTGTTTTGTACCTAGGAAATGGAAATTTATTCAATACTTCCCTAATAGCTGGAAGCCTTAAACTTGGCATGCCTATAGATTAGGCTCCGTAATGGTTCAAAAAGTACTGTAACTCTGGATTTTCCATTCTGAGATAGTGAAAAATAGGGGTGAAATTTATTTGAGACAGTCCGCATAACTATATGCTGTAAACTTGACACAGTTATAGGTTGGGCAATGAGATCATTTTGAAAACCACCAAAATTTCGAATTCGTGTCACCGAGGAGGTGAAAAATAGTGGTAAAATTGATTTAACGTACCTGAATAGCTGGAAGCTGGAAGTGGACTAACGTTCCACTACATTTTTACTCTTAAATAGATTTCGTCAAAAGGGAAATTCAGAGTTATAGTATTTTCCTGAAGCCTTTCTGTCTAGGCTGGAAGCGTGCCAAGTGTAAAGTTTCTAGCTATTCGAGTGCTGTGAGAGTATTTCGAGTACTTTTGAGAGGGAATTGTGGGGAACGAGAACAATGGTACATGTATTATACTTGTACTATACATGTACTTGCATTATAAATGCAATATAGGAGCTCTGACAAGGTCTCCAGGACCCTACGCATTTAGAATTTACCATTGTGCTGAGCTCCTCAGGAACGGACGATTTCCAGGTGGCCGGCGTGATCGACGAGCTGGGCTCCGAGGTCGCCTCCGAGGAGTTCTCCGTCGGCAAGCGGGTCGTCCTCTACCCGTACGACGGCATCCCGCACGGGTACGCGGAGTACGTCGTCGTGCCGGACATGTCGTACCTGGTGCCCGTGCCGGACAACCTGGCGCTCGGCGTCGCCGCGATGCTGCCGACGGGCGCGCTCCTCGCGAAGAGCGCCGTCATCACGGCCCAGACGTACGTCCAGGAGCTGCTGAAGGACCGCGCCGCTGACCATATAGTTCGACTGCTGATCGTCGGCACCGGGGGGTTGGCCCTCTGGGCCGTCAGGATCGCTCAGCACCACTTCAAGGCGCCGGAGTTCAGGGACAGGGTGAAGATCACCGTCGCCGTGCTCAAGGACGCCGCCTTCACTTGGGTCGCCGCCGAACTCAAAGGGTGAGTCTAATTTAAGAACACACGATGCTATCCTTATGCAGATTATAGTATATACTCGAGCCCTATTTAACTGATAAAAATTATGCAGAGCTATAAAAGTTTCCAGGACATGAAACACTAGATAATTGCAATAAATACTACGGGTGGTGTCGAGGGGTAAAGGATTATTACTATTACAGGGAGGTAGTTTATAAAGTAATATCTTTAGAAACGTGTTTGATATATCTGTTTTGCATTGATTCTCTACATCTGAATTGGCATAATTCAAGGCCTGGCTGGTTTTTATGAACTAAATATTTCTTGCTTACACATTAAAAGGGCGAATTGTATCGTCTGGCATACATATGTGATCACTTCAATCCGTTCATAAACATCTCAATCTATATCTCTATCTAAATAAAAAATTGATATTGCTTTATAAATCCATATCAATTTTATTACGATATTAGAAATCATCCCAACATGCATAAATATCCTTTTGTTTTAAATAATCATGAACACAAATCCACCTCGCAACAAATATGACTTCAGATAAGCTTCCTCATCGATATCAAATCATCTGAATCCACAAGTTCAACAATCAATAGCCTAGATTCAAAAATATTTTCCACGTGGAGCGTCTATTTAAAGCTGTTCCCAAGGTTTCAAGATGTTCCCATTCTTTCTCATATTTTTTGATAAACGACTGATGTCAATCCTGAGATAAATTGAAGTACCTACATGCGATCAGATTCATCGACTACATAGAATTAAATATGCACCAGTATCACTTTAATCTGTTCGATAAAATGGTAAACAACACGCGCTGAATAATAAAACACTCATCTTCGAATGTACGAGTTGTCCTTGTGCATTAATTCAAACTCTAACACTATTGTTTGTTTTAAGCTTGTATCTATAGGTGAATTGGGGTAAACATATTTTCTATGAAAGGTTGTTTTTCTCGGTGGTGCGCAGGAAGTAAATAATGTAGTTGAAACGTAAACAAATAGTAAAAAAGATTATTTGTTGTACTCATTAGGTTACCTAATTACGCAAAAACGAATAACGCAAATAATTCTATATTTCTGGAAAATTTTAACTTCAAATACAATATTGCGTACTGAGATTTGGCACGTGTCACTACAAAAACAAAAACTGATTTCCGTTTATTACTATTTTTGAGTTATGGTAATAATTGTTTAATTCCTAGTGACCATTTCCTGGATCTAAACTTCTATTAAAATTTACACTACATCAGTTAGTGTAGTTTTTTTGGACTAAAATTGATTAACTTTTTCAGGGTGAATATTGTGCAATGGAGCGAAGATCTCTACGAAAAACAGCTAATTGAAAGAACAAAGGACGCTTGCAGCGGTTTAGTAGATATCGTCATTAACTTCGGCACCACATCAAGGTCTCTTCACAGATCACTTCAGTGCTTGAATCCTGTAAGTATAATTAGTAATATCAATTAGTAGAGCATAGCACAAATATGAAACAAAGTGGAACTTAAATTACACTTTAAATTAATATAACTTTTGGAACTCAAGTTCAAATAATTGACCTGTTCACTCTGTTCACAGCGTCATTTGCTTAGAATTACTTTAATGGAAGTCCTCTAGGTACTTACTTTGGGGCAGCCAATTTTTATCTTCATCCACAAAAAGACACCCAACCATATACTAGGTGGCAGCACTTTAGGCACCCATGACATTCATGCTAGCAGATTGGAGGCATGACTTGCTATAGATTTACAGGCGTATGGCCGACTTTTGGCTATCTGGGAAAAATAAACCATCAAATTTCACAAGATCAGAGGAACGAGAAATAAAAACAATACATATATTGAGGACTAGTTTAGTTGTCGACATGGGGTAAATGCCTGAGAAATCCAGCCTAGTAGTATAATGGAAGAAGAGATTGTGTCAATGGTGTTAGTTGTGTCAGTGGCTTGAACGATGTTTTTAGCATCAACTTCCTTTGGAAATATGTGAAACTACAGCTATTCTTTAAATTTCAAACACCAGTCATTTCCCCCTCAGTGTAACCGTCAGAGGACTAAAATCTCCGTTATTTCCAGGGTGGAATAGTCCTGGTGAACGAGGAGGTGGCCGAGCGGCTGCTGCCGAAGTTCTCGAAGCTGATCCACGAGAGGCACCAGCACATCGAGCCGATCGCCTACGGTACAGTCGAGCAGCTCGCGCAGCTCGTCGAGGACGTCGCCAACCACGAGATAAAGGCCCCTCCGCACACGGAGTTCTCCGCCGACGAGGCCTCCAACGTCATACAGAAGCTGTGCCAGTCGCAGATCTCCGGCAGGGCGATACTGCGGTTCAACGATATCCAGTAGACGGGCCGCGAGCCGCCTCCCGCGGATCTGCTCTCCGGTCCGCCCCCTCCGAGAGGCTTTCGGGGGGCGGAAGCGCGCAACGGGGCCGCGGAGATGTCCTCCGGGTCCATTTGGAAAGATTGATCTTTTTCTACCAAATATATATGTGTGATTCTGGTTACTAATTTAAAGATGCATTTACTAATAAGTATTAAGAGTAGGTTTTATTTTATTTTAGTTAGTTTTTTTATATAAGCACGTTATTTTGTACCTATGATTATATGTGATTATTTAATTTTACCCTTTTTTTTTTGTTGGTCAGATACATTTAAGTCGATGCTGGGTAGTGGAAGGAAAAGAGATTTTTATTATGTACCTAAACTGGTCAACAATTAAACGGAAGGTTTCTTCGTGCTGGAAGAAGTTTAATGAAACTATTTTTGAAAAATAATACAAAAGTACATATTGGGTCGTCAGAACATCTGCTTCAAACTGTGTATATTAAAAAGTCCTTTAACTTCTACTGCTGGTACAAAAAATACCAGAAAACAAGTACTAATAGACTGATAATATCACTAAGGACTTTGTACTTCTTCACTAACTCTTGATTGGTTTTGTACTTCAACTAAATGAAATTATCAAACGTCAAAAATTGTCGGTAAATTTAGACACTACAATTTACTACAACTTGCTCGTCTGTATACTCCTTCTCAACTCAACGTATGTACGCGTAAATTAGTTAATCAAGGCATCACTACCAACACATAGCTGTACACAGTTTATCAAAGGAGCTTGGCCGAGAATGTGACATGATCTTCGGCATCTCACATAAATTGAGTTTAGATGAAGGTTGCTTCAGATATTTTGGAGCTGGTTTCATTTAAGTGGCGAGGTTCACCGTGTGGTCATTTCATTTAGAAAGTGGAAAATATGTAAAATTTCTCCTATTGATAATGCACTCGAGGTCTTCCTCATGTTCAACACCTTAGTATGCCTAGAAACGAAAAGTTCGAATTTACTCCACAGTGATGCATTAGCTTTACCTGAATAATAATATTATTTTTTGTAAAATTATGAATACTTGAATGATATTGTGGATGTCAATTGAAAATCGTTGATCGGTTTTATTAATATTTTCATTAGCACTTCCCGATATTTGTGAGTTGTTCACTTTTTAATTTCTTTTATAATCCTCTTTTCTTCGAAACCTATATACCTGTATGTGATGTTAGATTTAGAACCTACATTGTAAAATTAACAAAAAAACGAACATATATCAATGAAAAATTAAATGTTTTAAATAATGTAGGATTCTGAGGTGATTCGTTCAAAATATGCTTTTTGCAACATCTTCATTAATTATTCGATATTTTAGTTTAGACGGTTTCTTCGAAAAATGTCGCCCGAGAGAGCAGCTTCAGATAGAAGTGAGTAAAATTATATTGGAAAACGTTTATGGAGTGTTAAGAGGAGTTCATATTTAGATGTTCTATGTATCGGAAGACATTTTACCTTGTATATTTTGGTTTGTTCTAATAACACGGCACGATTATAAAATCAATGCTGGTTAATAAAAGTCTAAAATGTTTAAATGAGTTTTACTCTAGCCACAAGTAAATAAATAAAATAATTTTCAAGACGAGTATTTCTTGAGTAATTATTACATTTAATGAACTTCATTCATTTAAAATACAATGATTTTTTAAAACAATATCCAGTCTTGTACATGCGCCTACATAATTATGAGTTACTGTTTATTCACTGAAATTGAGGAAAAGTAAACTCATCAAGTGAGTATCGTTTTATTGTCCGCTAGTCTATTTTTGTCGTACAGTCAAGGACTAGCAAATATTTATTACCCTTCGATGTTTGTTCTTTGCTTACATCTATCTTGTATGTATTTAATAGTAATCTTAATTAAAAGTCGAAGGTACATATGTTTGTCGTTTATATATTTATTATGATATCGTTTAGATTTAATTAACACAAAATAATAAAGGTGAAACAAAGTGACATGGCAAGTACGAAGCTTTATTCTTAGTCAGTACAAAACAGCTGTATATAGCTTAATCTCAAAGTCTTACTTAAACATGTTAAAGTAAAATTTCCATATACTTGGTAAATAAAGGCATGTGTACATGTTACTTATGTGTAATTTCACAGCCATCTTGATTCTGAATACACCACCTGGTAATAACGGCGTCCGCTTGTATTCCTCTTCTTAGCAACCTTTCCCTTTGCGCGTAGAACCTATTTTTAGCATTTGCTGATGTCGTCCTAGGATTGGACCAGAGCCGTTCAGCTGCAGCTGCAGCTCTGGGCCATATTCTAGAGTCGATGTTGTGACCATCTACCAATTCACCCCACATACAGACCTACAAAGACAAAGGAAGTAAATTGCAGGCCACTCAAAACAAAACTATTGTAAACTTTGATCCTTTCTTTTTACAAAAATTTTGGTGACGACAGCATAACTTTACCATATCTACCATATTTATATATGTTACCTAAATATTTTACTGATCTTACCAAAAACCTACCATAAGCTAAATGAAATTACTGAACATTTTTGAAAAATCAATATGTAAGTACATTGCAATTTAGTGGCTTTTTAAGTGTTTGCAATGAACCGACTCATACTGTTTTACCTCTCCTCCAAGTACTCCTGGATGAACATAAGGATACATGGTATTATCGTACACATCTTCCCATTTGTGGTACGTCGTAGTACCCCAGAATCCGTGGTCCAAGTACCACTTATCTTTCGTCGATATTATGACTTGATAACCTAAATTCAGTAATTTGGTTATAAGGTCGTGCTCAGACTCCGGTACCCAGGTATGGATGATGTATCTAAAACAAGTTCAAGCCGAATTCTCGACGGATGGAATGTAAAATTAATTCACCTTTCCTTCGGTAGGTACTTCACGATGACCTGCGGGTCTGTCAACGTGCTGGTCCATACAACAGCAGGCGTTTTATTGTCACCTACGACCTCATCGAAAGCTGCTAGGACTTTGCTTTGATGTTGCGACCATAAGTCTAGGTAAGTTTCTTCGGTAAGGGGTTTGTTGTTGAGGTACTTGATGATTTCACTGGAGGAGTTCCAACAGGCGATGTAAACCTAGGATTAACAGAAATGATTCTATCTTTAAATATTTCCAGGAGAAAAAGGCAGATCTACCAATGATATCAGCCTGTGTACTCGCTAACGTAGAAGAGAAGAGAACGTGAGTCCATTAGAGAGCAACGATAAAGTTGTAGTTCAGTAATATACTAATTATAGGTAAAAATAATCTCTTTCTCCACTTCTTTCAACAAACCACAGTATTCCTTATCCAACGTTAAGCTCTTACTTCATCACCACCGAAATGGAACATGCTGATATCCCCAAGTATATCGCTGATATCAGAAAACAGCGTCTCCAGCACGGAATACACCTTCGGATTGGCTGGATTCAATTGACCGCACGGCGGCTGTATACAGTAAGACCTCCAGGGTTGTTCGTTCACGCAAAGCGCCAGATTTCCTAGTCCAGCCTCTGATCCCCATTGCCAACCGTTCCCAGCGTGGGATGGACCGTCTATCTCCAGCAGGATCCTAACTCCCCTCAGCTTCGCGTAGCGCTGTATGTCTTTGATCGCTTCCGGGCTGTAAATTTCCTTGGCGCTGTAGGCTCCATATCTAAGGAAGTTGATAGAGTGTTTAGGAATTATATTACTGAGTCTTACTGGAGAAAAATAAAGACGTTGTTACTTTTATGATAAATTGGAACCTTACTTCGTCATGTTTGGCAAACTTGGTGCTTCCAACGGAAAGCTCTGCGAATCGGTGATGTGCCAATGCAATACGTTCATTTTAGAAGCGGCCATGCCGTCGATGGTCTTTTTGATGCTCTCGACTGGTTGGAAATTTCTAGCTGTGTCGATCAGAAGACCTCTGTGTCTATACATGGGCTTATCGCTTATGCTGACGTAGTTCAAAGTGGCCAGGCATTTCTTACCGTCGTTATCGTGCAGAACTAAGAGCTGTAGAAGGGTCTCTAACCCGTGCCTTATGCCGAATACGGTGGTCGCATTGATGTTTGCCGAAAGATTTAAATCTGAAACATATGAATTAAATAATTTTAAATTTGTATTTGGTGCTTTCTCACCTGTCTGGTCAATGTTGAGGTTGTAGGACTCGTCAGTGTCAATGGTGAGATCCAAGTCTTCACTTAGTGGTTGCAGGATCACCTTCAAAGGAAACTGTTCTCTCTGTTCTCGCTCACATTGCGAAGGGTCCTTCAGGTGTTTCTTAAAATAAATCACCACGTCTGATAAGTATTCTTTAGTAATTTGCGGTCCGTCGATTTCGAAAGTTATTCCACTGGAAATAAAAATGATTTGGGAAAGTTTCATTAAAATCTTCATTTCATTTTATACGTACTCTGGATCAACGTAGATAAGGCTCTTCACCGATGATACGGTTTTCGTTGGATAAGGCCAAATATTTAAGTAGTTAGTGCACATTAACTGACATAATTCGAGAGATGAATAACCATAACCTTCGTTGTTCCTCTTACAATTACCGCTTTCGCAATTGTATTGCCAGCTGCAAATATAAAACAGTACAATTAAAACATTAATTTTATTTAAGACGTTAAAATCAACTTTTTCGATTAATTGTTTCATCAACTTTGGTTAGTATTAACAAACTCTGTAATTAATTTGGAATTCCTTGTATTAAGAGTGTCTTTAATTAACAATTAAATGTTTAATTTGTGACATGCGCTCATTGAAAAGTCATTTAAGATGAGAACCATTATAGCTATTGATGTAACTTGCAATTACTTGATTCGATTCGGTAGTTGGTGAACCTTGAGTAAGGATACGCGAAAGAGTTAATAAAAACGTTAACTGCAGAAGTATTGAAATGTAATTTGTTCAATAAATTATTCTCTAGAAAAGCAATAACCGAAAGAAAGTAATTTCCAATAATTTACTCATACCAAGAACAACTTTTTGTTTTTACCTGTTGTCTACATTCGCACTTATAGAATGTTATTTAATTAATCAAATTCGAAACGTGATTATGTATGTAACTTCCTTACCTGTAAGCTCCAGCAATTAACGTTACTAGTGCTGCAAGGACTGTTAGAGAATCTAAAACGGAATTTAAATTAAAAGGTCAAATTTAATTATTTTCAGGAAGGTTATTGTATATATTAATACCTGACTAAACATAGGCAGAAATATTTTTTGCAATATTTGGGTTCGAACCAGGAAAACTTTTTAGTTAATGTTTTCAATGGTATAACTGCTTTTTGAGGTCAATTTAGGGGTATTTTTGATTTATTTGTATTAAACAACAAACAAAATTGTATGTAAAAATTTAAAAAAAATATCTTGAAAAAGAAAATTGTTATAATTTAATTTTCAGATTAATAATGTCGGTTAAAATAACCTACTAGGATAATTCTTTCCGTTCTAAACAAATATTTTATCATTGCGATAAATGATTAAATTCAGATAAATTGTATTTAATCAAATTATGAATTAAAAACGAAACTTTACCTCTGCCTCCTTAATTAATACCTTCATACTTTACTAGTACATCAAGGAAATTATAATTAATAATCAGCAAGTTAACAATGGTGTTTTTTACATGTCGCCAACTTACCTGACATTGTTGCTGGTTTAGAGCAACTGGTGGAACAACGTTACTTTTTTGTTGATCTTTTTCAAACCAATCACATTCGATCTTGTTTAGTTATCTGAACAATACTGTTTCTTGTTAAAAATTATCAACATTGGTAACGGGTTAGCAGCTTTTGCGCGCGCACCAACGTTGTAACGTAAATATAAATAAACAAAAGTTTGATATTATTGTTTCCGGTTCTTCTAATTGAAATTCGTGTCGGCTACTGCCACTTCTAAATTCTCTGATAATGGATCCCCAGCGCTTCGCGAATGGTAAAGTATTAAAAAACGTACTGCTGCGAGGGATCCACTTACATAAATAAATAATTATTGTTTGAAATCAGTTCGTGGTGACGTTTCAATGCGAAACACCCACCTGATGATAACGAGATGGTTTACAACAGATAAAATTGGAGACTAAAAAAATAAATCCAATTAAAATATTACATGGGCGTCGACCCCTTATTTAAAAAATTTCGCCACCAAATGATAACAGGACGGACGACAAGAAGCTAATGATGATACATTATCCCGGATGCTACAAGTATACCCTTTTTCCGCAAATAATCATATTTTGTAAGATTGGACATTGAGAAATTGGGTGTTTTCACAAAAATATACATATCTTGGAAAAGTCACTACTTTTTCTTCTTAATCTGACACTATGTGATGTTTTTTGCTTGCGAAAACATCATTTTACTAAGCGATTTTCTAATAATAACAATAACATTATTGTATCAATATTTTTCTAATTATAATTCGATAGACAATACCACCCAAATTGACCTCTATGCCTTACATCTAACATAAATGAAACCAGATGAGGAATGCTGCTTATTTATTGTAACATCAACAATAAAATATAATACTTGTATATATTTGTATACATATAACTACGAAAAATTGTCGTAGACAATCTCTTATTTTAAAACCGTTATCAGACCATTGCCTAGCAACACATTAATGCCATGATGTTATGTAATGATTTATTTTGGAAAATTTGGAATGATATGTACGATGAAGGCTATTTACTTTAATCCTTGTACACGTTTATACTTCTCTATACACATTTAGTTACGTAATTTCTGATTGTGTCTTAAATAGAACAGTGCTTAGATTTTTTCCCTGTACAGGGCGGACAATACAAAAGATATCCCTATTTAGGAACCGTCAAATACATATTTAAACAAGCAGATTTTCTTGTCAAAAATGGAGCAATTACAGTGGTAATACAATTATATATGTATGTATATTACTACTATGGTTCCTGAAATCTGATATCAATTCGCACCTAAAAATGTACCAATGGCTTATTGCAATGACAAATAAATAAAATCAATGTTACCGTTGCCAATATTAAATGAAACATGCGAATCCAACTGAATATAAAAATAATTTATTTTAGCTATCTTACTGCTAATGCAGCAAAATCTATACCACATAAGTACACTTCTTTGAATAAATATTATTCCGTATAAAATACAGAGAAGATAGGAAACTTATACTAAGAAGTATAAATTAAATGCAAATATTAAAAAAATGAAAAATTTATTACCATATGTACAGGTCATCTCAAACAGAACTGGTCACACGTGACCCGGTGACGTCATATGCATACCAACTGTAGCGTGGAGTAAGTATACAACTGTTATATGGCAGTTCGACTTTATGATTCGTTTTCAGTGTAATTCCACGATTTTAACTTCATGGCCTGCACTAAATACAATCGTAGCCTACTTTTGAAGCCTTGTCGACAGTGTTAACTCCATCGATGACGTACATACAATTTTGTTTTATATGACCTGTATCTTAGAATTCTTACAATGTTAATGATACGCTGCTTCTTCTACTGATTAAATTAATAGGAAGAAGAGAATAACAATTACGTGATCGAATGTAACAATAACAACTTTCCATTTGGATATTTTTAAATTACGCATAAATAGTAATAACATTTATAGCTTTCAGGAATGTGCCTATAACATGAAATATCACAATTTTGAACCAAAATACGAAGTCAAACTCCGAGAAAAGCTAAATGCGATATAAACATACCGTTTTAATAATATTCCCAATATAGCAACAAGTGAAATTAGTTACGCAAATGCCCTTAAGAAAAGAATATTCCTGCTTCAAACGAGACTGTTACCTATTGTGGACCACGGATAGGTTGATAGATTTGCCAGTATCTTTTACAATCCCTTACGGCGAGTAATTTCATTGTTCGCTAGAGAAGGTATAACAATAATTATATTTTACAAACTATTTTCCAAACTTTGATGGACTGTGTATGTTATTAAATTTGTTATTGGTTTTACACGACAGAAGGCTACTTTTATAGTATTATAGTGTTGTAGTTAATTTCAATATGGATCTATACCATCACAAAAGCTTCTTTTTTGAGTTGGCCATGGAAGCCTACAACAACTCGCAGTAAAGTTTCATTTAGAACGTGTTGTTTTCCACATACGATGAAGAAACTTTTGATGGTTCTGTGTGTTGAAGAGAAAAAATACATTATATGAATTTCAATTGATCAACAAACATGTATAAGTTATTATAAGTTATTGTAAGCTATGTGCGCTTCCGGATTCGTGAAATTTAGGAAAAACGTACTTCAATTTTACGGTAAAAATAATATTCCTTTCCAGTCTACGAGGAAATGCATAAATCGAAGCAAACACTAAATTGTCTGGTTCTGGTCCCAAAATTATCAAGACGTCAAACGATACCTTTGATTACTTATGCAGTTGTAGATTTTTCATTTGCAACAAAGGGTTTTTGAGTTAGTGACTACGGTTTTCTATTCAAAACATACTTTAAGCCATCTACAATCTTGTTATATGCCTTCAGTAGATGACTCAGTAACTTGGTGTTAAGGTACAGGTCACGACTATTATTGGTTAGATGCCAGTAATCATGTAATCACTATCCACTAATAATTTTTGGGATAATCCGCCTTATTTACACTGCGTTGTCATCATACAACTTCACTTAGAGTTTCGCTTTGAGAATTTTGGGAGGAAAGATCTGTTTCCCTTGGATTTTCCTTGGAGCTTCTTCGGTCACTCTTGAATCTTTCGTGCGCCAATCCTACTACATCTAACGCAGACTATTTTAGACGACGTTCCCGACCACGCCCTAAGCGTTCGCCGGCCTGGTGGAGAACAGATGCTCGACCACCGAGGCGTCGGCCAGCGTGCTGATGTCCCCCACGTCCCGATCGTTCACGGCGATCTTCTTCAGTATCCTCCTCATGATCTTCCCCGACCTGGTCTTGGGCAGCGCGGGCGCGTTCTGGACGACGTCCGGCTGGGCGAACGGCCCTATCCTCTCCCTGACGTGCTGCTTGAGCTCCCGCAGGAGGCGCTCGTCGAAGACGCCGCTCTCGGTCGTCGTTATGAAGCAGTAGAGGCACTCGCCCTTGACGGGGTGCGGCTTCGCGACGACGGCCGCCTCGGCGACGGCCTCGTGCTCGGTCAGGACGGACTCCACCTCGGCGGTGGACATCAGGTGGCCGGAGACGTTCAGCATGTCGTCGACGCGGCCGGTCACCCAGAGGAAGCCGTCCGCGTCGCGCCTGGCACCTGGGGATTAAGCGAAATTCAGCGAGCTTCTTCAGCAAGTCAGTAGTGTGGTGATATTTCAATTTGTGCAATCGTATATATTAACGTTATTTGCCATGGGCAATCAGGCATCCACGTCATCAATTAACCTGAAAACACTGCAACTAGAAAGTTAACTACAGTTCCTTCTAGAACTCTCAATGGTGGCTTAACATTTAATCTAGAAAGTTTAAGGTCATTTCAACTCTTTTTATTCTGCCTAGAGATTTTCCTAAATGATAAACTCTAGAAGCATTTTCGTTTTGTTTTCAAACATTAGAACATCTGAATTTTGCCGAAAAGGACTCTGGAGGTTCTTTTAGAAGATAGGAAGGCTAGAATGGCTATAAAATTGAATCTAGAAGGTTTAGAGAAGCCTTAAACTATTTTGGTTTATTTCTAATCTAATCTAACTTATCACCTATTTTAGATTCTAATGAATGAACAAAGCCATTTAATTTGTTTGTAAGCTTTTGTAACAACTTTTAAAATATTGAATAGTTATTAATAATTTCTAAGTTGGACTTCTTGAATAACTTGATGAATATTATTTTACCTGTACAGTATGATGACCTTTACATTTCCACTTGTTCAATTGTAAATTACGCAAGGGAATAATTTCTTTTGTTTATTTGTCCAACGACGTAAATGGTCGCATTAATCGATTGGGTCATTTGATGTATGGAAACGTACTCATTTAATATGTGCACATGTATTAATGACGTAACAATCAATAACTACACTCATAATAGGTACAACGTGTGAAAGTTCAATGTTAATGATTGGAAATAATATTTTGTACCAAATTGGATACAATGCGTCAATGATATTTATTAAATTTTGTACTTATGATCACATCAACTTCTCCATTGTAACGACCAAGAGCAGTGTTGGTATTTTAAATCGATCATGGAAAAGTTCCAACTCACCATCTCCTGTGCAATAATATCCCGGGAACTTAGTGAAGTAAGTGGTCTCGTATCGATCGTGATTGTTGTAGAGGCTCCTCATAAAACTGGGCCAAGGGCGACTGAAAACGAGATAACCCTCACCTTCGCCCTTTATCTCCTTCCCGGATTCGTCCAGGATTACCGGCTCCACGCCGAAGAACGGGAAAGCCTAAAAAGTATATACAGACATGAGGTATAAATGCTTCACGTTTTCATAATGAGGATTCCTCAGTGCTCCTCTGGAATTATCTAATAATGCTTAAGAAACTTATTAAAAACTTACAAAACATAATTTCCACGGAAAAAGAGTTGATGCCAAATATTAATTATCTGGATTTTTGTAACTAGCTAAAGAAAGGTTTTGAATTTTTTCATAATTTAAATTATAAAGAGAAGGCAGCTTTTTAATTTTAATTGAGATTATTTTCGTCTTTTCTAGAAGAATGGATATAGTCTTTATTGCATTAATGAAAATTTAGTTAGTTAGTAAAAATGTTATGAAGAGCTTCAAGAACTTTAGGCCAAAACGTCCAGCCCAATAAAGCTCCTATCCCTAGGGTATATTTAAAACCGCATTGCATGCAATTTCAATCCATACTCAACCTAACAAAAAAATCTCAATTACTCCCATTATTTTCCAATCGTTCGTAATTTTGTCCAGAAGGTCGAGTCGGTTACGATTAAATTACGGGTTACGTGGATTAAATCGAAAGGGGGAATTGATCGACTTACGGCTGCTCCAGGTTTCATTGGCGTAGCTCCAGGCAAGGGCGTCAGGACGTGCCCCCCGGTCTCCGTCTGCCAGAAAGTGTCGACTATGGAGCACTTTTCGCGACCCACGAGTTTGTAGTACCAGTGCCAGGCCTCAGGGTTTATCGGCTCGCCTACCGAACCTAATACTTTCAGAGAGGACAGGTTGTGCCTGAAAGGGAAATACAGGTTATGAGAAGTGAAATTTGAGGCCGACTTTTGCTATTTTTGAATGTCATTTAAAATTTGACCAACCTCTGAACCTAACCTACGTATCCCAAGCATTATCAAGGTTATATATACCTTAACAGTTCAATCTTCCAGAAATTTTTCTGATTTTAATATGACACATTTAAAGAAGTATTTTTGTGTATGTAACTGATTTTCTATCATTATTCGTGCCATTTTTATAAGTAAAATGTATTTTCACATTAAACTAAACGTTGTATTTTGAACTATCCGTTCGTTGGAGACTGACATCTCACCACCCTCACTATAAATGGAAATCTCTGAATAGTAGTGTACAGTGTGGTCATAAAAATTTCTCACTCTCAATATCTATTCCACGATATCTCAATTTTCACCCTTTTTGAAACGTTTGCAAGGCTTCAACGAAATACTGAGTCCGTTAAGCACGGTATATACGCTTAAAAAAATTAAATTTAAAAAACGTCTTTACTTACTTTAAAACTAATTTGTCGTCGAATTTCATTAAAGCTCTGATGGCAGTTGGGGCGGTATAAAACTGATTCACTTTGTACCTATCGATTATCGTCCAAAATCTGTCGTTTTGGGGGTAAAACGGCACCCCTTCGTACTGAAAAAATAAAATAAATAATGGTAATTAAACGTAATTACAAAATTGAGAAGTTATAAGTTATAAAAATGTTTAGGTTTTATCAAATGGAGGTTATATGATATAATTATTTATTTGTTAAGAGAAAACGACTCATTAGACTTGATTACAGCAATAACAAGAATATCCCACAGTTCGTCTAAAGGAAATGAAATATAGACAATTAAATTGAAAGTATGTGGAGAAAACGTCGGATGCCATTTTGGTTCGGGGCACTCATATTACTGTTTTAAAGGCCATCAAGGCTTTTTATATCTTCGATCAATAGATTCTTCCATATTTATAACATATAACAACCCTACATAACAAACGAACCTTGAAAAAATGCCAGCCATTTTCATACGACATATATTACTTAATACAGCATAGTTACTTGTTTTCCTATTGGCAAAGGAAAAGACAACTTGGTCCAAATTTGTGCACAGTTACCTCTATGCTCAACTCTACCCCAGTTTTCGAATATATCTGGTGCAGATGGTGTATGCATGGTATCAAACACCACATATGAGTTCACCTAACTTCTCTTATACTAGTACTAAACTTACTATCACAGACGTCGCGCCGTTAGCTAAAGGACCATAGACCACGTAAGTATGCCCGGTGATCCAACCGATGTCAGCTGTACACCAGTAGACGTCGTTTGGTTTGTAATCGAAAACGTACTTAAAGGTCGTAGCGGCGTATATCATGTACCCCCCGGTAGTATGAAGGACGCCCTTAGGTTTTCCAGTAGACCCGCTGGTGTACAACATAAACAAAGGGTCTTCTGATTCCATCCATTCCGGGTAACACGTCGTTTGTTGTTCGGGCACGACGTCTTGCCAATAAACGTCCCTGCCTTCGGTCATGGGGGTCTGGAGGGAAGATAAAATACACGTGGAGAAAATGTGCGTAATTTCTCAACATTCTTCTTACCTTATTCCTTTTGTATTGTGTCCCGTTAGGCGCTGTGACCCTCTCCAGGTGAGCCACTACGATGCAAGTCTCGACGTTGTGCCCGTTTTGTGCGCATTTCGTCATGGCTTGGTCACAGATTGTCTTCAGCTGGAGGAACTTCTCTCCTCTCCAGGCACCGTCCGCGGTTACTAAGATACGTGCCTCGCAGTCCATTATCCTTTCAGCGAAAGAGTCCGACGAAAATCCAGCAAACTGTTCAAAAATAAAGAGACGATTAAAATAAGACGACTTATAGTCATTTAAAATACCTTTGGAAAAACCAAAGTCGAATCCAAGAAATTAACCCTTTATTTCTCCTTACCACAAGGGAATGGATGGCTCCTATCCTGCTGCACGCCAGAATTGTGATGATAGCCTCTAGGATCATTGGCATGTAGACCGCTACCTTGTCTCCCTTTTGGACGCCTTTGCTTTTGAGTAGATTTGCGAATCTGCATACTTCCTCCAAGAGTTTCTTGTAGGTTAGACGGCTGTAGTCGTCGGGGTGGTTTCCTTCCCTGAAAATTAACGAAAAGGCTGCATAGTAGGAAACATGGCGTTCAATTACATATTTAGTGCGATAATGAGGCTTAATATTTGACACAGGCAAAAGTGTTTACACTTTCCTGATTTCCTACAGTTTGTTTCTAATTATAAATCTAAAATGCCTAAAATTGCATCTCATATTTTGGATAATGTCCAATTTTAACAAAATTTTTACAGTGTTGCCCTTATGAGTTGTAATCTCCTCGTTTCAGATCCTTTCGACCTTCCTAGCGAGTTGCTACTGACATTAAAAAGTTCCGGCGGTTATCTCTACATCACCAGATTGTGTGGTGTGTTACTGTCGGCCAATAAAATCGTCGGACTTGGCAACGGGTGATTGGTAGATAAAAATAAGTCTTTTCGGTAATGAATAAAAAAAGTAATACGTACAGCATTGGCGAAGGTATGAAATTAACTGAATTAAAGGGTAGGTATGTTAATTTTAAAATTTTTTGATACCTATTTTTTGTTTTTATTATTACATATATTATTATTATATGTAACAACTTTCCCACGTTAATATAGCGCAATATAATACGTGATATCATTTAATTCATGAGAGTTCTTTCAATATTTTCCCTATGAGATGCATTTTCTACAATGTATCATTTTTGGGCCTAATTTAACAAAAAATGATGTATTAATTTCTCAATTTAGTGTTGTTTGTACTCAACATTTGCAGTACATTAACAACAACATTAAATTTGTTAAAATTGTAAATATCATGCTGGTGCTAAGTAAATGACAAATTATCAATTATGACTAATCGTACAATCTTTCTCGATTAAAGAGGCTGATGTAAGGGGCTTTATTGATGTCGGTTATCGTGGATTTTATAAAACTAATCAAATACATTTACACGTGATTCATTAAATAAACTTATTTAATACGTCACGTGTGCGAACAGCCAGTAACTTCAAATTCCAAACTCAAAAATGGAAATTTCCTATCAGCGTAATTACAGCGTTTTACATAATTTGGTCATTAAAATTATTGTTGTATTGTGAAGGTTCGTAAGAATGGGTAAAGCCGTTTTGGAGAAAATCGAAAACTGAAAATTCACAAGAATAAGGGGCCCTTCAGAGCAGATCAGTTGAGATAATGTTCAGAAATTCAATGATTTTGAAAATTGGCGTGAATTATCATCTCAGATAAAATTGCGTGTTATCAATCAAGCAAATTTTAGTGGTTTCATCGTGAGAGTGTCACTTCCGTAAAACTTTATAGGGAATAAATATTTAAACATTACTCGACATGTAAACAATACAAGTGTCATTACGTATTAATTACGTCCATGTTAGTTAGTATGTAGAATTTCTTGCTAAATTTGTACTAATCCATATTTTTAGGTCATAGGTTTTCGTGTCATGTTATCGAACTATGGATGTTTTTGCAATAAAATATTAATGAGCATGTTAATGAATTGTCGACTGTTTTATAATAAGCAAATGGAAATCTTACAAGGTTATAATATGTGTATATTCCCATTAAATTCATTAATTCAATTAATGGCTATTAATCATAGTAGTGGTAGGAAAAATTCCCGGCGATCGTTCCATAACTGGTAGATTTTATCGTTATATATATAATGAAAATAAAAAAATTCATGTTATACACATTAAAAATAAATTTTTGCCCATTAAAAATTATTAAATAAGTAATAGGAGCCTAGTTTGACTATTATTTGTTTAGTTATAAAAGGCCAAGGGCGGAAGGAGAAATAGAAAATTTTCAAAAGTGAGAATTCGTGAGAGGTTGCCATGGCAACCATTGTTATTAATCTGTCTTATGTCTCCATGTAAGGTCATGTGGGTAAAATCTGTTTTGTTCAAATATTAATAGTGCCACTCTATATTTGCGAGTTTGAATATTACGAGTTAGAATACTTGACGTTACGTTGAAATAATTAAGTACACAGTGTGATGTAAATTGGTGTGAAATGCAATATATAAATTAGTTAAATTAACGACTCTTGTGAATTAATTGACTCACGTAAAGCGTTAACTGTTTATTTCGCAGAAAGAGCTGCTCTAATTTAGACGACCTGTTATCATTTAAAGCCCTAGTTCATAGCATTAAAAGTGTATAAACGATGCACACATTTCGGCGGAAAAATAAAGTTTAAAGTTTTCACTGAGCCACCTGGTAACTTTAGCAAATGCAGATTGGATTTCTAATAAGTTTACTATGGCACTATGGGAAATTTTCAAAATCGAATGATGTACTTTGGAACTAAGTGCTGCTTGGATTTAAACATGGTAGAAGAATTGGGAAGCAAGTTATTTAGAATTTAATGAAAACTGCTTAGCTTGTCGAAAGAGTATCCAATTTCCTTTTTTTAATACCAGCCAACCAAGTAAAAGGTTCAACGTAACACCACAATTCTTCGTTTGAATGTGAATAGTCCAAGAAAACGAAAAATATCCCTATCTCTGGGATGTAACTCATAAATGGATGAAATCTGATTTAAATTGCAAGTGGAGGCGAAAGGAGATTCCTCAGTATGTTTGCCACCCAAGATTCCTTGGGGTTTTGGAACTAAGAGTGTCCAAAGTTGGTCAAATCAGGTTTCTCAATTGTACAAGCCATGATATGATATTTAGAGAAATAGGTTCAGTTGGAAATTGACGAAAAATCATTAAAAATGGGCGTTTTTTGAAAATGAAACATTTTTATTATGTTTAAAACCTTTTTTAATCCCAAATCGATGAAGTTTTTGTACAATTCAATCGGTTAATTCGTTGCTAAGATATGTTAATTTATTATGCAAAGAGGCAAAGTGTTTAATGCAATAACTTTCTTGTTTATTGACTTTTCGGATTGATTCGAAGTGGATTCTCCTCTGGAACAGTAGTATTTTCAACTGATAGTGAAAATCAATCTGAGAAGCTTTTTTTCAATACGAAAAAAAATTCATATTCAAAAAATGCCCATTTTTGAAAGTTTCACGTCAATTTCAGAATAATAACACAACCAAAGTGAACATACAAAGGCTCAAAACAAAGGTATTTGAAGTACCTATAACTTACTATTTACTATTAACTCTCTAAATATCTTATCCTGGCTTGTATAATTGAAAAACGCGTTTTGGTCAACTTTGGGCACTCGTAGCTCCAAACCTTCAAGGGATTTCGAGTGGTAAACATGCTGGGACCTCATTACAAAATGTAAAACAACACCCATATCTGAATTACACTCAAGAAACTGAAATAGTTTCTCCATTCCTTGGGATTGTAGCTTGTGGTGGTAGCAAAAGCGATGAATGCCTAAGAGGTTCTATAGAACATGATTTGATATGACAGGCCTTTAGGCTTGAAGCCAGGAGCGGTCTGGTGTTCCATTAGTGTCCTCATTTGGACGATAACCTTGCATGGGATCTGATCGAGAAGCATGAAATGAAAGCGAGATGCGCCATCCCCATTCGATCCCTACCAATAGAACGCGATCTTGTCCCCGTGGCCGTTCCTGATGTTCCTGTCGAGCAGGTTGTAGCAAATGTTGGTGGTCGCGCCGTCCATCCACTTGGTGAAGATGGGCCCCTTGGTGACGTCGAAGTTGTACCTGAAGAACTTATCGTAGTCGATCGGCGTCTCCCAGTGGAACTGCTTCGCGACCTCCCCCCAGAACTCCTCCGGGTTGTCGAGGCTCCTCTGGTACATCTGCTTGTACTGGGCGAACGAGGAGACGTGCGCGTTCTTCGCTAGCGCCGCGTTCGGCTGGTACACCGATTTCTCCAAGGAGGGCATGGCCGCGATCCCGATTTCACTGAAATGTCCCGCAGGTTGCCCGGACTTCGATGCGTCTCGTTGGGCGACTGCGGCGGATCTGAAGCGTCGCTCCGGATGTTCCGTCTTTTTAACGATTTTCCAAGCGACGGCGATAAGGACGTCGGCGCGGCGTGTGCACGTGGAGTCGGCGTCGCCGAGGAGGCGGTGGCGGATTTCGCGTGCACGCGAAATAAAGAATAAATCCCCCCTGATTTAGGATCAGGGGGGGATTTTGGATCCGACACGCGAGCCCCTAGTGGTCCCGGTGGCCCGTCACTAGTGAAGCAATTTTTTAAATATGCTACACTGTGGTGTGCTTGGGCCTGGATTCAAAGAGTATTAGACTAAATTATTGTAATTTTATATCAGGAAAAACAATTCGAAATAATTCAATTTTAATAAACACAGCTGACTGATATTAAACACCAATTAATCGTATGATACTACTAAAATTCACGATATGGAGTCATGAATAAATTTATATGAACAACCATTTTTTTTTAAATTAGAATACTGACATGTTTCTGAATTATAGTCATTAACGTCGTTTGTTGTGATTAATATGTTGTTAAAAAAATACCGTTGTATTTGATCATGAGCAAATCGTGATACTAATGACATTTCCTAATAACTTCGTGTCGAGAAAAACAGCAAAAATTAAATTCGACGAACGTATTTGCTAAATACTTAATTTCAGTAATCCCTTTGTTTACTTTTCTACGCTTCGCTACGTTCTCATCTCAAATTACACTGAGATCCTATAAACATGATGTAATGTTAAGTCCCCAAATTTGTAATAAAATTAACTTTTATGAGCTCTTTAGCGCGTATTAAATCTATAAAAGAATTAACGTGGCGGGGCGTTTTACTCGCACTTTTATCGTTAGAACTGTTCGAACATAAACAGGGATTTCATTAAAAAATTTGTCAAATCATGTCGCTTGAACTTAAACGTCAACCATCAAAGGAATGCTATTGTTAATGTAATATATTTCCATTCAATTACTAGTAGACATCATTGTTTAAATTAATTACACTAAATACCGCCTCAGAGCGATGGCCCGTTGCCTTTTGGGAAATCCGCGAACGGTAAAGTGGAAGAATATTTGATATTCGTTTTAAGTTAATTTGAAAGCGATAGAGAGATTTATTTTTAAATAACTTTCAAGGTTCCATTGGGTATTGTTACCATTTAAAAGTAAAATATACGTGGAATAATTATTCCGGTGTAACTCTAGTAGCAAATAATACAATAGGTATGCAGGTTTATGGGTGTGACATTAATATTTCTGATACAAGTAACTAATTTAGTGAGTATCAGTTTCAAATGATTTAGATATTAATTAGTTAAATATACATTCAAGATACAAACGTTATTAAATTGACCGACTTATGATAAAAATCACTTTAAAAGCACGAGTGGTATTCTACAAGGTTACTAAAATTTCTTAAAGGTTATCAAAATCATTTTTTGTCATAGTAAAGAACACCCACTCCATGTGTGAATGGACAACGGAATTATTTCGGATTAAAATTGAATTAGATAACATAGTCACTTATAGAGTTTTCAATATCAACTAGATGCGCAAAGAATATAAGGGAATGTAATACCTTCTATATTCACTATTAGTGCTGGCAGATAACGTAAAATGGCAAATATCCATGACATCGTGAATTCCGTTTAGAACCAATGAGCGACAGCCTGAAGTGTAGTTTTAAAAATTATAATACAATTGCATCCAAATGAAAATACTCACTATAACTGATACCGTTTTACCTGCTTTAAAAATCA
Organism: Cryptocephalus primarius; assembly: GCA_963576515.1. NCBI lineage: Eukaryota > Metazoa > Arthropoda > Insecta > Coleoptera > Chrysomelidae > Cryptocephalus > Cryptocephalus primarius. The sequence goes on from OY754941.1 coordinate 15,888,106, forward strand.
TTATCTTTCTAATCATTGGAGCATTCCACTCACGTTTTTGCTTGTTTACCACTACGGTTCAAAAGGGAATTACCGTGTTTTACGTAAAGGAAATATCGACAAACATGTTTGTTTTTAAATTTTCATTTTTGTATTTGTCCCACCTCTCCTCGACTCTTCTAAAATAAAATTATTGTGAAGTACCGAGTCACCTTATACATGTTTATTTGGTAAAATAGGTATATTTTCTGGTAAGATTTGATGTTACAAACTTAATCACTACTCATTTAACACGAGGTTTACTGATAACGAAAATAATAATAGTAATTTTTTATGCTGGCGAAATTATATTTTCGACGACGGTTGAAAACGTAATTTAACCCTGATGGTGGATTATATCAAAGTCATCGGTTAATATTTAACCGAATAGTCATATTTAACCGTTTCAACAAGTGCCGATAACAAGAGCCTTCAGATTAATACGAATTAGAAATGGCGGGAAAAATATTTCGCAGACATTCGACCTGTGATTGGCTAGTTCAAGCTAAGATGTAATGAATACTTTGCTTAATTAGGTAAACTTTGCTTACAGTAATAAACTCTTAATTGCAGTAATAAAAAACTCTTAATTAACGTTAAAGATTATTTATTTTATACAATTAACAACTTCAAGAGGTAACGCCAAAATTAATGTGCCTCTTGGGTTTTTAAAAACTCCTTGTACTGCTCTTCAGTCATTAACTTTGCAATTTCAGTTTCGTCAGCAAGTTCGACTTTAAACAACCAACCTGTAATGGAAACGAATGTTATTACAATAAATTCAAAAGTATAATCCATATTTTTGACCCTCAGCAAATATTAAAATTTATTCAAAACTTTCTGTTGAAGCAGTGTTAATTGTAATTCACAAAAGCCAACTTAAACAAAATTGTTGTTTGAAATTATACAAATGGACCTGCGTTATTAGTATCAAAACGTCTAAATCCTTAAAGGTCCTTGAGAAGAATTAAGCAACTCACCTATCACAAAAATGAGGCAATTTTTACTAGATTTGTAAATTCTTTAAATTCAAGCAATTCACGGGAGTGATTTTACCGTGTCAAATAGATATAATTTGTAAGAATGACTTCGAAGTGAAAGAAAGAACAAAGAAGCATGAAAATGGGAAGTATATGCAATTAGTAGATAAGAAAATTTCCATCTCCTGAAACCACAGTAAATCACTTTAATTGCATGATATGGCACAGTGGGAAGGTTTTTTACTAGTACCATCTATTCCATACCTTTATCGTAGCATGATGTGTTTATAAGCGAAGGTGTATCTTCCACACTGTTATTTTTTTCAATAATTTTTCCTGAAACTGGGGAATAAATCTCGCTGGCGGCCTTCACACTTTCCAAAGCTCCGCATTCATCTAAAAACAAATCAAAAGTAGTATATACGCATGTGCTGTTTATTTTGATATTCCGAAGCCTTTTACCTTTTTGTTTAACTACTGTATCGACATCCGGAAGCTGAGCGTAAACTACGTCGCCTAAAGCTTCCTGGAATGAGACAAGAAAAAATTGTACTGTTAGGAATTTTATTTATATTACGTTACAAATTGACTACAAAAGTGTTTAACTAAAGTAAAATCTAATAGAAAAAAAAATAAGGAAGCAGTTTCACCTTTTTGATAACCTTCTATGAAACAGGATTATTCAACGATGTTTTTATGATTACGTATTATAGCCAATCAATATAATCTCGTTAAGGAATGGGTTATTAATTTGGGCAAAAAATAAGTGACCAATAGTGAACTTCTTATTGAAAAATATAAATTGAAATTCCATGCTCTGTCAGTGATAATCCCACCCCCAAAATTAATTAGGTAATGCTAGTTAAATAGCAACTTAGAGTGGTATTCAGAAACGTGTCTTAAAATTTTTCTTAACTTAAATGGTTACTTAAGTCAGACTTCGTATTCACAAACGTCCCTTAGGATAAATAAATCTTAACTTAAAATAATTCTGAGGTATTTTTTAAGTAAATATTATTCGTACTTAATAGCATTCATAAATTCTCCTTAGTAAAGACTTTTCTTGCACTTAGAAGTATTTAAGGAAGCAAAGTATTTTTCTTAAATCTTTCATATCTTAAACATCGAGGTTATGTTGGTAGCAATTGAGGTTATGGTAGTTTTAAAAATGTTTAAGATAGTGACTGAAAAAAGCGCTGTATGTGGTCAATGTTATTCTCCCTTTAATAAGAGAAGCGGAAGAAATGAGAGACAGTTTACTGGTCATGTTTTGCCCATGGATGATCACAAACCGACAAACTGTCCACACTTGTTACAATAGTTTTCTGGAACGAACTAATATGTTGATATATCTGGTAAAAATATAGGTGCTAAATTTAAAGTGTCCGCCAAAGCATTTTTAGTTCGTAGATCTGCGTCAGAGGGCGCACGTGTCGAATTTCAACGCACCGAGTTGGCTCTCTTGCACTCGTGACGCAACCATCAAGACCACAAAAACTCATCTTTACCTGTGCGTACTGGGATATCCCGATGATTCCGATCTTGTTATTGACCTCAACCCATTCGTGCTTGTCGGTATAGAGCCGTACTGAAAAACCAAGAGGGAGACAGATCGTCGTCGTCCTAACCTCAAATCGAACTCACCTTCCAAAAATGGAGTCGTGTGTAATGCCCTCCGACGGATGATCCTGCACGTGTACTGGTTGAGCCCGGTCGAAGTCTTCAGCAGGCTCGAGAAGACACGCGGCAAAGACATTTTTCGGGACTTATTTCGGGATGCGATAGACGAGTTCGGTTTGCGATGTCGATCTCTCTCGTCACGCTGACATCTAGCTTAACCCGCGACTGGCGATAGGTTCTTATTTCAAAAGCTCATAAGAGGTCAATTTTGATAAAATTACAAAATTGTTAGTAGTTTCGATACAAGTAAATATTTGTACGATGCCAGCTTCGACAAACAAGCCGCTTGTTTGAATATTACATGTTGAAATTGCGGTGTCAAAGAATCGAGCAGAAATTCGTGGGATGCAATGCTTCTACGATAATAATTAGAAGTTGCACTTGGTTCTTTATCACGTGCTGACTCTTGACCAGCGGTCTTTTTCTCAACATTTAAGTTCATGTGGTTCACCCTAATCAACCATGCATGTCGATAAATTTACTGCGCTGCCATCTAGTAATCAGTAGTTACAATTTTCTTCCAATGGTCCAATCATACATATACATATATTTTTTACATGTAATCAATGTTCTGGCAACCTTTACAGAAACAACCCACCAACTACTAAATAACCAATTTGCAACTGATCAACAAGCGGCAAAATTAATCCATCATATATCCTGGTCGTTACTCATTATTTATAGAGTTAGAAATCTCACCTAGCTTTCTGTTCCCGCTTCTTGCTTTAACTCAGTTACCAATGGTACTTTATTCTTGGGAGTTTTCCCTGACTGCTTTAAATCAGTCCTTGCCATCCCTCTTCACACAGGTAGCAAAGATGGATGCGTAAGCAATTACAGGCTAATTGCTTCACCATCTTCCCTATACAATCCTTATTGCAGCAATTAGTAAAAATGAGATTCCTCTTTTGCTTAAGGCCACATTTCTAGGCCTTAATTAGGGCCACATTGATGCCACACTTTCCTGAGAGCTTGCTAAGGCTTTCCATTCCATATTTTGAAACAAATGGTACTAGAGGGGTCTCATCTCATTGGTTCAATTCTTTTTGGAGTGTCAGGAACTAAGGAACGAAGCTATGTGATTCTACTTCATGTTATAAATAACTGCAATATGGAGTTTCACAGGGATCAGTTCTTGGACCAATATTATTCCTTATTTTTATTAATGGCATAGCTTTTCATAACATTCAAGGAAAATTGACTTTTTTACTGATGGAACAGCTTCAATGCTTAACTGACAATTGACAGTTTAACGGTAGATCTTGACATTTGGCAAATTTACAGGTGGATTTATTTGTACCTATTCCTCTCCTTCCTTCTCCTTTTCCTTTTCGAGGAAAATTCGTGGTACAGACTTGTCAATTTTACTAGAGTAGGCACTAGAAAAGAAGAAGGGATTAGGGCAATAAGCTGAATTACAATTTATATAATTCTTTATTTAAATAAAAACGCCAAACAGTATATTATACCTACGTAATACGTAGTTAATAAATAATTGTAATGTTCCAAATATAGTACATACAATTCTTTCTTATCATTTAGAATATTTAATAGTGAGCAATAGTCGCTCGCAGTGCGGATAGGGACCCGACGGGGGCCCGAGCCCTCCGTTCCCTCGGGACCCCTCGGGCCCCGTCCCCAACGAGCTCGCCGTCACTGACCATAGCAAGCTCTGGTTTAACACTTCTTTTCACTTCTTTGCTTGTTGGTAATTATTATTAGTTTTTTAAATCGCGGTTTTGCGCCTCTGTCGCCACTTGTTCCTTTTTTTTGTCAGTCAACTGAGTTGAAAGGCCGCAAGTCGGGGGTGCCTGACGAAACGAGACCGTTTCTTTGTTATTTCTACGAGGGGAAACGAAACCGAGTGGACGGTATGAAGAGGTAACTGGGAGAGTCGCTCAGGACTGGCCACATTTGGGATCAGTCCATCTGATGGAGCCTTACGTAGTGCGATAGTACCTTGAAAGCACATATGAGGTCTTAAATGGACGATATATTTTCTGTTACTGTACTCATCTATCGATAACGCAGTAGATGCTAGTGAACTATCATTGAGTTCAAATTCCCTATTGAAATAATTAACATAATGCGTGAAGATATCACTAGAGTTGCTATGTTAGCTTACATCTACCCTTTATGAAGGAAGAAAAATTAACTATGAATTCCATGCTCAAAATCTTTCAATACACAAAGAAAAATCAATTTTGAACTTACAACAATCATTAGGTGACCATCTATGGTGTATATTACAACATGCAACGATTGGTTAAGGTACGAACATCATGTCAACAAATGGGATGGTACGTCATCACAGCGCCATCACATAGTTTAATGATAAATTCTGTCTCATACTGATTTCCAAAGGAAGTTTTTCCTAAAAGTAACCCAAATATTAGGAACTAGTTTCTGATATGATGTACATCCCATATAAAACATAATTGGTCTTGAAAAATACCATACTTAGGTTATATTCCCCATTTTCTATTCCCAATTTAGAGATCAAAAAATGCAAAGCTACTCAGTACATCGACATCCTTGGGTGATTTGCAAGTATTACCGCACTCACGAAGCTGATTGCTCCAATGGATTTAACCCCAGTGACCGGTCCTTTGCTTAAGGTTAGTCTAATTACGTTTTCCGATCTTACACATTGTTCGATTTTAGATTTAGTCCCGAGGTCTCGTGCCACGTTCGGCACCCCGAACCCCGCGGGTTTCACCGTATATTTATTGGCTGTTTTTAGTATAAGCGCTGACGTCAGTTTTCGGTACGCTCGCTGTTACAGGGTGCAAGTTACAGCGTGTCGTTTGTCAGAAGAAGGAAGTTTTATTTTAAATAATTATCATTTTTTTTTGTATATTGCTCCAGAATCTTGCCCTGTGCTAAGTGCCTAAAATTTGTTAAACACTGGAGTGACGGTACGTGTATAAACTAGGGAGATTTTTTCTTTATTCGAGAGCGCGTCAGAGCCACCGATAAATCGGTCCTGCTAATCGGGCAAAGCGCGAGTTAATAGGAGGAAACCCAAAGGAAGTAACGGAACGCCTGCGGTGGCAATAATAATTTCGATTCGGTAATTCGCCATTAGGAGGACCCACTTATCGTTCGGAATCGTTTTCGTTGACCTACGTTAATGACAGCATGAGGTAGTCGGACTTAACTATAATTGAGGCTTGTTTGGGCGATTTTTCGTAACTCTTAGATGCAGGAGAAATTTTCAAGAATCATGCAGATCGTAACACTAGTTTAAAGGCGCTGCAAAGTAAAAACTATCAGATTACATTCTAAATAATTTTGTGTATTTGATTCCAACGTCGTTGGTGTAACTGTTGGATAGACCATAAACTGTTATTCAAGACCTGTGAAATGGAGCAGTTGACACGAGTTAGACACTTTTGCATTGATAACATCCTTGAGGATACAAAAGTTATGGAAACATGATGAACCCTTAATGCTAAGGTGCTAGGACCATTGGACCGATGGGTTAGAGAAATTTGCGGATTTTATAGTACTTAGTGGACTTTAAAAAGCTGGTTTTAAAAAGATTTTGAGGCTGTATCTATCAATTTATCTTTTTAGAATGAGGGGAATAAGTTTTGTAAAGTTCACTAATAGTCAGAATTAAGTATAACGATGCTTAAACCAACTTTGGTATCTTCTTTTAAGTACTTATGTTAAAATACTATTTCTTGCTCAAAATCAAGATGTCCATGTATTTTTTTCCTATTCAATATATAATGTACAATAAATTGAGAAAGTCCATTACTAACACCAAGCCATAGTGCGTCAACTGTTTACATTATCATTGGTCACATTGGAAAAAATACTAATTTTCCATAAAAATATAAACGACTTTTTGAAGAAATAAAGACTTCTCATAAACATTTTTGGACTTATTTATTTTAACGCAATATAATTGTATTTTTTATATTTTTCAGAGCACCTCTCATGAATTGGAAAATAAATTATTTAATTTGATTAATGCGATCACGGGATATAAACTCCCAAAATGCCTACGGTAAATTTTTAATATTATTTGTTCTAAAGTTTAGATGTCTTATATGAAAAGCAATTACTAAGTAACTGATAGGAAAAACTGCATTTGAATTATCAACGCCATTGTGAATTTAACATTGATCTGATCAGTATTCACGAAATTTTCTTGTTATCACCAAGAGTTACGTGAAAATCTTTTTAATCACCTATCACCATTAAAACTTTAACACCAATTACGTTTTCTGGTATCTTAGGTAATCGAAAACATTCCTTATTTCCACCATTTCATCTAAAATTTACAGCGTTCCTTCACCAATTTAGAAGTCTCTTACTGGGACAAATCTGGTTGGGAATATTTTATATTCTAATATGAAAGTACCTAATAGAGTATAACGTACTACCGTAAAAAATCGTAATTTTATTATATTTTTTTTTGTTTGTACTATCCAAACCATCTTGCCCTGTACACCCTTAAAACTTTCCCCCTCCCTTCCCAGTTTCGAAACTGGTGACGCGCTCACAATTTGACTTACGCGTAATATTTTTCCTCAATATTTGTGGCTCTAAATAATATTTACAGTCAGTGTCACTAGGTATTCATTTAACTACGAGCGCGTGTACCTACCTATCCTTTTTTTGTATATATAATTTTATTACAATAATATTTTATATTACATTTTAGAATTTCGTTTCGCCGTGTTTCTCCCGACGGCTTGAATATTAACGCGTGGATCCCTGAAGGACGATGTCGTTTTGCATTGTTCAGTAACGAAAGGAAGAGGAAACTTATATATAATATGCAACGTTACTTATCGTTAATATTACTAGTTCACTAGGTCTTAAGCGCGAGTATAAAATCGCTAATCTGAGTATGGCCATTTGGTCTTGACGATTTGAAGTTGTGCGATTACAAAGAATCCTAGCGACGAAAATATGACACCGTAGCGAAAAATATCATTTTACTGTTCTGATGTGTTTAAAGAGACTTGAAATATTTTAGATGCATTAAAGGCATATTTCATTCCTGTCGAGTCGCCCTCTATTCAATTATTTTTCCTATTTCGACTTGTAAATTTTATCACTTTTTATTCGTTTAGTCCTTTTAAGTATTGAGCAGGTTCCTTAAAAGTAGTTCTATGGATCAAATTGATCCTCTAACAAGCTGTTATATAACGATTTTTCATATAATATTTCGATTCGTAAGAATTCCTCCACTTTTTCTTCGTACAAGCAATATTTTGTAAATTTCTAATTTCGAAGTGTAGTTAGAGCCATCATACTTTTGTCCATTGGTTGTCATATTTCCGTCGCTTGTTATTGGCTGAAGTTGTGCGTAAGTGATTTATCATATTCAAGTTTACTAAACGTCTATATGTCTTTTACAAATTTCCTACAGCAGATCGAACGAAAATTTTTGTCGCGTTAGTTCACCTAAAAATCTCAAAACAACCAGTTTAGGCACTAGAGTATAAGTCACTAGGTTTAATTCTAATCAAATGATCCGAAACGAAACGTGTAATTGACAATATGGAAATTTCCAAGTAGGGAATTCTGTTGTGTGAAAATTTGAAAAGTGATGAAAATCCAAAGCAAAGGATGCGACAAAAATCGCGAGGTAGAGTCCGTTCAAGATTAGGGCACGTGCCCTTGCCTTACACGGACTGTACTCGCCTACTACGCTTCTAACTAAGAGAAAAAGAACGGTTTATTGCCGTTTTACGCCAGATGAGAAAAAAGCATGCCTTCATGTTGAACAGCAATTCAGTTGCACGACTTTTTCTTTAAATATCCTGTATATGTTTGAAACTCGCATGGCAGCCAAAATTTCGCTTCGTTATTGTTATATGTTATATGTTATGAACAAAAATTCCCTGAAAAAGTTGATTTATTGGGATTTTTGCTTAAATCATGACAAATATTGAATAATGGCAATAGGATATTTGTAGAGAATTGAATAACCTTCAAAATGGTGTTTTGTTGACCTCGAATATTTATTTTTAACCGAAAAAAGCCGGGAAAACTTTGAAAAAATGCATTTTTCAAAAAAAAATCATAGTTTCGTTAATTTTTAATACTAAGGAATGGTGTGCCGGGAATGATAGTATACTATGTATACTTTAAACACATGCAAGATCAAGTTTATGGTACTAATACTTTTTACATAATCACCGTATAAAAAAATGAAAGCAAATATCTTGTAAAATGCATCGTATTAACTGTAATCAACCGATTTTAATTTACCGAACGGATTCTGAAAGTAAAAATCAAAAGCTTGAATTCGCCTATCGTTGATTTTTGAAAAAAAGTTGTTTTGACATGCTAAAAACGCGCCAGTTCGAGTCCGAAGTCAAGCGGAGCAGTAGTAGTAAAGAATAGAAGACAGCGGTGGTGAATGAAGAAGCGGGCTCTTCTACTCTGCTGATTGGTTCCCCATTATACAATGAAAGGAAGATAAAACGTCGCGCATACTTGGCCGGGGCTAATGTCAGTTGCTGACGTCACCTTGTGAGTACGACGACGCATGATACAATGGAAGATGATTCTCTCGTTTGTTGTTTGGATAAATAACTTATAACAATTCTCACCCAAAACCATATAAATCACATTTTATTGAGTTTGAGTCATTTTATTGAGTGAATAAGATGAAATGTGATTTATATGGGTGGGATATTGACAATCAGGCAGGAGATAATTCGCCTAATATGAAGTTTTCCAGCTTTTCAAAAGAGAAGAAATTGCAGGGTATATTATGGGATAAGTTTAATGTTAAAAGTGCTCAGATTCACGCGTTTCGCGCAATGTTTGGAAGCATTTTTACAGGCTAATAGCGGATAACTAACGAACTATTGATTTCTACTTTCATAATACACCGGGTAAATTAAAATCGGTTTATTACAGTTAATATGATGCACTATTGCCCGATTTTTAAAATATTTTAGTTCTGCAAAACCTGTTAGTACGGTAAATTTTATCTTGCGAATTTTCAAAGTATTCGTAACAAACTATCGTTTGTCGTTATTAAAAATTAACAAAACTGTGATTTATATAAAAAATAGATGTTTTTCATGGTTTTTCCGGCTTTCCTCGGTTAAAAATGGCCCGATCGAGGCCGGTTCTGAAGGTTTCTTTTGATCCTCCACAAATATCCCATTGACTGTAGGTCGATTAATCCAATACCGTTCATGATATAACCAAAATTCAAAAATAGCGGCCAATTTTGGTTATTTTTCTTTACATTATATTACACAGAGCGAAATTTTGGTTCGAAGTCAAGTCGTAAACACCTACAGGGTGTTTAAAAAAGTTGCGCAGGCTGTCAAACTTAATATCACGAAAATTCCTCATTTCCTGGCGTATTTGGGTCGGAAAATTTTGAGCTTACTACAATAGGTCGGTGTTACTAAAGAATGCACAAACCGACATCGTTGACCTGCCTCCGTGTGAGGGTGAGTGGAGTAAACGTGAGTGCGTGCGAACTACCTTAATTGCAAATTGTTTCTTGGGTTGTGTGCGAGGAGTATAAAACAGGAACGTCATATTTACATGGACCTAAATAAAAACAATATTCTTTTGTTCACATTCTCGAAATGAGTCCAGTTTGCAGGCGTGCTTGGCTGTCGCAACGCGCGCGTCTCTGCGTCCCGTCGAGAAACTCGATTATAACCGTATAGTCGATAAAATTTTATAAAGTAACTAATTTAATCTAAACTTAAAGCTAGTTTTATTCACAATTAGTTTACTTATTAAATATATTTTAAAATATCCAACATTATTTAATCTCTATCGGCGGGAGGGGAGACGGCTCGGCTGCGACATTACAGAGATCTGGACTAAATTCAATTATAATCGAATCTAGACTATCAGCGACTAGAAAATAACACGACATTAAAATCTTTCACATACGTCTCAACGGAAAACAGTATAAATAGACTCTAAACGATATCTCTCGAAAAAATGATATATACATGCGTCAGACACGACGCACGTATCCTCTGAAATACAGGTAGTGCATGACCCGAACATAACTCAACGGGAAAACAATCGAGAACTCTGGTGATATGAACTACCCTTAATCTAAAGGACGATCCGTCGAGGCGGATCCGCCGCTTCACCGCATCACCCTGTACGATTATTATCGTCTAATGGAGATGAAGTTGATGGATTATTTATTCTTGTGTACGACGAGTTGTCAGCGAATTTATTAGAAACTATGTACACGTCTCGTCGTCGAAGGGGAAGTTTTTAACAACGGGCGCACTCGTCTCTTTTGTAATTCCGAGCCTCGCGAGAGTTCCCTCTTCGAAGATCGTTTCGGGGTTTGATCAAAAGCGCCAGAATGCCATTAAGTCGTCCGACACCTCTGAGAGGCTCAGTTCGACCTACACTTCATTTTCGATCACATTCGAAAGCGAAGAGAGATTTTTAATTCTTTACTCTTCTGTTATTATAATGATTTTACTTTGTAAGTGAGATGAGAATTTAGTGCTGAGGTGAGAGCAATAGAGTTAAAGAGGAAATAGCCAGTCCTGCCACGAGGGTATATTAGTGAGTTAGGGTAGGTAGGTTCTTTATTTATTTAAAAATATAGAAAAGATTCTAAAAATAGAAAATTCATATATTTGTGTCCGTTGAAACACATTATAAATACCATAGTCTATTCTTGAGGATCACATCTTACTTAACTTCAAAGAAAAGAAATACATTTTTCCAATACAGGGCCTAATGAAGCTTAAACCAGTAGTAATATTCCTCTACCTTAGTTGAACGTTAGCAACATAATGAATGCATTTAGTATCAATACTTTCATGGCTGAGTGAGTTATAGTGCCCTCAAAGATTTAATAACGCAGGCAGTAACGACACCATGTTTGAAATTAAGAATTTTGAAGTTTTGAAAGTGATATTAATAAACAAAAGAATTTCAAAGCTATTCATTGCAATTTTTATAACATTTTCAAAGGCGTTTCAAGTATTTTTAGGAAATTATTTTATTTGTAAGCTTTTCGAAAGTCTCTCCCAGAAGTTTAAGAAGAATCTAAAGATTGTAAAGAACTGCCATTGATTTAAAATAACGCTAAGTTTGAAATGCAACTGTCGTAGTTTTTAGTAGTTTTAAAGTTATATACTTCATGCAATGCTTTACTAGCTGAAATATAACTTTCCCTTTAAAAGACAAACTTGTACAAACTTTGAACAGTTGTATACAAGAATTACTGGTGATTGGTAGAGTTTAACACGCATTTTCTTACTCTACGTGAATCATTTCTGTGAATAAAGTTGAAATAGCCCTGTATATTCGTCTTAATTTTGAGTAAAAGGTACGGTTTTCACAGGATTATGCACCTTTAAGGCATACATCACTGTTCAAAACGTTAGTTATTTCGTTGTGATTCTTTATAGAGTGAAACACACTGTATATGTCAAGCTCTACTTGCTTCTTTACGTGTGATACACCCTGTTTCAAATAAGTAATCTCGACAAGTTTCACGACAATGCCGACATCATTCAAAATCATTTTCCAGAAGCAAAACAAAGTTTTTTTTACATGCTTTTCACAAGATTATGCACCTTTAAGGCACACAACACTGTTCAAAACGTTAGTTATTTCGTTGGGATTCTTTATAGGGTGAAACACACTGTATATATCAACCTCTATTTGTTTCTTTACGTGTAAATACACCCGGTCTCAAAAAAGGAATCTGGACAAATTCCACCGCGGCGCCGATATCGTTTAAAATTCCTTCCGAGAAACAAAACAAAGTTTTTTACGTATCCAGTACGCTCGGTGACCTTCGACTCGCACGCGCGGTGGGGGGTCAAGAGCGACGCGACCAATCACAAGCGCCGCCGGCCGTCACGTGGCACGACGGTGGTAACAGGTGCCGACGCGTTGTGAAAATTTCTCGGCGAATTCGCCGGTCATTCACCGTGTGGGCGAGGCGCGGAGTTCCACGTACGCCGTGGAGACGGTTTCGGTGGTGTTTTTCGACCGTTCGTTTTCGAATTTTTAGTGTTTTGGTGTCACAGTGTCGTCCCCTGCTAAGAGAGGAACCTGCTGAGGTGATTATTTGATTTTCAGCTTCAGCGCTTAAGTAGTTACGATTTATTATTTAATTTCAGAACGTACGCGGTGCTGATGGCGTCTTGCGAGCGATCGAGGTAAGATCTTGTCCAGTTTGGTATCGACGAGCATGCGCGCACGTCACCTTGTGAGTTTTCGGCATCTGATTATTTCAGAATTTATACCGGGTATTTTGTTGGTACATACACCATTTCCTATACAGGGCGAGTCAAGTGAATTTACAATACATCTCATGTCGGTTTCTTAAAGCACACTATTATTTCAGAACTTATATACCGGGTATTTCGTTGGTACATACACCATTTCCTATACAAGGCGAGTCAAATGAATTTACAAGATATCTCACGTTGGTTTCTTAAAGCATACTATTATTTCAGAACTTATATACCGGGTATTTCGTTGGTACACACACCATTTCCTATACAGGGCGAGTCAAGTGAATTTACAATACATCTCACGTGGGTTTCTTAAAGCATACTATTATTTCAGAACTTATATACCGGGTATTTCGTTGGTACACACACCATTTCCTATACAGGGCGAGTCAAATGAATTTGCAAAACATCTCACGTCGGTTTCTTAAAGCATACTATTATTTCAGAACTTATATACCGGGTATTTCGTTGGTACATACACCATTTCCTATACAGGGCGAGTCAAATGAATTTACAAGACATCTCACGTCGGTTTCTTAAAGCATACTATTATTTCAGAACTTATATACCGGGTATTTCGTTGGTACATACATCATTTCCTATACAGGGCGAGTCAAGTGAATTTACAGTAAATACATTTCATGTTGGTTTCTTTAAGCACACTATTATTTCGGAACTCATACCGGGTGTTTTGTTGGTACATACACCAGTTCATATACAGGGCGAGTCAAGTGAATTTACAATAACTACATCTCATGTTGGTTTCTTAAAGCACACTACTATTTCAGATCATAAACCGGGTATTTCGTTGGTACATACACCATTTTCTATACAGGGCGAGTTAAGCGACTTTACTAGTAGGATTTTTGTAATACTAACGATGTTTCCAAAAGAAAATTTACGATGAACGTAGGTGTTACATGTCTTACTTACGATATATTTTGTTCAACTGTTGAGGTTTTCATTGCAATGAAAACTAAGTATTTGAAATAGAATTGTGATACTGAAACAAACAACTTTCTACTTAAACATTGACAAGTTTGATACCAAAATCACTATTTTCATTCTTTCAAAGACGCCTTTTTCTATTTATTATTAGAAAAACAATACGTACCCATGTACAGGGCGAGTCAATTTTTCGTAGCAAGGTTTCTGTAGTTAAAAGAAAGTTTTCTGTGAACAAAGTTCTTCTTTGTTTCTCATCGAACTTTTTTAAAACATAACATTGTAATAACAATTACGTATTTCAAAAATAATTGTGATACTGAAGCGGAGAAGTTTTTATACCCATTACTTTCACGATCAGCACTTCAATCTCTGGTTAAATCGAATTAATGAACCCATTTAACAAGATTGGTATTTCTGGTATTCATTTATTCTAAAAACTTTCAAAAATGACCATTGGCGCCTTTCGATCAAACCGTTTTCGAAATCTTCAAAGATTGACACGTTTACAATTCGAATTCTCCCTAACGGTACGACCTTTTCAACTAAATTTTTCGACGTTTCGGAAACTTAACTAAAAACCTTCGCCTCTGTCCCATTCCTCTTGTTGCCTCCGTCCCGTCGTCGAAGACTTCGCCGTCAGTGGAAGCTGCGCAAAAGACTACGGTACGATCGATCGTTGATGACTTTTTCTTTTATTTTTATTTTTTTTTTGGTTTCTTTTGGAAATGGATCCACTTTAGTCTAGTATCTCAGTAAAAAAACTCGGTAAGTGTCCAATTGTTTAGCACTCATCACTTTGGAACTGGACAGATTTCAATACGGAATGAGGCGAATCTATCAATTGCGTGTTGAGACAAAACATGCAACTTTGAGCTGTGAAAGTATACGAACGTCGAGGAAAAGTAGTAGAAAAGTTTAATCCATCTTTTAGATGGTGTTTGGAAGAATATCAGGTGTTAATTTTTGGAAATGTAAACGTACGCACCAGAAACATAACTGCTAGCGTTCGATCGTGAGAAACGATCGACTTATTTTCTCATGCCCCTGGTACGTCCTTGCAGCGAATAGAATCCTATAGAGACTGTATTGAGTTTTAAGGCATATTTCATTATTACGTTGTCTTTATGTGAGTTCCACTAGCTGCAGCTAATATACCGAGCGCGCTCAAAATTACATGTTTCCCGGAATGGACCTATCTAATAATTAGCACCATTACTACTGAAATCCGCCGTGTTTGTTCTTGAAATCGTCGTTTGTGACAACCTTCGAGGTTTTACTTGTCGGCTTCGAGGAGCACGAGGTCATCCGCGACCACGTCCGAAATGTGCAGGTATATGATCCAGTACATCAGGTTGAAGCATACGAAGCATACCGGAAATACTATCCGAGAGTATTTGTCGATGTCAGATGGTGTGATGCCGTAGAGTTTGTTGATGTCCTGAAACGGAAAATATCTTTTCTCATCTGGAAAATGAATAACAGGGGCGAATTTTAGCCATTTTGCCAAGACGCGTTCTAAAGAATTTCTGCCAAGAGGGAAATCACTAATGTATATGTACTACTAAGGTATTACTAGGTAATCGAAGTTATTTTCTGTTAAATCGTTTGTTCACGACCCACTGTTTTTGCTTTTTACACAAAAAATATGAAGCAAT
Organism: Cryptocephalus primarius; assembly: GCA_963576515.1. NCBI lineage: Eukaryota > Metazoa > Arthropoda > Insecta > Coleoptera > Chrysomelidae > Cryptocephalus > Cryptocephalus primarius. The sequence goes on from OY754941.1 coordinate 15,903,619, forward strand.
GGCTCCAACTTCTTATGGAAGTCTGCAGTGTTTCACATTAAGTTGCATTTATCTATTTAGCATTGGGAGGGCATTAACGGGATTATCAGGACTGCTACAGCATAGTCGATTTGAAGTCATTAATAAAATTAATGTTAACAAGCCAATTTCACCGTTCGATGCGTCAAATACGTTAATTTTACTGGCGAATTCGCCGTTTACCTTAATTATTTCCAGCGTTTCAACACCTACTAAATTTTCCACTTGTTCGATTTTTATCGAGTTACAACACACTTAGTATGCCTCATTTTACTTTAAAATACACCATCGTAGCTAAAATAGTTGGAGAGTCCACGGTGAATAATACTTTTTTCTCCTAATTTAAGCGAGTTGTCAATTTTACTTGAAAAACAGAAATCTTGTAAGGGGGCTGTATGACCAATTTCGTAAACAAATTAGTCGAGTTTTTAGAGCAAAAAAAGCTGTTTTGGTGGATAAAATTTAGCAGCAGACGGACCAAAAAACCTTGTTTAAAATGAAACAAAGATGATAAAAACCCAAAATCTAGACAAATTTGAGATTCTGCGGTTTTTTAAAAACAATAGGTCGTTTTTCTATTCCTTCACCATAGAGTGAAAATTATTGACGGAAATGCAATACGCTGTGCAGACTATTTGTAGAGAATTAAAAGACCTTCAAAATGAGCTTTACTAAAAGGTGATCGGAGCATTTTCACCGAGAAAACTTGGAAAAACCGTTCAAGCGGTCCCTTTTTAAAAAATTCACAGTTTCTTCCAGTTTATACCTGAAGCACTAATATTGCATGAAATGTTCGGTTATTATATCTACTTTATGCATGCAAAAGTTGAGCAAAACGGGCGATTTCGCATTTCGTGCTGAGTGGTGGGGGCTTCAAGCACCATAAAACAGTATACTTATTAATTTCTTTACCCTGTGATTCACTCACTAATTATAATAGAAAATCAGTCGAGACTTTTTCAGTTTGGCTTTGAATTAAGTTCAAAAGTTATATTGAAAATTTAAATTTTAATACAAGGGCTAACGGTTTCATTAAACATTTTAAAGGTCAGGAGGAACAAGTTATTACATAATTTCAATCATCTCAACACCTAGTAATTCATATCTAAACAATAATTTTATTTTAACGAACGCTTTTTATTGCTTATTAATTTTTCTCGAAATTTTCTTAATTTTTTCTTCTAATATTATATAATTATATGTATTTCCGATAACGGGTTAATTCCAGAAATGTTCAAACGATTCCTCTTAAATCGGCCAGTATTCCAGGAAAATATATATCCGGCATAGTTTAAAATATGGGTCAAAACAAATCCTCGAGAATTATTTTTACAGTTCCCATTAAACGCAAGAGAATTCCAGGAGAAAGAAATCGTTTTTACGAGTTTGAAATTCGTAGAATCCGTCTCTCGGTATCCCAAGTTGTTTTCAATGGTGTTCTCCTTAAATCTACTAGAATTCCAGTTATATTTTGATGCCAGGTGGTACCCCGAAAGATTTTTACGACTTTTAAGTTCCTAGAAGGACTCGGTTGATCTACAATTGGATATTCTCCTTAAACTGACCCGAATTCTTGGAAAAAGACGATAATTTTGGTGAAACCAGGTTTCTGAGAAAATTTATTTATTTCAGAGAAAAATGCACATGTGGTATGTGCCCAAAAACATTTTTCAACAAATGAGAATTGGTGAATTCAAATAGGATTAACAATAAAAAGCTATTACAAAAATACGTTATATTTGGGCATTTCTTGTTATTGCTCTAACTTTGCAAAAATTAATTTAAAATTGATGAAACCCTTTATAACATGATTTTTCCAATGTTTAAACAACGTGCACTGTAGGAGTAAAAATATTTGTAAAATTCCACTTGTTTGTGGCTTCAAGCAGCATAAAACTGTATACTTGCGCCGACCACTCAGCTCGAATTGCGAAATGGCGCGTTTTCGAGGCCATTTTTCGCACTTTCCCCCAAACGTATATGAAAATTCAAGATAGCCAAGTTGTAGGTTTTGATGACCCCTTTCAAAAACCGTTTGAAAAATTAAAATCGGCCCATCTCAGTTAATACGCTGAATTTGGAAAGATTTCGGTGTATTATCGTTATTAATAATTGTGCAAAAACTATTCATCCAGTAGCATACAACTTTTGCATGCCTAAAGTAGACATAATTACCTAATATTTCACGCAAAATTAGCGCTTCAGCTTTAATCTGGGCAAAGCTGTGAATTTTTGAAAAAGGGTCGATTTTAACGGGTTTTCCAAGTTTTCTCGGTGAAAAATGCTCCGATCACCTTTCAGAAACCCTCATTTTGAAGGCCTTTTAATTCTCTACAAATCGTCTGTACAACGTATTACATTTCCGTCAATAATTTTTACGCTATGATGAAAAACGCAAAAATATATCTATCTAAAAAGTATATCTAGATTTTGAGTTTATTATCGTCTTTGATCCATTTTGAACAAAGTTTTTTGGTCCGTCTGCTGTTAAATTTGATCTACAAAAAAACCTATAAACTGGGCTAAATACTCTTGAAATATTTTCTTTCAGAAATAACTTGGGGTGAATTTTCAAATAGGGGTATCTTACCTTGCTCGGGTGAATGATGTGTTGTGGTATGGGAGCGGCCGCTTCTTCGTCCGGGCCGCCCCTATCTCCCCCACCTCTGCCACCGTTGACGGTGCTCTCCAAGGTGCCACCTTTGCTATGCGCTTTGGGATCGTGAACCTTGAAACGTACCTCCTGGAACAAACGTCCCCACTAAGAAGTACCCCAATCAGATCGCCCCTGTTATTCACATCTGAAGAAAACTTCTATCCAGTATTTATATAAGATGTCTTTGCACGTCAACATAAACATGTAAACGTCAATATTTACGCCTTTCCCCTAGTACGGGGATGAAAACGTGATAGGGGTTAACTGCAGGTGATAGGGAATTAGAATTTGGGTTTCTAAAATTAATTCCAAAAATCTCGTTTTGAATAAACTACGCATAAAATTCCTCCACTTTTTTCGCCCCCAAGGGTGGGCTTGAAAGGAACAGAGGTTAATTGTAGGGGAAGGTACCTGGAACGAATTTTACCTAACGAAATTTTCTGTATCTAAGTAAATTTTACTACAACAAAAAAAGAAAATTATAGCTAAGAGTAGAAATTACAAAGAAGCTTCCATGATGCCACGTGAAAAAATTAATAGTAGGAATTCGTTTTTGAGTATAACGCATTGTATGGGGTAAAAAATCGTGAAAATCAGGGGTATGGCCAAAATTAGAAAGTCATCTAAAACACGCTTCGTCTTTTCATACCAGTTGGGGTTAGGATTAGGTACAAGGTAATCTGACAGTCAAGTTTAATACATAGGAGGCAGGGTTAATGTCTTATGATTGTACGACTACTCACTGTTTGCTTAGGTGCATGGTCACTGTCCGGACCTCCGTCGACGTTCAGTTTCTTTTGCTCTGCAATTTTTTGTATTGCAAGAAACCTATTTTTTCGCATTTGTATTCGTTTCGCCATATAACCGACGGTGGCGTACTCTGAAAAAGAATTTTTTTATACAATTTGACAACACTACACAATAAACTAGTATACATGATAGACAAAGCTACTTCGAAAAAAAACTTACGATATACTTGAAATAAATAACTAGAGTATAACTTTAATTCGCTCTATCGAAAGCAGCTCTGTTATTCACAGTTCATCCATGAATCAATCCGGCTTGTTTATATAATATTTCGCGGACGAGCACATTCGCTTTGAATGGAATCGTTACGACTGACCTGGAATGTATAAAAGAAGCGTAAAGTATAGATCGTGAAAATAGCTACTCGTAAAACATCAATGGGCTGTGAGAGCTAGACTGTAATTTCTCTATATTTATACGTAAAATGGACACCCGCGGATTATCAATTATTCGTCGACTGGGATTCCTCAAAGGGGGCGCGACGTTGAGATCATTAGTTATTTAGGATTTTTTTTCGAGGGAAAATTATCGACAAACAGGGTATATTTGATTTTGTATCAAGTCGATATAACTGGGTATGAACGAATAATGATATATTCAGTATATTATTATACATCACCCTTATTTTCGACATTTACATTGATAGGCCTATCAGTGTGATAAGGATTGTCGCCTTCTGTGTACTGATATGTTGATTTCGTTGTAATTTTAATTTATGTAGTGATTTTGGGGTAAGACGTGTGGTTAATATCACGATTAATACTACAGTGACCCATATACCCTGTACCCAAAAAGAGAGGGGTTATTGTTATTGTTATTAGTATGTTCAATCTATTATGGTAGTATTGTTCAAAATCTGAATAGATACAAATTATAGATGTTTTAGTCGAGTTTGCAGATTTTTACCAATTTGAGGTTTTTCTCTTGTTGTTTGTTTCATGGGAAATTACAATTTTTTTTGTCCAATTTCTACTGATACCTCTTGTGTTAAAAAAGTCAAAGGCGTTGATTGGATGAAGAATATCGACATAAAATTCCCAGACAGACACTATCGATTGTTATATCTTGCGAGTCTAATAGTAAAATGAAATGAAATAATCGAACAAGAGGGAGCTCTGAAAAGAACATTCCTTTGAATGCCCCATTTCATTTCATTGAAATCACGTTCAAAGTATTTTTTCATTACATTGACCTGAAATCTGTAAAGTGTAAATGTCATTATTGATTGGTGATTTTGGAATTAAACAGTTTTTTGAAACAATTTTTGAAAATTTACAAAGGCCCTCACTGTGTAATGCAGATAATACCAGTACAATTGGCTAAGGAAAGATACTCTTATTCATAACGAGTAGAATTAGGTTTTGGAGATAATTTCAAGTTTTTGCCGCTTTCCCAGTTGTTTGCACATTCTCCATGCCCGTAGGGACGCATACACCTTTTTAAAAGAATATCTTTGTAAACGCGGCAAGCGCTATTTTAGTCAGCTGGAAAACGTATTTTGAGCCATACATTAGAAAACAAGGCGGCTTTTTGCGGCAGTATAAAATGGCGAATTCGGAATACATTTTCCCCAGAAAAACATACCGTCATTTTTTTTTAAATTTATATCCTGCAAAAAATCATCTATCAGTATTACTTTTTACCGTTTTCCGTTTCATCGCCTTCAATAAAAAAATCCTGAGAGTAGTTCTCCGTTAAAATTCATATTTCAGTTAGCCTTATTATAGTGAAGACTGCATTACGAAAACAAGTTATGGCCGCTATAAAAATCCACTAAAGAATCCTTAAGGGATCCTCGCAATTATCATCAGTGGATATATAGCAGGAGCGAGAGCGCTCCATACTTCCTGCACTTAATTTCTTGAATATTTAAATGGCGGGAGGAACAAATAACCGGAGCCAGAAAAGGAGAGCGCGAAAGCACCGGGGAGAACGTTCATCCGATAAATATGGTGTTACATTCTTTAGCGATCCCGCTCGAGATGAATGCAGTGCCGGCCTTTTGACTCTTCGAAGCCCTCCGGGATTTTTACAAATAACTTTATGAAATCAGTGAGATTTGGATTGCATCGTACTTTTATATGGATAAACTAAAATTGCAACTGTAAAGACCAAAGGGTAGAAGTTGGATGTGAAATCAGATCGTCATGAAAATTCTAGTACACTAGCAAGTACACTATGCTCATGCTTTTTGTATTGCCGAAAATGATCATGTGTCATATTGAATTTAACGTAACAAGGAAAATTTCTGTTTCATTTTGTTTCTACTGAGCCGATTTGGCTCATTAGTTTCATTAGAATTAGTTAAAAAATGCTCCCCCTATCGCGTTTTCAAATTTCGTTGTATTACTCGTACATGTGAATAACCTTTCGAAAGGAGGGTTGTTTTGTCATCTAGGGACCCTAAAACGAAAAGCTGTATTGAAATATTTCCAAAGCGTATTCTCGTGTAAAATCACATGAACGAATTAAGCCTAAAAACAGTTTAAACAAATTGGGACCCGGTTACCCCTCAGAATATTGCGGATTTTCATTGTGTAGGGTCCAATGAATATACAGAAAACTTTCATGGGAATTCATCTTTCACGACTGCGACGATTTCAGCAAAATAAGGTTAAAAATCGAAAACGTGTCCTTCTAGGATTTTAAATATTCGTAGTATTTATCCTTATAGCCCAGGGTATAGAGATTTTTTTGATAGAGGGAATTTAACAGCAGGCTGAATAAAAAACTAGGTTGAAAATGGATCAAAGATGATAAAAATCCAAAATTTAGACAAATTTGGGCTTTTGCGGTTTTTTTAAAACAATAGGTCGTTTTTCCGTTTTTTCACCATAGCGTGAAAATTATTGATGGAAATGCAATACGTTCTACAGACGATTTGTAGAGAATTAGACTTTCAAAATACGCCTTTCTAAAAGGTGATCAGAGTATTTTTCACCGAGAAAACTTGAAAAAAACGAAAAAATGAACTATTTTTTTTATTTTAATTTTTTAAAAAAACCGCAAAACCTCAGATTTATCTAGATTTCGAATTTTTATCATCTTTGATCCATTTTCAACAAAGCTTTTTGGTCCGTTTGCCGTTACGTTACATCTGCCAAAACAGCTTCTTTTTGCTCTATAAATTGGGCTATTAATGAAGAACCATCTCGTACTAAAAATATTCCATTGCTGATTGGGCGAAGGTTCATTGAAATACCTACTTCTTCAAGCGATTTAATTTGTATAACTCGATTGGTTTGCCATCGTTTTATTTTTCTATCATGTATGCTGATCATTTTTGCAGTGCTACCCCTGTCAAATTTCCGTTGTGCTAAAGAAAATAACTGCATTTAAATTTTTCCAAAGTCCCGTCATGCTTCTCTCCGCAATAGCCCATATTTCCATCGAGTTAACCCTAAAATATGTACTTAAAATTACAAAGTATTTATTCAAACTTACACAGGAAAAACTTGTACTTAGAAAACTTGTAAAATTATTTCTATGAAACCAAATCACAACTATTTTTTAACGGTTACAGGTTTGTTGCCAAACTTTTTATCTGGGACAACCCAAAATGAACGTTTCTAGAAAGGGGTGTTCTGGTTTATTTAAAAAAGAATGAGAGGGGGCAGCTCTTCAGCGAGTGATATATAATGCACGCAGACAAGTAAATTTGATATTCTGTCTCATCCCCCAAGCCGCCCCTGGTTAAAGGTCAAACGCTCGAGACGAATGCCTGTCGGGTGGGACGTGCCGGGGCGGGTCGATTTATGATTTTTCTGAAATTTTCACGGGACGCTCGTCCCCCGTTGACGATTCCGCGGGAGCAGAGTAAGCGCTCCCGTGCGATCGGAACGTAAAGCGAACAGTTTTATTGGCCGGATGGAGTCCGTTCGGACTCCCGACCTAATCTAGGCCACTTTGTCACGATTTATTCTTAAATCGGGAGGAGATTGAAACAAACGTCCCGCGTTTCGATTTAATGTCCCGTGAGGAACGACCGTCGATCCGCCCCCTTAAAAATTCAACGTAATACGGAGTTTACGTGACAGACCGACGGTTAGATTTATTCGGTTCTCCCGATTCGAAGGGGGGACGATTTAATTAGGACGGGAATCGAATTTCGCGCCCGTTACATCATGCACTTATTCAGATTTTTCTTCGAAGTCGGTCGTAAACACGGAAAGAGGTTTAGAATGAAGTATACATGCACCTTTTAACTAGTTAAGTTATCTTACGTGCTTCGGGGAGATTTAATCGAGGGACACGTCATTTGGTCGTAACTAATTTAAACTTTTCATATTTTCTAAAAACGGTTAAAGAAAACGTATGAAAACTCTTTTCGGGCGTTGTTTTATAGATTGTTCCACTTTCAAACAGATTCCAATATGTAATTCCAGTTTCAATCGTTTACTGCAGGTCCTGCCAGATTTGATTATCCAAGGGCGGATGTGAAAAGTGCATTTTCTGTACTTTTCCAGATTTTTCCTTGAAACCTGTTGAGTTTTTTATGCAAAACGTATGATGCAGAAAGATCCTTCTCCTGCTGCTCTACTGCAATGTCAAGAGATTTTTCAATATCCCATTCTTAAGGATCAACTACTACTTGTAAAGGAAAATATTCTTTTGTTTCTAAAGCAATGCATCAGCTGCAAAATGCATTTGTGACTCTGGTGGAGACAGTTCAACTACTATTATTTTGAGGGCAAATTTAAAAAAGCGCCTGGAAACCTTGGAAAACCACCTCCATCCAAGTTTTATTTAAAAAAGATTTGTCAATGTTTATGGCCGATTCTAATTTCCTCATCACCTTCTTCTTTCTCAAGGTGTAGGCTTTAAACCGTTTCCGGTCCACATTTTCTTATGATTGCCAACAATTCTTGTAATAAACTTACCTAATAAACTAGCGAAGACCATGACGAAACAGGTCCCCAGGTAAACGTCAATCGATTTGACGTAGGAAATTTTAGGTAGCGCTGCATTCGTAGAAGACATTAGGGTGGTCATGGTTAACACGGTTGTCACTCCCAGGGCTACTCTGGCTGGTGTTGCGTTTCGATTCAACCAGAAGCTCACCTGCATTCAAAAAGAAATGATTTGTACCCTCGACACAACTTGGCAAAACAGTTACACACACAGTAGGACCTTCAGTTTTCTGTATATAAAAGCGTACTGAGAGTATGTACTTGTATTATCTGAATGTTGGGTCGTTTTGAAGGCTGCAAATAATTTGACATCGGGTGTATAATCAGCGTTGATAACTAGATGATGATTAATGATGCATAGTTTCCTGTGCGCTTGAATATTAAACTCATTAATTAAAATTAACATTATGCATGTGAACTGCAGTGCGCTCTACCTATGCCATCAAAGTTATCCTTACAGGATTTATTTACATTTAATGTACAGTCCGTGATATAAATCAATCTTAAATTTCACAGGAGAAGGTATTGGAAAAGCGCGTTATTACAGTAATGTATTCGAATTTGGAATTTTTAGTATATTTTTGAAAGGTACCGAAATTCCTTGAATTTTTTCTTCAAACTGCAGTAAACATACAACGGAATATTCCATGTCTATTAAGCCAGGACATCCATTTCATGAGTCAGCATTCTTTATAGCATTATATTTTATTCTAATTTATTACGCCAAAGACGATTCTATTGTTGCTCCACCCTTTTCCGAGATAAGGTCCAATCTAAGGTAACATTGTCCAATTTTAAACGAGCTTGAAAATTACGATTTTGCATTTTTATTCATTTGTTTGACATTTTTCAAAAAATTTTTTTATACGAAGAATACATTTCAAAGTTATGATGATTTTAATAATGTACTTGAAAAGTACCAAAATAGTAAAAGCACATTGACGGTTTTTTGCATCTGTTCTTAAAACACTTATAACTTTGGCTCAGATTGTTGAAAAAACGTATAAACTATCAAAATGAAGGTCTTGAACAATAATTTTATGGACTTTATTTATAGATATAAAATAAACTAATAAAATCAACCAGCTCTTAATAAACCTTTAATCCAATACTTTTATCATTTTTTGTTTTAATTTCATTAAAAAAAAAACACCCACATAAAAATTTTTTTCGACGATCTGAACTACAGTTATTAGTGTTTTAAGAAAAGATGCAAAACCATCAATTTGCTTTGACCAATTTGGTACTTTTCATTTGGTACGATATTAAAATAGTCATAATTTTGCCTAAAGAGCACCTAAAAACTACAAAACGTAGGATTTTTGATAATCTTTGACTCTTATTTTAGGAAAATTTGCAATAAAATGTGACGTTTGGTAAATGTTTTGCATCTTCATTGGTTCTGGAGATATACGTGTGGGTGACCTGACTTAAGTATTAAGCCTGATTATCCCCTTTTGTCTCGGGAAGGGGTGGAGCATTAAAATCGTTTTTGGCGTAATAAATTAGCAATAAAATATAGTGCTATAAAGAATCCGGACTTGTGAAATGGATGACACTTGAATATTCCCAACATTTGATGGCACACCAATTATTTTGAAATTTCTTTATATTTTCAAAGTAACGCTGGAACTACTGAAACTCATTTTGTTTAGTAATGAAAATTCACTACAGCATAAAAGGAAGTTTCTACAAACGTTACGCTCCAGCTTGTATTTTCCAGTTTCAAGAATATTTTCGATATCCATAATTGTTTGCTTTAAACGAAAAACTAAATGATTATAAATGATAAAAATATCCCATTTGCTATTCTACCTGCGAACCTCGCTTCAGCTACAAGAACAAAAATATTTAAAAAGAATCCTCCTTACCCAGGAAATGATGACGATCAAGCCGGACGGGATGTAGATTTGGATAAGGTAGTAGCCCATCGAACGTACGAATTGGATCTCACAAGCGAGACGAGAGTAGTTTCCTGTGGGACACGAAATCCTTATCATATAATAGCCGGCGTGCATTCGATTGCATTTATCAGTCGTTCTTTTGTTATTCATGGGGGCTTTCAAAATGAAATAAACTCGAGAACGTAACTAACCACCGACGTGACAAGAACGAATTACTCATTACCAACTATTAACATGTTAGTTACGTTCCTTATTGAAGAACTGATAAATTTTTGGCTTTTCGCTTACGCTTTCTCTGGGAATGTGGCCTTTATAAGATCGTGAAACAAATAAAGCGATTAGCATGCAGAGGGGTGTGTGTATAGAATGTTTATTTTTTTGTAGTCGTCGTTTGTTTCCACTATGGTCGACTAATGTACCCAAAAAAAAGCACTTGAAAGGGATGCGGCGGGATTTTGGATGAAATTCGAATATAGAAATCAAGCTTAATATTTAGCCGTCGCGGTGAGGTAATTATATTGTTCGTAAACTAGTCGAGGAATAAAATTCATAATTCAACAGACAAAGGCAAACAGGCGAAACACATGTATGGGTGGGTATATTATTTTCTGGATTAGTAGTTTGTTTTGTGGAAGTTTTATTTAATTTTCACCTCTCTTGCGTTAAATAGACGTGCGTCGTTTCCCCTGGTGTAAAATATTGGATAAATATTTTTGAGTTATTTATATAAAGGTAGTTATTTTTCAATTTTGCCAAAAATTATGGTACCTGTGTTTACTTCATAAAAATATTGACGTTGTCTTACAGGAGAAGTCAAATATAACTCCCTCATGGGAGAGATAGTAAACAAACAACGTTGAGTTGTTCTAGTGTTTCGTCTCAAGTTTCCTTACCTCTTGAGTTATGAATTTTATTTCGTAAGTGGTTTTTCTATACCACACCAGGTCTCCCAAAATTATTGAAAGTTACTTGAATAAAACGTTCTAAGTATTTACTAATTTTTTCATTCCATGTTGTTTGGGATGTTAATAATTTTGGTATTGATTTGTCGGCTTGCTATCTGGTGATAAACTTTTTTCAGAAATTTTCCAAATTATTTCTTTAGAAAGAAGCTGGAAATTTTTTGGAATTGAAATTGTTTCATTTTCAAATGAGAAATAAACATAAATGGTTGGATATTCCTATTATTCCATTATTTCCTCTAAACATTATTGAACATCTCCATTCTACAATATTTTCTTAGTAAGTTCGGATAAGTAAATTTGATACTAATCTCTGTTCTTTCAATTGATTACCTGAGAATGTGTTATTAAACATATTTCATAAATGTCACGTAACTTTCAATGATTTGGAAAAACAAAATGCAAAATATCGTATTACAAAAAAAGAAGAATATAATGGTAATCGACTGATAAGGTCGAATATTTCAATTCAACGCATCTTTCGCTAAGTGATAAGGAGTTGCCTTTCGACTTCGTTATGAATAATGTATTAAAAAGGGAAATTAAGGAATGTGCTTCATCTCATCTTCACGTAAGTGTTAATTTTACATAAATTAGCACTTAAACATGCAGAGATTCCGGAATTAAATCAATGAGTAATTGCTAGAAGATGTGTCAAAATATCCTTGTGATTGTTTCAAGGGCTGCTAAGGAAATTATTGCACAAAGGCAGGAATTTTTGTAATGTATGTATGGGGTCAATTGTGACCATGCTATCCTTTGAGCTGTACCTGAAGAGGACTTTCTTTTTTAAAAGAACAGGTGTTTCTGTAAAAATTTTCAATATTGGTTATAAGTTGCTTTGAACCTTCCCACTGTTATCTTAAAATCGCACCTCATAATTTAAGGGTTTTTTATCACCCTTGAAACAGTAAAACCCTTATAATGTGATTAGTCTTCTTTAAATTATGTCAATTGTAGCCTAAAGGCATGTCCTGATGGCATTAGCGAAATGCACGTCGCGTGCCCTTGATTTCGGCGACAAAATCTTCAACTCGATAGTATTCGCTGAGCGGATGGTACGGAAAACAAAATTGGTCAAAATATAACATAGACAACGATGTAGGGATAACAAATGTACATAAAAATGTAAATACAATAATAAGTAAAATGTTAGCTACGGGTTTTTAACAGAATTGTTACCACCATGTCCCAGATGAGGTACCTGTTGTAAGGCTGATTTCCATGTCTCTCTGCCTGTGTCCAAGCACCTTAAACTGGGGCAGCGATACCTCGTTGGATACACCAACCGAATTCTCTCCCTCATTCCATTTATACCGGATATCCCGCATCGTGTAACCGACTGCAATCACAAGCCAGTGTGCTAGGGCTATAGGCTATCAGGCTACGGACGTTAAGAGGCGCACAAACAACGCAACCGCAGCCGATTTTCGTTAGTTTCTTTCTTTCCTCGTTCAAGGGTTAAATGAAAGTGATATTTACACACACTCACAAAGAAAGAGATAGAGATAGAGGGTGGGAAATAAAGCGAACACCGAGGAAAAGCGACGGGTGATCTGATGGTGGCACAGTTAAGACTCGATGTGTAAATTTCTTGTACGACACAACAAGGTTAATTGATCGAAAACGGTACGGCATCGTAGATAAATATTCGATTAAAGTTCTCTCTACGTACGTTGGAGGTGGTTTTAACCCAACATTTTTCTAATATCGAAGCCGTAACCAACTTGCATATCCCTGAATGGTGCAGATTGTATTTGTGTTACTACTTTAGGTGAGAAGCTACGCAACACTGTCTATGGTTCTAAAGTAAATCCTGCATTTTCATTCTTACGGAATAAGTAGTAATCTTAGAAATTGTTGGGTCTGTCATATAGGGTGTTGCGTGTTATTGCTCTTACTTTGAGTATTCGTTTGGTTATTGTCGTGTCATCGCCATATGTCAAAATTGGTCTTATACATGTATTGTAAATTATGGAATTACAGTCCATGCTGAGTTGTTTGTTCTTACAAATTGGTCGTTTGAGATGCCCACCTACTGTGGTAGCTCCTATTGCTTTAGCCTTCACTTCATCTTCACTCTGCATTTATGATCTTACATCGTAGATACTCTAATGATATGACTTAGTGGAATCGTTATTGTTAAAAATGTTAGTATGTTATATTGTTACTTGCTGTTTTAATTCCTTCTTTGTCTTCTTAGACAAATCATTAATATATATTTTAATACAAAATTGCATCCACTCTGTTATGTGAGAAATTTTGTTTGTTTTAGTCTTCATCATGAAGACTTAATTTTGAGATTCACTCAACATGATTTTTTGGTGATTTATAGTTCTTTTCAACATTTTTGAGAATGAAAGTTACACTTTTGGCTAACATAGTTCAAATAAAAATATTCTAACTAAATGACCAGTTTGGATGACTGTTTGTTATGAAGATAACAAAATATTTTCTTTCTCGCGACATTGATAATGAAGGATCTGCTTTGCACCATTGCCTTCGCTAAATCTAAATTATGTACATAGGTATAAGTGAGCGTCAAACACAATCTGCACGTTCATGTATGTTAAGAATATTAGACTGTGCTCCATCAGGAGGAAGGGCGAAAAGTTACCTGTCGACAGCTCGATAACAGTCTGTCTCTGCCTGTGTCCAAGCACCCGGAATTGCGGCAGCTCCACCTCCTTGCTTATGCCGACGCTCTCTTCGGCGTCTTTCCATTTATAGCGGATATCTTTCATTGTGTACCCGACTAATAGCCCGACCGCCACCAAAACAGACAAAGCAGGTCATTCGACAGCTGATATGATGGAAAATGGTTTTAAATGCATTCTTGTATTTCACTATTTATCGTTAACGTATCCTCCTTCGTGTTTTTTTTCTATCACTATGGAGGTATTTACGAAGAGAGAAGTCAGGTAGCGCCACACGTGCGCCACCGGACTTATTTGACGTATTGGAGGATATTGGGGATGGTGCTCGTAAAGCCAACCGCAAACATGGATAGTTATCGAATATTATATTTTTAGAACGATGGCAACATCATCCATTTCAAAACAAAATTCTTGGCTTGCATGCATTTTGGCGAAAATTTCGGTAAGTTCCATAAGAGTTTCAGACGTGACTACTAGAATGAAAATGTTTTTAAAGTTTCAATTATTCTCTACATTTCTTCCTTAAAGTTTTTCCAAAAAACTGCCTGGAACGTTTGGAAACTTACGCGTACTAATACTTAATTATTGGATGTTTTTATTTGGAGTGTATTAAAGGGAAGTTCAAAATGTCTTCAGAAAATTATTGTTTGATATTTAAATGTCTTCTTAAGAATTCTTTACAATTTGTTAATTTAATTTCTAGCTCGTTACCTCCTTCATAGTTTACTCAATTTTAATTTAAAGTATGGCGCATTCACCATTATTTCGACAATTCAGCAATGGTAACTTGAACTGTCAAAATGAAACGATATCATCTTTGAAACTTTACCTTGCGCCTAAGAAATAAAACATTACATTTAATAAAAACTGAGCAAATGATAATACTGTTCTTGATTCAAATATTTCCTTATTACTAGTTAGGCCAGTATTTGAAAATGAAAATGCGGTATTACCTCAGATTTCTTTACCCCCCCCCCCAAATTTCACGTAAACGAAATGACGAAGCGTGACTAGATTACAAAGAATTAATTAAACTAATTATCTCCAAATAAAAATCATTCAAGACGAACTCCAAATCGTAATAACAGAATTGCGGACGAGATATCCAATGTCATTATTGTATAGACAATTATAAAGGATGTAACGTAGCGCTAATTGGATCACCAGTGCTTTTTTTTTTGAATGCCGAGTGTTCTCGGTTCTAATTGGACCAAGATGCACTAATTAGAAAACGAAACTTCTACACCGAACTCAAAAAATAATAAACAATTGAACTTGGAATAATTGATGCTTGATTCTTCCAGGGCGCGAATCTGAATTGAAAGCAGAGAAACAAAAAAGAAATAATCGTAGAAGGATGATTTAAAAAATTGCGGTGAGATACCAGCAGCTTGTCTATTAGATTACTGAGAAATTGCGCCTGTGTGATCTCATAACTGTTTCATTGCGATTGGTTTTACGGACCTTAGAACTGTACAATGGGTGTCTAATAATCTACAACTAAATTACAAAATCTATATTACATCACACTGTTTATATAACTACAAAAAATGTAAATCGTTCGAAAGCAAAGAAAAAGCTGAAGCGGTTGCCAAGCGAATGTAAAATACACTTCTGGTTTCAATAAAAACGGTTTAAGTAAGTAGGTATAAGAAATATAAAAGTAAAACTTACCCCTATGGTAATTATTTTTGTAATGGGTAGTTAAGAAAAGTCTGAGAAATAAGGAAATTTCAAAGATGAAGGGAGAAATTGTTAAAGAAATGGAAATTTTGATTTCCGAATTGGAGAATTGATGACGAAATTTTTGAGAAGTGTAGTACTGGGGGATAAAAAATAATTTTCGAGTAAATTTTCCCTAAGGTTAATATTTAGTCTACTTCAAACCCAAAAATAATTGACATTCCAAGTGAATAAAATTGTTGGTTAGCTAAAGTAGTGAGTTATTGTCAAACGGTTTTCAAAGAAAAACATGGATGCAGGAAAATACACCAAAAAATAAAAAATACGACTAGAGGGGTGGATACTAATGATTATCGGGTATTACCTAGTTTGTTTTATCTCCCTGGTACTTGGATATAAGTTGGTACTAAGCTTTGCTATAGTTGATACTAAGCTAAGTATCTTACTTAGTTGCTTACTTACTGTAGTTGATACTAAACTAAGAAAATATGCTTCGTAACATTGTAATGAAAAGTAATTTCTCATCAAGTTAGTAGATTGGGGGACAAAATCGTAACTATGAAGTTACTGTGGAAAATACACACAATTACAATACAAGTTAACTCGGTAGAGAATTCCCATTAGTGCAGAAAACTGTAAAAGGATGTTCAACATGAGTTTTCAATGAAAATAACTGAGATGAGAAGAAACTGTGATGATATCTCAAGGAACATTCTAAGCGCACTTTTCCCTCCAACCCCATCACCCTACCATTATTTTTGCAAATGATTTTCTACGACTGACTGATGTCGTAAGGGTTAAAAAAATTTTGTGTTAAAGAGGAGCATGCATATTGAGGTGTCGGGTGCATGCGTGAACATGGCTGCCGGCCGGGCCAGTAGGACAAGAAGAAGCAGCACTGCGTTTCGCCCCGTGTCCGTCGCAAAATCGGTCCGATGACGGCAAGCGTCCGTAGTTCCGGGTGCCGTCACGAGGGGGTGTGCGTCAGCGTAGGTTGGAAACAGAGCTGTAGCTCTGTGAGCCCAATTGCGCCGTACTGCTGCGCCGTAGCTCATAAACGTTTTTCGTTTTTTTTGTATCGGTATCGTATGCTCTATTAAATTTTTCACCAAGCGTCGCTCCAGAAAACGACAGTCTTTGATTAGTTCAGACTTTACTTAATCTTGCTGCATTGTGAATTTTTCCAAACAACTTTCGAGATGGTCAATTCTATTGGTCACAATTTTAAGGTGTCTGGACATCAAAGCGACCTTCTGAGTTTATTCGAAAATTTTTATGGGAAAAAGTTTTGGGTCTTCAGTTATATGAGGCACAACGAGGTAAGAGTGATGGTGACACTGTCACTAATGTGATCACGGATGGTGATGCAAGAGAAGCCCCATTTTCATCCACTTCGGTCTCAAAAAAATACGTTTTCTCATCAAAAGCTAACTTGGATGAAAGATTTAGTAGAACATACAGTAGAGCGATCAAATGACTTCATATTATTGAAATTTCAAAGGTTTCAACCGGTGAAATTCAATTGATCGCTCGGTATATACGAGCGGTATATAAAGTGTAGAAATTTGTCGGTCCTTGGTCTACTGTTGTATCAGAGGAGACCGACAGAAAACACATCAACAGATTTCTTTGTACAGTCAACGTAATGATTTTTAGGTGTGGTATATCGTTTGACTGCATTTCCACCAATTTTGGCGGAAGTGTAACCAATTAGTTTCGATGTCTTGCTACTACCACACGTATAGAATTAAAAAATTAAAAAATAACCAACAAATAGCAGGGATATGCGGCTGCGGGGAGCGATAGATCAAGTAATGTTAACAATTATACAATTAATATGTTTTGATTAGACACAGAACGGTTGTGGTGTTCATTTCTGCAAAAGCAATGATATAGTCGTTGTTTGAAAATATATTTAATTGCTCATTATTTATTTAATAAGCGTTACTAACAAACAAACCTTAAAGAATGTTGACAATATAAAAATGATAAGTAAATAAGTGCAATCGCTGAGTTATTGATTAATAACATTAATAAACGTGTCACAATATTGTTTTGAAATTCATAGAGACTATTGATTATCGGCAAAATAAACTTTGCAATAGATCCTATTGTATTTTTACATGTAAATTTCTCTCTATCACAACTGTTCCTTGCCAGGGTCATTAAAATGTATGTGAATATATGAAACTTTCAATCGTTCGCTCCACTGCGTGTTATATGCTATAGTTGCCAGAATCAAGAGCTATCTGTGTGCTGGGTGCTGTTCGAGCGAACGGTGGTTTAAGGTTGCCCTTGCATTTTTAAATTTTCTTAAGGAGACGGCCCCCCTGCCCATCGGAAAATCCTCGCGATCCTATCGACCTCGAAAAGGCACTCCTCTCCAGAGACTTCCAGCTTATCCCGATATTCCAATTAATTCCGTCTGGCGAAAGGAAAATGAAGATACTTTCGAGTCGAAGCCGTCATCGAGTCGAGTGTTGGCACTACATAACAGTTCAAAAAGGATTTTAAGTAGTTTCCTCTTTCGAGCCGCTTGATAACAACTTCTCCTTTTCGGTCTCTACAGGCAATTAAGGGTACTCCTTTCATTCCGGGATACTTTCCTTGTTAGCCCATTGTTCTCAACAGTTAAATTTCTCGAGTGCCAGATCGAGGTTACTACGGGTTTTCTTACGATTATTATCGGTTATTGGTCTTTTAGATCGACGAGTTTACATGGTAGGGTTTGTTTTAAAAATTTTAATGCTGCTTTTTTAATGGTTGCCAGGATTAGTCATGTAATTTAGTTAGTTTTCTGTAGAATCCCTGCCTTAGTCGTTTTAAAATAGGAAATATAAGCGCTAACATTATAGCGACTGTTTAAATGGCTCGATATAAGTGAGTTAATGCGATATTTTGGTGCTATTTGCGTCAAATGCTTTTATACAGACATTATTAGTTTTGTTCCATTTATACCGGTACCCTTTTAATTTTTACTGTGCGCTCCCGCATGTAGCGGACTATGAATTCGCCCATACGCCACACCAGCTTTTGCTTGACCTGTACAGCGCCTTACAGGAGGTGCAGAAATGTGTGCATATTATGTAGAATGCGCATCTTCGACTATTAAGACAATCGTAGACAACTGAATGATGGTCAATTTTTGTTGCGCTTGTTATTATAATAACACTTTACATTTACGTTGCAGAGATGGGATCGGTGGGAATATTTTATTTATAATGGTACACCAAATACCTAAACCAGTTAACCTAAAACCCTCCACCCGACTGAATTCCTGTATCCCAATGTTTGTCGCTTTGGCCGCAAACGTACCTTGCGTTTCCAGTTTAAATTTCGCCGTCCCTGTACCGAATAGAAGACATTGTTAATTTCCTTAGAGGAAATTTCCAGAGTTAACCTTTGCCACGATAACAATCTGGTGTGTGTATGTGAATTCCTGGTAACTATAATTTTATGCTTGACCTTCCGATTAAATTTTATTGTTACCGATTTCTAACACAACAACGATTTCGCCGCGGTTCGAATCAACCGATAAATATTCAAATAAGCACTATTAAACGCTCATTTAGATCGCAATCTGAAACCACCGTCCGACAATGTGCCCTACACAAAAAAGAAGGAATTGTGCCGCTTGTCGTCTTCGTCGTTATAGTCATGGTCGTTGTCTGGGCAAAATTCGCTCACAAGTAAAGCACGGACACAGGTATCTTTTGATGCTGCCGATCTTATCGTAGGATCGAATATACAAATCGGTAATTATGTTACAATACAATTTTGGTTGCGTAATTTGATGTCGGGGTCTATTGCTAAGAGTAACACTTACAACTTTCGATTTCTATGTGACAGAGCTGCCTATCCATTGGGAAATACTGGAGGTTCATTGGACATGATGCGGTGATTGTGAGCCTGGAAAAGGAAACGATGACATGAGACGAAATCCTAATTGCAAAATGCAGTCATAATTCCGCAATATGTATATTCAGAAAAAATAGTCTCTTCATTTTAAGGATTGTCTTCCCTCATACTTAGTTATTTATTCAGCAACTTATCCGTGTTATTTTTTGTGCCGCTCCCCTAGATAGGCATTATTGGGTCGTATTGATTGCTGGGACAAAGCGCTTTATTCTCATTGAATCTAAGATCATCATCTTGTCCGACTCCATAGTCATAACTTTGATAAATGGCCACAGAAACTAGCTGCGATAACAGGGCGACAGTGTGTCTCTTCCAAGGAGGGTATAAGGTGTTGTCTTTGGTAACAAAGAAATTGATAATAATGCAATAAAAACATATACCCTCCCTCTCCATATTTATTCAAATTAATTCTTGATTCGTCGCGAGTCATCCAACCGCTCGAGCCCATTCTCAGGGCTGATTACATTTTCAGCTTGAAAGATGTATCATTCATGAAGTTGTTAGCGTACCAAGAAGACGCACACTTAGTATGCATGTCATTAAGCCAATTGAGCTCTCGGCCTCATCTCCGTCCATACGGAATTAATGGTTTAATTAAAATTCTGTTTATGTTGACGGCCAGATATCTTTTTCGTATTACGTTGCCGGTGGAACCGGGTAAGAACCGGTGCCGGGAGGCAAACGGAATTTCATATGTGGGGCACCCTTTTCCTGATATTTCGGGAGATTCGGGAAGTGATTCTCTTTAAGAAGGACCCTCGGGTGGAGACATCACAAGAGTTTTCGTTTGTTCCCTCATGGTGACCTCATCGGTCTAAAGTAGGAGCAGGTGCTGAAAATCTTTGAGGTGAAGCAATTTTAGTAGTACTAGAATATAGCGGATAACAATGACTTGATTTGATTCATGTTTTACGGAAATAATTGAAATGAATTAGCATGTCATTATTTTTCGCCCATGCGTAGTGGCGCATTCGCCATTATTTATAATCGCGTTCGTAGGTGTGCTGTAATGTTGAGTCAGCTGGATTTGAGGTCAAATTGAGCCAGTATCACTGTAGAGCATGTCGTAAAAGTACAGTGAACAATTATTTTGCTGAAATTGCTGAACGCCAAAAACGTTTTATAGCACAATTCTCGGCCGAGCAGTTGTTCAAACTGCTTAGACTTCAATATATTTTCACATCCTCCGAATGTCTTCTCTCTGTACTTCAAACAACAATTCAGAGTAATTTTGAATAATATTCTAGTCTTGAGCAATTATTTCAAGCAATTTTTCCTTGCGTTTACTGAAATAATGTTTAAAGAAAATCTAATGGATTTAGATCAGGTGATATTCTTCAAACTTTCAATTATTTGCTCTTCTTGGTGGCTAAAGTTTTGTTTATTTAATGTACTTATTATTTGTTTCTCTAAAACTGTCATCAACTTTGACGAAATTTTTACAATCCGGAAATTTCGCTTGGGAAATCTCTCAGCATACATTCATTTTGCCTCATTACGTTTTTCCATTGAAAGGAACACCAGCATATTCTGCATATTAATCAAGCTCCCCATTTTTAGAAAATTAGTAGAGATCATCTGAAAATAACTACGACTGTCATAAATTTGACAGATATACTTTGGCACCTTTGTCATGTCGTTCGAAGAAATGGCGAATGCGCATCATAGAGGCTGCGACAAGAATTTTAAATTATTCTCATAAACCACCAATTCTCACTAACTCGACATTAAATTAGCAAATTATATGCAGTTCTGTCTTGGGAATCAAGTAAGGAAGTGCAATATTTTTAATTTATTACCTTTAAGAACAGCTTTTATGATGGAATTATGGGGTACAAATTTTTCTAATGGCTTGAGGTGCTTTGATGGTGGCGTTTATGTAAAATAACGATTATTTTGGTGTTTATGATTACAAATTTATTATTAATTGCAAATTTTCAACCTTTAAAAATCATACCATTCCATGTTTGAGAAGTATAAAAACATTACAGTGGTGTTGAAAATTTTACTGAAAATTCCTTATTTTGGTCGTACATATTAATACTGCATAAAGAGCAATTTTGCGATAAACGTGAGTTTACCCAAGCAACTTTCAGCAATACATCGATGATTTAATAATAAAATAAACACTAAACTTACCGAATACTGCGTGTAATTGATCCCGAATAATGTATCCGAATAAATTCATTAAGAGTGGTGGCTATGTGAAAGGATGATTGTTTCTCGTTTACGAAGAACGTGTCCGGCACCCAAATGTTCTTGATGAACTCCGAGCCGACGGAGAGCGTCTCGACGCCGGGCCTCTTCCGGAACGCGAGCCGAGGGTCCGTCCAGAATTGTCGAAAATAGAAATCCAGCGTGAAGTCCTGCCCAACAGATACGGAAAAACGGGTTACGGTTACTGGGGGAACGGCTATCGCTTAAGTGTGTATACGTGTGAACGTATACGGGTACTAGGGGATGCATACCCTGAGGGCGGTAGAATTTTGGAAACTACAGGGAGGAACGAGTTGAGTTGGGTAGTATTTAAGTCACTAGCTACTCACTAATTAGACGGAAAGTTGTGGAAAATATTATTATTACCCAAGTCAACTTCCTATTCTTCTTAATTTTGGCTGCAACTACGAATCATTTTCTTATATAGTTTCTAGTGATTATAATGAGATATTACAAGTTGAATGAAATATTTTTTATAAAAATTGGCGATTTGAGCAAGGCAGAAATGTCAGCGCATTGTTCAATACAGATAATTCGTTATTTTTTTCATAACAATTCTTAACAATTCCAACCACCATTCGTTGATTACATCGCCTTTACCAACTCTTCAATTGTTTTTGAGTTAAAATATTACAAATGTAATTTCCTAAATTTATGTTTAAATACAGCTTCTAAATCTCTTGGGAATTATTTTAAATCCACAGGTTTTTACTGAATTTGTACAAACTAAAGCAGAAATTGTTAATTATCTGAAAATGTTTGGTAAAATATCTCATCATATTCCTTGTCACTTAAGACTCTTTTCAAAAAAAAAAAAAATGACACGTTTGTTTAGCTAATTACTTAAACAACAGTTGAAATTCAATACTTTCAGATTTGTTAAGCAATAAAATTATACCGCAATAATTCAATACTTTACCTTTTTGTGCAAATCGAACGTTCCTACGTACGTAATACAAAAGTACTGTTTTCATAAAATTCCTAAATAATTTCCTTCGACGTCTTTGTCGTATTCTGAAAATTATCCACTGAATAAATATAAATATAAATCTTCCTCGTATCCCCCATTTCTATTGGCTGTATAAATATTTCCCGAAAGCGTTCAGTCATCTTACGTTTGCATTAGAGCCAAAAAAAAATGGGGGAAAGCCCAAGGCCGAAGAACAAAAAACCTCTGAATGAGTTGACCCAGTTATCTAATAGTGGTAATAAAATAGGGGGTTTTGTGAAAAAACCGAAGTTGTTTTCACAAAGGAAACACCTCTTTTGTGTATGCAAATGCCAGTAGCCGGCTAACACTCCCCCATTGAGTTAAATACAGGGGTCGCTTAAGATTACATCGCAGAAAAATAGAAAACATGTCAATGGAAAAACGTCTCAATAGAGGAAAGGGTCCGGGCTTTACTTGCTAATTTCACCGCTTATACTTACAATACTGAAATAAATAACTAATTTGCCGATTTAGTAAACCAGAAAATTAATGACAGTTTCGATACCAGTGAAATGGAAGATTACAGTTATTGTGGTGGATTGTAAGGTACATATGCGCCTTGTAAAGATGTATGAAATAATATTCTTCAAGAACATCACTCTTATATAAGAATTAGATTGCCTAAAAAAAAACAGTATTACGTTTTTGTATACTAATATCGATTAAAAATAGCCATGAATAAATTCCCTCTCTTATCGAAACTGGAGGAGACATTTTTTAAAGCAACTAAACAGTTACGTTTAATTTTTCGTCATATTACATTTTCTTACTATACTTGAAAACTTATTTTAATACTCATGATTCCGGTAACTCCGTATATTCACGTTGCAATTCCTGCCACTAATACGATTATAACGCAAACACAGTTCCATTTTAAATTCAAATCGACTCCCGATACAAGAAGGGGAGGAAAGCTAAAAGGGAAAGAAAAAGCGAACGGCAAATCGGAATGTATTAGGCAAATAAGCTCCCGATATTCTATTAGATTCCGATGCGAATTTTCGAAAATCATACATCACCGATTCGTGACAGATGTAATTTAGATTTGGGTTTTTATGTGTGTGTGTGTGCGCCCGCGCTGGTTTATATGTGAGAGGGGCAAAGTGATCAGAGGAAAGGATGCGGCAGTTTGGGTTTGATGATTGGTTTCTTAAATTTGTAATGGGACCGATGGAAAACTACCCGTTTTAATGGAGAGAAAGGTTGTCAGGTGGTCGAAGAGAGCTGAGTTATTCAGGGATATACACTCACAGTATGGTTAGGTTTTCCGTTTCATCAAAAACGACCTGTTACGATTCTCAAGTGGTCAAGTAAAGTGTGATAAGTTTTTCAAAGAGGTTGCATCAGAAACTTTTTCCTTTGGAGCTGTTGAGATTAGGTTAAGCTGCATTACAGAGTTTAATAGGTTCTTCAGGGCTGTTCAGGGCTATTGCTGTCCCCTCCTCTTCTGATCCAGTCTCTCCACTAATCCCTGTTCTTCAAGCCCCCTTCCCCGAGACTTCCACTTCCCATATTCGATGGTTCCCATGCTTCCCATATTCCTGTAGAAAGGATGTTCGAGAACAGCCCTGTTTTTCGTTTTTAACAGGTTCCACGCCATTATTTTTGATATCATTGTGTCTAGTATAATTCGTCTAACATGAGCGTGGAAGTGTTTTTCTTAAATATATTTAAATATCCATGAGTCATGAGTTTAACCACTAAAAAGAGTTTTTTTGGAAAATTCTACTTTACTCGTCGACATAATCTTTTTTGTGATACACTCATACCAACCTTTTTCTATCATTTCGAACCCCTTTTACAGAAAACTTTATTTTTGTATTTAATGTACGCGTTCGTTTCTGCATTGGACGCAAATCTCTTTCCCTAGAGTATCTGTATATGCTTCTATAGAGTATTTTTTTGAAATCTGCAAACAGGTAGCAGTCACTAGGCCTTCGGCACTTCTTATTTCTCCTTTCTTTAACCTGTTGAAATTCTGGGTGTGTTTGTATTTGTTGTTGTTGGTTGTACTCGTCAGGTTTTCCCTCGACGTTTTGGAAAGAAGTTGTTTCTATTTGTTAATATCTACCATGCCAGTGTTCGTACCCTTCTGATGTTTTCTGAGGCTCCTAATGACGATGCATGCCTGTCAATTTTCCATTGTTTAATTTAGAAATTAGTCTTCGTTTGTATAGAATTCAACTTAGTAGGTGGTCAAATAAACAGCTAACAGTCAGTAGGTGTCAGCTGATGATCCGAAACCGATCAAACAACAACAAAGTTTGTTTCTGAACGTGTATGCGAATTGTACGTTTTAGTGAAAATCAGGGTTGAAATTCGATGGGAGCGATATCAATTAAGCGGCTTCAGTCGAAGTTCAATCGAAATTAATTTCCACCGATACACAATTTGTCAACCATGGACACACATTCATTACAGCGTTAATGCAATTACGTAGAAGCTTTTGTCAAAATCTCCATTACCATCGCGAAATTAAAACATCATCCCGTTTTAAAATAAATCAACTTCGCAGAGGTTGCCTCCCCCAGCGATATTTAAATATCTTTATGACGGCTTACGTACATAATTTATTCCTTTGTAGACAGCCTTCAACGACTTGGGGCTTTTGATTACGTAAAATTATACGTATATACATTCGAAATTACGTTGACATTTACGACTGCATTAAAGGGATTATTCGTTCGAAAATGTCCGATTCACAATCAAATTAAACGTCTCGTTCTTGCGTTCAACTACTCCATTCCCGGTCGGTTGTTTCCGAGCAAACAAGTTTTTAACATGCGATATTGCGGATCTAGACACGGAGGTGTTCCTCTCCTTTTTTCCCCGTCCCCGGAATCCCTTTTAAGTAAATTAACTTCTGGTGGATGGCCCCTGCCTTTGTATTTAAATTTAACAAATGCACAAAGCTTGTACCCTTTTTTACTGCGGACTTTTACGACTTTTTGGATTGCTGCATAAATTATTTTATGTGTTTTATGGTTTCTGCATTTTTCACGAAACGGCTTTTTATCGTCGTCAAATGTCATTACGGAATGCCTACACGTTAATTAGGACGCGGAAGGAATCGTGATCGTCTCGGGGAATGTCCCGGAACCGGATCTTTTCTATTAAAATTCGTGTTTAAAAGTTTTATATCCACGTTATTACTGCCGGTAATTCTTGTTCCACGTTTAAAGTTGCCTAAATGGGGTTTGTTTTTCGGTTTTATTTTAACCAAAATGAAACGGCCTTGTAGACCTCTTATACACTATGCTAACAATAACTGATGTAGTGTAGAACTTATACGTGTGTTAAGTATGAAGGCTAACAAGCGACGTCACGTCAATGAGAGCATCGTTTGCTCTTAAACGGTCAGTTTCCAGCGCTTTTAAATTATGTTATAGGAAAGCCTTCGGTTATTTTAAGTCACAAATCTTTGCAAAAGGGAATAGTCCTCGTTTCCTGAAGCTGCATACATTTTCCTCATTAAGTTAAAGTATTTTTATAATTATATGGCTCTTCGTTAATTTGTGGCATAACAAATTTTTTTCTTAGTCCTTTGAGGAGTTATATTGTTTAGTACAGGGTGTTCCATTGAAAAAGGAACGAATTTTGACTGACAATGTATACGTCGCATGTTTGTGGGAATGTACAAGATTTCATGTTTTGGCGGGCACCATTACACCATAATGGCGAATTCGCCATTTTAATGCCGCTACGTGTAAAACGGGTGGTGGGCATATTTAACCAAATTTGAGCTATTTTCGTATCTTCGGTGATTCTAATTGTCTTCTGTTTGATAGTATGACAGTAGCTCATGTGTCGACCTTCCTTATCTCATTCAAATCGTCAAGCTGGTCATATATGAATGTTCGTTATTTTTGTTGAAAGGAGTCTTTTGTCGGTATAGTCCAACTAGCTCTTTTACTTCCTTATGCAGAGCTCATTCACTACATTTTTCTTTCAATCATTGTTACGCTATTATTATCCTTATACTTTGTCTTTTTGAATGTCCCTACTTTTCAAAAGACCTTCTGGTGGTCATCTTTTCCAGGATTTCATCGCTAGCCTCGTGTATTTTAAAATATTTCAGGAAAGTTTCGCCACATTTGTCAAATTGCTATTCATGTTTGTGTGTTTCGTGTCGTAGGGAAGTTGCACGACTTCAACGTCAAAATTACTCCCTCGAATAATTCGTTCTGGGGGTCAAAAAAGTTATCAATCGTAAAATATCATTCCGTTAAAACAAAAATAAGTGTCAAGGTGTCCAATATTGAGGCATGGAAGGTGTTTTAGTCCAGGCTATTCGTCTGTTGAGTAACTTGAGGAACTAAAGTAGTTGCGATTTAAATGGAATTTGAATAAAATATAAGTATGCACCTTAAGTTTCTAAGTATTTTTAAATTGAGTCAAGTACGTATTACGAAAAGTATCTGATATGTACGTAACTAATATTAAAAGGGCTTCAAGGGTTTCCAACCAAAAATGCTATGTCTATCAGCCTATCTATATGTTTATATTAAAAAAAACTTTTTTAGAGCTGTTGAATGCATTTTCGATTAGTCAGATGGGCAAATTACTGTTGTACAGGTCAAATCAGCAAGTAAGCTTCAAATTTTTACATAGTTTCCCTGAAAATAATCACTACATAATTTATAAAATTTATGCTGGAGATTTGAAAATTGAGTAACTTTCTCCTTTTGCTCTTGGAACTTACCGTTACTTATGGTTTCCGAAATTTCAAAAACTATTTGAATTTTCTACCGTTCGATTTGCACAAAAAGTGGAACATCATTCATAATACAGGATGAGTACGGTACGTATCAGTGGTGTAAATTGCCTTATCGCTCCATATCCATCCCGTATTGCAAGATACAATATAATTCACTACAAATCCAACTAATAGACAAAATATAGTGTCGTTCAACAAATCATAGTTAAACAAAATAACCATCCCATGCAAAACATCAAAACATAACATATCCCCACGATGCACTAGCCATGCAAAAACGTAGATGATTTTTCCGTCCCGTTAGTGTGTATGTGTGTGTGTGTGTGTGTGGATGGGTGTAAGTCTCTCTCTACGTTTGGACCGGATCCAGGGACGCACTGCGTCCCGGAACATCGTCCCTTACGAGACGTATCTAAACGCCCGGGAAAGAGATTTGGAAAGTCCGCGAGGAGTTGTCTCTTAAGCGTACCCGGAATTGATGGGGAAAGTTTCGCGACTCGTTCCCCGTAGAAGGTGCAGTATAATGGGGTAAATAATCTGAAAAGGGGATAAATGAATGCAAGGGAGGCGCACTCCCCCGCCTGGAAGTTTTGTAATTTCGTAACGGTCGCGATCTATTAGGAGGATGTTATGATAGCAATTAAATGAGGCGTTGGGAGGAAATATTTTTCGTGCGTAAAGTGTCCTCTGGGATTAAATTGCACGAGGGCACTAAGATTTCTAATTAAAATTTAACGAACTGATAGGGAAATTTTATTTTTTAAAGGCTGCGATAAAGTTATTTAAGGGGGGTATATTTAATTACGTTTACTAAATTTATTTAATGCGCTGTAGGTGTTATTGCACGTATTTGACTAGTTTTTGTATTTGAAACTTCTTGTGCCCTGATACATTGCAAAACGCTCTATTAACATTGCAATAAACAATGAAACTTTATAAATACACGATTTAATTTTTGTAGTACATGAGGTACAGAAGCCCCTACAATTTTTTACTAACTTTAACCCAAATACTGTTGTATAACAACCTACTGTTTATTAAAAGTTTAATAGTTTTATCTAAATTTATATGCACATGACTAACTGATCTAACTTTAAATCACATGCAACCTTTTTATTCCGCTTCATGTTTAGTGAACTTTAATTTTTAATTCAATGAATTAGCATCCAAGTAATATAATTTATTTATTTAAAGGGTACATAATGGATTATCTACTTATGAATAAAAGCTCAAGATTGTAACAGCTAATATTTCAAATACAACTTACCTGCCGAAGAGAAAAAAATTACCTGTTGTTGTTACTCTTCATCCCTTAATCAATATGTAAAACCGCTGGAGGAAATAGTTTACGTACGTCCTAGTTTTATTCAGATTACCCTAAGACAACTAGCGATGGTCACTACCAGACCTCACCTCTCGATTTTCCAAATCTCCAAGTAGAAATAATGTAACGCGTTTATAAACATACGATTATTATTCTCGAATTGTTTCCGACCGATTTCATGCCCGAGTACGAATAATAACTTGAATCGTATGTGAGTTCCGGAATAGTTGGGGAAACTTTCGGGCAAGTATTCCTCCTTTTGGAAGCGATAGATGGTGAACTTGAGACCATTGATTAATATCGGGTAAATAAGTTATTTATGGGTAATTTAAACACGTTCACTAGTGTGGTGTAGTGCGGGAAAGGCGCGAGCGGTACTAAGGAAATGTTTGATTTCCAATTTGTTAGATCGATAGGAAATTTAAGTGCGAGTAATAGACTCAAGTTTCAAGTGTAATGCACGGTTTAAGGTAATTTGCTTTGTCGTCATGGATCCATTTGAGCCTAAGATGAACCGAAAAAATAACATTGCGATGTATTTCAATGCTTTGCAAGAAATGGTATGTTCACTAACATTGGGAAAATTCTGACGATTTATCTCAGCACTTTCGTTGTATTAAATTTACTTTTGCGGTTATGCAATCTGCGACCCTGGATTTTTTTCAACAAAGTGAACAACCCAACATGCTTACCTCCAGCCATTAATACAGGGATTTACAGCCAATGAACTTATCGTGGATTTAGTAATGTTATGTTAATCTCTTAAAAATGCAGCCCAAAAATTTTATTTGCAATCCAATGCCGAGTAATTGAAAGAAAATTTGTAGGAAAATACCCTTAAAATTTTCTTTTTCAAGCTGCACTTTTCATTTTGATTCCAATAGGGCATTACAAGAAAATGTAGCTGAAAATGCCTTTCAAAAGCTGTAGAACGTCTGATAGAAAAATGTTGCAATGCAACCATGTCGTAACTGGATTTAGGCAAACTATTTCACTGACAGAGTCGCAAGAGAAATTCTGGTATTTTAACAGGAAAATTACTGTACTGGGATTCAAGAAACAATCGTATTGCACAACTCCTCAAAGTATTTACACGCTATCGTCCCCTTTTTTCAGCGCTTTTTGACGAGCTATTTTTGGTGATTATGGAACTGTTAAGACGTTTGTGAACATTTGGCTGGAGAAATTACTACTTTAAACAGCAAAACTTATATTTTCTTATAATGGAATAGTGGTATGCGCAGAAACTGTTTGCACGTAGCAACGCGGGTCGCTGATCGTTCACTGCATTCCTACATGGCGATTTGGTAGAGTTATTTAATCCTGGTTTATTTATTAATTTAATTATAGTTTACGGCATCACGAGGACATTCATAAAGCATCGATTGATAAAAACCCGAAGCCAATGGCCCGAAGTTCACGCGCTTCTATCCTATCGATAGTCCTCTGGTAGGTTACGATCGTCGTGTGGATTGGTGGTTGTGGACGGTCTCGGGGGTGTGCATGCAACATGCCAAACGTTAGGGGGGGTGGTGGTGGTGGTCACTTATCTGCCCTGTCCCCAGGTGCGGGAGACAAGTGATAGATAGTGCATATTCAGTCACTGATGGGGTGGGTGGTTGGCTGAGGGGGGGGTTGGTGGTCAGGCGGGAGGGGCGAAGGTGGACTCGCGCGCTCGACATCAGAGCCGGCAGGCCAGGGTCACGTCATACGGTGACCTTTAACCTTGATTTGGTTTCCATCGGCGGCCCTTTGGGTGCACCTGGCGGGGGAGCGGTCGGCCCTCCGGCCGCAGGTTCCCTCCGGCCTCCCTTCGTAAATCATCATGTCACATTACAATACAAGACAACATCTATCGAATTCCAATTGTGAGAAAAATTGTAATTTCGGCGGCCGACCGCTTACATCGGTATATTACATATGACATAATTCGTTATACGTATTCATTGTATGTTACGTTTTATACGACTAAAGCAATTTGCAACAGACGTAGAGGCGGCCATGCGTACAGTCCAAGTATTCAAGACTGCTGTGACAACACACATACGACAAATACACATTCTTTGATACACCACAAATACACCTTGTTCCTTCTACCAGTCTTTTCACTATTCGCAATTATCGTGGCCATCTCGTTAATGTCCTCACTACCTACAGAGTTGTACAAATACACTGCCAAAGTTGCAAACGGTAAATACGCGGAGTGTACTTTCTTTTCTACACTTGGATCTGACCCATTTTGCTTGTCAAATATATATTGTAACTCAATATTCGTTCTTTATGCGACGGTTTGTTTCAATGACAGTTTCAAACGCGCCTCAAATATGTTTTAGTCGATAGAGCATTTGAACTGCGTCGTCCCACGTGGAAGGGAACAAGAAATTCAATTAAAAGGAGCGAGTTTCTGCAAGAACAGTCCATAGTAGGTTATCACTAAAGTGCTGACTAGTACTTGGGCCTCAAGCCTTAAAACAAAAAAGTTCCTTTGGTAGTTTAAGGCACAATCTATTGTACTGTTTTTTTTATCGTAATAGTACATTGTTCCAATATATGTTTTATCCCCTTCACCTTTCTGTAAGATAAAACTGTAAGAAAATAGTTTCGAGTTAAGTAAGCAACTGGTTGCTTTTAACCATAACCATTACTACTAAAGCAGTACTGTCAGTTTCTTCGCTACTACTTATTTCTTCTTGAAAACAAATTATTTTATAGTTGGATACGTCATAAATTAGATATGACTTTATGCTCATTCCATCCAAGCACACAATGCAGTTCTTTGCTTTAGTACTGGTGAATCCTTAGTTTGAAATTGAAATCAAGAAATTTTCGTTTTAGTAAATGGTTCTAAGGTTAACATAGGTGGTCATTTTTTGAATGATTTGGGTGTTAAAAAATAAATGATTAATCAAAGTTGTTTATAACCTTAGGTGTACCTACAATCCTTGGGAGATTTCTTTGAAAGACGTTATCCGTGAAAAAATATTGAGTTACAATAATTGGTGAGGCTAAAATTAGGCAGTATTATACAAGAAAGTACGCCTTAAAACCAGACCTTAACGTACAAAAAAATCCAGTGAAGTTTTAATATGAAGCTTGTATTACTGTTCATATTTTGTAACTTTTTACTAGAAATGTGTTGTAGCAAAAATATAATATACAAGTCTGTTTTTAAAATGTACTTTTGATGTACTTCGCAACGAATATCCCTCGTTATTAGTCGCATTTACCTCTGCATTCCCATCCTCTGACATATTCAAAATTTACTCCCTTAGTTACTTAATTTAATCTCCTTGACCGTAAACCTTTTCAAGTTCCTAATTTCGCGAGCACCTACTTTATTTTATTTATCGCGTTCATTAGTTTCGCCACGAACTTTGTACACACATCCATACACGCCCACGTACACACACTCATAACAAAGTTGCTTACGCTGTACCTCCCGCCAATTGTAACATTAGCAAACCGAAATGTTTCTGCATTTCTAGCCTTGCGTTAATTGGATTACGGTGTTTGGCTAAAATCTGGGTCATCACCTGGATTCGCTCCACTCAATGGCTTTACTAACTTTTCAACTTGGAATTATTCGAAAGGGGCGTTACAGCTGAATACTGAGTTAGGTATTGCCACTTAACTGCTAGAAGATGTACGGGCGGGAAAAAGTTTTAATAGCAGGAAGAAATTGGAGAACGTGGGTTTCTCGAAACGTCTTAGTACGTTATTTCAAATTAACATCATGAGTCCTATTGAAATGCTACAAGGGAAGATCGTTTAAAGATTTTTCTAACGAACTCCATAGAAGCTAAATTTTTAGAATCCTTAAATCATCGCTACAAGGATCTTAGGGATGGAAAACCTTGCAAGTAATGGTAATCGAGATATTGAAGAAGAAAACAAATTCATAAACTATGTATTCGATTAGTTTCAAAGAGGAACCCTACAGTTTGACCTTTCAGAAATTAAATTTGAAATTTAGAGGAATTATTCTTAACTATTGCTTGATTTGCTGCCTTTGAAGATTGGTTTAATTGGCCAACTTTTAGGTTGAAAATTGGCGGTTTTAAAACGATGAAACTAGGAAGTTTAATCTGACATTCGGACGATTTTTGTTCGTTTTCAGTCGTAAACAACAAATGGTTTAAATGGTTATAGTGAATTTTCTTTGACCGTTCACGCATGTGTTTTTGGTAGTTTGGAACAAGACGATTTATGGTGCGTTTCCCGCCATGGGACCGGCGCCATCGAGCCCGGCTTGACCATACAACGTATAATACTCTCTCAATATGTACGATGAAGGTACAAAAGACGAGTAGTTTCATTGGTGGTTGCAGACTGGCATATTCAACACGTAAATAGTGATGCGATATATATTATTAAATATATGTACGATATATTCATTACGATACGATACTCATAATTACACCGAGTGGCTGAAAAGTGATCAAGTAGAATGGAAGGGGTAAATACCATCATCACTTCGGAGACGGAGCTGATACTCAGCACGTACATGGTGACTCCTACGTCCACAGGCGGGCCTGTAACCGCAATGCAAGATTTTTATCCTCTCGAACTCGTCCCTTGTAGGAAGAATTTACGCGAGTTTGGGCGCACGGACGCAATCAATATACACGAAATGAAAACCAAATCAAACCAATGAGTGGTGCCCCATGGCCTGCCGCCGGGCCAGTGAGCCGCCGGGGCTCGTGCGCACCTCTTCGCACGCATATGTTGCTTTAACCACAATCCTCGACTGCGCAAATCGCCACGCACTGCAAGAACATTTTTTGAATTATCGTGACTCGATTGCTGACAGATGACGTAAAATGGGGTTCAGGAAACAACAAATTTTAGCTCTTATTGATTTATTTAGTGGTTTATTAATTAGGATTTTCGGAATTAAAATGCATGATTACAGCACAATCTCAGTAACCTGGTTGATAGTGTGGTATCCCATTACTAAATACTTTTATTTTTATGGAAATTTTAAATACTGTGTATTAGATTTCATGTTTATTTTTTGATGAAATGGTCGAGTGGTTCTTCGGCATTACAATGAATGGCATGCACAACATTTAACATTCAAAGCACCAATTGGGTTAAACGTATATGGTAGAAACGTGTTCTTCTCGTCATGGGCATGCCATCATGAAACATTTTAAACAAATGAATACCTTGCGATGATTTTTGAACAATGTGTTCTTACAAGGATTATTGGATTTTTAGGGAACCAGACTGTAATGATTGTACTGTGCTTGTGTTATTTTTATCACTATTTTGTGTATGCAGTTAACAACTTAAGAGGTTTTAAGAACGATGCAAATTTATTTAATGCTTATTAATATCAGGAACATGACTGAACGTTAAAATTGACTGACGTGAAACATCCATATCGATATTTACACTACCATGGTACATGTTTCCACATGCTTTCAAACAAATAACTCACATATTACCATGGATTATAAATATCAAACCCAACATCAGGAGACTGTGAATACTCTTAACGTATCTCTTTTCATGTCAAATTTTTTAATCCACTTTACCCTCCGATTCGCCCCATTTTACGTTACTCAAGTATTTACTTATTAAAGGGCATAATAAATATTTCAATAAGTAACGAATTCGTAACGTACCTGCTCGTCGAAAAATGAAACGGAACGCTCTCGGTATTGTAAATAACTTACCCGGAGTAATTAAATTAAACGGGGGTAAAAGCATTCAATTCTCCGCGTAGACACGAAAGCTGAAATTAATAGTTTTTACTCTATACTGTCGGAAAATGTTTTTGATGGGTTTAATGCGGATAGAAGACACTTCTTTCGCCGAGTGCGAGTGTAATCTGTCTCAAAAGTTAAAGTGTTCTTTTTTTCTATGGGGAGTGATGGAGTTAAATTGAATAGATGAGAGTTGTGTTATTAACTGGGTTTTTATTTTTGATACTGAAAGCCATAGAAAATGGAAGGTGTATTTTTCGTGAAGCGTTTAGTTTTAATTTTATTTTTTCATGATCGTGATTAGATGACATGTCATTTTTTTATAACAAACTAATGTTTATTATTTCTGTGTGAATACACAGCACAAGATGGAATTTAACTCCAAGTATATGCTGTAGGAATAATGTTTGTATATGGTGTGCCTGTCTGGGAAATTTCTAATAGGTCAGGAAAATGAGCAAAAATCTTAAGGACTCTGGCTCTCATAGTGGTCTGACTGGTTTCTTTAATACTTTAGGTGTATAGTAAGTAAATTTTTATTAGATATAGCTCACTTTGAAGTTTTTTTATAGTCCTACATGTATTACAATTTTATTTTCAGGCAAAATTCGCAAAATCCTGCATTTTTTACTTTCAGTTGTTTATAATTAAGAAACTACAAACATTTTTAGGGTGTCAATATATGACTGTTGTTACTACATATCTACAGTATAAAAAAGAGCCAGTCAGACCGCTGTTACGCTAGAAAATTTTATTTCCCTTTGACCAGGTTAGTTGATTAAATAAGGCAGTTTACTCACTAAATGTGCTGAGCTCCAGTAATTTGCAATTGTATTTGAAACATGCATTACTTATCCAATGGAAGTCGAATTAACGTACCACGCATGCGATTACCCTCGTTAATAAATATTGCGCCATAACCAATAACCGTTACTCATACTTGGATTAACTCTAATGTTTTTACTGATAACATGTTGAAATATTTATTTTCCCTCAACGAAATCCCGTCAATAATTCTTTACGTTCGGTCAGTCGAGAGTTGCAGTTAAACATCGGGATCGGCTCTACGGAAAAAAACTCTCTACGGATCGAATAACAAAAAACGTAAAAGTAATTAACAGTAACATCGACGTTCGCCTCTATTTAAACATTATGTATAAAGATTGGCTCTAACCATCTGGACTTCGGAGAGAGAGCTGATACTCAGCACGTACATTGTAACTCCGACGTCCACGGGGGGGCCTGGAAGCGAAACCATCAGACACACAAAATTCCGGAGGTATTGAGATTTTAATTATCACAGGCCAACAGGATTAGTCATTAGAGAAAGAGAGAGAGAGAGTGTGTGTATGGTAGAGGCTGAGGTAAGAATAGGAAGGAGTCGAGTTCGTTTCCGATATATTTTAAAAGCTGTTCGAATTTAAGTGGAGAAACGAGTTAGTGGATAGGTCTACTTTTCAAAAAAATGCCATGGACCATTGGGCATTCCAATTTGATAGTTTTTGGCTCTAAAGCCCATTTGAACTAAGTGTTTGGACACAAGTGCAAATATTTGAACAAATATTAGGTGTAACCCACCAAACTGATGTACACGGAGTGGCCCAGGAACATCTTATCAGTAGAGTTTATAGGCCAACTAATAGAGAATTTCGTAATTGAATTGTATAGCAAATCGTTAGTGCAGTTTTTTTTTATAATTATCCTGTAGATGATTGAAACCCAAACGCCAGCCAAAGATTAGGAATAGTTTATTTGTTATTAACAAAAAACTTCCAAAAAGTAACATTTTTGGTTTTTCATTTGTATCATGAAAAGTATTCAATAAATAGCGTTACTGTTAATAGCACATTTGTAGAGAATTGAAAAATCTTTAAGATGGCGTTTTGGAAACTGTGATTGGAGTATTTTCATTCCAGGATAGCCGGAAAAACTGTAAGATATGATTTTCTTTAAAAATTCATAACTTTGACGATTATTAATGTTAAGAGATGATATGATAGTTTAGTATATGTACTTCAATCAAGCGCAAGATGAAATTTATTGCGTAAATAGTTTTTGCATAATTCTGATGGAACTTATAAAAAGCTACTGGGGTTGGTATGATGTCGAGGTAACAAATTTTGCCTCTCGTATATCACAGTTTAGTGTTAATTTTACATAACTTAGCTATGGAAATTACTTATTATTTAGAAAGTAGACCTGATCTTTCCACCAGTAAATCAAATCTTCCAACTAACTTTTTTACACTTATTCCGATATATCTCGACAACGTCTCCTTCTGCAAACCTACGGCGGAGGATAATCCGAGGACATCGCATTAAAGCCTCCTATTGTTACCTCAGGATCCGTACAAGGTAATCACAAACGATTCGTAGGCCTGTTTGTGTGTGTTATTTCATCAGAATCACCCCTTTAGCCCTTTTAGCCCTCTGTTAAATTATTTTTGCCCCAGGTCGCCAAGCGCGAGAGTCCGACCGGCCACTGTGGCGTGCGATCACTCTTCTAGAGGGCGGTTTGAATACGATAACGTGGAAAAAATATGTATATGTTATGTATAGAAACCGATCTGATACCAAGATTTCCATTTGAGTGTTAGAAAATTCGTGATTTACTTCGAATACGCACGGTAAATAATCATAATCGGTACTGGCGATCAAACAAATGGAAGTTAAAGTTTTCTTGTCATGTTACGTGATGATTAATCTAGAGAGTTTATCAAAATTTTTTAGTAAGTAGGTGCGGTTAAAGGTTGTAATTAACCTACTAATTAAAACAGTTTTCTGGTAAAAAACGGTAGGTTCCTATTAAATAACAAGTTTTTTGAGGCTCCGTAGACTACTCATCCATTGCTTAATGAGTTATAGTTGCCGTTTTAAGTGAGGTTCTGGAAAATTTTGGCAGTTTTTGTCAAAATGTACTTAAATTTGTTTTGATCATGTATTAAATTCATACTAGAAAGCACTAGAGCGGAATAAGCAAAAAAGACTTTGTGGCAACTGTAAGTCATCCAAATGAATGAACTTTAAAATGCCGCTGATTAAGTTTCCTAATAGCAATAAACAAATTGACTGTGAAATAAAAAACTTAACTTTGCCCTAAGTTATATCTTATCAGATCTTTGTTCCAATTTAAATTGCAAACTCTGTATTATAGAAAATTCAGTTAGTGTATCGTTTTTTGTATATATTAATTTAAACATTTTTGCTTTATGTTTCACATAAAAGTCAACCTACAGTTTTAAACCTCACTGTGTATGCTTATCTTCTATTTAACAAGAGTTTTAATGGTTAAAGTTTTTTCGCTATATTATTTAAAGAGTAGTTATGAACTTCTTACAGCCTTATGTGGAAATGAAATAAATTTTTTGTAACATTCTAACCTTTTCAAAATAATTACGAATTTAATGCTTATGGTTATTAATTTACACTTACCAGCCTAATTTGATTATCAAAAAAATATCTGTAAGGGTTGTAAACTATCTACAGTAGAGATTTACAAATTACCGCTGTTAAAAATTTTTTTTTACATTTGACCACATATAAATAATACGAAGCATGCTTTTTACTAATCTATGGCCAAAAGTAATAATCATGATTGGAAACCTTGGCGTCGTCATATCCAAACCACCCGTCTATCGAAACGTAATTGTGAAAGTGTCGACGTGAAATCCAAGATTAAAAGTAGTACTTCTAATATATCGATCCTTAGACAAATCACAAAACGGCAATCTCAAAAAATAAAAGTAAAAACAATTCGGTTCAAGATAGCTACCATTTTGACCTCGGACAGAGAGCTGATGCTCAACACATACATGGTGACTCCCACGACCACTGGGGGACCTGAAACCACCATTACCACGTCAAGGGTGGCTTTAGGCATTCCGCTCTGACGTGCTGTTAACGGCAGAGATATTTTTTCCATTCGCAGTCGACGTGTTTTATCGCTTCAAAAGCAACGGCGAATATCGCCCGAGACTTACAAATCGAAAAAATATTTATTTCACTACTCCTATTGCATAATCTGCGAAAGCGTTTCACATTTCGTGACACGACGACTGGAGGTATAGCAGCCCTTTTCCCTTCGCGTTTCGAAACCGTCGAAATATAATCATCAATAACTGACCCGTCATTGTCGAAACTCCTGCCGTTATCTCCCGAAATTCCGATAAATACCGGGGGAGAAAAAAGCGAAAGAGGGAGAGAGAAAGATAGAGGGGGAGGTGGACGAGAAAAGGGGTGAATTGCACCCACGCAGCTACCACAGCCATCCCTGATATCACTTTTCATTTAGAAGTTACACACATACAGGGCTGTTTTTATGGGAGGGAGACCTGGATGAAACCGCCCGAAAAAGCTTTAATGCTCGAAAGAGATATATAACTGCACTAAAAAGCTCGGAGATGCCTTATAGGAATCGTCAAGTTGGCACCGGGGGTGACGTCACCGTGTCTGACCCAATAAATGGCTGTTAACGCCGCTCGAAACGTCTATTCGATTTAATTTCCTCGAGGTAAACACTGGGATTTTTTCCCCAAGGGTCATAAACGCTAATACACTACAAAAGCCGGAGTTTAATATTTTAATGCTCTTTTACTATTTTTTGTACTTCGTAAACTGACTGGGTTGCAATTTTCTTGAGGAATTGTTAATAAGGATGTTTTCCATGTGACTTAAATTTGTAGAAACACGCAGTATGTGTTTGCTGCAATTTGCTGTGGTTTTAACCATCAGTTTCATTGCACCATTAGGTATTTTTGGGTCTATACTGGGATTCAAGAAGCTGTGGAGTAATGAAATGGCGGAATTTTACCATTCCACCAAAGGTTGGATAATTATACATGGGGATGTGGTGCAATGGCACACGCCTGGTTTTTTTTGAATTTTTTGATAACGTATTACGTGTGTCTAATTTTTCCAAAAGTATCGTACACAGAGAACCCAACAATACGAAGTCATTGCATTTAGACTACGTGCAAACCGTTCCTGTGTAAATAATTCGAGTTTTTGATGGCGGAGGTTATGGTGTGTTTCGCCATTTTATACTCCACAGCTTGGCACATCACAGTATAGTTAAGTATTATACAACAAATGGAGATTGTAACAGATCGAAATTAATTGTACTGCTGTTTGCTGCTCTTACTTACTAACTCATAAGAGCTCAATTTTCCAAAATAATACCCTTCCAAATAAACCAAAAGGATTATAACGTTTAAGCAACTCGAACTGATCATCGAAAATCCAACCGTGCCGCAGTAAAGATCTAATCTCGTAGCACGAAGGGCATTATAACAGCTGTAAAGACGGAAAGTTCCTCAGGTCAACCGGAGTAGAACCATCGTCTTCCTACTCATAACAATCGCGGATAGAGCGGCACGAAGAGCAAATATCTAATTTCTAGGGCGTATTCTATCGAGCGAAGAGTAACGTCGTGTCCGTTACGACCTCGGGCTCCATGGTGCGGAATTAACTTGGGGAAAGCAAACCGGGGTAACTTCGAAAAAACAAATTTTCGGGACAAATGCTATTATTGCCACTTCATCGGATCCGTGAAGGGAAGTGTTATAATAACAGAAAAAGGACGACGTGGACGGAATCGAGCACTTGAACATAACTCTTTTATTAAAAATCTTGCACCTTAACTAACTGCTCTAAATTTCAATAGAATTTAGACGAAGGACTGATTTTATTTGATTACATACAGAACTTGGCACCAGTTGCTGAATTAATATATATTTAAAAAAATCCCGTTACTTATTTTTTTTTTATTAGAATGTTTTTTTGTTCTAGATGCAGGTGGACATGCAAACGATGGATTTCGTCAGAACTGGTAAGTTTTGAATTTCTGAATTACTAAACTTGTTACTTTGCTTGGAAATCATTCGGAAATTGCAGCTTACGTATGTATACAAACATAATGTCATTTATATTCATTGAAATCATACCAATTCTACTGACGCAACTAGTATTAATGATTACAATGTGATTGTGTATTGTGGGTACATCAAATTTAATTAATTTTAAAAGAAACATATCCATAGTTGATGTTTTTTGTAAAATATAACTTAATTTTTTTTTGATTTGATATTATAGAACATTAAAGAATCTTTAAAATGATTTACTACATTGCCATTGTAAACCAGTGCATTTGTAAAGAAAAGGCCTAAAATTCAATAATATTTATAACAGCGATTTTTTCTCTATGACTGTGTTGGAAATACTAATAGAAGAGACCTGTGATCTTTAGTTTCAAAAAACATGTTCGCAAGTCTGGCAAAGTCTCACAAAAAACACCCAATTTTAAAGATCTTTTGTAGTTACTTTTTTACTTTTCATTCGATTTTAATCCACCAACCTTCATTTTTTAGACAAGCTTATTGCGTACGTTTCAGATCCAAAACATTTTTCCCTAAAATAAATATTGTTTTCATTACTTAGAAAAAAGTTTTTTCGATTTTATTGTTTAAAGCAAAATAGTGACGCGGAAATCTTTTTGAAACTAACGGTCACAGGTCTTTTTTGTCATTATTTTCGACACATTCATGCAAAAAAACCAGGTATTACAAATACTTATTACATATTCATGAGCCTATTGTCAGCACTCTTTAATCAACACACCGAAATGAGTTTTACAAAATTTCCTTATTTTCGAATTCGCTTCGAAACGCTATCTGCCTGTTTTTTTTTTTGATAAATTCAGTGACTGTGCGAAATCAGAGATAAATCTCACAGGAATAGAATCTGTTCGGGCCGAAATGGCAACAAGATAATTAACCTCTTTCTCACATCTGTTAAAAAATAGGGGAAGTTGTAGCAGACAAAAAGAATTCCGAAAGAAAGACTAAGAAAACAACAAAAGCACAAAGAAATCGCTGACATGCTGTTGTAATAAATGGAAAATGAACCGAAGCCAAAGGAGATACGAGGAATAGGAAGCACGCGTGTGGAATAAATTATTTTTCGCAAATTGCGCTAAATTAGTACCTCATCGTGAATAAAGCGGAATTACCAAATATAACTATTCGTGTGGGTGGGTGTGTATGTCGACGTTAATTATTTTTTGTTTCGGTGGAATTTACTCCACTTGAATATTTAATATGGTTTCCATCGAATTCAACATCGACATGAGGAATTTGCATCAAAAATAACAATCAATCGATAAACCACCGCTAATAACCGCTGCCACAATTATTAGTAATCAGCGTAATAATCGAATATGCACGTCGAAATTTATTTAATTAGCTTTTTGTAAAAGATTAATACTTGTAATTGTACTAACTACTTTAAATAGAGATGCAGCAAACAGAGCAGTACTACATAGTGAGAACATTAATTAATAAACATAAAAAAATACAGATCAATTAAGTAAATTCAATAATTATTGAATTAAACTTTATGATTTTGGATACACATTGGTTGGATTAATTATAACAAATCGTTCATTAATCTGAGCAAGAATCATAGTCATTTCGGGTTAATTCAAATTTTAAGATGGTTTCCTAACTTAAAACTTTAAAATAGCCTACAAGTGGTTAAATTTGATCGGTTCTATCAGTTTGCTTTGCAGATTTTACTAATAATTATTAGTAAAATTTGTGTACATGGTGAGTAATGTGTAATTTTGTTAATACGCGTGTAACATGTAAATGTGAGGCAGTGAGCATAAGCTAATTAGAAACAATGTTTTCTCATCTAGAAACCAATTAGACGCAATCAGTATCGAAGGACCTGTTTCACATCTCATAAGGTTGCTATGAACGCTTATTAATTTAATGGCCATTTCTTATGCGATTTTTTACTTATAGTTGGCTGTGATTTTTACATGAAAATTTTATAAAAATATTTAAAGTTGTTTTTAAACGTCAATTTCTTTCGATTTATAAAGAAGATGTTAATTGCACTGTACTTTTATTGTGCTATATATTATAATATGGACGAGCACAAAAAGGAATGAAGAAGGAATAGTCAGGCAAACTATAACCAAAGAGAAAATCTGAAAATGTTACGAAGCAACTCTTAAATTTAAAGGCGGGATTTGTACGCATTGTACGTACGCCATTTCGCTCATTCTGATAAAAACTAACTAAAACCACTGAGAAAACCT
This sequence comes from Cryptocephalus primarius, assembly GCA_963576515.1. Classification (NCBI taxonomy): domain Eukaryota; kingdom Metazoa; phylum Arthropoda; class Insecta; order Coleoptera; family Chrysomelidae; genus Cryptocephalus; species Cryptocephalus primarius. Next base: position 15,946,194 of record OY754941.1, read on the forward strand.
GTATGATGAATATTGCACGATATTATCAACGGCTTGTAATAGACCAGTTTCTTCATTTATATAGCCATATTTCTTCAAAATAAGTAATATTATTTTGAGAAGATTTTACAAGGCGTGTAAGAAAGAAATCGATATCGAAAGCTTTGATGAAGTCTCAACCCCTGTTCTCGAAATGAAAGCGGATTCCTCCAAGATCCTATCCGTCACTTAAAATTCACTAAAGACTCTTTCCGATGCGTTTACAGGGCGACCCTCCCGCGCCCTCGCCCGGGTCGCCCCCGGGATAATTCCCGTCAGATCCCAGTAGGAGAGAGGGAGAGGGAGGGACGATCCAATCCAGAAAAAGTCGGGACGGAAACCGAAAACGTTCGATGAAGTTGACAGCGGCTGAAATTGTATCGACTAAATAAAGATAAGATCCGGCAGTTATCAAAACCGCCGTGAGATCCCCCCGCTATCATCACGTTCCTTGTCAGGCTCAGGTGTTCCCGATACATATAACGTTCGATAAAATCGTGTGGGCGCGACGAACTCCTCTTCCTCTCTACGTCGCCCGTCCCGCTTTAATATTTCACGAAACTAGGAATGGGTCCCGCTAGCCTGGGCGAATGCAGAGGGTGTTAAATCCTATAGGTGGTGGCGACGGCGGCGGCTCCTACAGGAGGGAGATTTGATTATTCCGAGTCGGGGGTGTCCTGTCGCCAGGACATGCATTAAAAATACACTATAACCTCGGGAGCATCGAGAGGGTAATGCTCAGAATCCAAGAAAATCGAGAGAAAAAGCTTTTGAAGATAATTTCCGGGCGCATCTGGAGTCTCTAGACGGAGCAGTTGCATTTTCGAAATAATTCCGAAAAACAAACCATGGGGATGAAGGTGACATCACAAAACCGACGGATTTCATAGGATAAGGCACTTTAGGTAATGTAGCTCATGAAGCTCTACAATTCAAAAAGAATCTTGCAAAGTTATGTGATGGTTAACGGGCAAATTTATAATCGCGCCTTGAGGATCCCTCAATCTTTAAGGCGCACTTATTATGCTATCTGTATTTTATAGTCAAGTAAGTGCACCTTAAGGATGAGGTGAGGCCGAGGTCGGGTTGATCTTACCTTGAGTATCCCTCAGAAGATATTAAAAGTTAACTTCGCCTTCGAGATGTGGATTCAAGATGAATCACGATTATTATGAGTACGTCAGTCGAATTATTCATAATATAAATCGATTACGTAAACGGTATTTGAGAGATAGTCAAAATCAATTAAAAGCCATAAACGATCACTCAAGAACAAACGGTAGATATTTACCCACTGCGATGGCAAACTTAAATGCATGTGTTAATCGAGTTCAGACCAGATCGTGTGAGTTCAAGTACCTTCCCACCCCCCGATTTCGAGTCGTAAAAGCGTCCATTATCGCATGACGTTTCGCCACAGGAACCCGTAAATAGTCTGCTATCCAGGGTGTAAATTTAATAAAAGCGTTATCGCAAATGAGCCGGTCCCGCTCATAATCGAAACGTCATAAAGTAGCGTCTTAATTCCGGAATGGCAAATCCTTAATTACTGTGAAACAGATCCCGGGTAGATAGCGTCCGAGCAAGGCCGTGTGATTTATCTTGCATACAAAAGTGTCGGCAAAAAGAATGCTCGGAGCGGCGCAGCGCCACTCCGGAGAGGAAGCAGATAACGTTTTTATATTCCTCGATAACATCGGCTGACAATTTCAATTTTATTTCCTCCACGGAAACCCTCACGCCAACCTAAATTAGGCTGTGAGACTGGAAGTTTGCCGTTTTTGTCGGTAGTTTTGGAAGTTTTTTCATTAGAGTGAAAAGAGAGAGAAAAGGGAGCGGCGCGTCCGCCTTCGAGGATTGCATGATGGTAAGATAGTTTTTTCCTTTCGTACGTTAGCGGTCGTTCATTATTATTCTTTTTTCTTGTTTAGTGCTTTTTGTCCTTCACGTTAACGTGTTAGATTGGAACTCTGTCGGTAGGCGGAATTGATATCATATTTTACTGGCTCCTTAGTCAAGCTTTTTCACTTCGTAAAAAGTGAAGAGTACGGGATAAGCGACAAATACATTTTTCAGAAGAACTTGCACCCTGAAGAAATATACTTTTATCGCTTAGGAAAAGGCAATAAACCTTTGATGAACCTTTTACGTTGCCGGATCTGCTAATAAATAAATCATTGGGATTATCGGCAAGAGGATCTATGAAATATTAACTTTGATCCTCCTCTATTTAAGCGTATTATTTTTATCCCTCCGGACAGAGGCAATTGTCAAGGTAATTAAAAAAATACCGCCTATGTATTTGAAATCGAGACTAGGTGGATTTCGAAAAATCGATTTTTCAAAACTTCCTCTAATTGAACTTTAAAGGGCACTTTCGTAGTTTTATCGACCCCTCTAATTACGAGAAAAATAAGGAAAAAATTCCATGAAGCCTGAATAAAAAAATACCACCTAAGTATTTGAAATCGAGACTAGGTGGATTTCGAAAAATCGATTTTTCAAAACTTCCTCTAATTGAACTTTAAAGGGCACTTTCGTAGTTTTATCGACCCCTCTAATTACGAGAAAAATAAGGAAAAAATTCCATGAAGCCTGAATAAAAAAATACCACCTAAGTATTTGAAATCGAGACTAGGTGGATTTCGAAAAATCGATTTTTCAAAACTTCCTCTAATTGAACTTTAAAGGGCACTTTCGTAGTTTTATCGACCCCTCTAATTACGAGAAAAATAAGGAAAAAATTCCATGAGGCCTAAATAAAAAAATACCGCCTAAATATTTGAAATCGGGAATAGATCTACTTCGGAAGATCGATTTTTCAAAACTTTCTCTAATTGAACTTTGAAGGGCACTTTCGTAGTTTTATCGACCCCTCTAATTACGAGAAAAATAAGGAAAAAATTCTCCGAGGCCTAATTAAAAAAATAGCTTCCTGAATTTCGGACTTTATCCCAGATCCTCAGCTGTAACTTCTAAATTAATCACTTTGGAGAAAAACTGACTTTAGATATGCATTCAGCACGTTCAAAACTCCCTCTGTGCCGATTTTCAAGTCGTTATGAGGAAGTTCATTTTTTCGCAAAAATCGACAGGAATGAAATATCGACAGGTATGGAAATTTTGTCGAAATTTCGACCGAGCCAGAATTGCCTGAAAATTTCAGGAGTCATAGAAAATTTTGTTCTCTTTCCAACGGTGCATGCGCGGGAAGGCTGCGCCGAGCCCACTTTCTGCTATGGCTTTTCAAAGTGAGAAATAGGTGGATTTCGGAAGATCGATTTTTCAAAACTTCCTCTAATTGAACTTTGAAGGGCACTTTCGTAGTTTTATCGACCCCTCTAATTACGAGAAAAATAAGGAAAAAATTCTATGAGGCCTAATTAAAAAAATACCGCCTAAGTATTTGAAATCGAGAATGGGTATATTTCGGACGATCGATTTTTCAAAACTTCCTCTAATTGAACTTTAAAGGGCACTTTCGTAGTTTTATCGACCCCTCTAGTTACGGGAAAAATAAGGAAAAAATTCCATGAGCCCTAATTAAAAAAATACCGGCTATGTATTTGGAATCGAGACTAGGTGGATTTCGAAAAATCGATTTTTCAAAACTTCCTCTAATTGAACTTTGAAGGGCACTTTCGTAGTTTTATCGACCCCTCTAATTACGGGAAAAATAAGGAAAAAATTCCATGGGGCCTAATTAAAAAAATACCGGCTATGTATTTGAAATCGAAACTAGGTGGATTTCGAAAAATCGATTTTTCAAAACTCTCTCTAATTGAACTTTGAAGGGCACTTTCTTAGTTTTATCGACCCCTCTAATTACGAGAAAAATAAGGAAAAAATTCCATGAGGCCTAATTAAAAACATTTTCTTGTGTGGGTACAAATTTGCATCTCAATGATTCCAGTTTTTACTAAATATGATTTGAGATAGTACCTACTACTTTCTTAAGATATTTCCTTTAAAGTTAATAGATTTCCAATCAGTTAGAGCAGTCAAATCTAACTTATTGACATAACTAACTGTATTTTGGAATTGAGTCGGTGACACCTGACCACAGATTTTGAGAAATTTTGAAAAAATTAACTGTTTATTTCTTAATAGTTAAGAAATATACCTACACCAGAAAGATTCATTGTTATCTAAGAATGTTCACGACTAATTATATTCAATTTGCTTGAAACTGATAGCAACAAATTGTACGACTTTACCTGTTCGACCCTTGAATAGCCACAAAATGTAACCGTACCTCTTTCAAAAGTAATATTATGCTATATTGTATATTATGGATGAAATGACCAAGTATCATGGAATAATTCGTAGTTCGCTCATCACTCTAACATTGTCAATTTAACCCGATAGATCATCACACTACATCATATTTCTAATATAAAGTGTTGATATACCTGTTGACAGAAACTGTTAGCTGTACCCTTTTGCAGGTTAAAACTGTCTTTTTGCATATCGTGGAAAACGTTTAAACTTCGACAGGATTGTGGTGTCAAACGTAGGTATTACATGAAATCATTAAATTTTCCAATTGATATTTTGAGTTAGCCTTGCACTTATTACCTTGCAAATATTACCTACAAGTAGTATGTACTTTTATCTACAAAATTCATCTGAACAATTTTTCTACATTGTAATCAATTACCGAGATTTTTGGGGTATAATAGAATAGGGCTTGCAGGCAAGGTCTGTCAAGCTCGTCCAGCAATGTCATACTCCAGCTATTTTATTGTTAAGTTATGTTATGCTCCATTCCTGTACTATAAACACATGCTGGCCCAGCTTGACTTTAAGCTAGCCCAGCACATCTCTGAAATCAAAAGAGATATCGATATGATCCTGGTGGAATGTTTTATTACTAATCAATTGCTGAGGAATGGTTCATGCCAGACTTTTAAACTATCCCCATTTTCCCCTAGTAATCATCCACTATAGCGAAAATTTCCAGAATCCATAAAATATCTCATATCAATATGATCTGGGAGGCATATTTTATTGCTAAGTAAATTCTGTCTAATGACTAATGCCAGATTATTTAACACCATTCTTTTCATCCCCTAGTTAAACACCCCTGAGGCTTGCTGGCGGATGATGAAGGTAGCTTGAAGAAATTAGTAACAGTTAGCAGTAAAATATATCGCCCCATGTAATTATTTCATGGATTTTGGAAATTTCAGCCATAGGAGATGATTGTTAGGAAATGGTAGGGTGGTTTTGATAAGTTTGTCGTGAACCATTCGACAGCAATTAAACAGCAATAAAATATGCCCCCCGGATCACATCAATATTTCCTTTGTTTATAGAGAAATGGTAATGTGCAGGCCCAGTATGTGTTTTTTTTTTAGGGTAGAGGTGGGGCAATAAATTTTATTTCCCGGTAATAAATTAGGGATTAAATATGCAACAGGTTCCAGAGGGTATTGCTGGCATAGCTTGATAGACTATACTTCAGTGTATTTTTGTTACTTTGTTCCAGTGGTGTGCAAGGAAATAAGCGTTTTTTGCATTTTTTAATAAGCAATTTGTTAAGTATGTGAAGTTAATGTAAATTTTCCAAAAGTGGTTCGATATAGGCAACGCTCCTTTATAGAACTGAAAATATGTCAAAGGGCCAGAGTTTTTCAGGGAAAATCGCTATTGTTTTTATAAATAAGATTTCAAAAAATTGTAACAATTTTGGAGAAAATTTAGTAGTCTACTTTCATTTGAAGCTTTTTTTCTATGTGAAATGTAGATATAGAAAAATCTTGTGATGAATTTTGTAGATAAAGGTACAGTTGTTGTCTTTTAAATCGGAGTAATCGTTACTTCCATTTTGGAGCAAGTTAAGAGTGTCTTTTGAGGTGGCAGAAATAGTTTAATTTCTGTAGGTTGGTGGTTGTTATGTGTGTGTTTTTACATGAAGCCATTAAGTGTAATCGACATCTCGAGTGTTTTTATGTGAAAAGCAGTCGCTTGGCATAAAAGTCGGTTGTTTAGTTACTAACGGAAAAGGTCCATGTTCGCGATAGGAATCACATGACCGCCTGGTAGGAAATGATTATACGGTCGCTGGCTATTAAAGCTCGCCGGAGGTGGTGGTGGAGTACACAACACGCTCATACACATCAGACACACGTAATACACACGGGGTTGCTGCTATACCCCCAGGGTCGTCCCCGCCACGGAGCGTAGGAACGCACCAAGGAGGACGGGATAAAAAAGAGAGAGAGAGAGAGAGAAAGGGGGTAGAGAAAAGAGACGTCGGTATCGGCGGCGTCGTCGTCTTCGTCGTCGGCAACGCCGCCTCCACAGCGCCCGGTCAGCAGGCAGAGTGTACGTATGTGCAGGGTGGCGGTCTGGAGCAGATTTCGGGAATACGAGTCGCATGGCAACCGACCCGAGCATCGATCTGGCCCCACCCTCTCTGCCGACGCGCGGACAACGGCCGCCCGGCCGTCCCGACGCCCGCGACGGCTCTGGAGGAGGCGAGGGAGAGAGAGAGACCAGAGAGTCCAGAGAGAGAAAGAGGGGAAGATGGTCCAGGCGACGGGACTCCCATACACCTCGGAAGGGGAAAATATCTACATACTTTTTGTGTCGGTTTTGTACCCCCCAGAAAGTCAGTCCTAACAAAAACATACTTAGCTACCCGTACTCCTGAAAACGCGGGTTAAGTTTGCTACCAACAATTATATTGGATGAAAGAGCATTTTCTAATAAAAAATTTATATCTCGTGAAATTAGTTTTAGCATGAAAGTAATATTTACCTTACCTAAGCTGACATAACCTAACCTAGTCTATCTGCCTGGACAAAGTGAAACAAGGAATGTCATCCCATATTCCCGTGTCCAATTAGAGACCGGCATATGATGACAGGAGTTCAGCTACCTCTGAGAATACTGACCGTTACGTCAAAAATAAGTCAAAAAGTCTCTATAACCTATAAAGCGCTCATGTATTCAGTAGGCCTAAGCTCAGCAATAGTGGTAGGGGTTGTAATCATGGGATGAAACTAATAAGATGTAGGCGGTTTCCTGGGATTTTCTCATCGCTGCCAATTTAAAGAATGAAATTATTCTACTGGCAGAGCTCACAAAAATATTGACATAAGGGCAGAGCAGGGTTAAATAAACTTAGACCGTGGAAAAGTTATTGAAAATTTAACTCTTGTTTCTGTGACTTTCTCATCTATAAAATATATAACACTTTAGCTTAAATGGCATAAGTGGCAGGTGTTTCATGCCACCGACTGTTTTAATAATAGGACTATTTTGTGGCAGTTATACCTTCAGTATTGGCTGATAAGAACTTTTTCTACCCACATACAAAATCACGGAAAATTGTTGGTGATAACTTTGATGAAACTTCAATAATGATATTTAAGGTAGGAGCTCATGAGGGATGCGATTCATAAGAGCATCCTTTAAAAAAATAGCGACTTATTCCTCTTTTTATAGGGGCTTATGGTAACATCTTTTATGTATATGCTAAATGGCAAAAGTGAGAAAATGCTACACAATTCCGCACATTTCCCTACAATTTTTTGATTTATGCCCTCACTGAAGACACCTACAATCGTTATGGGGATTCAAAAGTGGTTTGATTTACCATAAATCTCGTACAGTCTCAAAGACATAAGTGAGAAAATCACTGAACCAAGCTAAACATTTCCAACAAATTTTCCGGAGCCTAATTTCATTATATCCCCCACGCCAATATTTTTTATGAATTTTGTTAGTTGGATAATTTCTTCCAATTAATTGGCAACGATGAGAAAATTGCAGGCAATCGCCTACTTTTGCTTCATTCCATAATTTCATCCCCTCTAACTTTTGCTCCACTTATGCCTACCTAATTGATAATAAAGTCGGCGTTTTATTATCTTATTATAATTGTGGCGGAAGAGAGAAAATTTTCGCACAACACCAACATTTTTTGCGAAAGAAAACTCAATTTTCTCAAGGATGACACCACGGGGACCGTTCAATTTTCCTTGTTTTACTTGTTTCTGCTGTAACTTTCAGCACCCTCATAGGCATAAGTTGGCATTTAACTTATGTCATTATCTGCCCGTCTTACACTTCTCACTTAACGGTAAATTGGAATTTCGTACAAGCAAAATGTTGTAGAGCATTTTGAGAAAAATATCACTTCCGATTAAATTCTGCTAAAAAAATATGATGATGGTGGCCACTTTTTTCGGCTTTTCCAGTTTTTCTCGAAAACTAAAGGTTATACGAGAAAAAGTTTCAATTATTATTATAGATAATTAAGTAGAAAATAAAATTCTTATTTATTTTGATTTGGCATAATTTCTATTCATAACGTTAATTTTGATGACAGCTCTATACATTTTTTCGTCTTTTGTTTGGTATTAAAGTCATTTGTCAATATTCATATATTTGTATTCGTTTACATTTCTAGATTTCACATTACCCTCTTTTTATTCCATTAAATCTAGCAATTGAAGGGAGGTCTTGTATGTTCCTGCATTACGCCCTTCTAGAGTTTTAAATCTAATCCGGATATAATCTGACCCAGTTTCTTATTTCCTTCAACATCGTAAAGAAATGGTGCAATGCTTTATACCATTTAATTTAAAATTTATAATTAGCAAACTTATGCAACACAATCTGAAATTCGTGACATTAACTCGATCACTACTTTTAATTGAATAATTATCATGAACTAAAAATCTTTAGTGTTGTTCAAATGTTGTTTTCAAAGAATTGTCGCCAATAAGGAAACAGAAGAATATGAAAAACAGAACATTAATTTCTTCGTTGGGGTTCTATAATTTGTGTTATAAATAACATACAGGGTGTAACGGAATTTGTCTTCAAACTTCGATAGGTGATCTTCCAGGCCGTAAAAATAATTTTTTTTGATACAATTAAACAAAGGTAAAATAATTCTTAAATAGTTCGAAGCAGCCTCTTTTCAAATATCTGATAAACGTTTTTTCACAGTTTTTGGCATTTTGTACCAAAAATTTTGCTATGGTATATCTTTAATTTCATTAGGACTTAAGAGGATAAGGTTTCTTAAAGAAAATCCTGATTGTAGTGCATTGGAACCTAAATATCCAACGATGTGGCGAAGGTGATATTATTCGCATTCGCCATTTACTTGAACGCGTATATGCAATGATTTTCTAAATTTTGTTTTACTTGATGAGACTTCTCATTAAGAGAATAAGTGAATTAATCGAAACCAACCTTCACATGCCTTTTAAAACGTCACATCATTATTAGTGATTAAAAAATGCGCCTTATATGACCTAATGCTTTAGTTATTTAATGACACTTGTATCGATCCTAATTTATTGCTCTTTGAACGAACAATAAATGCTTCATTGTATAGGATTAGCACCGTAGTTCAGTTCTTCTTAATAAAAATTTCCATTTGTTGTGTTTTCTGATTCGTGAACGCGGTTCTCGTCTCTGCCTTACTCCCTCCCCCCCCCCCTCTCTCTCTCTCTCTGTATAAATATTTTTTTCTTTCGCCGGTTCGGAATGGGCCGTTGTTTTCTCATACTTTTTTAGTCACAGCTCTATTTTGTTTTGGGCACCGTGCATATTTCTCTGTCTTACCTCCGTAGTTCGGTCTTACTCTTTTGTCGTAACTGACGCTGAAGGAGTCCAGGATGGCCGAAACGTTCACGTCCCCCATGAAGCTCCCTCCGGCCCCCGGCGTACTGAAACAATAAAAATATTTTTGGTACAAATTTTATGGTTTTTTTTTTGTATGGATACTCCTCGGGACTGGGACGGATCGAGGGGTGGGGGCGGGTGGTTTTTTGTGGGGTGGGTCTCGCTCGTTTCTATTCGGCGAGACGATTTTATGCTAGGCGTTACTGTAAGCATCAGAATGTAGAAGGGCGAAAATGTATTCGATCGTAAAGGAAAGTTCTGCATAAGGATTATGACCGAAGGCAGTCAAACCAAAAAAAGTTCACAAGAATTGTTAACGAAAATAATTTATTCAACCGACACTCTCCTATATAAACCTATAAACGTGCCTTCTGGCACTTTATAGGAAAAGGGAAGTGAAACTTAATTTAATATTTTTCCAGTCAGTTTCCAATTGATAATGGGGAAAGGTATTTTTTAAAACATGTACCTAATATCATTTTTCCATTTCCATATGAGTTTTATGACAAACAGTCTCATAATTGAAGACCAAAATATCAACGTTCGCGTTTTAATAATATAACACGTTAATAATTCTATCAATAATATAATAACATGGGATTAATGAAAACGTTTCTAGCGAAAATTCTGAATTTTAAAATTTGTAAGTCTCATAATAAGTAATAGTGCTCATCATTATAATCTCAATAAGTAATCTTGCTCTAGTAAGTATTAAGGACAAAACTACATCAAATACGAAAGTGACCAAAAAAAAAAATGCTTCACAACTTACTTAGATAATAGTCATTGTGTTAATTACAAAAAGTTGGAAAAAAATTTTTTTTGATATTGCTTCAAGAGAATAGTGATTACGGTTTAACCATGAATATTCCTAAATTAGTGCCGTAATTTGTATTAAAACGTACAAAAAATGATCGTGGGTTTCATGTCCTCTGCACATTTTTTATGAAAATGGAAGATATTGATTTTATTCAAAAGGCTTGACTTGATATTGTTTTGTCATAGGAATCAAATTCTTTGGGACGCACGGTGTTCCACGTAGCTTCCGTTTATATGCATATCGTGATAATCCCTTAAATGGTAATTCGCTTTATCGGATCGATCTTCGATTGGAACTTAAAAAAGAATTAATTCGTTATCGTTGAATAGAGCAGTGATGTAGCAGGGGCCAGTATCGTGTCATATCTCATGCACGAACATGCAATGGGGCGTATCATGTGGCACCGCATCGGCTTCGCCTCTATCTATAGCGTGTCATCGAATAGATTATGTGTCGATAACGCCATTCACCCAATGAAAACATTGGCCCTCGGTGTCCGACGAATTATATACTCCTAAAGTGTTTGATGAATGACGCCTAAAAAGGCGGAATGAAAGAAAAAATCAAATCATCGCGAATTACTTCTTTCGAAATGTAATTCCGCCCGAAGTTTAATGGATAATCGATAGCTCCATAAATATCAGTGGCTGATTGTCAAGGAGGGCCAAGCTTCGGCATAAAATTTTAAACATGATTTCTTAATTTAATTCTAATAAATCTATAATCTTCGTCAAAAAGGAAACCAGAGGTTTTTCGACAAAAGTACTTAATGACTAAGGACTTTGTTGCGAATGCCTTTGATTAATTTATGATAATGAAGGTTACTACTTTTCTGTAAAATCAAAAATGGTGGTTGCAATTAGGTTTATTCCTCTGTAGTGTTTCCTACTCGATTGTAATCTGGGGTTGGTGAATCGAGCGTGAGAATTTAACCAATGGGAAACGATATTAACAACAAACAAAACAATTTAACTTTTAATGCAGCCATTTAAAGACAATTTTGCACTTTCATCCAACTCAACACCGCTGCACTACCTTTTTCGCCACTAAACCCAACTGTTCTATTGTATAATGCACTCCTTTCGAGCAACAGGATCAGCGTGGTCACACTAAAAGTGTCTGAATAGATATATCTTTCTTGTGGAAAAACGTTGCAGTTGCTTAAAAAAAATTTTAGACCATCCCGTCATGTTTCGAGGTGTGATTGACATACACAATCGCTTGCTGTTAATCCAACTAAATGGAGAGTACTTGCGATATTTAACCTTAATATTTTACAGTGACAATTATAATATTTTAAACTAGAACGTACACGTGATGGTGCGAGCAAGTAGAGGCAGTAATTTAAGATGAATCACTTACAACTAAATCAGAAGGCACTGTGTAACTAATGTAGCTGCAGTTAGCTGTTTCATTAATGGAATTAGATGAAATACTTAATGTTAACAGGGTATATAATGTAGCCACTTCTTCAGGCACCGCTTCTAGTACATTCATTCGGCGCCGTGAAACCCGCAGTATTCACCTTTTACTTCCTTTGCTCACATTTACTCTCCCTACATTTCAGATTCAAATTGCATATCCGCCGCTGCTCCAAAACATCCACACAAGGTGACGGTAATAAATTGGGGACTACTTGTTCCCTGTAAATATCTCGTATTAAGAGATCGCTGAATCGTGGGATGTAGAAATGGAGGGAGGGAAAGCCACTGCTTACCTTAGACCCGGCCCGGTTGTTTATCCGGCAGGAAACATCGGAATAGGAAATGGCGAATAAAGTGAAAGGGATCGAGAACTCTTGCCGATTTCCGTAACGAGAAAACGAACAGAAAATAACTGATACGTTGCGTGCTCGAAAAATTCACCGCTCGTATAAATTAGGCTTTCATTCGGTATCCATCTGCGTCGTGAGTTCCAGGGATAATGTAAATGAAGAGGGAAGAAGTTCGGAGGAAATTCCAAATGGATGATAATTATTTAAATATGAGCCAAACGTGTTTCGAAAGTCTACTTTTGGCTTTGGTGATTGTGCGAACTTAAATCGTTTGTTAAATGTCTTCTCCGAACAGCTGCTGTTTTGAAAATCGTAGTAGATAAATAGAAATTTATTAGCAAAAGTTTTGAAATTGAAAACTTCCTCCACGCTCTTGTCGCTACCTACGATCCGTTCCTGTGCAAAAGAACTAAGGTGATTTAGGTATAGGTACATATGAAATTTAGAGCAGTTATGACAGTTCCTGTAACGATATTATCGGTCAAAAAATTATGGAGATTGGGATACATTTGACTGACCCTTTTTGAATTGCTGTAGATTGATCCGTTTAGGGCCTACACAAGTACTTGAAACTTTCTGTTCCGAGTGTCGAGAACTTTCGCTCCATATCGATCAATTTCTCTCGGCCGAGCAGTTCATTTCAACAACCTTCCACCTCGGCTCTCCTCATCGTATTCGAAGTGTCCTTACGCCTGAAAAACACTATTTCCTCTCGGCTCGAATACATTATACTCCATTCGCATACGTCACAAATCAGCCCTTCATATCCCTCTATTCGCACACACACACACACACACACACACACTTGCACAGCAGGCGGTCGCCATATATAACAAAGGAGGAGGAAGAGCAAGAAAAAGGGATCTTAGACTTTGTGACGTCACGATACGGCGCCATCCCCCTCAGAGCCTCGCTCTGATTCCCCGAACAAAGAATTGGCAACGACTTTTCATGTTAATGTTACCACTCACTTCTTTCAGCTCGTTCGAGGGTGATATTCTAATTGCCGAGGCACGGACGTGGACGAACGGACGAGACCGCCTAAGGGCTAAGAAGGAAAGCACACGAGGGACGGTGGAGGGGCGAAGGGGCACCAACAACTTCTCCATTTTAATGAGCGAGGTTTTTTATCCTCAGGATTTAGTTGCTAACTTTCGTTTACGAGACGACTTAAGGGCGACGATAAAGAACTATTTTTGCTTTTCCTCGCTAGGATGCTCGACGCCCTTTCTAGGGCTCTTTAGGAACCCGACACTTTCTTGCTAACTTTTATCGCATCATGATCGGGGTGCCAAGAAATCCTAATCATAATGTGATCACAGGAATTAAATTTTTGTGAACTGTATACTGACACGATGGCTAAAATTAAATTGAAATTTAATATCACGGTCATCTTGCGCGTCATAAAGAGATCTTGGGATAACCCAGAAAATCAAATACATAAATGAGGATATCCATATGTATGCGTATGTGTGCCCAGAAATGGGCACTTCTCGATTACCAGGAAACTTGAAACTTTGCACACAGATAATTTTTGTCCCAAAAGTAGATTCGGAAAATAGTATAGTTGGAAACTTTAAATTTGACGAGCATGGCTTAAACCCCAAGATGCTTCACAAAATTCTACAACTCAGAATATTTCTTTCTGAGGGGATGAAAAATAGTGGTGAGATTTATTTAACATATCCCGAGTAGCTGGAAAGCTTCTCCCCTGAAAACATTATAAAACTCCGATTTTTCCTTATTTGAGGGGTAGAAAGGGCGTTGAAATCTATTTAAGAGTTTTCGAATGGTTTAAAATGCAGCGTTTTCAGCATGGGTTCAGAGATGTTTCAGGAAAGCGCTATATGTAAATTTACCCTTTCGACAGGGTTAGAAAGGGGAGGGGCATTTAAGCAATTTTTACTTAGCAACACACTGGAAACTTTGGGGCTGTCAGATAGTTCAGAAAAATCCGGTAGGCCCAAATTTCACTTCGACTTCCCAAATTAGAATGCTTGACGTTTTGTTTCCAAACTTGCACATTATCACATTCTTGTTAACTGTGTACAAGTAGCCCATAGAATGCAAATAACATTATAGCTATCGATGCAATGGCACCCTGAGCATTAATTAACGTTTTGATTTTATGGTAGTAAAGGTACTACATCGCATCAACTACCTTGTGAAGTAAAAATTGAGGTGGAAACGATGAACTTTTAGTTGGGCAGAAAATACGGTAAAAATTGATTTAAAGTGACTGACGCCCCAGGTAAATTAAATGAAAGCGCTTGTTACGAACATTCAGGATTATGAAGCTTCATGTTTATCCATTAGATTCATTTCCCCTTCTGGGCTATGTTTGAAATATTTTATTTGTTGTATCATCCATATGGTATCACGTGTGAGCGTGGATATTTGTTATTTACGTATAGTTTGGGTACGAAACGTGTTAACCTTCTCATCGTCATGATGTGTTGTGATTATTACAACGAATACCCAATTTAATTCCATGACTAAATGCTCTAGCAACACTTTAACTATCTCGTTTGTGTGGTAATTCTAACACTCTCCAAATGATTCCGCCGTTTTAAACTTTTTTACGGCTAGAATCTGCTTAACGTCCCTATCTTGTTCGAGGAACCGACGGATCCTATTTAATGAGCACTTTTATCTCTACTAACTTACATCAACGACGAGAAAAGTCGCATTTAAAATTCCCTGACTTCAAGAACTTTTCCCCAACTCCCTAAACTTGTTTTTACTGCCCGGATCTATTCCGACCTAGGCCCAGCTTCTATTTCAGGCGATGTTGTTTTTCGTTTTGTCCGGCAACTCCTCCCCCACATCCTCCTCCTCCTCCCTTTGAATGAATTGAAATGGAAATAAGGGCAACTGAAAAATGTTTATCATTCCTTATGATTCTTCTTAATGGATATCCCTGTGAGGGGCTTTTAGGAAGTCGTGTCGAAAAAAAAACATAAACTGTTTTTACAAAGGGAGAGGAGAAAGAACGAGCTTTCAGCTTTGCTGAAATTCGTACTTTGAGAATCCACGAGGAGTAATTTTCATCGTTGTATTAAAAATAGTACTTCTATGGTCCATCGGGCTATTCAAACACCTTGGCTATGTACTGCTACTATTCAAAGATTTTTGTTGAATCATCTGTGAAACGTATCGCGTCCTGCAATGACAAGGGAACAAGCGTCGTTTGAATCGTAATATCGGTTTTACCTGTCATGGCAGTCGATCGAACAAGATAAATACTTCATTCAATTTCAAATGAGCGAGACGATAACTGACGGTCGAAAAATGTGTACGTACACTCGATTTTCATAGAATGAATGTATTATTTTCTTTCGAAATGAGTCGCGTTGTTTGATGAAAAATTAAACAGTTGCAATCTTCTTTAAGTCTGCTGCGAACGTTATTGGACAATGTTCGTAAACAGAAAATTGCTTTTGAAACAGTTTGAGATAAATATCAAAAGTCTTTGAGGTAAACAGCCATTAACTGCACGTCTAGAAGACTTTAATTAAAAATAAACTACAAAATGTACAACAATGAGAAGTTCGTTGAGATCATGATTGTTTCACCGCGTTAACTGCTAGTGAAGCACACAATAACTAAAGTAGCTATTATGCGGATTATCAGATTACACTTGAGGCAATTAGTAATTATAAGCGATTCTTAATAGTGAAGTAGTGGCGTCTAATGACAGGGTTTAGAAGGTAGAACTCCAAAGTGACGAAGTGAGTTTTGTTTTTTATCATCTTCACGACTGCAATCCTTATTTACTAGATTAATCTATTGTTGAGTAATTAGTTTATAACTTAAAGCCCCACGTAGGCAAACCAACGTTGTAAGCTACCACCAGCAATAGTGATGAACGATAAGGGCTGTTGTTAAGATTTTTTTAAAGGGAACAAAAGAATTAAATGTCAATCTGTCAGAATTGTAAACCTCAATCCCAAAACGTCGATACGGGCACGCACAATGTACGAATGGGCCCTAGAAGGTCGACCTTTGAACTTTAACTATTTCGTTTCAAGTTTCACAAGGCAAAAGTATACAGGCATATTTGCAACTTCAACAGATTGTAAGCGTTTGACGGTGGTGATTAATGTTTTACAAACAGAAATCTGCTGTCATTCTCGAAATAATGCAGTTAATACTTTATGAAATAATATTTCAATTGTTGCAATGCAAGAAATGCATACCAGCATACCATTCATTCAGTTGAAACTGAGGGTGACAATTTAGAAGAGAAAAAACAAGAAAAAAATGTGTAGCAGTATCACTAAGAATGTCAGCAGCTGTCTAAATCATATTGTAACGTGAACCCCTAAAAGAATTTAATTAAAAATAAACAGCAAAATGTAGGACATTGTTTAACTGCTTTACTGTTAGTGAAGCATGCAATAACTAAACTAGTTATTATGCAGATTGGTTAAAAAGATTATTTGTGTAGTACATGTTACATTTAAGGCAATTAGTTTTCATAAATGCTTCTAATAACGTGGGTGAGGTGTTTCAGAAGTTCCAAAGTATAGAAGGTGGTTTTGGTTTTGATCACCTACTCGGCTACAACCCTTATTTGCAAGATTAATCTGTTGTTAATGGGTTTACAATTTTGAACTCCAAAGAGACAGACTCATGTTTTAAGCGACCACCAGCAAACTGATTATGTAAATGAGGCTGAATAAGGGTTGCTGTCAAGGTTTTTTAAAGGGTATAAGACAACAAATTAAATGACAATCTGTCAGAATTGCAGATGTTTGCATCCCAAAACGTCAATAAGGGCACATTCAATTTACGAACGGGCCCTGGAAGGGTCGACCTTTGCACTTCAACCATATCGTTTCGAGGTTCGCATTACCAGAAATGCTCACCGGTTGATTTCAAATAATAACAAATTTCAAGCTTGCAAATTTATATTTATGAATACTTTTGCAGATAGATGTGGTGACAGGCTATGGATGCAAGTATTGTAAGGATTAAAAAATTCAAGTGTCGAGTGGAAAGTATGCGTAGAAGTACAAAAATTGTTTTAAAACTGTCGAGTTTTTCTTTTGTGTCGGGGTGCAGCAGTTAGCATTTGAGTTATTTGAGTACTTACTATTCTGTATCAGGTGGTGGCGAAAGGAATGTTTGAGTTAATAAGGTACTATTTTGTTTAGCTAGTAGACCGTACACGAGAATTTGAGCCGTGTAAGATAATAAGGTATTAAAAATTTGAATGTCTTGAAAAAATTTTGTTGCTGCGAGAAATAATTCTCTTATTCTATCGGTAGAATGCAGCAAATATAGCAAAGTCCTGCATTAGTGAGTGAAATGGTCCAGTTCGAAGGATAAAAATTGGGGGAAAAACGGAAATATCTGTATAAATTCGAGACGAAATTGAATTTATTAAGTGGACAGATTGGTATCCTGGATCGGGAGTGCGAGAGACATTGTGCGAGGAAGAGAGAGAGAGAGAGAGAGCGAGAGGGCGAGCATCGGTTGCAAGATGAGATACACACCCATGCGAGAGCTCCAGCTAAGGCACATGTTGAGAGAGAGAGGGAGAGAGTATCCGGGGGGGTAAGCTGTGGAGACGGCTGAGGACTTACCCCGAAGACGCCGACCTGAAGGCGAAAAGGGTCAGCAGCACGGCTGGCCAGACCACCCGGCTGTGCCCCATCCTGGGGATCCTACACGTGTCCCCTGTTTCTCGTCATTTCCCAGGCACAGAACACTTACGGTCGTAGTGTCACATCCGACACCAACACAAGGAGTGGTCTCTGGGCCCGGCCTGGGCTCCCCCACTGCGCATGGTAGGCGAAGTGTGCGAAATAATAGTCGCTCCCGGACAGAAGTCCAACCCCGCGTAGCGCTCTCCCTCTCGCGCGCCCGCGGGACGACGGAGACGGGAGGCGTCGGGCTCCGGGGGGATCGTTCGCGCGGCTGTGGACCTGGAACTGCCAGCACCTTCGAATCAATACCGGTCTTCCCGCTTGTGTGTGTGTGTGTGTGTGACGTAATTTTAGTCAACACCGATACCTGTGCGTAACATTTCGATAGACGGGAGGAATCGGACCCGCCAGCCGGTGCGGCCCCTCAGGGGAAGACGCAGGCGAAGAGTTATAGAATAATCGTCGAGGAGACACGGCGATGGAGCTGGGGCCTCTCCCTCTCCAGCTAACGCGCTCTTTCCTACCCTACGTGTTCTGGTGTCGTCGTGGTGACCCGGTGAATCCTCTCAGATCGATGTTCTGAGATGATTTACGTTACGCTGGTCCAGCTAATTTGGCAGATACAGCGAAATAATTCCTTAGCAATTTGCATCCCGACGCTAGATTTTCGAGCAAAATGAATGCCCCATGGCGAAGGCGAACCTATAAATGCAAGCGATTAAACAAAAAGACACTAACTAATCGCCCTTGTTCAGCTTCTGAAAAATATTTATTCCATCGCCAGGACATGAACACGCCATGCTTTCGAATGAAATAACTTCATGTAAATTTATGAGGAGAGCATGTAGGAAAACCCTGGGGCGATTCGATCACTAGACCAGTGCAAAAGCGGATTGGATAGGTCGAAAAATCAAAAAAATAAATCGCAAGGATGGAACTACTGGAAAATTTAATGGGGGCTCTAATAAAGAGAGAAAGCAATAATTTATTTGCCGAAAAATCGTGAAAAGCCAATAGATTTTTCGATTGTTCTAATATTTTCAAATTCCAAAAGGCTTTTATACCTGGCTAGATTTTACACTAAGCATCACTGCACTTTTGTTCGAAGATCGAAGAAGTAGAAGACTCTCACCTCCTTAGGAGGGTTAGGTTGGCCTTTCACGTCAGTAGGTTTCCTACGGGAACAAGGAGCAGGAATTCAGCTGTCGAAACCTTCGGAGTAGTACAAGTACAAGTACACAAATTTAAATTTTCTTAAGGGCTCCTTTCCTTGCCTTCCTACTTAAGTTCGAACTAATTCTTTCTGTCAAAAAAATGTGCGGTCGTAAAAATCCCAATAAATTCTCGCAGAGTCGAAACCTCCCTCAATCGATATCAGCTGTACGCTTCATCGCTTTGGTTTTAGATTCTCAGGAATCATGGATTTTGGTTCAAATTTGGCTTTGGTTGATTGGGTTGATTGGAAGTTATTGCAGATTTACTTAATAACAGAAATAGACGACAAGCGTCAGATCGTCGCCGTAAAAACTTTAACTACGATACCTTTTAATTTCGCACGAATCTAAAAGCTGTAACGTAACACGGGTTTCGTAAACGGGTAAAACTTTCATTGTTACTAACCTCTAATTATTACTGTTATTACTAAAGCACAAACTAATTATGACATATAGAGCTAAAAAAAAATTGTCAGTTTTGTTTTAGTGAGTATTCATGAAAATAAGTTTACTTGCATTTATTTCATATCTGTGCATTAAACTAACCTGAAAGAGGAACACGCTTTTCTTATCTTCGGTAGTGTGATTTTCCATCTTTTCGTCTTTCACATAAATTATCGAAACTTTCAACATCCATATTTTAAATACGATCTTATTGTTGCCAGCACCAACAACTTAATTAACTTGGTCCACAATAAATCCCTTTACTTTTCTTATCTGCCTTCAGCCTTGTACTATTTTTGTTTCACTATTGACATGCTTTTCTGATAAATAGCTCTTTTCACGTCATCGTCTTGTGTTCTTCTTTTTGTAAAAATCCATTCTGATTTAAACTCAATTATTTCCGTCCGGCGAACTAAAAATACTTCAACTATACGTCGTTATCTGCTTGTTACAATTGGACGGATCGAGCCGATGGTAAATAAAAGATCGAGCGAATTACACATAAACGATAAGATCTTTCATTAGAGGGGTTTCTATGGGTCGATAGGGAATGATTATTTTATTTGACTTGGAAAAAAAGACAAATCGTATTATAAGTAGCGAATGATCGGAAAGAATTTCATTAACGTCCGTAGCCGCGGTCAGAAAGTATCCCCTCGGTCCCGAGATGGAACGACCGCCCATATTTACTCCGACATATCCAGCACGTTATCAATATCTCCACTTGATCATTATTCATATGTTACGGCACTTAAAGTAGGTCAGCGCCATTCGAGTTCACAAGAGAAAGGCTAAATAGCCCCTTTTATTGGTCCTATTCGTGTATTTATTCGCCTTCATATTAATAAATTTGTTTACGTTTGACTGTGTACCCACAGAGAGAATAAACACAAATAAGGATTTGGTGTCTGACTGGTCCCCTACGATAAATTCTCTTCCTCTTTTGACAGGCCGATTAAACTAAATCCATTGATTAAAAATGACGGCTAAAGTTAGATGAAAAAATACAGCGGGGGAGGAACGGAGCGGCGAACGGTGTTTTGATGGTCTAGGGGTGTTGAACGGGGAATTATTGCAGCTTTCCGTTTTAAATCTGGCCTGAGCAGTCGCAGGTTTTTTGAAAGATTCAAATTAGCACGGGATTACTGCGAAAACAATTTTTCAAAATTAGGTTCCGACAGCTTCGATGAACAAAATTGTATTAAGTAATTATGGCAACCCGTTGCTTATTAACTATTTATTAACGGTTTAATATAATATTCACAAAGTTCTAACTGGAACCGTTAATAATTTCTCAGGAAGAGCACGTGTTGATATGATTATTTATTTTACCATTTTCTGGAGGTTTTTGTGTAGTTTTACAACCAAGCTCTGTTCAAAGCAGCCACATTCTTTTATGGCACTTACTTACCCAAACATCCTTAGGGATATTTTGCATAACTACAATAATTTCATTTTTCGGTGCGGAACGTACATATGTGGTTAAATTTGTTTTATTTCGTTTCACAAAGGCAATGATTTCATTTTGAAGCATCTAGAAAACTCCAATATCTCGTTGGAGGCTCGTTTATGTTATGTAAACAACCGTGATTTCGTTTATTTCAAACCCTCTCCAAATATAAATTCAGACCCTACGTACACATTGTCAATCTAAGCATTAGCAAAAACGGATGAAAAATGAGGAATTCTCGGATTTTCCGACGTGGAAAAATATTTTTCCCGTATGATCCGCAACGAAACATATGGAAATACCTGTCAAGATGGACGGATAATGTGCAGCGGATGTAATTTATGAACACCCGTCGAATGCACAGATATTGAAACAGATGCTGACGATAATTTTATTGGCTGTTAATTTTTCATGCAAGTCGCAGTGGCCCCCTTACTAATTATTGCACTAAAATAATTTCGATGGTACCAGGTTTCGTAGTGTTTATTGCACTTGTCGAGTGCTTCAGGTCCTCGAAACTTTTATAGCTCTGCTTAATGTTTATCAGTTAGACACGGCTCGACGATAAGTTATGATGGGTTGTACGCGCATCAACTGTTCAAACGGCTCGATACAAGTGGGTTGTATTGCTTTTTTCCTTATCACTAACTATATGCATGTTAATGCATATGATCCTTGTGATGTCTATCTATTATTGTAGTAGTAATTTCCGTTTCATCTTTTGCAAGGACCAGCCCCCGGTCTCCCGAATTTTCCGCCGTTCGGATTCCGTGATCCGGATCGCGTTCGACGGGTAGACGGGTATCTGTGCTCGTTCCACCGCTCGTGCATTGATAAGGACTTTCTGACATGACACCCTACAATGGCCGTACATCTCGAATGCAAATATTTGGTCTTTGTGCAAACTCGGGCGTCGTCGCGATGTGGGGGTGGAGGAGGAAGCGTGCCGTCGTCGATAGAGGCGAATCGGTCCTGACATGTTCTTATTTTGGTGTTCGAACGCTTAATTTGATGATCGCGGCACCGGTTACTGACACCGGGTACGAGGGCGACGACGCGACCGGATGATTACGAGTTCATCAAATATTTAGGGATAACCTTTGCTAACTTATCCGTTCGATATAATGGATATCTGAAAAAGTTCTCGGCTGTCATAGGAATCGTAAAAACCACTTGGGCGTTACTAAATACAAAGCGTTCTTCTAGTTTAATAACAACTCGATTGGAAGAAGTTCATGTGGATGGAAATTTTAATTTTTTAAGGTACTGTTTCCATGGAAAATTCAATTTCCTACAAAAAAATTCCTTTCATATTGTAATTAGAAATGTATAGTTTTTGAGTAACAGCCGAAAAACCGAAGAGTGACCAAACTTACCCCTCAAAAGCGCACCCCTAAATTTAATTGCACTCCGCGGTTTTACCTTCTTCATAAAATTGCTTGATCATCTTAATTCCTTTACCCCTATTTTTTTCGACATATTCAAAAGACAATATGAACTGAGTTTTCGTGAATTATTTAATAAAGTATTATAAATTTGCCCGTTAGTGCTTCGCTGGTATCAATTACGCGATTGATTTTAAAAACATTGATTTATAGAAGGTAAAATGAAAATGGTGAATATATAATTGTACATCTGTGAAGGGGTTCAAGCTTTTTTCTTGTAAACAAACCCGTTCCCGGCCCCGCCAAGAAATTCGACTAAACCGCTCGACTAAATCGCTCAAAAAACCTTCACAAGTTATTTTCTGTTGATGGGAAAACTGCGCTAAACTTTTTATTAAACATTCGGTGTGACGAAATCGAAATGTTTTTCGAAAAACCACAATAGCTTAGCGAACATTCTGATTTTTTCCGTAATCAGCGCACATCATAGAAGCCTCCTGATATGCCAATGGCTCATTTTGTAAGGGTAGTTTCTTGCAACTCTTTGTAGTAAATATAACACCAACATTTCGAATCCCGTTTACCACAGCGCCCCGACATTTAACCAAGGAATTTCGCCGGTGCAACCAGACGAGAAGGACATTTGACATGAAAACAGAGGAGCGGATCCGGAACTCCTAAAGGTCCCAGAAATGTCAATAAACCTGGCGTTCTGAGGAAATCTTCCCCGTGCACACATACCCTCTCTCACACATGCACGTACACATACACGATAATAACTCCGGCGTCCTGCGCGCCATGGCTATTAATATTTCGAGGTCCGGTCGATGGCAGAGAGGTGTTTAAAATGACGTGCGGGAACTGGGCCGAGGAGGAGGAGGAGGAGGAGGAGGAGGAGGAGCAGGAGCAGGCCGTGAATGCCGAAGACTGATGAGGAGGACGACGTCGGCGGCGGCGGCCGTAAACGGGCCCCACGTTTTTATTTTCCTCCCCATGAAAAATGGACTACGTTGCGCAAATAATAATCATTCCGCACGAGGGGGTCCCCCGTGATAAAAATTTGAACGTTTCACGCGAAATTAACGGCAGCCAGAGGTCGAATACCGAGCCTAGGCCTACGGTGCCTAATTATCCGGTAAGGTTTTCCAGAAATCTTTATAATTCCTATGAAGGGATGTTTATTATTACAGGACGATCGACGAATATGTTTCAGTTATATTGGGGAGTAAAAGTGACGGAAATTATAGAAAAATAGGGAGAACACAATTAAAGGAAACGAAAGTGGATTAATGCCACTAATAGGCGCATTCGCCATTTCACATAAGTTGAACGATAAGTGCTATAATATTCAGTAGGCAAATGCAATTATAGGTTAAAATAGGATAAATTCCACAAAAGTATGACGATTACACGTTATGCCTCCCTTTGCAAGTTTCCCTCCCTCTATAGTCGCCATTGTCGTTGGTTGGAGTTGGATCCAGACATATACGAAAAGAGGAATCAATCCTGAATTCCGCCTAAACCCTCCCGGATACATTACCGCATAAAAAACGGTTACTCCGTAAATTTGCGGGTTAATCAGACAAAAATCAACATCGATGGCACTCCAATTTCCAGCACTAATTAATAAATAGGCGCTATCGTTACAATTAGGGTGTGCTTACCAATTAGAGTTCACTTAAAATTGATCGTGGGTCGACACATTGACCCAATTGAGAGCATCTTTGGAGAAAAAGGTTGTGGAGGACGAGGGGGTGGCTGGGAGAGGGTCTAGTGTCTCGAGCTTCAGGGCTGGATCCCCTACGTCACGCTATTGAATTTATTTATATGAACTAGCAGCGATCGTTTCACAAATATGGTTTTTAGTAGGAGTCATTTCGTCAGTTTTTGTAATATAGGTTAATAGACGCTCATCCAAAATTCCTTTCAAGATTCTGAATAGCTCACATAGTTTATGTGATATTCACCTACTTTTATCATCACCTACAGTACAGAGTACATATAATGTTACATGGCTGAAGCAGTACTTATCACCTCGGCTATACCTCTAAGAAATGACCTGGTTAGGTTGCTTGGTAAGGACGTTCCATACAAGGCACGAGCATTCTCATCCTATCATTCAATTAGTTAAGCTCAATGCCTTCATTTCGATAAGTACTGGAGATCTCTAATATGTGTTTAT
This sequence comes from Cryptocephalus primarius, assembly GCA_963576515.1. Classification (NCBI taxonomy): domain Eukaryota; kingdom Metazoa; phylum Arthropoda; class Insecta; order Coleoptera; family Chrysomelidae; genus Cryptocephalus; species Cryptocephalus primarius. The sequence continues at coordinate 15,970,786 of OY754941.1, forward strand.
GCTTTTATGCAATGGTACCCAAGGTACTAGGACCAAAGATGTTAAAAAACACCAGGGTGTGCATTGATCGAAAGATCAAAAAGAGAGTTACATGAGAGTCCATGAATTTGAATATGATTAAACTGGAAGCTTAGGAAACGTCATTAGTGATGAATTAAATGTGTATCAATCGATCGATAAACTAAGCTTAAATGTAAATCGAAACATTTTAAACGCACGTCTCAACTTTCAGCTGGATCCATTTAGCTCCAGTTTGTAGAAGGACTTAGTGCTTTGGGAACGTTCCATATGTATTATCCTTTTTCAGCTTCGATTTTCAGGTTAACTCTTATCCCCTATTTAAGATAAGAATACCTCCCTGTCCTGTCGACGATTCCCACAGAGAAGGTCTCGTCAAAAGGGGAGAAAGAGGAGCGGAGGCAGACGCTGGTATATCGTCGGTTCGTTGAAGAGGCCCCCTCGAAAGGCTTCGCTGTAGCAAAAGCTGCTTATTATTATGATTTCGGGGCGCTTACGTGTTGACTGTCAACAGATTGAGTTGTTGCGGAAGCGTTTCGGTCGGTCTACCCCCCACTCTCCCTCGCTCCCTATCTTTCTCTCCCTGAAATCGATCTTAATTCTTTCCTGAGCGGGGGAGAGACGCGCGGCCGAAAGATCTCTGGAGTCTGCACTGGTGGCGAGGAGATTCCCGACCCGAATGTAGTTTGACGTTTTAATTTTCCGGACAGAATCGCGTCACTCCCGTTGGAATTTATCTCGATAATAAAATTACCTCGTACAGTCTAATCGAATTTGACGGGGATCGAACCGAACCGTGGAAAAGTTGTAAACCGGTAATACCTGGCAAGGGCTCGTAGCGCATTGGATACGTGTGCTAAGGCTAAAGTTTCTCGTGGTCAATTGCACAAAGTAATGAAAATATTGGGCGAGGAAGTTATTCCAGCTTCCAAATTGGCCAGAAATCTTGCAAAAAGCCCGTTTAGAGAGTTGCAACAAAAAATTTAGAAAGGTTTCTAAATAGTTACTTAAACGTTAGCTGATAATGTAAATTTTTTGTTTTACAAGTGTATGAAATTGAGTTAAACTCCTAAATCGGATGAAGAGAAAATGAAATGGACCCTTTGCGGGTTAGAGATAGAAACGCTGCTTAATATTTCTTGCCGTGTAATCTGGGTCCTGTTGATACGCCTTAAATCCGCTCTAGGATTAATTTGTCCCATTGCATGAGTAACTCTTTCTCTAATTAGGCCGTGCTAGAACAAAGTAAACAATTAGCTACTTCTAATACTAATACTAATACTTTGACTAAATGTCCGTTTGACCGGACTAATATTATACTTGTCCGATCAGTTAACTCGGAGGAGACTGTTGTAATTGGAAGGGTGATTTTATCGTCGATAATTTAATTACCCCTCGAGATTTCCCCGTCGAATCGTCCTTCACTTTCAATCTCCGCAGATCGAAAAATTCCGATCGAGGAGTTAGAGTAGCACGGGGGATTTTTCCGCGATTTATTCAAATCGCCCAGTTAAATTTAACGTTAATGTGGGAGAATTGATTATAGAGAAGTGATAAATCCCTTTTCATCTTTTCCCCGTCGAAATTATGATTACGCTGTAGTAATTGAAAAACGGGATCATTACTGCAGATTTTACGCTCCCAGACGGAAACAAGATGAATGATAAACCTTCCCCCCTTTTTCTGATAACGGCTTTTAATAAATGTATTGTAAAATTACGGCAATTCTTTTATGGGGACCGTCATCGGTAATCGCGATAGCCGTAATTCTGATCCGTCACGGTCTTTTATTTATTTCCCCACGGGTGGAGTATTGATGGTAGAAATGTTTGAAATAAAATGATACTAGTTACAATGTTATTGTCGTTCACGCAGGCCTTTATTTTTTGGGCGCAAGGAAGAATCTTTAATACATCACTGATAGCTTTTTCCAATTTATTTAAGGCATTTTTAAATTAATTCTCTTGCCTGGATTCGTACCCATCGCATACAAATATGGCAAGAAATTTATGTACAGCGTAGTCGCAATAAATTCGTCAACAAATACCGTAAATAAGATCGATAACAAACGATACCAAGGGGATTATTATTTCTACCCGGTAAGTAGATTAATTCCGAATGTTATTTATCTTTCGGCTTTCGTGGATCTTGAGTTTATAGCAGACACGAAACTAAAACTAAAGTATCTTTCGTTTTAAAGTTTCCGGCGTGTATATTCCTGGAGTTAAATCAATGCGCGGCCCCTTGGCGTCCAACGAAAAATCCTTGATCTCAAAAGGCGCCTAAAACCTATGCTTTTCCAGTCAGATTAACGTCCGGGTAATTAATAGAATTTCAGATATCTCCGCAAATCTGATATTTCAGATAATAAATTTCCGGTTGAAATTCCATTTCCATTCCGCGGGCGCCTCTTAATCCGATAGAAAAATTGTGTAAATAAATCGAAGTAATTATTTTCAGACAGCTCGATTCATCAAGTCCTTTCCTGGCCCCGCGATCGATCCGCCGCGAACTGCCGTCCCATTTGCACCTTTTCCGTGTCAAGGAAATTTTTTTAATCAATCCATCCTCGAACGGATCCTCAAGGATCAATCCATCCTGATTGTCAAAATATTTTGATAAGCTCGTCGATCCCAGCCCGGGTAGAGTGGAATCTAATTAAAAACAGGAGTCATTCGAGATAAAGTCTTTAATTAATAACTTTACAATGACAAAATGTAAGGAATTTCATTTGCGAACCTAAATTTTTGTAACAAATGGGGTGAACCCAGGACCAACCAAAATTCAATAAGTCAAATTTAAAGTCGGCCATTTTTCATTGGAAAATCGAAGTTTTTCTTTGCTTTTCATGAGGATTCGTGTGAAAAAATTATTAATGTACATTTTGCAAAATCAGATTTCTGTGAAACAGTTTGATCGATTACGAAAAATTAAAATTCAATTGTACTTAACTCAATTTTACTATTGAGAGTTTTTAGGTAATATTTTTCGATTTCCATACATTATCAATAAATTTTTGTAACCAATAGTCGACCCAGGGCCACCCAAGTTTCAAATTCAAAGTTTTTCTTTGTTTTTCATGAGGATTCGTGAGAAAAAAGTGATCAATTTTTATTTTGCAAAATGAAATTCCTTTGAAGCACCTGAATCGATTATGAAACGTTAAAATTCAATTATACTCTACTCAACTTTACTACTGAGAGTTTTTAGTCAATATTTTTCGATTTCCGTACAATATTAATAAAATTTTGTAACAAATAGTCAACCCAGGGCCACACAAATTTCAATAAACCAAATACAAAAAAATCGGTCATTTTTCATTGGAAATTCAAAGATTTTCTTTGTTTTTCATGAGGATTCGTGTGAAAAAAAGTTATTAATGTTTATTTTGCAAAATCAAATTTTTTCGAAACACTTGGATCGGTTATGAAAAATTAAAATTCAATTGTGCTCATCTCAACTTCACTATTGAGAGTTTTGAGGTAATATTTTTCGATTTTTATGCGTTGTTTATAACAATTTGTCAAGTGAGATTTTGTGCGGTTCTTATGACATTTTGTTTGAAACTAACTAAAACTCTCACGAAAATCTGCATTAGAAAATGTAAAATATTGAAGTTTTCTACAAAGAGTTATTGATCTATAAGACCTACATATTTCTACTTTCCTTCGTATTCCATTAGAATACTTATGGAGTAAATTAATATTCATACTCGACATGTTTGCAATTAGTCCATATTTAAATGCATACCGTGGCTTTCCAAGGGACGAACAGGCAAAGTTATGAATTTCATTGCTAATCAGGACCAAATAAATTAAGTTTAATTTTCTAGTTATAAAGTCTCGAATTTAATTCCTAAGCTCTCATGGTTTACAGATGTATTTACCACTATGAATCACTTTCTGGTTCCCTGGTTCAGCTAAATCCTCTTACGAGTATTCGACAAAATAACAGCGAATGTAGATAGAAACAGTTGGAACGTATGGAATAACTCGATCATCCGTTTAATCGGAGGTCAAACAACTGGCCCTAAGAGTTTCAGTGCGATAAATCGTATAATATAGCGGCGCTGCGTATATTTCAGCTGTAACAACAGAGTTAAGTAGTAGCGAAGGAGTTTGCCGTTCTCTAAATCTTTTGAGTTCCCGATAATAAAACCAGAAGTTTTCGACGCCGCCACTACAACACATTTAAAACCCCAACTCTGATCAAAAGTCACACCGAGAGAAAAACCGACTACTAAATAAAATTTATTCGCTCTCCCACAAACAGCACAAAAGTAAATATTCAGAGGACCATAAACAAGCTCGAAGGATAGGAGCGTCGAAAGGGAGAAGGAAGAAATACACACGCACACGAGCTTGTACACATGTACGCAGCAGGAGCTGGTGCCTCTTCTTTTCTATTCACCTCCCTCAATTTTTAATTTTCATTTGATGTAAGAGCAATGTACGCCGTGATACCATTACTTCACGGCACAATTGCGAAAAAGGAATAGAGTCCCGTTCCAGGTATTTATTATTCACGCGCCACCAACTCTTTCTCCGGTACAAATCTTGTCGTGACTCGTATGAAAATTGCACCGAAGTCCTGCGAAAGAACCGGGAACGGAGGGAGAAAACGGAAAAAAGTAGGAGCAGGACAAACTACTGAATTTTATAGTGTCGCGTGTCACCGCGTGAAACTTTCGTCATCCTGAAGGATTTAGTGTCACCTGCGGGGATTAAGTTGATAGCGCCGTTCGCCCCGAACAACGTTCGTATATTGAACGAAAAATTTATTTGCCCTTGCCGAGTTTTTGTTTAATGCCCTCGCAGAGGTCGTGCGTATTAAGTCTTCACGTGCGAACGCGCGCCCCTTACCGGGATTTTATTAAAAATGGATCGCGAGACGAGATTAAAAACCCCGAGAATTTATCTGAGTGAAGTAGGTATAACGCTACGTAACTTATTGAGTTGCGCCGAATGGCTCTTATGCCCTAAGAAATATACAACTGAGCGAAGCATATCGACTTTGTAACTTTATTCAGGATTACAAATTATAATCAGTTTTGATGCATCAAAATGCAGATTTTTTACATGCACCCCAACTCAAGACTATGAGCAGTTCCATGCTTGTATGGATTTACTCGCATATGATTAGCAATGGGAAAAATTGCATCGGATCCAAAGAAATACTAAACATCAGTAAAATGTCCGGATAAACAGCACAAAACCTTAATAAAGAGGAAATTGCATCAAAATAATCAATTCGCGAAACGTTCATGCAATTTAATTTGTGATTAAGGTGTTATGAACGTATTTCTATGCTAAATTTTCTCGTGGCCCTAAGACTTCCGTTTAATAAGTTAGCAAATTTACGTTCAATAGTGTAAGGCAACGCTCATTGACTTTCCCATTTTCCCTCAGCTAATTAGATACCCACGTATTTTTAGAACCGCGCCCTTGATAAGTTACAAAATAGTTAACACGTCATAACAAAGAAACGTCCGCATTGCCACATCCGCTCCTCCCATTTCGTAATAACGCATACAATATAGATAAAAAAAGGGAAAACGGAAGACTTGCGAAACGAGCGTATCTCAAAAAACAGAAAATGAAGACCTCGATTCGTCGCGTCGCGCGGCGCAGGGCGCGGAACCCTTCAGCTGAACATTAGTGGCTTTAATTACACGTTGCTGATAAAAGCCAACAATTTTTTCCGTAATGTGGGTATTATGTAGCTAATTTTGCGGTCAAAGGGTCCAACACGCAATCTTGTCGTAGCGTCACGCAATCCTACGCGCGGCGCAAGTGAGCAAATTAGTTTTAGGGCGAAGTGCGGCAGATACAGATGTTCAGAATTAGAAGGATAGAGGGCCGAAAAACACGTCAGATCTGCATTAACGCAATACATACACGTGAATATTTCCCGACAGTTTACGCCTGTTTGAAGTTGATATGACAACTTGAAGCATTCTGAGGCGATTTTCGTTTTTATAAAACTCCTTTCATTTTGTTTTGGTACGCCTATGGTTCCTTTGATTCCCTTTGTCACGAGGTAAATTCTGTTTACTAACCTCCTTTGGTGCGCTAGAATTTTCCATAACATTGAGTACAACAAAGCTATTTGACAAAATCTGAATATTTGTGTATGCATGAGGATGCACGTTTCAAACAATTATTAGATTTGTACGGTCTGCCCTTAGGCGATTGGTCCTTAATTCCTCGACGTCACGTCCACAAAAATTACAATTTATATTCAGAACGCACAGTTGAATCTTTACTGGATATTACTATTCATTAGAATCAACATACAGAGTGTTGAGAACAGAGTACAGAGAGTATAGTACCGAGTTCTTGAAATTAATGGATTATTTAATCATTTTGTCATTATATTCATGTACAGCAACTCGCCGTATATATATGTACCATTTAGTCGCTGTACATATATGTACCAAATATATGGTATATATACACCAATTTTTACCTCGATTCGACAAAATTTCCTTACCGTGTCGTATTAGCTTTCTTCCACTAGCAAGGACCAACTTTTTTGGAGCATTAAACATGTTAACAGATTATTTACGCAAAACAATTTTTTTTTGGGAAGAATTAAATTCTATATCATTTTTCTATTATGTTATACATATTTCGTTATGATTTCGAAAGTGTGCAGCTTCATTTGATACCATTTTTGAACCTTGAAGCCACACTTAAGGAGTCCCAAAATTTCATATCCATACGTGCAAAGTTTATTAAAAGGCATTTTGAGTACTTTACCGACGTGATCGATATTTCTTTCAAGTCCAGCAGAAAGTTAGATACGAATTTAGGTGTACTTGGTGTTAGTAGAGCGTATCGAGGGAAAGGGCTTGAAAGAATAAGGGAGTTAGGTACAACAAACAATATATTAATAGTTTACGGGCTAAATTGACAAACATCATAATAATAACATATACTACATAAGTAAAAACGTCACGTGTATACATTAGTAAAAACAGTACAAAAAATACATAGGGTACATGTCCAATTAAAATTGTATCGTGTATACATATATTTATAAAGTATATTTGGATATGTTTTCAAAAGTTGTTTTGATCATTATTACACTCCTAGCCTTCTAAGAACGTATTTCGCTAGTTTCAAGCTTGCTAAAACACCTTATATACATATATGCATAAATTTGATTAATTTTGATTAACATTTACTATTTTGATTTAAAAATAAAAGGGGCAACGAAAGAGGTAGGCGATATATACACACATCAACAATTAACAATTCACGTTTTACTAAACCTTCGAATTGTTAATGCGTTGCTGTTGTAATTAATAGCTCGCCGACCGAATAACAACACGGCTTTAATGTGAAATCCGTTCGTCGGTTTTCTCGCACCCACCCACCCCCCCTCTCTCTCTCTCTCTCTCTGTGTGTGTCTAACCCGAAACTCCTTATAAATATTAACTTCGTATTTGGGGCTCTCGCACATACCCAAAACGTCCGGTTCCCTACTAATCAATTGCCCGGAGCGGAGACGCGGAAAGGGGGCCGTCTTCTCCTCGGGTCCTGACCTAAAATCTTCGCGGGACACATTAACACATTCCGCCGTTCAATTGGACAAATACCCCCCCGGTACAAAACAGACAATCGAAACAATATTCATACTAGACCTGTGTGTGGGTGTTGCTGTGAGGCTGTTCCTGTTCGTTTCCTCCCGCTATCTGGTTGGCTGGAGTGTAATACTGTAATCAAAATAAGGTTATTCATTACGCGCGTACGTATATACGTGTATGTGTGTGTGTGGGCAAGAGCGGTATAATTCTGATCTGCTCGAAGGACGACACCTTTGAAGTGGCTAGTCCAGGAGCTAAATTACCTATATCGACATGCAGTACGATTGTATTTGATCGGGAAATTACGCGTATGCAGATTGAATGTTGCGTCATTGTGTGAGTACGGACGCTTTTGTCGGAAACGACATCTGTATCTTCGAAATTCATTACAGGCATATGATGTGTGGAATCCTTAACCGTTCAACGTGTGTTTAAAGTGAAAAAAGACTTCTTACAATCATTTATTACATAAGTTTTTACGTTGGGAATCATTGATTTATAAACCAATTACTAAATTGCTACTAATATGTTATTTCCCAAACATTATTCCTTTGCATTTTCAATACAATACTATAGTGCATGCTTGAAATTACTAGGGTAAAGATTTTAAATCTACCCACTTCGAAGCAGTCGGTTCTAGTTTTCAATTCTCGAAATTTGTCTCCCGCTTTCAGAGGATAATGTAATCCTATTAACTTAAGCCGAAGTTTAGGCTTTATTTAAGCTGAGGTAAATAAATTAACTGCAGTAAATGTTTCGTGTGAACTCATAACTATAACGCGTCATTACAATTTCAAAATATCATAGTTTCATCACTATACCCTATAAACTAAACCTATAAGAAAACGTAACAGACTGCTTTAACCACGCCTGTCTTTGTTACAAGAAAGTAAACAGTCATGAGTTGTTAGTACCATTTTACCACTTTTCTCCAATAAAAGGATCCTTCCCACTTGTTCAAATATTAAGTTTGCGAGTTTAAAAAATGAATCCATCGAATATATTTAAACGTCTTTAGCTCCCGAACTAAACCTGGTAACGTTCATCACGCATACATTGCAGAAAATCAAACTAACGTTAAGGCGCCGGGTCACGTGTTGATATGAGGAAATTACAGAAGTTCAGTTGTCGGTGTTCTAATTTAGGAAACCGAGACATGCAGTGGAAAATGCTCGAGGGTGAAGTTGCTTAATGATTTTATTGGGAAATTAATCTACGCGGCAGGATATAAAATAACTTTCGTTATGTGATTCCGGACAAAAAAGAAGTAAATGTAACTTGGATTCGGTGTTCAATTGTATTAGATTTTTGCGGTATATTTAATTTATTGTATTCCCGCCTTATAACTATAATAGAGGTGCGTTACCAGAAAGTTTAATTATTAGAAAAATTCAGTTGATATATACAGGGTGTTTAGTAGGTACATAGTAATTACTCGGTAGTGCAGAGGCATTACACATTTAATTTTAACGTTATGTGATGTGTTTGTACGTATAGCGTATTTTATATGACACTCAACACATTTATACTCTTCAAGTAAAAAGCGGACAAGGGTCGGCGATTTGCGCATTCACCATTCCGTAGAGTTCTTCTAATATGTGTAACGTAGTCTCTAATCAGCTAGAAAGCGGGTTTTCACTCAAAATTTTAGCAGTTTTACAGAAACGTTTGAAAATTTCTTTATAACCAAGTAAACATGACATTTTTTCATGAGGTGAAAAAGTATGATCAGTCATTTTTTATAAAGTTTTGGAAATTACTGAATTTCAATGGTGGAGGTGCTTATGCCATAATGTTTCGCCATTTTATATTCCATAGCTTCGTGAATTTTAATATGTTATAAATTAGATATCTAGGCTTACTTATGTTCAATTTGAAGCGCTCTAGAAAATGGCGAACACCTCATGCTTATGGTTCGGAAAAAATTTTACCCCCTAAATCGTCGATTCTATCGAATTCGAACGAGAATATTTTTAAAATTTCCTCTGTTTGACCATCGGGCCTGGTCCGTTTCTGGTTTTTAATACAAAGTTCAGGTGTGCTAAGTACTAGAAAACAATGGCACAAAATTCAAAGACGCTAGTTATTTTGTCGTCTCCTGTACACTTTCAAGAGATTTTAGTGTATTTACCGGTCACCTTGTGTATATTCTTAATTATTATCTGTTACCTTTTTGTTGCAAATCACACGTCAAAATTCATTCCTTCATAGACTATACTATATTGTTTCCAACCGTCTTCACAAAATTTCTGAATGGGCTTTATGAACCTTGTAAAATGAGAGCTGTCACTTTTGTCTCTCGCGACCAGGCAGGTTCGTTCAACGAAACGTCCCCTCCATTTAACTCGCATTTCTATGTAAGTTCGAATGAATTCCATTTGAATATTGGAAATGAATTAGACTCAGATTAGATCATTTGGAAGTATCGATTCGGAGGTGTTATGTTTAGTTTGTTTTAATTAAATTTCGTTTTTGGTCTTTGCAGGGGAAGACAAAATTCCAATTAAATCCGCGATTAAAATTCAACGAGTACTTCCGTTTTAAATAATTCCCCCAAACTCCCATTACGGAAATTCGATGATTAATTAAAAGCTGCCAATCAAACGTTACAAGTTACATATCAGTTCGCCGGCAATTTTGAATCTGAAGCCAGATAATAAATCGTATTCTCTAACCGCTTATAACAAATCGAAAGTTTTAATATTGGAAAGTTTCACGTATACACCAGCATTTACCGAGAGCTCAAGTCAACTCTCCACAACTTTTTAATTAAATATTTTTTCTCTCTTCCGCGGCACAGAACAACAAAAATATAAAATCCGAGTTGAATTAACTTTCAGGGTGAGATCAGAAAGTTTTATATTAAGAACAATTAAGTTTTTCGAAATACATTTTGGACAGGGGCTTTAACTAATGCCTAGATTAAAACTTCTGGCGAGACGGACATGAAGCTGATAAGTGACGAGCAGAAAAATCTCGGGGATGCTTTTATGGATTCCATTAATTTATTTAAATAATTTGAAATTTCATATTGGTTGGGTATGTTTTCTTGCGCATCAAAGTTATAGCGTCGATATTTATGTACTAAAGGAACGATTATATTACCCAGGGGAATAGTAATACTGCCTACGTGTCCACTTTGGTTAAATTTAGAATAACACAAACACTGTCATGATTAAAACGCACCTCTTGTGTAATTTTTGTAAGTATCTGTAGTGCGTTAAGTATTTATTATTATTTTCTGAAAAATAAAAAGTGGATTTTCGGTTCTCGTGCCTGGCGAGGAGAGGTTGGCCTCTTGAGAGAGGGCAAGTAGTTAGGGGGAAAATTAAGTAAAGTGATAAGTAACTTAATGGGTGGATTCTTATGTCCTAAGGTACGGTTTTTAACGGTCTTGTCGAGAAGACTAGACAATGTTTAAGTGTAAACTGTTTGATTATGCGGTAAATTCGACTCAAGGCGTATCAATAGAGATTCGAAAAACCCCGAAATTTCACTTGCTTCGACTTGGGTACAGAAATGGTGAAGAGAGAAGTAGATCCAGAGATTGTTATGGGCTACCGGTTTTGAATGCATAAATAAATAATGAGGGAATACCTCACTTCCAAAAATATAGACAAAATATTTTCCCTAAAGCGTGTTATTAATTTATGTGAAATTCTCGTCCTTTGAATCCAACATATTGTTCGCTTTTCCGCCGTTTCCGTATTTTGCAGTTGAAATATCCTAATAAATTTACACCTTGATAAACATGTTGAACTAAATTATCCTCGTGAACTCCGTTCATTAACGCAGCAATATTCAACTTCCAAATTTCCTCGACAACCGTTTGAATCGAACCGTGACTGTGAGAGTGACATGTAGAAATTTCCATTAATTCCCCTCCCGATTATTTCATAACGCCGCCACCTTAAGATCTAAGCGCCGATATTAAGTTTTAAATTACACGGAATGTACGTCAGAGGAGTGAACTTAAGGCACGACTTCAAAGGCTCCCCCGGTCCGCTGTCGCGGGCGCTCTGAAAAATTTAATCAGACAAAAATGAGAGGGAGCACGTTTCGAACGCGAGGGGCGGCTAAAATATACCGTAGGTGTGAAAGGTGGTGACGGATATTTCGAAGAAATGGAAGCGTCAGACCGATGACGCGCGATGTACTTTCCAGGGGAAAGTCGACGCGAAACGTTTCACATTAGAGCCGGTGCATTAGCACCGCTTTCATACGCGGCCGAGTGTTTATTATAATGCCCGGGAGTTTCTTTGTGGAGAGGGTCCCGGTGCTATTTTAAACTCCCGACGCGATGCGACCCCGCGGACCATTGTTAATTTTGAAATAAAAAGGGAGTGACCCGCCCCTCAATTGCCATCATCAGGCGGCGGCGACACACTTTTTAACTTTCATTTATATTAAATTAAATGACTTCTATTTCGTTCACGTTCTCCGGCCGCTCCTTTCGGAAGAGTAATTATTTGGATGTGAAGGAGAGAGAAAATGAGGGAGGAGAAAGAAGAACGGACAGGTGGTGTTTTCTATTGAAACGTTTCATGAAAGGGACTCGAAAATGACGGCTTTCATACGCTTTTTCACTTCTTTGCAAACGCCCTGCGAAAAAAAGACAAAAGCCGACGGTATGGTTAAGAAATTCTTGTTTACGAAATAACCCCGTGGTTTTCATAAATCCGAATCCATCGAGGAAAATTGGAACCCCCTAATGGGTTGCAGCAGCTCTGCCCGTAGAGTAATTCGTCACGAGTTAAACTCGATTTGCTTGGATCTGATAGCAATAAACATTTTACGACTTTACCTGTTCGACTCTTGGACAGTTTAAAACCATGCCGCTTTCAATAGTAATGACACAAATTTACAGCACTATCTGTTGAATGGTATAAAATTTCATATACCGCAGCTCCATTTGGTGGCGAATTAAAATAAACGTAACAACACTAAAATGTTCTTCATAGTCAAGTATCCATTTCTATCAATTTCCATGGCGATTGGTTGAACGGTATACAATTTGATATGCTGCAGCGCCATCTGTTGGCGAGTTGGAATAAAGTAGATAGCATGAACATGCTTAAATATCCATTTATAGCAATTTTCGTGACTAACGGTTGAACTGTATAGAAGTTGATATGCTCCAGCTCCATCTGGTGGCGAGTTACAACAAACTGGATAGCAAAAGACTTCTCAGTGAAAGCGTAGATATATTTTCCAATTTTTATGGCATTTTTCCGGTTCGCGAAATTTTGAATTGGATGGTTAGAATTTTTAATTTATTCCTAAAATTCCTACTTGGTGCAACATTTCTTAACTTTTTTTACTATTGATTTTCAGGTACCAGAATGACATTAGTGACGATGGCGGGGATTTCGGCAGAACGTCGTTCAAGGTGAGTGTTTTTAGTTATTTCTGAAGGTCTGATTGATTTTTTTACTAACTAATGTGTTTGCCTAAGTGCTTCTTTGCACAGTTGCTTCGCAGCTGAAGCTAAAAATGTGCTGAACCAAACCTAATGCGTTTGTTTTTTAAATTTTATCTACAAAGTAATTTTTACTGGTTCGAAACGTCTACATCCGGGCACGCGAAATAAGGGAAGTTTTTCACTCCGCTCCCTCTTCGGCCCCGTGTGCACCCTTAGCGCCGATATAAACGACGGAGCGATTCCGAATCGACTCCGCAAGTAATTTACGATTACGCCCAGATTAATGACAAACGTGAATCTTGTTCATTGTTCGCGCTAATTGCATGCTTCACATTCCACCCGTCCCTGGCACCCCTCACCGCCCTGCCACGTTATATTCGAGACAAAGATGATTTGTGCGGTCGCAAACAAAATGTACGCCACTTAAAGTATTAAGCACTACGAGACGTATCCGATTGAAAAACGTTCTCACGCATGAGATTGAGGTTACGTTTTGTCCACAATCCTGAATTTATTTCAATTAGTCGGGACCGATAGTTTGAGTGCTAGAGGGGGTAAATTGGAGCTAATGGGGTTGACGTATTAAGTCGTTTAACATTTTAATTCTATTCGAAGTTAGGGTTTAGTTAAAGGACATCTCAGTTCAGGCATTTTGCTTAGATGGCCGTAGCAATTTGAACGTTTTCCACAGTTGTGTCTAAAATGTTTAGTATTACTTCTATCCGTTCTTCCGAATTGTAGCTTCTATAAAAGTCTCATCAATTCATTACAATTGTCAAAATTTCCTTGGAAACTCCTCTGGTTTCTAACATGTCGAATGCCCTTTAGGATATTGTGATATGGTGAAACAAAGCTGATAAAATACCAAAGCTTTGTTTCATTTCTGTAGATAAAGTAAGAAATTAGTAATGGCTCGTTAAAAGTAAGGGTTCGTTCACTGATAGCGAACAATTAAAGGTTAAATAACGGAAAATTTTTGTGGAAAACTTATATAGCCCTTTTTGAAGCATCTGGAAGTACCTTTGAAATAAGCTCTAGTGACAATTGTTAGCATAAAAACTAACGGAGTTATGATGAGGAAAAGATGGTTGTCTTGTTTTTTTGCAGAATAGATCAGTAATGAAACAAATAACTTTAACGGCAACATTTATAATTGAACGTAATTCACTTACTTTACTTTGTTTGAGTCCCAGCAATGTGTTCACGAAGTTTGACCGGTTTTGGATGTCTAGATTTGAAAAAAAAACTTTTTTCAAAATAATTCAAATAGTAAAAAAGGTAGTAAAATATTAACATATAAAAATTTTCCCACACAAAATTCCGGCAACTTTTTATTTCTTCAGGATAAAAATTAATTGAGAAAAACGGTTTCAGAAAATTTGAATTTCGTTTTCACACCCCATGAAATTTCCTGCAAAATGGTTTCTTAAACGATTAGATAGTCTGGAAATTAAGGAAATTATCGTCGAAAAACCAATCGATATTTTAGGGGAAATCTGAGCATATACGTATAGACATAAAATGCTGACATAAGAACTATTGACGAATCTGTCAGATGACAGATGTACCGTACATCGTGCCGTACCGTAATTTAATTTAGTTGAAAAGCGCCGAAGCGCTGAAATGCCGAGCGAATCAGCTAAAAGCAAACCCAGTTGATCCTTGAGGAAGGGCTCAAAGTCACACCACCAATGTTGACATGTTGACAAATATAATAAAAACTAATGAATATGAAGATTATTTAAAGAAGATTGAAGATTACTTAAATGATCTTTGAAGGGAATTTAATTTGCAATTCCCAAATTTTGACGGAACTTTTGGTACTGTTTGATTGTGATTGAGTGGAAACTAGGCCTTATATTAGACGGTAGCCTTTCATTTACCACCAATTGACGCCTAGATGAGTATTTGTTAGTACAAGTACTATTACAAATATCAATAGTTTTTGCGAACCTTTACCCTTCAATAGTTAATTAGCGTGAACACAAGACGCAGTGTTCCTCTTTTGTTGGTGATCGGTCCAGGCCTTCAAAATTATTTAAAGAGCTTTAACGATAATAATCTTTAATTTCCGGAAGGTAGGCTTAAATCGTGCGCCTTGTCTCTATGCAGGTTTTCCTAACTTATGATATTGACTTGACATTAAAATCGACGTTATAATACGCTATTAGCGTTGTGCAGCGTGACGAGCATTTTCATCTCGTTTCCCACATGCAAAGCGTATGGGTGTATTTTTGCAAAGCCCGAGGTCTTCTATCAGGACGAAGGAGTTACGGGGCGAAGATACACTCGATAATGCAATTTATAAACGCGTCCTCCCTATTAAACTCGTTTATATGTTAAAGAGTAATCGCGATAACGACGTTTAATATATTTTTTATAGCAGTCCTTGTCGTGGAAATAGACTTGAACTCTTCCTCGTATTCCAGACGAATCGATAGTCACGTCATGTAACGAACAGCGCTTATGTAAATCAACCTTGTTCACGCCAACATGTTACTCTTTAAATAATCCGGTTAACAACCTGATATCCAACCCCTGGCACAGGGTTTTTACGACTGCATATACTTTTTTTTATTGTTTTTTACACATCGTACGGGCGTCATATAAAAAAAGGGACACCCTCGTGCTCGCTCCATCTAGTTGTTAGCATTTTTATTTCCCGATCAGCCATATAACGAATCCACACGGCGAGGATTTAATGGCCTCGTCCAAGACTCTGCCGAATATGGAAACGGTTCTTTTAAAATTTAATAACGAACGGCGCCGACGTTACAATACTTACGGTTTCTTAATTGGCACTTAATCGGCGATTAGATAGCGTTTCGATAAAACTAACCTCTATTCTATTCGTCAATTGTCGGGTGGAGGCGACCTCTGTGGTTTATATCGAGGTTAAAACTTTATATAGGGATGTAGTAGTGTTTGCCACGAATTGATTTGAAAGTGATAGAAATTTGCTTCTAAGAATAAAATCTTGTCCAACACACTCACACAAAAAAATGTACACCGATATCAATGTTTTTGTAGTTAATTTATTTACTTCAGTATCGTCATTACCATTTCTCATTTACAGGTTAGAATACTTAGAAGAATTCACAAAAATTTTTTAATTTTAATTGATATCCACACATCCATTGTTAATTTAATTGCGCGAATCACGTCTATACTTAATTTTTTCTCAGGAAAATGCCTACGTTCCTTTACCAATTATGTCATTACCTTCTTTTCTACATTTTCCTAGAACATATTCTTTTTTCTAATCTGATTCTTTCCATTTGTACATATATATTCAGTATAAATTCAATACACGATTCATTTTCAATCAAAAAATCATTTGACATTTGACAGTATTTCTATAACACCCTAATTTAAATAAATTATCCATCAGTACATCGAAACCCTTTACCCCAATTTTCTTGTAGCCGCCTTACCATAATGCATTAATTCTTTACTCTAGATTTATATTTCTATGCAAATTTCTAAGTGAGAGAGTAATTAAGAAATTTATCATCGCTTCTACTTACTCTGCCGTTATCGTAGTCCCTTCCGACTCCGATGGTCAGTCTTGCCTTTGCTTTCATTGCATCGCTGAGAGGAATCTTCGCCCTTTTTGCCTCAGAATGGGACTTGTAGCAGAACTCCAACATCGCCACGGCCATGGCGACGAATAGTCCCGCTATTAGTATGTAGAATATCCCTGCGACGTTACTTAGGGACAGCTCGTTCCTTGACGCGTCCTGTAAGGAACAGGTTCATTAAAATGTGTAAGAAAATTAGGAGACTTTCAAATTTGAAATGGTAAAAAGTTATTTAGTTATGAGAACACTTTCAAAAAGCATCGGCCAGATTTTCTCGACGTGCTTAATCCATGCAGCTGTCGCGAATTGCCCATGAAAGCACAACGGACAATAACGAAAATGTCTATAAGTGAGGAGTTCCGCACGTTAGCAAATTCGCTGATAGTTTGCCGGTTTAGTTCCTCCGTATAAAATATACATGGATCCTGTATCTAAATGCCGCTCCCGTTTCGGAACTTCAAACTTTAAAATGACCATTAGCGAGACTTCGACACACTTCGGTGATAAATTTCTTAAAATTGCCCATTTATCCGAAAACTTTTAACTGAAAGTTCGGCTTGTTCATCGTCCGAGCCGAAGGCGTTCGGGGAAGAGGGAGCCGAATATCGATCATAAAGCAAAGGGTTCGTAATGAATTCGAAAATGTGTTATTATACTCTTGGTGGATGATGCAGGCTGTCTACAGAGCCATTCTCCTCTAGGCTTTAAATGGTCTAAGATTCATCAACCATTACCCAAATATAACGGGGAAAACCCTTTCATATTATGAACTGTCCACATCTATCGCCATTTTTCAACATCAACCCCTACGTCCCAATGACATCTGTCGTGGTGTTCTCATTCCCGAGAACACCCTTCGTCGATCATGAGCCGCCGTTACCGGCTCGAAGAGGAGAGAGCTCAACAACTGACGCAGGAACTCCAAGAGGAAGAGGATAAGATAAAACTACAGAAGGAGAGGATATTCGCTCCGATCATCTGGCACAGGCTCGAGTGCGGCATCCGGATCCAAGACTTGCACCCCGCTTTCTACGACCAAGTCCTCCAGATGATCGAGGAGAGCTACATCAAAGAAGACGTCATTTTCCGTAACACCGACATAGCCAACGACGAGCTTTCGCTGAACTCCTTCAAGGAGAAACTGGTGTACAGCATGAAGGACCACTCGTCCATAGTCGCGATAGACGAGGAGAACTCCGACGCCGTCGCCGGGGTGTTGATCCTGAAAGCGGTAAAAAAGTACGACTTCGGTAGGGTGTTCAGCAGGGTTTTCCTGACTGCGGGCGAGGCTTACCAGAACATCCTGGAGTTCCTGAACCACATCAACAGATACGTCGACGTGTTCAATCACTTCGACTGCGACGTGTACCTCCAGTACTACCTGCTGTGCATCAGTCCGAATTACAGGGGGAAGAGGCTGGGTTTTCAGATGATGGAGACCGGCGTGACTATCGCTAAGCACCTGAACATCCCGGTCATCGCCGGCATATTCGATTGCTTCAACTTGCAGAAGTTAGCGAGTAAGATAGGCATGGAGGTGGTTTATGAACTCAACTACATGTCGTGGTCGGGGAGGTTGAAATTCTGCGATCTGGGGGCCGGTAACTACACGTGCGCTTTTATGGGCGGAAGGTTGACGGAACGCGAAAAAACCGAAGAAGACGAAGAGTTCAACGAAACGGCAGGTCCTTCTCAGGAACCTAAAGAGGAGGAAAAAAAATTGACGAGGATAGAGAAAAGGAAGTTGAAGAAGAAAAATGCCAGCAGTAGCACCAACAGCAACTCGAACAACTAGGTTCTGTGTACTTTGTAAAGTTAAACAAATTCGGATAAGTGTAGCAAGACCGTGTTACGAGAACGATGGGTATCGTGGCTTTTATTTTCACATGCTTTTTTCCAGCTTAAACAATATATAAGGGTGTTAAAAGGTAAATTTTGCACAATTTTTAAGATTACTTTAAACGATATCATACCAGCAGCAATCTGGTCGATTTACCGCTTGTTATCATTTTGATCATTTTTTCAAATGGAAATTCCCTTTAATGCCAAATTTCAAGCCTTTTCAAGCCAAGCGGACGCGACATACTTGGTCCAAGAAACTAATATTGTTAAGATGGTAAATATTTTGCTTCATTCACTTCGATTACAAAAATGGCAATGTCTTTAGTAAAAGAGGACAGTGTTAGGGTGCTTGAAAAAATAAATTTAACTTGAGGAACCCAGTAGTTTTCGAGAAAACAATAAAATAAAACGAGAGAAGTTTCGCCAAATTCGCCGGTTTTCAGAGTGAAATTTTTAAATGTTTTCGTATGTTTTTCTGATCGGTTAAACGATGATAGTAAAGTTTGGTTATTCAACTTTACGCCATTTTCAAATTTCGTAAAAAAAGTGTGGAAAAATAAGGGAAAAACGATTATAAAGGACGCGATTTTGCGCCTTCGCCCTTTTGAAATTTTAAATGCGAGTGTGCTTAGTGGAAATATGGTATGTCGTTTATGTTTATAACGTTTCTTTAAAAGAA
The DNA here is from genome assembly GCA_963576515.1 of Cryptocephalus primarius. Classification (NCBI taxonomy): domain Eukaryota; kingdom Metazoa; phylum Arthropoda; class Insecta; order Coleoptera; family Chrysomelidae; genus Cryptocephalus; species Cryptocephalus primarius. The sequence goes on from OY754941.1 coordinate 15,989,919, forward strand.
AAACAAACAGAACCAAATGGCCTAACTGGACTCTGCTTTCCGGAGGATTCTTCAAAGGAACTAGTACTTTATGATATTTTTAAAAAGAAAAACGAGCAGAATTACAAATTAATACTGTCACGAATTTTTTGATTCGATTGGCTGCGCAGAGTGGTGAAAGTTTAATTTTGACCGAATCCTTGCTGAACTCAAATCATGGTAATTGTTTTTGACAATTTCCACAAATTAGTGCAAATTACGGCTCTCCGTCTGGTGACGCCCTCGCCGGTTCAAGATTCACCACGAATTACTTTCCCCCAGCAATGAATAATACAACAATAAAACTTCTCGAACCGAATTAGAGTAACTTTCACTCCTCTTCTCGAAATTGAAATCCTATATTCTTTTGTTGCGTCAATTAAATTAAGCATTTTTGGAAGTACCCCCTTCTCCCTGCGCCTCCCACGGCGTCGTCCCGGCCCTCCTCTCCCTGCTCACGGAGAGATAATCCCCGGGACCGAAAGTAAGCTTGCTCGCTTGCCTTCTGTTGAGATTCTAATTACAAAGTTTCTGAAGACAAGGGAATTTACGTCCTGCCAGATTAGGCTTGAATAAACTATTTGCTCGGGTTATTGACATCGCGAATTACGACGTAAATGGGAAAGTGGGGAAACGGGCGTGATAAAAATGGAGTTAATAAAGGGTTTTGCTACCGACGAAATTATTAGTTTTGTCAATATGGACTTCATTTGCGGTTTTATTTAATCTATGTCACATGGGATTCAAGGGATTGGATGAGATTGTATAGCTAGGAAAGGAATGGCTCGCTCGAAATTCAAACTTTTCTCCTCGTAAGGAAATCTCCCCCATTGTAGTAGTAGTAGGTTCGCATTTTACTCACGATTGATAACTTCGGGGTTGTAGGTGTTCAATGCATTAAAAATCTAATTAAATTTACTAACCTGTTTATCCCTGAGGCATTCAGTCCTGTCGTACCACCATTTGTTCTTCAGTTTAGTCAGTTCTCCATCTTCTTTCAAACTCAAGACGGCCAAATTGACTGCATCTCTGAAACCACGAAATATTTTACAAAATAACTAATAATAAATTAATGAAAGTTCTAATGCGACTAACAAATAACAAAATGGGCCCTGTGTGCCTTTGTAAGCATACAGATGTAATTGAAAGTGTTTCAAATAACGCTAGTGATAATAATAGATGCACTAATGGAATACCAGCAATAATTGTTTTAAAAAATTTAGTAATTAACGCATTTTTGACAGACTGGTTGCGAGTTTTTTTAATTGCACAACCTGTAATAACAATAGCCTCACTAGTTTGGTAGGAAAAAATAATAATAGACATACTTGTGATACTATTACTAATAACAGCAACGGCCATTGCTTATTATCTACAAACTGCAACGTGGCAAACAAAAAACGAAATATCGTCTGTGCGTTTGTTAGTAAAATCAACTGCAGATGTTCCACTAGTAGGATAAAAATCAAAGTCACAAAATAGTACTTTTTTTAGTAATGCAATAATCAATAAAAACTTAACAAAAACCGCTTGATAGCATAACTGGATCGCACTAAAGCCCGCCCCCAAACCTTCCCCCAACTGTCAGCATTATTGAACGCCCTTTAAATTAGCGACAGGGCTTCATCCTCCACATTACCTGAGAGGCGATCCCAGGGGAGTTGCGATCCCGAAGCCCTTGGCGTCCAGGTTCCTCCCGACTTTCATCGTGTCGCACGGCTCCCTCTCGTTGATGTAATCGTTCTTGGGCGATTCGATTAGGAAGGCGAACTTCCCCTTCGACGTTCGGACCCGAGATATGCCCTCGTCGTAAGTTTTGACGAAGACGTGCTTCCTCGAGTTCATGAACTCCCACATTTTCGAGTACAGGTTGATCTGGGAGCGCTGGAAGCGAAAGGGGAATTAGTGAAGCGCGCGGGACGTTCGATACGTTCGCCACTGTGTTAGGGTCGACGGATGTCACGGATCGATCTCAGTCCTGGGTGTTTTGTTGAAACAATTGAAAGTCCAAATTATCAGTAAATGGGGACGAATCATTAGGATTTTTTGTATGGAATAACGCTCGTTACTGATTATTCGATGTATTAATAAATGTTCGTCTAGTTTGCTTCAGTTGCCTATCTTTGGTAACTTTTTTTTGTGGGGGCAATATCGATGGCATGACTCGTGTTGGTTTGGACGTTCCCCTTTTTAACTGGCCCAATTGCAGTGCTTCTCCATCGAAACAAAGGCACTTAGTCCTTTTAAATGCCTAATCCACATCAATTATCGATCCTCACCTTGAAGAAATCCCACGTAGCTCCATGGTACAGAGTCCCGTATTCGACCTCCGTCTGGGAGGCGAGGTCCTCCGGGGAGTTGATGGGCGCGACCATGCGTTCCACCGTCAGGAACGCTGCCAGGTTCGCAGTGTAGCTCGAGATGAGTATGAGGGTAAAGAACCACCAGCACGCACCTACTATCCGGCCAGATATTGACCTGGGGGACAGTTCTCCGCCTTGCTGCATGAAGGCGCCCAAGGCGAACCACAGGGAGTTCATCATCGTGAAGTCGTTCGCCATCGTGCCGCTTTGGTTCGTGTGCTGGCCCGTAGGATCCCTGGAAGAAAATTTGATATTGGGTTTACTAGTCTTATTAGACAATTTCAACGGGTGTGGAGTGGGGAAGGTAAATTTTTATTCCTTCTTTCGTTGTGGAATAAGTCGTAGTCCTGTGGTCATACCGTCTTGGTCGTCCAAGAATATTTCTCCTGGTGTCTTGGTCCTGGTGTGCATAGGTTCGAATAGCTGGGGGTAAACGTCATCGCAACCCCAGTGCTGGTCATATAGTGATATTGCTTTAACTAACAGAGTGTGGTCACCTGGTCCAATAGAAATATCAGTGTAGGTGAGGGAATAAGCACGTGCAGTTGCTTGTAGTTTCTTTAATTCAGGCTTGAATATCCACACTTGGATCGAAAATTTAAACCGCAGTTTTCTCAAAATTCATCTTTTGAACTAAATTTGACTACCACCGACATCTTACTAAAGATATCTCCAAAAATCTGGAAAAAAGTCAGTCTATTACAAAGAAACTAAATTTTGGAAAAAAATTACTTGTACGGATTTATCGTTTCTATAAATTATATTTTACGTCGATTGTGTATCGCTTTCGTTGCGACTTTATTGTTCTAAATCCACCATGTCAACGTGGAATATTGCGAAGGGCGTAACGTAAAGCTGCTGTATGTATTATGCAGCTTTACGTTATGTGTTCTGCCTATAAAATAAACATTTCTTTTTAAAACGACTCGCGGAATATGTGAACTGTTACGATAATGAGTTTCCCGGCTTAAAAATGAGATTTTTTCCCATTTATTCTTGTGAACGTGGGGTTAATACCGTTTAAGCTTTATAAATAAATACACCTATAATATTATGTTCAGTTTTGGACGGAAATGTATTTTTAAATATACGGGATTGGTGATTATTCGATACAATTCGTGTAGAAACACATTCACTCACTGCTGTTAATACCGTTTGTCCTTTTGTAGTGTTTTGTATTATAGTCCTTCTAAAAACACATCAGATGGTCAATTTTCGATACAACCTAAGAGTTTTTGTTGTAATATTCCATTAACTATAGAGAGGAACTTCTAAAAGTTTAATTAATTGTAAAATCAATTATGTACATTATGCATGGGAAATGTAGGTCGAATTGTAATTAGGTGCTTACCGTTATTGAAATATTTAGATTTTTCCAATTTATGCATTGCCTTTAAACTAACTGCGGTTTCAAATGATAATTAATGTCGAAGTTGCACCGGCACAACATTATAGTAATGAAACAATTTGCGTCATGCTAATTACGGAATAAATATTCAATTTGTCTTTGTCATGGAATTAGCTCGATAAACAATACTAAAATTAATGATTTTATCGCTAGTGCATTGATCATACTATGGACAGATTTACAATAATTGAATCGAAATTTATAACTCACATTTTAAAATTACGTGCGAAACCCTTGAGAAATGAAACAAACATGGAAATCATGATTTTAAAACTTCATTAAGGGAAAACGTATCGTGATACGAAATAGATCGTTTCCTTTTTGAAATATAATGCACTTATACTATGAAATATGTCCCCAATTACATTTAAAAACTGAAGGTAGAATATTCAAAGAATAAATTACTGTGCTACGTAGTTTTTCAGCAATCCACCGATAAAAGTGATTTATTTTATTCGAAACATCGTTTATTTATCTTACAATAAGCATTATTTATTTCTCGCATTTCTGCACGTTCACCATCAAATTACCATTCAGACGTAACTTACGTTTTGATAAATTACTGCATTTGCAGAAGTAGTGGAGCATACGGTACAAATTGATAAATCCGTCATTGCCGAAAGGAAATATTATGTCGTACGTACGATAAAAGGGGACAATAAATAACGGTGACGTATGATCCCGTGATGAAAGAGGGATCGAGAAACATTTAACGTGAACATAATCTTAGGGAGTGAGTGATTTTTTTGGAGGAGATAAGTAATGAAAAATACTCTAAGACCAATAACTGAAACGTGCACTACAAATTTTCTTCTTTAGTACAGTCGTTAGTCGTGCTACTACAAGTAATGGTCTTCTGCATCCTTTCTCTTCCCCCCAGCTTCCCCCAATTGTTAAATGTGTATCATGATTTGGCGCGAATAAACCCACCTTTTCTTTAATTTGGATTGTTGGCTACTCTTTCCTGTTCACTCTCTTCTGAGCTACAACCCCTGGCACATCCCTCAGGCCTTTGATTAGCATTAATCATTACGTTTACACTTATGAAAGTATTCATAATTTATGAATTGTTTTTACCAAAATGTAAGCATGCTTGCCTTCTTCTGTTCACGTCCTTTTTGATGTTATGTTTTCCATGTTTCCATCATAGTTTACCTCAATATGTCAAGTTGAAGAGCTAATAATCTGAAACACGTGACGGTGGTTACCACCTTTTTTCATATAAATGTATATTCCTGCACAATATAAGGATGATTTCTTCGTGTGATTGAGATGCCTGTTGAGGATTTTCTAAACCTTAGAATAATAATACCACGTGGCAGTTTGACACCCTACGATGTCTTATTTTGGTTAAGGTTATTTCGCTTACCTCTGTTCCCCTGTGATGTGCAAGAGCCTCCATTCGTACGGGGAGAATCTCGACACGACGAATAGGACGATGCTAACTCCGACGTACGCGAATAGGACGCTCACCCATATCTCCTTCGATAAAGGATTCAGGAAGCTGAAAACTCCCGGTTTCTGTTTCATGGGCTTCTTTATCATTATCGAGATGCCTAGGGACATGAACGGCTTGCTGAAGTCGATTACGCGCTCCCTCTCGGACGTTATCGTTATGGGGGCTATCGCCATGTCCGCCTCCTGAAACGTCGAATAATACTAGTATTGCTACGGTTTTACTTTGTATTTTCTTCACAAGAAACACCGACATATGAATATTTACACTACTATTCTCATTTGAATTTACAATAATTCTTAACTCAACTCCACCCAATCGAATCTAACCAAACTTTCTTATTAAACTTGCTTCGACTTCCCAGTCCCAGCATTATTGATCATCATGGATTCATTTTCTCCAGAGATTTCTATCTCTAGCTTCTTTAGCTTGTCTAATGTTTCCTGCGGGATAATAGGTAGAAGTTTTGTGGGCGTTATTTATGCCGACATGTTTCAAGATTATGCCCATCATATTATCGTTACAACTTTTTTACTAGCAGCTTGTAAGAGATGTATAAAAAATTGAAGCTCTTATTACAATTTACCCCCCGAAAGAAATGATGGGATAAAACCACCACCACCAATGAACTTGCAACCGAAATTGAATCCAATCGAACATCGCTTTAACCTTTCCTTCATATCCTCGACCCCTATCCCACTACTTATCCGCGGATCTCGCTCCCCTGGGATCGTTCGAAGGTGCCTGTGTATATGTGTTCGTATGTACACCCACGTAAACACGTACGTCCCCTGCTGCGCGTCCCCCCTTACCGCCAATATTTCCGTTCATTAATTCAGTTAACTGGAGCGCGAACTAAAATGATGGAAATATCGGGTTAATACAAAGTTTAACGTCACATAATCACTAAACCCACCCCTCTGTTTATGTTGATTTAAAATCAATGGCTGCCGATCGCCTCCTCCGTTTCGATTAATATCTGTAATCGGCGCAGCCGAGGAATATCGATCAGTGTAAGGAGGGGGCGATTGAGTGAGATTGGTGATTAAATTTTTATTTTTCCGAAGCAATTAGTAGCCGAATGTGCGGTCTTTTGATTGAATTTTGAACTGACGGTGAATTTTAAAGCGTCGGTGGTCTGAGCTTCGCTGAATGAACATTAATTATTTTTTGGTGTACGTGAGCTAATCACCACGAACAAAGAGTTGGAAAGGTGCAGTTGATGAAACTAAAAGTGAGAATCTCGAAGAAGATGAAATAACCGAAAACTACACGACAAGTAACATGGGCGTAGTCCATATAAAGGATATTTCAAAGGCGTATCTGCGCCGTTCACTATTCTATTTGTCTTATTTTTTAATCAAACTTATGAAGTTATAAGGCTTTCAATGCCACGTTCATTTCATTGATGGCATGACTTACTAGATATATATACAATTGTTAGATATTTGACAGAAAGTCGTACAAATGGATTGCTGTTGTACTTAATAGCAAATACAACCATTTTCTCTCTCTACTACCTCCCTCTTTTATCAACGAATATATTTAATACAAGTAGTAGTGCCAGGATGTGTTGTGTAATATTTGCTTCGTTTCTTTACCACCCTGTAGGTGCTGGCTATATTTTTATACTGGGCGATTTATTTGTATAGATTTTCCTCGCGAGACTATTCCATTTCGTTTCCTTCCCGATAGCCATTTAGCGACATCCACGCATACGGCGCGGCATTCCAGAAAAATACCCGACATTCCGGGGGTTCCCTAAACGACTTTTAATCGTTCCCAAAAGTCGATTGAGTAACCTACCCCCACTCCGTCTCCTCCCTAAATTACCCCCCCCCCCGGCCGACTCCACCCCGCTCTCTCGATGCCACATCACGCGATAAATAAATTAATGAAAGTAAATGCGATAGTAATAACGGTTAAATTTTATTACCCTAATCGAAAATCCTTTCGTTGTTTCCACTAAACTGATACGTCGTTAAGTGACATAATGACAGTTACTAATGAAGACGGATTTAAGGAGGAATGAAAAGTCGTCATTTCGGTCGGTTTTTTTCTGTCAACATGCCGTGACTTTCTTATAAGGAGGTAGCGGGGTGAGGAAAAGTAACCGCGTTATCAGAACCGAAGTGATTTGTGGTGTTACCCTTGGAACGTGTTTCGTTCGTTTCGGCTATTTTATGTGATTGTTCATTCATGTGCAATTTGGAATTGGGTCAAGAAGTCGCGAACACCTAACGAAGTTATCAACTTTAAAACATTCTACATTCTCAACAACTGTCTGGCTGTACTAAAATAATTGAAGATTAATATAAGAGTAAATGCCTGGACTTTAGTACCGAACAAAACAAAATGCCATACGCATTTGTTTTATAACATTTAAGCGAGTAAAATTTTGTATTTTCTCACCTGTCGCACGAGCTCTCCGACCATTCCGTCCCATCCCCCTTTCACCTCGTGGTTTTCTGCCCCGTACTTCCCGTCCTTGACTATCCTCAATTCATCTGTAAAATTCGCCAAAAATAAATAACGGGAACGATCCCGAAATAAAAAAAGGTTCGTGTATAAGCCGTTCACCTTTTGTATTTTTTGCTTCAGATATACTGACGGTTTTGTGCTGGAATATAAAAGGGATTTCAGGTTTCTTTTTGAAAAGTAATGTTTTACTTTGGACAAAAATGGGTAAGCTTTCTATGGCTGAAGGTGTGTTGAGCCAAGAGGATTAAAGAGAACGTGTGACTTTAGCTTAGTAAGAAAGCCATAAATAACACCATGAATGGGATCTAAGCTACAGAAGGGACAGCTAGTAGTTGGCTTTAGGAATTATAAGTAGATAATCATGATTTCTTCCAGGCTATACTGGGTGAAAAGATCATCATAACTCGACTTATGCGATTAATTCGACGAATTTGTTACATTCAAATCCCTTTGGAATATTAAATTTGTTTATAGAAGCACAACAAACTAGTAAATTACAGCTTAATCGTGAAATTAACGTCTTTCAAACAAGCTATATCTACGCACATTCTGGCAACGATGCTATATTGCAGCTGTGTGTTGTAGCGTTATCTCGTCTTCTCTTGTCTGATTTACATGTTTTATTCTCGTGGAATTTCTCGTATCATAAGTGGAGCCTGGTTTTCAGGCCTAATTTCAGTTATGTGCGTCCAATCTATTGGTACTCGTTGGCCCATTGGCCATCTCAACAGAGCCGGGGTGTCACATTTCACCTCTCGTTAATCCGTTAATATAAACATCGATTTCTTCTCGGAGGATTCAGATTAAAACGGTTGAATTACGCTCTCCCTGTGGGTAATCTTACTGTAAACACTCGTATTATTTTCCTGCTTTGAGAAGTAAAAGTGGTACAAAGAAGAGGCGAACGGCTTACACGGAACGGACCTCCGGCAACTTACAGTTAATGCCCAGTTTCTTAGCTATCAGCTCGGCGAGGTCCTTACAATAGCCCTCGAAGCGGTCGTTGCCAGTGAGGATCTCGCCCGGTTCTGGGGTCCTCATCGAGACATAGGGCTCCTCCTGAAATTCGACACATCACAATAGCGCCTGCAGAGTGATATTGTTACGTAACAATAGGCGAGGGGGAACATTCGGCATCGCCATCATCGGTCTTCTCCCCCCCGTTTATATCGTAGATGAATAGATTTGTCTAGTCTCCGGATGAATGGGGGGTGGGAGACGATGATGCCGCTTTGGTAATTGTTCGGGGATATTTTTGGGAGGGATCGGTGAAAGCGAACGACGGGATAAAAGAGGAAGGTTAAGTGAAATAAAACGGGACTCGAGACAGGGGGGAGTTCCAATGGATTACGTTTAATTAAATTTTAGGAGGAATAAACGGATCATTTTTACGAAATTCGAGAGGACCTAATTGCATTTAAAATATAAATCCATGTAGCAAGCCTTTTAAAAACCTCTCCGCCCTTTAAGACGGTGATTTCGATGGAAACTTTGTAGGAAAAAATATGTAAAAAATTTGTCAGATACTTAGATGACTCACAATCCTGAGAAACACTAATTTCCTGGTCTAACGATCCTTTCGTCATCCTTGACGAGATATTACAGTACCTTTCCATCGTTTTATCTTATAGTACGCTTATGCAAGCTTCAACGTTTGATTCCAAATCCATTTTCGTATGCCCTACTATCATATTACGAGCCCTCTCGGGATCGCCGAGCGTTTCGAACTCCCCCTCGAAACCATGTATAAATAAACGCAATTGTCTTCAAACTTTCAGCTAACAACGAAACAAATAAATAGAAGTGAATAAAATCCGCGTTTCTGGGAACCCCCTGCGGCGCGTCCCCACGACATACCAGCGATTGATTCGACAGATAAACTGGGGAGTTCTGTGTGATTATTCCATGCTCAATTCGAAGCAAAACAAATATCCCTAATCTAAATCCGACATCTAATTTGATTTCTAATGGGTATTCGAATTATTCGATATCGACGGAATTTAATCGGATCGGAATTAAATTCATTGCTTGTTCATTTAGTTTTTGTTTAAAAAGTGAAACGTTTTCTCGTTCGTTGAGGATTTCATCGCGAAGTATAGTTGATTAACAAAATTGCATATGATATCAACAGATAACAGCATGTAGAATTGTATTTCGGTAGGAAATAATGTTTTTCAGATCGAACTTCATACAAGGATTCATAAACCCATCAAACGATTTTCTTAAGAATTCGCCAAAAGTTCGAACGTTTTACATGTTGCTGTGTTTCACTGATCTGATCAATTTAAATTTTTTGATCACATATTATACCTTCCTACATCTCTTCACATAAAAAATATTGTTATAGAAGGATATTATTATCCTACTATTATATTCTTATATTTCGAAAGTATTTCCTAACAAAATGAACTGTTCATCTTCATCAGGCACATAAACAGCTATAATGGCTCTAATGTTGCTATCACTCGACTGTGAATGTTCGTTCTAAATGCGCATTTTATTTTGTTACACTAGTCGTTAATTCCATGTTCAATATACATCCAACTCTTGTTCCCACGCGCTTTTCCTATCGTGACCATGTTTAAGTATAATCCTTCCCTTTCGTTTAGTTTCTGAAGTTGTCTATACATCTAAGCTAAGCTTGGTAAATTCATGGATTATTTCTTGTTCTTTTCCATTAGTTCCTCTGATTCTCTGAGCTGATCTCTCTAGCTGTTGTACAGTTTTTTTGTTTCTTACGTTGTCCATTATTTTTCATTTGATTTTGCTGCATTTGAATTTGTTTATTCCCTGAGTTGTCCTTATCTGTTGCACGCTCATCTCTCCAAATCTATCAGCTGTTTTTAGCTACTTTAAAATCTGCTGGACTTCGTTAAACCGTTCTTGATTTCTATCCGATTTCCACAATGGTAAATTGATGATTATCGTTTGTATCCTATTTTTGTTCCCATTGCTTTTCTCTTTTCTTTTTCGTAGGATCTGTATCGACGTACATTTTCTCTGGAAATGCTCAGCTTAAATTAAATAATTAACATATGCCCGTCTTATGGTGTAAAGATTTTTTTAAACTAGATTATAAAACTAGATTTTACTTAGTATACGCTTCTTCTTTCTTGATTTTCCCATTATCTGATAGCATTGTTATCTTTCGTCATTGTTATCATTTTTTTCCTACTCCATCTTTTTTATTTTAGCAGCTTAGTTCTTCCGTAAGCTTCATCTAATTCAGCTTTTTTCCTTGTATATTCTTCTTCAGAGTCCCAGTTATCCAGGCCAACCCTCTCAACCCTTCAGAGATATCTATCTCCATCTGTGAACAGAAATTTCCCCATTTGTTTTACTTTACTTTCCTATTCTTACTTTACTATCCTTGATGAAGGATTACCTCCTTCTCTTGTAGTCTCGCACGCTGTTTGCTGCTTGAAACTCATTGAAATACCGTTTTATCATTGTCCTAAGTACTAAGTCACATATTTAAAAGTTACTATATATGCCCAAATTATCCAGTTTCATTGGTACTTCAACGAAACTCATAGGGTCATTATTACCAAGTCACTATATGGGAAAAAATGCCCCCTGAAATCCTCCACGATACTAACCACTATAGTGGTCACGATGTAAGTCTTGTTCTTTTCGATGTGGGCGCTCGTCTTTAACCTGACGTATTTAGCGGCGACTGGAGAAAAACCCGTTTCGTCACTCCATTCCGCCACTTTCACCATGGCGCTGTTTACGGTCATCTCCACGATATGCAGGGTGTAATTCAGCCTTCTGCCCTCCTCGCTGAAGCGGACCTGACCAGTCAGCCCCTCGATTTCCACCTTGAAATTAAAAAAGAAACATGAATTACATAGTTGGGAAAAATATTAAGATTTAATAGTATGACAAGGGGAAAGTGTCGTAACCACAATATGAAAGGAGTAAATTTTTGATTCTGATGTAACCATCATCATTTCACTCTCAGATGCACGTATCTAATTGCTAGTATTGATAAAATATGTGGTGGAATAAAGGGAGTTATAAAAATAGTTTCAGTGCTTTGGTTAATGAAACAATTCGTCACCCTATAGAACATTACTGCAAATAAGTAAAGTAATAAAGTAATAAATAACTAAGTAAAGAAGTAAGGCATCTATCCACTTAAATTATAGTCGTAGAAGTTGTAGGAATGTTCTTCTTTTTATATTTAGTTTTATGGAAATGATTTATATGTCAGCCCTTTAGAAGAGTGGTAAAGTTGAACGTTTTGCGTTTCATTAATATCCACAGATGAATACCACAAACAGATTTTACTTCATAACAAACTTTTCTTAGGTATATTGTATTGGGTGTACTGAAATTTTACATACCTCGGCAGTGTAATCAAGAAGTATCTAAACTTCAAATGCGTGTAAAGTTCCGCACGTTATACATCATACTAGAGATATAAATAAACATTCTAGATCGAAGTGCAAATAACAACAAATTTACTTGAAACACGAAACGAATATGGAACGTTTACGGCCTACGCATTTATTTTTAGTTACTTGGTGATGATATCTTTTTTTTTCCCAGTGTATTTACTGCAATGTTTCTGATTAAAATTGTGAATAACGGTGGAGTTAGGGCATTAAGAATAGTGTGTTGTATTAATTACGAGACCCAAGTGGACACAATGGAATAGGGAATATTTGGGCGAGGTGATAGGAGAGCATGGAAAAGTTCCAGGCAATTTGTTCAAAAACGTCGTTAAAACTGCTGAATATGCATAAATACCAATTTCAAAACTTTCGTGATTGTAAATACTACCGCTTTCGGAATAATTATCAAGGAGAATTTAATTGTCCCCCCGAAAAATTAACGATGCAACGTTCCCCCACGCTCGTCCTGTTACGGCTCATTAAACGACCTCCTCCCTCTCTTCTCCTTAATATTCCTCTGCCCATTTATTTCCTCGGTTTCAAATTACTTAATTAGCTTCTAGACTCCCCGTATAATTCTATCAATTTACCTTCGTGTTAAAAAGTACAAGACGGATTAAAACGTGAACTTATCAAGTGAGCTTATCTAAAATTCCGTGGAAACGAACAATTAACAGACACGCGTCCGGACGAGAATCGTCCGTCAGGACTTGAACGGGCGATTAATCCGAATGTTAATTCGGCGACTAGCTTTTTGGCCGTTCCACGGAATCGGTCGCGCTATTGTTCGATTCGTTAAGTGGCTGGGACTTTTGTCTGTCGAGATACGGGGGGTGGGTGATGGATTGCGACGGGACGCGCGTTTCCCCCGCTCGCGTGGAAAAATCTGACGGCGGGTTTAAGTGCTGGCCGACACCCCGGAATTAAAATGATAATGGCAACAGTTTAGGGTATTCGTACACAATCTGCGGGATTAATGTATTTTGTTGTTCCGAATAATTCAGACAATCTGACGTCAAAAGGAATTACAAGTGGATTCTAATGACATTGTGAATTTCAAAACGCCCCCATAACTGTTGCATTTTTTGATATTTAATGTGCGTATTTAGTCAACATACATGCATATATATTTCCTGTTAAGCCACGTCATTCATTCCGTAAGTCTGCATTCTTTATAGCATTGCTAATTTATTACGCCAAAAACGGTTTTATTGCTCCACCCCCTTTCAAGATAAAGGGGATATTCTGGCTTAATACTTAAGTCGGGTCACTCACGCTTATTTCTCCGGAATCCCATTACCCCTAACTGCCACGTATCAATTTTTAACCCTAACCCCCTCTTACTTTTCTCAAAAACCTCGATATCTTATCTCCGTGCTCCCATGGCGTGACCCATCCCCCGCTGACGTTGCAATCCAGGGCTTTACCGGTGCTGTTGTAGCTCACGCCCCTCCGCGTGGTGCTCCTGAAGATGTCGGGCTTCTTCCTCAGTAACTTATTAAATGCTTCGACTAACACGAAGACAGCATCGTACATTAACGCGGCTTGGGCTGATATGCTATCTCTGCCCGCCCCAGGGGAGGTTGCTGGGTCGAGGCGTTTCCAACCTGGAAAGGTTCCCACAAACGTGAACTCAATTAAATAATCAAATGTTTCCGTAAAAATTCCATAATTTATTTATAATGTGTAAAATAATCTTCTTCTCCATATATAAAACATTATTGATCATTGTTATCGAATTGGGTCACAAAAGGTACCGGCATATCCTTGGCAATCGTTTATGGTACTTACTTTCCTGAACATATTTAAGAACATTTATATGTCATTTGATATTTCACTAGAGATATTTACCTTCGAGAAAATCCTTAACGTGAGGTTTAAATATGTCCACGATACGGAAACCAGTTATGTTGATGGCTCCATATTCCACAACTTCACTCTCCCATCTGTCGTCCATGACCTATCAATAAAATTGCCATTATTAGTTTTATGCGTAATTTCAACAATTGCACATTTTTGGAACGCAATCAGATTTGGTGCAGTGACTTTCAACGCTTTAGTAACAATTCTAAATTATTTTCGTCGAATAACAAATGTAGACTGAAGTCAAAGAAGGAGTAAGACAAAGGAGTGACTAAGAATCAGCATTCCACATACATATGCTACTAGATTTTTAACAATGCTAGCACAATTAATCGATACCACTATATTTAGGGAGCATGAAACCATTCCAATTTTTATCCATTAAGAAGCACACCATGAATATACACCTGAGCAGATTTTGCTCAGTTTGCTGGGAAAACTAATTACATTTTCAGGTAACGATTCAGTTTATAGTCTTCCATGGACCTTCCGATAGATAAATTATTTAAGCGCAAGTAAATACCTTTGTTCTAAATTCCGTTTTCAACAATTGCACCAGTTCGTTCTTGATTTAGATCAATCGTGAGCACAAAAGCGACCTGATTTTCTAGCAGCGTGAATAGCCCCAAGTTCAAGATTATTCGATTTAACAAATGACCTGACCCAGATTCCCGTTCTAAAGTAGAATGCAGCAACGTTATATACGTACGTGTGCCTGTACGTAATAAATTGCAGCTAGCGAAATTTAGTGCATGATTTCATGCTCAAATCGAACCAGTCGCCTTAAGTAAGTACGTACAATATTAGAGAAAGATAAATTAATAAAGGTGAAGTTTCCTATGCAGGCGGTGGAGTAAATAGTCAGAACGAAATGCAGGTCGGACAGCTCGGAGGTAAGGGAAAAGTTTCCCCTATAATCGATCGGTCCGATGGTCGGAAATAAAAGAGAACCATGGTCATAGCTGAGTTACGTCTGATGCGATAAATTCTGCATATCATTTCCCTAATGGCGATTTCTTTTGATTGCATTTGTGTATCGCGTGTCGAGAGGAAATAGTCAAGTCAGGTATTTTAATGACTGTTGGAAATATTGCAGGGATATTGTAAACTTCCTTTTTCGTTCCTTTTCGCGATCCAGCCAACAGACGTCGGGACGCATAAAGCCGAACTAATACCCGGAGTCCTTTTCCCTCTGGCTATTAAATCGTGATTTATGGTTACGGTAAAAAACCGGCATCGAATCGATCCCACTCGAATATATACCTGGAATTGTCTTTGTTCCTTAACCGGTATTGCTGTTGTTACCCTTATCGCAACTTGCGGTAATTAAGATGGGTTGTGTTAGATTGTGTATGCAAGCACGGTCATTACCATATTCACGATCAATGCCCACGAGAATGAATTACTTTTGAAAAGGGCGGAACGGGAAATGTGTCGGATGTCAAGGTTAAGTCAAAAGGTAATTATTCCTTCAATCCTAAAATTCCTGCATTTCTTCTCCTTGCGTTACAAAATTAATGTTGGTTCTACTCATTTACATTTGAATAAGTCGTCACAACTTTGGTTTTCGCACGTATATTCCACTGTAAATTGATGTACAGGGTTGTTTACATGCATGCATCCATGTATTTCAATTAAACTACAACATAACAATTATTTTTCAATTGGCAGTTATTCTGTTATAAACAAATTACTTGCAAAACTTAAAAGTTTTAAAAAACGTTTCATACATTATTCTTCTTTTGGTAAATTGGACAAAAATTAACATTTTTTTAAGTTTTACGGTATCATATCGTAACTGGGAAATCAATCTCACTAGGGAGTACTAACGACCGATTGCAAAGAGTCAAAGAATTCGAGAATTTCCCGACCTTCGCGGTTCGCACGTTTTCTGATCACATCGTACTCGTGAGACCTTGTTTAAACGATTACCTTTGCTAAAATTTCGACTTTCGTACTGGGTGGTACCACCAACCGACTGTCGCTAGAAAAACCGTTAATTTTCCGACTATCCCGTATTATGATGGTTCATTTTCCGACCTTGCCGTACTAATGGGATCCTCCCCACATGTATTTAGTTCACGTCGTAAAATTCTTGTGCTTTTCCATTTATATTTTCTCTCCCTATATCATTGATTCCACTCCATTCAGTTTTCTTATTATTTTTTGGAATATTTTCTTAGTTCGTCATATCGTTTTATGCCTAATTAATGTTTGCTTAAACCTCTCATCTCTTCTATCTTCAGCAATTTTTTGGTTGGAGACCAACATTACTTCGACTGAAAACTATCCCAAACTGTTCGAATGACTCTTTTGTTTAAGATTTATTCACTACTTCATTAAAGATTAGAACAACTTTAATAAATTTCTGGAAGTTCAGTAAGTTTTATCCGTGGCGAAATAAAGAACGTCGCGAGTAATCCTCAATCGATTCTATATTAGAAGTTCAGATAGGGAAAAGTTTAATTTACTATTAGTTTATGATTCTAACTTTAAATTGGATAAGAAACAATTGTTTTAGTAAATTGAATCGAAATTAAAATGAGAAGGTATTAGGAATTTTTCATCAGGTATTCTTTATATTCTGTTAATGTTCTTGTATGGACCCTGAATTATTGTAGGTATTTATACATGCCTTCTAATCCGACTTTGACTACAAATAAAGTTGTTATTGGGATGTTTTTATGAAAATCTTTGTTTCTATTCAATTCAGAATTCCATTTCATTATTAATCATATCACTATCAATAACGCGACCCTATTCCGTCCTAACCGGTTGTTGGCTGCCATTTATTCGCAAAGGGGTTTTCAAGAGGGTAGTCATTAAACTTAATGGCCTTCAAACAGGCGGGGCCCTATAAATTGTAACTCGTTACGTACATGTCATTCCGTTTCAATCATTCTGAAAATCGACACGAATCCTCCACGCAACCCTGGATTCACATTTGTGTTATTTCACAACACAACATTGTTAAATTTTCGTTATTGCTTAAGTAAAAGTACAATAGTACCACTTTTTCTCTCAAATTATTTGAGTAGTAAACCCCTTACCAAACCAGAGAGGAGATAATGATAGTTCCTCCTGCCCAACGCCATATCTCTGACGTGCCCTACGACGATTTCCTTTGCAGTATCTGCAATGCAGTCCAGTACGACGTACTTGTTCGTCCATCTGGATTGTTCCTCGATTCCTCTCAGGAAGGACAGAGCTTCGCTTACGTTACTTATCCTCCTTACGGTTTGCACTTGGAAGCTTTCGCTGCCGGGGATGAGTCCTTGGTAAATTTGCTGCAAACGTAGCAACCCTAAAACAAAATTTAGTAAGTGGTGGACAGAATTTTTGGATAAGAGGTAGGAGAAAATGGGTTAGTGAGATGTTTCAATTTTAGTTATTTCTCAGGTTTTATAAATTAACGTAATGTTAAGGGTGTATAACTGAGGGCTGTAAATTAACTGAATAGTATTCCATTGGTGATTATATGTATAATGACTATAAATAACGTGCTTACTCGTTATATGGTATGGATAATAGGCTGTCATTTGGTTTGTACTGAGCCAGTTTGGGTCTTTGACGAGTTTAACCGAGACATTTAGCCATATTATTATTGTGTGAGTTATATTACCAAAGATGAAATAGATCTTATTAAGTCTACAGTGCTTTGGTAATTTTTAAGAGGGTTTTCCCAAAACTGGCTTAATTTGGCCTTAAAATGCTGCCTTCCAGCTGATAAAGACCATAGGACAAGGAAGGTCCTGTGGAAAATGGTGAATGCGCTTTATAGTAAATGGCGGAGGCGCGGAGTAACTGTTTCGTCTTAGTTTATGAATAATTCTCGGGTTTTGTATAAAATATATACGTCCTAAAACATATTGTTTATTGAATTAAGATTTTTCAAAACACTTTGTTCCTCACTGATAAAAAATCAAAAAAATATTCGTTTTTAATATTGTAAAATTCAATAAAGCGCCCATAAGGAAAATTGAAGTTACAGGGAAATACTACAAACTAGTTTCATTTTTCTGCCAATAACTTGGGCCAATAAGTTCGTTCGTTTTGAAAGCAAAATGGTAATTAAAATATAAAACAACACAACTTTAACCACTTGCCTGACATTTTGTCTCTACTATTGACAAAGATAGCCCACTTGTCAGCACATGAAAAATATTACCATGTATATACATTGATAAGTACTTTAAGAACACTTTTTCCATCGTGACCGTTTAACGGGGGTAACCAATAATAAGGGTCCGTTGTATAACATAATAATTTGTTATATCATAACTCTGTTATCTGCTATATAATAATCCTATATTGTTATTTACTATGAAACTATCCCCTTACCATCGTTGGAATCGTACAAGTAAATAATCCTCTTCCACCCGTAATACTTGACGGTGTCGATGATCGCCTTGTGGTATTCCGGTCGCATGGAAATGGCGAAATCCATGAACCCGGAAGAGGGCGCTAATACTTTTTCCGGGAACCACGGCGTGACGAAAGGCATTTGGAACGTATTGCTGTAGGAGTGTAACGTATCGAAGGAGTCGGGCGAAACGGCTCCCAACATGGAGAACACCCCGCGGGAGAATTGATTGCAAACTGTAAAACGAAGCGTAAATGTGCGTTCGTGAAGAAACGGTGAGGGGTTGAAAGGTTTAGAAGGATTTTCGCTACGATTTGGATCCTCGAGGATTTAAAAGGATTGGAATGTTAAGGGGAAAATGTTAATTACAAGGTTATTTACATTCGTACGTGAATGGAAGCGAATTTTCTTTAAGCTCACTCCAATTTTTGGCTATAGGCAGCTTATGGGTAAATTAGTTTTAGTGAACAAATGTCTGAGCAAGATGAAGTTCGTGGAAGCCTTGAAAAATTTCGACGAAATACCCATCTCGCAGCGTTGTAGGTGATATTAAAATTCAATAAGCGTACTCACTTAATCTGGACAGTTTGAAAGCATCCGCCGTGTTAATAACGTCGACGTACGCCTGAAATTCGAACTTTCTGGCGGAGATGTTCTGATTGTGCTGCAGCATGGCGAACTTAAAAGCCGTCTGAACGTCGTCGGTGCCTTGCTCGAAGATCGCACCTGAAAATATATAAAAGCCTTTCACGGAGGATTTCGTATTGATATTATCGATTCTGGGAATTCAATCATGCTAATATTTATATGGATTCTCTTTGAGGAACATCTTCCATGAAAAAGTGATGCAAAGGAGGAAAATTTGTAATATCCAAAGTATATGCAACGTAGCCGCTTGGAAAATTCCAAGTATTAGTGACGTGAAGAAATTCGCCAAAATAACGCTCGTAATTGTAAGTTTTTAAAAGGATTGGTTTACTACATACTACAGGAACTTTCCATACATAATTATATAAATACTCGTTTTGGTATACAATTATTTATGGGATAATACTTTGCTCAATTCAACTCTTATCTATAGTTTTCAGATTTTCAGTTTACAATTTATTCAAATCATCATCAATCAATCAATATTTAAATCAATTTTATTCGGACGGTTATTATTCCAGCTTTAATATACTACGTAGGAAATGCGTTCTTTTCTTAAAGTAATTTAATTAAAACATGCCACCAATATTTTTTCATTTTCGCTTCGTATTTCATACAGCATTATGAGGCGAACAATGACCATCGCTTCAGGATATTTCAGAAATCTTAGAAGACATTTGAAACTCAGTCACGTTGTCTAATCTAGTTGAAATCATTATTTACTACCCATAATATGAGTCAGATTACTTGACTATAGCTGAAAAACAAGGATTTGTGATATTTCATTTATAATAGTGAACTAAAGACCCATACTAATTTTTAGCTCTGTGCGAATTATTGCAAATTTACCACAATTTTTCGGTCTATTTCGACTGGATTAGTATCAGTTTTAAAATATTGAACATGAACTTGTATATATCACAATTTGGTTTTCAAAACGCCTTAAACCTAAAAATAAATTATATCTCCCGTAAAATAAACAAAGTGTCGAATACATTACAACAACGAATACCGTTTTCAATGACGTCTCAAGCAAGCAAATTTAGTAGCTTTTTCAAAAGATAAAAAAATGAATATACCTTAGGTGCTTCTATTTTCCCGCTCACTTTAAGTAATAATGATATAATACTTGGCAACATGGCACCTACGAGCAGCTAGTGATAGTAAAAACTTGGATTGTGTTGTTGACATGGGACAGCAACTCCTTACGTTTGGAGTTTTCGGTTTTTCATAGATGGGACTTAGTGGGGGAAGGCAATGAACTCGTAGTGAATTTAAGTGAAGGAAAATATTGCCATTACTACTTAGAATTAGTCGATAACTGTTACTTAATACAACGTTTCGCGTAAGTGTTGACAATACTAGTGCGTGTCGGCGTTCCTAAGCATGCAATAACCTTTCCCAAGGAACTCCCCCTCACTACGAACTCCTAGTCGATACAGAATTCCCTTCATGCGGACTTACCCAGAGGAATCTTCTCACCGGACGCGTCGATCCCGGAGGAGAAACCCGCCAGGACACAACAAAAGAGAACCTCCCGAACGTAACCCATGACGGTCGTCCTCCGCCGCCTCGTTTTCCTCTCGGGCCCAGCCTCGCGCGCACGGAGCGAATCTCTGGACCGAATCTCGCGCGGACGCCTGCGACGCCCGGACCCGAGGGCGCAGGCCCCAGCCTCCGGAGCCGATCGCTCTATTAGATTCCGGTCGTCGTTAATACGTTACGGGGGGGGCCGAGGGGCCGGGGGGCCGCCGACGGCGCACGAGGCGCGCTCGAATCGCAAAAATCGAATGTTGTACCGTCGAAAAAAATTACGATAACTTTGACGTGTGTAGTCCAGATTTGTAAAAAGGAAGACACGGAGGATTTCAAAAATGGATCAAAATTTGGAGTTAGATACTTATAGGGTTGGTAATTTGTAAGACTTTGGGATCTTATGATAGAAAAATTTCTTTTGGTCTCGTGCAAGAGTTCCTCCGCCATATTTCAATACTTTATTCCTGATTTTGTCTAATCCCGGACTTTTCCTGTTTTTCTTGCATGCAAGCCATGATGAGATATTAATTATTTTCCATAATGACAACTACCAAAGAGGGAAAAAGCTTTTGTTGACCGAGGAAACACTTCCAGAATCTGTCAGTTTGTATTTCAAATATTATTTACAATAAAAAAAGTACAAAAAATTCACACTAAGTCAAAATCGATGAAGAATAAAATTACTCTTCCCAATTAACAGAGAGTCCTAAGCCTCCATGTAGATGTTTCAACAGTTCAAATTTTGTGCCACATTTACCGAACACATCGTCGTTATCTACTGACCAGACGTTTACTCCGGCAAGTCCTTTCTCTTTCACGTAGGCTCCCTACAAAGACACAGTTTTTATTTAGAGTCCCAGTTAATCAAATGAACCACGAAAGTTTGACATTACACACATTTACCTTGATCCACATGGCATCTTTGGTATCATAACTGAACCAGTCGGTTCCTTTGTAAGCATAACTGCTCTTCTGTTCATCGTTCCAAACTTCCGTAAAGTTTTTGTATTCACTACAGATCTGAAACAGAACAAGTTATTAAGTGGGTGTTTGAGGTGGTGAAACTTAAATCCATAACGTTTTCTCAGGGAAATTTCCTCATGAAACTGCCTATGATTAAATTTACCTCACCTGGGAATATTTCAGGACACCGTTGCCCAACATCCCTGTTGATTTGATAGGAGCCCGTAGTCCGTGCTCGTTTTTGTTCTTGAGTTTGAAGGTCCTGGCGTAGAAGGCTACGCTTATCACCAGTTTGTCCTTTCGAAGGCCGGCCGCGAGCCAATTTTTGACTTCGCCGTGCACGTTCAAATGTTTCTTCTCCCAGTCGTATTCCGACCACAGAGGATAGAGGGCGGTGTGCTCGCCCGTGTATTTACTCCACGAACCGTACATGTCTATGGTTTTTAGGATCACCCAGTCCAAAATTCTATCAGAAAGGAAAATTGTTTAGAAAAATGTGACATGTTTGGTTCTCAATGCTTTCATCCTGAATTACTGTTACGTTCAGTACATGTTTTTGGAAATATGTTGAGATTTCTCATTATTGGTACGTTGTATGGCCAAAGTTGTATCTTCCCAGTTACCAGGCATTCATTAGTACCGAATAAATTTCATTTCAGCTTTTACAAAAAGGTTAAGAAAGTTAGATCAAAGGTTACTTTTTAAATCTAACTTACAGAAATATCAGACATATAAAAGCTCGAGTTTCATTGCTATTTGGAAGTTGAAAAAGACAAGTTAAACTTACTCGTTCATTTTAGGCGGATCGTAACTGGTGTTGTCCAAATCAGACGAGACAGAAGCGGTTAACAGCCACCCTCGTTTATTAAACGCTTCTCTCACTCTCTTCAAGAAGTTGATGTAATGGTTCTGCAATGAAACTCGAAATAGAGCATTTGATTTAGGCGATTTAAATCTAGAAAGTCATTTCCAGTATTGGATTTGAACATAGCAAGATTATACATGCAAATCACACCAAGAAACGTGAAGGGATGGTTCGAAAAATTTTTAAACAACTGCAACAGATAGTTTTACAATGACCACTCTGATATTATTGTTCATGCCTCGATAATGGAGAAAAAATTGACGTAGCGGCGCAGACTTGGATGAAAGTGTTTTTAATGGTCGTTATATTACTCACTCATGCCATAGCCTTACCTTATCTGCCTTTTTAGGCCCGTGCCAATCTACGTTGATCCCGTCAAAGTTGTGTGTTGTCATGAATTGCGTCGCGCTTTCGATGAACACAGCAGTTTTGTCAGCACTTTTAGCCACGTTCAAGAAAAGGCTGTGATTAGTGCCGGTGTTACCGCCGAGGATGAGCAACACTTTCAAATTAGGCTTCTTCTTTTTCAAGTCAGTAATCATCCTGTATCCTCCTGTAAATAAAACCGTCAGTACAAAAAGCCTTCGACTCCTTAAGAATTAGTTATAACCTTTTTCTATGTCTAAGTGCTCGTCATCGACTTTTAACGCTCCGGTGTAGGAAATACCAACGAAGGCGTAGTATACGTGCGAGCACAGGTTCACATTGAGGTCGTCTGGTTTCACTTTACTGTACCAAGCCCAACTTGCGTAGGAACAGATAACTTTGTAGTCTATCGGTTCCGTTGGTGTCAACGCGATCGGTTTCTTCTCAGTAGTTGTGGTCAACGTTGTTGAGGTAGTTGTCGTCTGAGCTGAAAATGTATGAATCTAATTTAGAGGGAAGAAAAGTCTGAAGTGGCCTATGCTGACGTGAATATGTTGAGCGATTTCAATGTTCGTGGTATGGAGAATACGAAGTTGGAACCTAACCTACATAACTTTCATAAAGTATTGTATACCGCTCTCCACGAAAGAAAAGCTGGTGTGGCTTATAAGTGGGTTCATAGCACGAACTGTTTCGCAGCAGCGAAACTTTGTCTAATTATACTTTGAAGGGTATTTTCGTAGATATATCGACACTCCTGATTTCGGGAAAATTAAGAGAAAAATTCCCTGAAGCCTAAGTAAACAGATGACGCCTAAGTGTTTGAAATGAGTTCAATTCTCTGACGCGGTATAGTTTCGAAGCCCGTGTCTCCAGTGAAAACGTCGTTAGCGCCCAAAAAGTCACAATTTCGTTAGAAAAATGTTTGCTCTTTTCAACGGTATATGCGCAGCAAGGCTGGGCGAAGTCCTCTTTTCGCTATGACCTTTCAAACCGAGAAATAGGTGGACTTTGGAAATTCGATTTTTCAAAACTTCATCTAATTGAACTTTGAAGGCCATTTTCGTGGTTTTATCGACCCCTCTGATTACGGGAAAAATAAGGAAAAAATTCTCCGGAGCCTAATTAAAAAAATAGCTTTCTGAATTTCGGACTTTATCTCAGATTATCAGCTGTAAATTCTAAACTAATTATTTTAGAGTAAAACTGACTTCAGATATGCATTCAGCACGCTCAAAACTCCCTCTGTACTTATTTTCAGGTCGTTATGAGGAAATTGATTTTTTCTCAAAATTCGACAGGGGTATATATGGAAATTTTGTCGAATTTTCGATGGAGCCAGAATTGCCTGAAAATTTCAGGAGTCATAGAAAATGTTGTGCTCTTTCCAACGGTGTATGCGCGGAAAAGCTGCGCCAAACCCTTCTTCTGCTACGGTCTTTCAAACCGAGAGAAAGGTGGATTTTGCAAGTTCGATTTTTCAAAACTTCATCTAATTGAACTTCGAAGGGCATTTTCATAGTTTTATCGACCCCTCTGTTTACGGAAAAATAAGGAAAAAATTCCCTGAGGCCTAATTAAAAAAATAACGCCCAAGTGTTTGAAATGAGTTCAATTCGGCGACGCGGTGTAGTTTTGAGAGCCGCATCTCCGGTAAAAACGTCGTTAGCGCCCCAAAAGTCACAATTTCTTTAGAAAAATGTTTGCTCTTTTCAACGGTGTATGCGCAGCAAGGCTGAGCCGAGTCCTCTTTCCGCTATGACCTTTCAAACCGAGAAATAGGTGGACTTTGGAAATTCGATTTTTCAAAACTTCATCTAATTGAACTTTGAAGAGCATTTTCATAGTTTTATCGACCCCTCTGATTACGGGAATAATAAGGAAAAAATTCCCTGAGGCCTAATTAAAAAAAATAACGCTGAATTTTGGACTTAATCTCATATTATCAGCTATAACTTTTAAAGTAATCGCTTTGGAGAAATATTGACTTCAGATATGGATTCAGCATGCTCAAAACTCCCTCTCTACTTATTTTCAGGTCGTTATGAGGAAATTCATTTTTTCGCAAAAATCGACAGGGGTATGTACGGAAATTTTGTCGAATTTTCGATGGAACCAGAATTGCCTGAAAATTTCACGAGTCATAGAAAATTTTGTACTCTTTCCAACGGTGTATGCGCGGAAAGGCTACGCTAAGCCACTTTTCTGCTATGGTCTTTCAAACCGAGAGAAAGGTGGATTTTGCACGTTCGATTTTTCAAAACTTCGTCTAATCGAACTTTAAAGGGCACTTTCGTAGTTTTATCAACAACTCTGAGTACAGGAAAAATAAGGAAAAAATTCCCTGAGGCCAAATTAAAAAAGTAACTCCGAAGGTATTTCACATGTGGTCAATTCGGTGTCGTAGTCTAGTTTCGAGACCCGTATTTCCGGTAAAAAGGTCGTTAGCGTCCCGAATGTTATGCGTCTTGTAGAAAAATGTTTGCTCTTTCCAACGATGTATGTGCGGGAAGGCTGCGCCGAGCCCACTTTCTGCTATGGAATTTAAAACTGAGAATTACGAGCATTTTGGAAGTTCGATTTTTCAAAACTCCGTCTAATTGAACTTAGAAGAGCACTTTCATAGTTTTATCGACGCCTCTGATTGCGGGAAAAATAAGGAAAAAATTCCCTGAGTTCTAATTAAAAAAATATCACCTATGTTGATTTTGGAAATTCGATTTTTCAAAAGTTTGTATAATTGAACTTTGAAGGGCACTTTCGTAGTTTTATCGACCCCTCTGATTACGGGAAAAATAAGGAAAAAATTCCCTGAGGCCTAATTAAAAAAATATCACCTATGTTGATTTTGGAAATTCGATTTTTCAAAAGTTTGTATAATTGAACTTTGAAGGGCACTTTCGTAGTTTTATCGACCCCTCTGATTGCGGGAAAAATAAGGAAAAAATTCCCTGAGGTCTAATTAAACAAATATCACCTATGTTGATTTTGGAAATTCGATTTTTCAAAAGTTTGTATAATTGAACTTTGAAGGGCACTTTCGTAGTTTTATCGACCCCTCTGATTACGGGAAAAATAAGGAAAAAATTCCCTGAGGTCCAATTAAACAAATATCACCTATGTTGATTTTGGAAATTCGATTTTTCAAAAGTTTGTATAATTGAACTTTGAAGGGCACTTTCGTAGTTTTATCGACCCCTCTGATTACGGGAAAAATAAGGAAAAAATTCCCTGAGGTCTAATTAAAAAAATATCACCTATGTTGATTTTGGAAATTCGATTTTTCAAAAGTTTGTATAATTGAACTTTGAAGGGCACTTTCGTAGTTTTATCGACCCCTCTGATTACGGGAAAAATAAGGAAAAAATTCCCTGAGGTCTAATTAAAAAAATATCACCTATGTTGATTTTGGAAATTCGATTTTTCAAAAGTTTGTATAATTGAACTTTGAAGGGCACTTTCGTAGTTTTATCGACCCCTCTGATTACGGGAAAAATAAGGAAAAAATTCCCTGAGGTCTAATTAAAAAAATATCACCTATGTTGATTTTGGAAATTCGATTTTTCAAAAGTTTGTATAATTGAACTTTGAAGGGCACTTTCGTAGTTTTATCGACCCCTCCGATTACGGGAAAAATAAGGAAAAAATTCTCCGGAGCCTAATTAAAAAAATAGCTTTCTGAATTTCGGACTTTATCTCAGATTATCAGCTGTAAATTCTAAACTAATCATTTTAGAGAAAAACTGACTTCAGATATGCATTCAGCATGCTCAAAACTCCCTCTGTACCGATTTTCAGGTCATTATGAGGAAATTCATTTTTTCGCAAAATTCGACAGGGGTATATATGGAAATTTTGTCGAATTTTCGATGGAGCCAGAATTGCCTGAAAATTTCATGAGTCATAGAAAATTTTATGCTCTTTTTAACGGTGTATATGCGGGAAGGCTATGTCAACCCCTCTTTCTGCTATGGCCACTTCAACCGAGAAATAGGTGGATTTTGGAAATTCGATTTTTCAAACCTTCATCTAATTGAACTTTGAAGGCAATTTTCGTAGTTTTATCGACCCCTCTGATTACGAGAAAAATAAGGAAAGAATTCCCAAAGCTGTAGTAGAAAAAATGAACAATGGAATCTCAATGGCGTATAAGTTTAACAATGTTTTGTATAGACAACGTATATAAACAAAGTTTAGCTGGTTCAGTACTTACGTTCGCACTTCGGCATCGTGCCGGACGATTCACAGGATATCTTCGAAACGGGAGAACTCAAAGTGTAACCTGCGTTACACTGGATGCTTAGTATCTCTGTGGAGAACGCCATGTCGCCGGGCCCTCTGTTCGCCCGGTTCTCCAAGAAGTATATCCCATTCTCTGGGTAAGGGGGCAACCTGCAGTCGTCCTCCTGGTAGACAGCGATCCATCGGTCTATAAACTCGTAGTAAAACGCCACTTTGGTGTACAGCGCGTTCTGCTGGACGTTGCATTTTCCTACAACCAACCCCTGGGTGAAAACTGACATACTCCCTTCAGGATAAGTGTGTGCTACCTTCTTGACCTGCTGGTGCTAAGCTAGCCACTCCGTGGACGTAATAGCGGTTGTCTTCAGAATTCTTGAACACTAATCCGCTGCCACTGTCTCCCTTGCACACGCTCTTGCTTTGATTGCGGAAACCGGCGCACATCTTGTCCAGGATGTTGTACTTGTCGGACCATTCGCGAGGCAATTCGCGCTCACAGACGTCGTCGTATTTATATGGGATCTGCAGGAATTTCATCTGGTCGGAGAGCTCGTTCGTCTCAGTATTTCCCCAACCAGCTACCTGGAAGATTCAATCAGTGCGGTTTGTTGTTTGTTGCAAATCCACACAATATCTCAGGCAATTCAGGTAAAATTCAGGCAATAGATAACACTGAAAAAGTTCGATTCCTGATTTTGTCAGCGTTGTTCCTTGCCTGAATTTGTGTGCTGGGATCTGTACCTCTCCGAAGTGCCCAACTTGTAATGAAATGTCGTTTACACCGTTGAAACAGGCAGGTTGTACCAGGGGGCTCAACTCGAACATGTCCCTTGTGACGACTATTGCCAAGTCTCCGAGGAAACGTCTACTTTCTCCTTTGTATTGCGAATTGATTATAATGGTGTGTATCTGAAAGATAGGTTAATTTTGAATTCGCCTCTTATCGACGATATTTGCTATAAATTTACATCTAAGTACTGGGACTTCGGGTCCCTCGGGTCTTTATAAGGACTGTAAAGTTTTGCCGCGGCGATCTGGAAGTTTTTCTCCTGTAGGGGGTTTCCATAATCGTCTGCCACGCAATGAGCGGCTGAAAGATTGACGAGAAAATATTTAACCGTAGCCAAAACCAACCTCTAATTTAAATGTATATGTTGCTGTAGTTTTGACATGACAAACAACGTAAAGCACACAGTACAATGTTTTTCTTTCTAGTTTGTTGTTAAATTATTCATGTGGGTAAAAACAGCATTATTAAAAACTCTCAAGCGAAAAATTGAAAACTAAATGTATCAGGCGGAAATCCCAATACATGCAAAAACTTATATCCGGATGTTAAATCGGTTATATTTGTAAATCTTCCAAGCCTTATTGATGGAATTTTAAGAAAGTTTCACATCTCAGAAACTAGCCGTTTTACGAGGAAATTGCAAGGCAATTTACCTGTTAACACCACTCGTCTGCTGATAATAGTCCCTCCGCAGATGTAGGCGTATTGCTCATCCGGTCCTTTTCTGTACAAAGCAGTCACCCAGGGAAACTCGACCGTTTTCACCGTCGTACCCCCGGCGATTATCGGTAAGACGTCGGTGTTTACTTTCTTCCCGCAAACTGAAAAATGATATCATGCCTTCTCTGTCCTATGAAAATAGATAAATGTGCATTTACCAGGTTGGCACACGGGTTTCGAGGAGCTCCACTCGCCGTTAAGGCAAAAAATCACCCTTTTGAATCCCTGAGGGGGTTCGTAATAGGGCGCGCAAGTGTAGGATAGGTACGTGCCATCGGTCGCTTCATCGCATTCTATTTTCCTGCCATCCTTGGCCTTGCAGGAGACCGTGGTGGTTACCGTCGAGTATATCGCAGGGCACAGTTCTGAAAAGGAGATTCATTGAAAATGTCTTTAGTTATAAAATTCTTTGCTTACTCTCGCAAGACGGCATACTGTTGACGTTCCATTCTTTACTGCATACGACGTAAGGGCTGGCGCTGTTCAATTTGTATTGAGGATCGCATTTAAATATTATTAACGTGTTCGTTATGACCGATTCTCCAGGTTTTCCGCATCCACCAAGAACCTCCCATTTCCCGTGTTCAGGGTGAGGGGGCAACATACATCTAAGTAAAGAAATACGTTATCAATACAATTAGTAACACTTTAACCCTTGTGTAAAATTGGTGACAACAGTAAAAGCTTGGAGATACATACGTAGTGCTTTGACGTCTTCTTCGAGTAAGGGCAGATACTGGGGATGTTGGGGAACATTCGGCATGTACTAAAAGATCATAAGTAACGTTGAATTACTTATTATGTAGACGTGGAATTTTTGGTAAAATTTCAGTGTTTTCCTGTATACATTCGCAGATATCGCCTAAATGGTGTGTTTCTGGGGGACGCAATGAAGGTTTTCTTTGTAAGGACGCGACATTGTTAGCAAGATTTATACTTACATATATAATACAACTAGTAGAGAGTAACAGAAACTAGAAAACTAGGTAGGGAACTGTGTCGTATCTTGTAATACATAATTGATGTATATTTTATATTTTAATCAGAGTCAGTATTATCATATTAGGGACAAAATTATTTTGTGAGAATATTTTTTCTCTCTCTCTCTGAAACATAAAACAAAGTTTCTGCAGTCTAATTTTATGTAAATTATTGTGAACCAATTAACTAATACTTTGTGAAACCCTGTATTAAATCGCGTTGGTTACAAAAAAATCAAACGTCCTGTTGTTGTGTCCTGAGTAGGAATAATTAGCGAGTATTATAACGTGTAAGCATTTTATTAATGCTTTGTTACGAAAATATAAAAATAATTACCATATAACTTGTTTTTTGATAGTGACAGTCGAAACAAATCTTCTTCAAGCAGTGAAATAATGGATTTGTCCTGAAGGACGTTAGTTTGTACTTCGCCAGACCAAAAGTGTAAATTCCAAGTGTGTTACCACCAATTATTTTTTTATGAACATATTATTACAAATAATTTAAACGATATCATGTTTATAAGCATTTGATATGGAACAATGGCCACGAAATCAATAGAGATCACTGAAATGACTTTATGTCTATTTATGTAGAATATTTCTTTACCAGCTTAGTCAATTAAATAATGGAAAATATGTGTCGTGTTAAATTTGGAAGGTTTTCCAAAAAAAGAGAGGTATTTCTAAAAATTTCGGAAAATGTTAAATACAAAAGTTGTTCATTTAGTTTTCTACCACATACCAAATTTGAAAAACTGGATTTTTCATATTTTTAAGAGCGTGTGTTTTGGCTCATTAGAATTCTTTGAAATCCATGAATATTAGGATAATGAAAAATCTCATTGGTGACATTTCATGTCTTTACAAACCTCTCCAGGTTAGTTACTCATTGATATTTATTTTATTTAATTTACAACTAACAAACCAAAACCCTGCCAACCATATCAACAATACCTACGTCTAACGAAACAATAATTAACTTATAAATATTTTGGTTTAACTCACCGGTATACACGAAGAGTGAGAAATACACACAACTCCATACCACGTTCACCATTTCTCTCAACTGATTTTGATCCTAATCACTTAATTTTTTTGACATACTCAGTGCTCTTGAATGTAGGAAATACTCAACCGAGAGATCATCACTTAAGTGTTGTAAATATTATTGTGGCTAAGTATTCCTACCAGTTTTAAAGACGACGAGTTCAGTGGCGGACACACTTTAAATCTTCTCATGTGGGGAATTCCTGATAAAGTGGGTAACTACAATATTATTTGCATTGCAAATAACAATGAAATATTAACAAGAATGGATTTTAGGATGTAAAGGAGTAAAAAAATCAAGTGATTAACGACGACGAGTTGATGAAGGAGTGAAGGCAGCGACTTTTCATTAAAGACTGGAATGTAAAGAAATAGTCGATGTTAATAAATATATTAAATACCTATTAGTAGGTAGAAAATTCGAGACAGCACAGTTTAGCCGATAATATCAATAATAATAAAGTTAATGACTCACAAAACAAATTAACGATAACTAATTGTCTAGTAATATGATCGATTATTAGATTTTCAATTAAAATTGCATGAAAAATTATATATTCTTCATTAACATAATCACCCCGCCAGTGATTCGTAACCTGGACGAAGATAACTGTATTACGCGACTGAATTTCCAATTTGATAAGTTGTTTAGAGTGATAACGCCCTCGTATTATTAGATTAAGCAAAGATCATGGGAAGTCAGAATTGTGCTGTTTTTAAGTGATTAACAGGCATTGAAAAATATTTATAAAAATCACTGCGAGGACAACGAAAGTGCCATAAACAGCAACATAAAGTTGAATTAAATCCGTAATGATGGAATTATCTGGTATTTCCCTATCACCCCCAGGGAAAACTTTGTAACTTTCGTTTCCTGAGCTATCCCCTCCTTACAGTCTAAATTTCATTTCAATCAGTTCTATCTAATGGAATCCTCAGTTACAAGCCCTCGAAGACTGGACCAATAAAGTAAATTCTACTTTGATACAGACATCAACGATACCTCCATCTATATTTTAGTGGCTACGTATAAAATAATCGATCTTACACACTAGTTGCAGAAACCTGCACCGCAGGAAAACAAGCTACCTGCATTATGACATTGAGAAAATTGTACAATCGCAGGAAATTACAGAAATTCCGTAGTTTACTGCAAAAACTAAGCATGAAGTGATTGCATGTTATAAGCTGGGGCGCTTTCCCATTTTTTCAGGATAAACTTGCGATATTTATTATCACCCAGAAAGGTCTTTGAGTATATTTATTGTATGTAATTAGATTTATATGTAATATATGAATATACTTATGACCTATGTACTTCCATTTGAGACACTCTTTTGCTACTGTTCGAAATTAGTGCCTTGAAATACAATGTGTGCATACCAGATTAAGTCAAAGGGAAAATTTAGAAACTTTTCTTCCCAAAATTTGTTCAAAATATAAAATTTTCCTCACCATAGAACTTCACAAGCACTCACAAATTCAGTAGCTTATTAAAAAATAGTTTTATTGCTTGAAATGGCTATAAATAAGAATTTCCCATTAAAACTTATGTGGAAAATATATTTACAAGTTAGTTAAATAAAACTTAAAACTTTACAATCGCAAAGATGAAAAAACGTCCACAAAGATGAAACTTACAAATACTAATTGAGGAATGAACTTCAGCAGATAACGTAGTAATTCATCAGCGTTCCCAAATCATGTCTGCTGTGCAAGCGTTACGTTCGCAGGAAGTAGACCAGCTTCCATACAAGATTTGCAGCAGAACATTGCATAGTATCTGTGAAAACAGTACTTGTGCTGCACGATTAAGTCGCAGTTGGCGAAGTAATTGTTGTCTACGCATTCTGAAAGTTAAAGCATGCCTATACAAAGAACCAATTAATATTCATATATATTCATATTATGTCATGCTAGAATAGTGAACGCTTTAAGTGGGGATTAAAGATTTTACCTGATATTTGTGGTCTAACGGTCGTATGTCTCAGTATGACAGATTGATTGCTTTGAACTTTTGGACTTGGAAGTTCGACGTCAGCAGTGCAGGGTACGTCTATGTTGGTTCCCATGTGGTGACTTCGACCAATGATATTAATTTTCTCCGGGCCTGTTCAAAAAAAAAGCATCATTTTTTTAGATCAATGCTGACGACTGGTGGAAACACAGAATTAGTCCAGTATGCAAAGTTGTTATTTTTCTGCTGAATGGATTAATGAAATTAGAGCAAGAATTTAACTTTTTTAATCGAACTCTCTGTGTATTTTCAAACAAAATGACCATGGGTTTTCACTTAAGCATTTCTTTTAAGCAAAGAAAATAGTAACTGATAATGGACAATGTACCAAGCAGGAAAATCGAAAGGATCATTTTTTCTCATTTCAAGCCTATTTCGACTACCGCCAATGATTGAAGAAACTGTGCACTCTTTATAATAGATATTGTCAGCCTGATATTTTTACTGACGTTAAAAGAAAAAAGCACTAATAGGCACAGTTAAAAAACAGGAGCATAGCATGAATAGCACTAGTAATCGTCTAATATATCATTATAAGGAGAATAAATTATTCCCTAATACATTGGGATGGCTTCCAGAGAAGCAGCGATTTCCAATTTTTTTTACTTACTTTCACACTTCAGTTTCTTGCTGGATGATTCACAGGTTATATCCATATCGGGAAAATTCAAAATGTTATTTCGATAACACATTAATATTAATGTCTCAGTTGATAACGCCAAACTTCCAGGGGGTCGTTTACCCCCTTCCACGAAGTACATCCCGTTCGTTGGATAAGGAGGTAACTTACAGTCTTCCTCCTGGTGTACAGCGAGCCAACGATCTATGAACTCGTAGTAGAACGCCACTTTGGTGTACAGTGCGTTCTGATGGACGTTGCATTTTCCTGTAACCAATTCAACAGTGTAAATTAAAATATGTATTGCTCTCATATTTGTTATATGTCGTACCTTGTGGGTCGGATGGTGACAAGCTCGCCACGCCGTGCACGTAAAATCGGTTATCTTCGGAGTGCTTGAAAACTAGTCCACTTCCACTGTCTCCTTTGCATAAGCTCTTGTTCTGATTGTGGAAACCTGCGCAAATCTTGTCTACGTTGTTATATTTGTCGGACCATTCACGGGACAATTCGCCATCGCAGACGTCATCCCGTTTGTATGGAATCCGCAGAAATTTCATCTCGTCCGACGGTTCCTCTGTTTCGGTATTTCCCCAGCTAGCTACCTTAGTAACAAAATTTTGCATTTTATTGCATGATAACAGATTGGAGTATAGGCAATACATAAGATAACACAGAAAAAAGGCCAGTATAACAAGACAGGAGACAGCCACTTACATACTTCCCTTTGCACTACAGGAATTCAGGAAAATATGGCTGAGATGATTTCTAATCCTGCTCTGTGCTTTATGTTCTCTGGATTGATGTCTATGGTATCACACCATATAACATAGGTTAACATTATTCCGGTACCACAAAGCATTGGCGGGATTAAATTATTTGAACCAAAGAAAAATTTTTCTGTGTTATTTGTTGCCAGAATTCCCTTTAAATCGCTTGTGACTCGCACCTCTCCGATACGTCCGACTTGCAACGAGATATCGTTTACGCCATGGAAACAAGCAGGTTGAACGACAGGGCTCAACTCAAACATTTTCTTCGTGACAAGCATTGCTAGATCACCAAGAAAACGGCGACTTGCACCTCTGTACTGCGGACTGATTATAACGGCGTGTACCTGAAAAATTTGATGTTTATAACTCGCTTAATGTTAAAAAGAATTTTAGTTTACATTTAAGTACTGCGCCATTGCATCCCTCGCATCGTCATAAGGACTGTACAGTTTACCTGCGGCGATCTGGAAGTTACTCACTGGCAGAGGGTCGCCATAATGGTTTGATACGCAATGTGCCGCTGAGGGATTGGCAAGAAAAGATGTAATTACAGGCACTTTTGATTCCAAATGTAATGTTCATCAAGCAATAGGGGGGACCCAGGATGGGTTGGACATTTTTTGAGTTCTACCCACTTTCATTTTTGTGATTTTACCAGAAATCTTGTCATTAGGTCCTATCTTTACCTGTCAATGCCACTCGCCTACTGATAAGGGTCCCTCCACATATGTACTCGTATCGCTGCCCCGATTTTCTCCGGTACAAAGCAATCACCCAGGGAAACTCCAGGGTCTTCGCTGGCGTACCACCAGCGATTATCGGTACGACGTCGTTGTCCACTCTCTTTCCACAAACTGAAAAATAATTTCCTATTTACTGTTTCTTTAGACAGTCAAAAAATGTTTTACCAGGGTGACATACAGGTTTGGATGAGCTCCAAACGCCGCCGAAGCACAAATTCACCCTCTTAAATCTCGAGGGGGCTTCGTAATAGGGCGCACAAGTATAGGATAGATACGTGCCATCGGTCGCTTCGTCGCAGTCTATTTTGCGGTCATCCCTGTGCCTGCAGGAGACCTCAGTGGTTAACGTTGAATACATTGCAGGACACAATTCTGGAAGCGAAGTGTATTAAACACACCATTCGTTATATGTTTTGGTGCTTACTTTCACAAGACGGCATGTTGCTTGTCCAGCCTTTGTTACAGAGGACGAAAGGGTTGGTACTGTTCAGTTTGTAATCAAGGTCGCATTTAAATATCAATAAAGTATTCGTAGCGACCGTTTCTCCGGGCTTTCCGCACGCTCCTAAAATCTCCCATTGTCCATGTTCTGGATGAGGTGGCAGCACACATCTGAATGAAGGAATGGATTGGTAATATAAATTTTGTGGTTGGTAAAGCCAATACTTTTCACACTTAATCTAGAAGGGTTAGCACTTGGGGTTACTTACGTGGAACTTTGACGCCTCCTTCGAGTATGAGGTGATATTGGAGGTTTTTGGAAATATTCGGCGAATACTACAGAACAGAAATAATTTTTAATCTCTTGCTGTACAGGAAAATGTTTTTTGAAGTGGCTTTCGAATTTATTTACAATATTTTACACTTATCGGAAATTTGAGAAATAAATATTTTCAAGTTTTTTCTTGAAAATCTTTGAATTTTGACAAATGCACTCCATCGATACCGAAATCTATAATAATATTTCACATTATTTTTATAGCATGAAATATTCTTGTGAAAATTTGCATGATATTGATCCCATACAATATGGACTTCAATGGTAATATCGTTCATGCCCTCCTATATGGATATTAATTTATGGAATATTAATTTCTTTCAATTTCGAAGAAGCACCAACCCGTTTCAAGTTCGTCACTAATACTAATCAACTCTTGACTTATAAAGGATCTGATTTTACTCACCGATAGATACAAAGGATAAGAAATATACATAGCCCCATCGAATGATCACCATTTCTCTATACTGGTTTTGGTTCTGTCAACTTAAGTTTCCTCTTAACATGCTCACGACCCTCGATTTCAGAAGATTCCTAATCAAGAGAACGTTGCTAAAAGACGGTTGCAAAGGCATTATCGTTGTTTAATATTGTGGGTTTTAAAGACAACGAATTCAGTGGCGGACCTATATTAAATCGTCTCGAGTGGTATTACCAAGTAGTAGAAATATTCACAAAAATAATCAAAAACTCATATGGCAGGAAAGGCATTGATGACCCATCGGTAGGAATGTAAAGCAATAGTAAATTTTGAGAGATAAATTAAATACCTTTAAGCCCTTTAATCGGAATAAGTGCCATTTTCTACGCAGAAACATGAAAAATAATGATTTTAAAGAAAGATAAATTTTACTTGTGTACCAATCTAACCTTTTGACGTCATAGGAAGAAAAATTTGACCAATGAACACGTTCCTTATTATAACTCAATCCTGCCCTAAAGAGTACGCACATGAACCAAGGGTACCAAAGGTACATAAAGCAAACAAAAATTAAATTTTCTATTTATAAATATTAGGTGTACTAAAATATTTCTTTGGAATATAAAGTTATACGAAAATGACACATATCTGAGATATGCCATTATGTTTCATATAAATGACAGCTCTTTTAATAAGATCTGATGTAATGTAATAATTTTTACCCCGCTAATGGTTTATAACCAATTCAAAAAAAAAAAAAAAGTAAATTAACTATATTACGTTATTGGATTTCCAATTTAATAAGTCGGTTCAAAAGTGTTATCACCCTCGTATTATTAGGTTAAGAAAGATCATGGGGAGTCACGATTACGCTCTTTTTATTAATAACATGTATACAAATTATCGGCAGAACAGTAAAGAAAGTAATAAAAAACCAAACAACTCTAAGTAATCGAAAAAAATTCGAAGAGCCATCTATGTCCTGATAGCTGCATGAAAGATAATCGAACATATTGTTGTAGAGGCCATGTTAATAACATTATAATATTAAGAAACCTGTCCCTTCGCAGGAAAGTATAGAAATTTGTTAAATTAACGTAGTTTACTGCGAAAATTAATTACAAAATGTGCATAAGTAGCAAATAATGGCGCTTTCCTCGGTTTTGTACACAGTTTTGTCTATTGAACAGGCTAGTGTGAATGAAAATCATAATTATATTTAAGATATGAATAATCTACAATTCAAATATTTCTGAAATAGTTATAGATAGATAAAAATATTTACCTTACCTACTGTTTGGATTCTAATCAGATTTGGCCCTTTATGTGAAATACACAAATACTCCAGTTATTTATTGCAAAAAGTATTTAACGTATTACATGTTAATAACAAATTAATTAAAATTACATTAATAAATTAAATTTTTGGGGACCATATTGCGTACTGCTATTACAAATATTGTTAATGTAAACAAAACGAAAATTAAAATAATTAAACAAGCCTTATCCACTTCTGTTTTGTGTACTTTCGATCGGATTTCCAAATATATTACAAATACAAAACATTTGGTTTACGGCAATATACTTATCATGAAACATTTATTGGAAACTTTTAATATAATTTTCGATTAGATTTATTAAGCATGGTCAAGGAAGGGAAGGTAATTTCCTTCCCGTTTGATATGGTTTTATGGCATAGCAATTTACACATGCTTATTTCCGTAACAAATGTATAAATTCGCTGAAATTCTTTTTTCACCATATTGTACATACATAACCAATGCCTACTGTAATGCAGGTAATTTAAGTATTACGTTTTATTTTCCCCTGATAATCTCATTAATCTAAACTACCCGCTAGTTTAAGGGAGTAAACTCTCTAAAATCTGGTATGTGAGCCCATATTTTTGATTGATTGCCTCTCTTTTTATAACAGAATTTATTAATTTTTCATGTGAGTCTCATTTTATTTTCTGTTTGTTACAGGTAAGCTGTCGCATGCAACATTAGTCATTTTCACGGTAAGAACTTTGATATAGACAACATTGCTACGAATATAAAATTAAATAATTTATAATTTATTCAAATACTGCTCAACGTATTGTAAGTGTCTATGTATATGCAGAATTTTGAATGAATTTTGGTTTCATTAATTTTTGAAATAGTAATGAACAAAAATGTTACAAGGTGATGTATTCATGTGGAAACTCAGGTTTTTCTCTATATTCTATGTTGTTTTTAAAAATTTCTAAGTTCGTTAAATGTCTCAAATTATCACTGAATTAATAGGGTAATTGAAAAATTTGATGTGTTATATGGTCGACTATATATTGGTAGACAATTAAGATGTTTAGGTGAATTTTACCGAGTTTAACGTCCAATTGAAACATTTACTTAATTTTCATTATTTAATTAATTACAGCAGCAAAATCAAGAACCCAAAATTATTTTAAAACCTTTACCGAAAATTGCAAACATTTTTTGTCTTAAACTATAACTGTCTTATTCATAAACGCACTTCAACGTTAATATAGATTTTAGCCTAGAATGCCTTTAGAATGTGACACAATAGGTACCTGCACGTTAAGGATACAAGAAACAAAACTGTAGTTACATCTGTGAACCACGTTCTAAACGTATTTTAAGCTAAAATCCATTTTAATGTTAAAATGCGTTTATGCGTGTATGCGTAAGTACCTAAATCGAAAATTTCATCATTTTGAAATTTTTGCAAGGTAATAAGTACTCATTGATTGTACTCTCTATGCTTACACCTAAAGGCTCAGGACTATCTCAATGAAAGTTAACGTTCCTATATAAAATGTGCTGAACCTTTTAAAGTCAGTACAGTAGGTACAACAACAAATATTTAGGTATAATATTTATATATATATATACCGATGAACCGAGCATCGATGAAATAAATCGCGCTTCTCGTATCGGGAACTGTGAGACCGTTCGCCGTAAAT
This sequence comes from Cryptocephalus primarius, assembly GCA_963576515.1. NCBI lineage: Eukaryota > Metazoa > Arthropoda > Insecta > Coleoptera > Chrysomelidae > Cryptocephalus > Cryptocephalus primarius. The sequence goes on from OY754941.1 coordinate 16,028,750, forward strand.
AAGCGGATTGCTGCGGGGGAGCCATTCGATATAACGACTAATCAGGTAACAGGACCCGGGTAGGTATCGGCTTGCAGGAATATTTTTTCGTTATTGGAACCTCACGCTAACGGTGATGTGATGTGTATGTGTGAGAGAAAGGCGCGACGCTAGGCGAGATACACAATATACACAGAAGAGATTAGTTATCATATTCAAATATTTTTGATGAACGCTCATTACAAAAGTTCGGACCGAATCGTACGTGAGATAACTGGAAGATGGACGAGGAGAAGCAGCCCCTGCTGGCCGGGTCGTCGCGTAGGAAGTCGAGTTTCAGGATAAAAGAACAAGTGAGTACATAACTTTCCTCTTTAAATCAGGATTAAATGTATTGTTTGAAAGGCTACAGAAATAAATCTGGAGAAATATATGATCAGGGCTTACTAACTGCACGATGGTGAATTTGTTCAGGAATTTTCAAAATATTGCTAATTGTCACAAGTTTTGTTACAAAAAACCATCCAAGGTTTCGGCTTTTCCAGTGAATTTTCTGGATTATAAACTAAGTTTATAATACGTCTTGCCTTCTGCCACTTATGTATTCAAATGTTTTAGTTTCTAACTGTGAGATAATATTTTCTTTGAAAGTGATTAGAGTAGGGCACCAACACCAAAATCTGATTAAGTAAAAAATACAGCAAATTTTTCTACAGTGTCGCTCCTACGCTGTAGCCATTTAAACAAAACAGAACAAACATGGACTTTACTTCAGTGGACACGGATTACTTATCTTCCTTTCTAGGATGAGGGGAGCGTCGAGGAATCGCTGTCGATCAAACTGGGTTCGATCAGGAACCAGGGTTATGGTACCGAGCTCGGCTCCATGGGAAGGATTATTCCGATCGAAGACAGGATAACCTACACTTGGAACGAAATAAACGCATTCGTCCTAGTGAAAGAGAGCGGGGAGAGAAAGTCTCGGTTCTGGAAGAGGAACGATTCTGGAATCTCCCAGACCAAGCACATCCTGAAGAACGGTGAGATAGCGCACATTATCAAAGCCGCCTCTGATAGATCCCGGGTGCCTTCTTTCCCATTAAAATTCAAATCCAAGAAGTACACCCTCACGCCCCTCCCCACCGTCCAATGCACTTAACGGGGTAGAAAATATATGATCCCCCGGAGCCTGATATCTGTGTATATGCGCGTTTGTTTTGTTTTCAGTAAGTGGGGTAGCGTATCCCGGCCAACTTTTAGCCATTATGGGGTCAAGTGGGGCGGGTAAAACTACCCTCTTGAACGCTTTAACCTTCAGGACCACGGAGAACGTTACCGTGACGGGAACGAGGTGTGTAAACGGCCTCGTGGTCAATCTCAAATCCCTGACGAACATATCTGCTTACGTCCAGCAGGACGACCTGTTTATAGCGTGTCTGACTGTGAGAGAACACTTGGTCTTTCAGGTACGGAAAATATTCATAAATGTGTTTTATTCTGGAATACGAGCAGAAGTTTTTAATTAAGAAAATGTAACGTGATATTTAGATTTTCGTCAAGCCATCCATTCTCTTTTCAAAGAGAAGATTTTGTAATAAGATGAAGGCATTTAGTGATAATTAGACCATTTTTATTCAACTTTATTTTAATACAATTTTTCTGTTTCTGTGTAACGAATGGCGTCCCACTTGAAAATTTTAATTAGAATAGATTAAAATCTGTAGTGCCTATTTATACGACGGAGTTAAGACGTTTCCGTAAACAAAGGAACTTTTTACTGCAAATAAATTAAATTAAATTAAATATTAAACTTTTGAATAGCTGACCCGCACTTCATTACGAATTTGAGTGAAATCAAAGAGTGTTGGGCAAAGCGTTTCAAATTCTAACTTCTAAAGAAAAGGTTCGAATTACGCCATTACAGATACTGGGTGTGCTACACCATTCACATTCATTCAAATGAGTTTCGATTTTATTTTAGGCACTAGTGAGAATGGACAAAAACCTGAGTTATGACATGAGAATGAAGAGGGTGGAGGAAGTGCTAGTTGAGGTGAGTAGAAACTGCGCATATGACCAGTTTTACAAACTTTTCAGAATTTAAACGCCAGCTCAGATAATCCAAGTTCAAAAAATCTTTTATCTTTTAAATACCTTCTTGAATTCTACTACAAAATCTTATCATCAATAACGACTTTCCAGGAAAGTACTCATTATTTTGCTCAAAAGCACCTTAATCTTCAAATTACTAAGGTGTCAAAATGCTAACTCTGTGTTTTAACTCTATTCTTCATATTTTAACTCACTATATCGCCTATTAGTTGGGGATGAAGAAATGCGAGCACACAACTATAGGCGAAAAGGAGAAGCAAGGCGGGATCTCAGGCGGAGAGAGAAAACGGCTCGCCTTCGCTGCCGAAGTCCTTACGAATCCCTTCCTCATGTTCTGCGACGAACCGACCTCGGGCTTGGACTCCTTCATGGCCCTCAACGTCGTCCAGGTACTCAAAGCGATGGCCCAAGCCGGTAAAACCGTCATCTGTACTATCCATCAGCCGAGCTCGGAACTGTACTCCATGTTCGATAAGATCCTTTTACTGGCCGAGGGGAGAGTAGCTTTTCTGGGATCGCCCGAGGAGGCCGAGATTTTCTTCGCGGAGTAAGTAAAAGTGTTAATTTGGAGTAGCGAAATACGTTATAAATACGAACTAACCTCGAATGATGATGCACTTGATGCACCGAAAATAATCGGCGAGAATGTTGTACCGTATTCTCTATACCACCATTAATATCTTCCAGGTTAGAAGCGCCTTGCCCAAGGAACTACAACCCTGCCGATTATTTCATACAACTCCTGGCAGTAATCCCCGGCAGAGAGGAGTCCTGCAGGCAAGCGATCAATCTGATCTGCAACAAATTCGAGAGATCCAAGACAGGCGTTAAGATGCTCGTAGACGCGGCTATGCAAGTAAATTAAAACACTTCATTATAACGTCCTGTACTATTGGTTGTTTATTCGCAGGCCAAAGAAACTGATTACGCTGATGATTTCTGGTTGAGCAACGACGGTAAGAAGTCTCCATACAAAGCCTCGTGGTGCGCTCAGTTCAGAGCTGTCCTGTGGCGGTCCTGGTTGAGCGTAGTGAAAAACCCGGTGTTGATTAAAGTGCGGACGTTACAAACGGTGGTAAGGGGTCCCATTATTTAAACTTAAATGTAGTAATTAGCTTAATTCAAGATGATATCACTGATCATCGGCGCCATTTACTACGGACAAAGGATAGACCAGAACGGCGTAATAAATATCAATGGAGCGATATTTATATTTTTAACAAACATGACGTTTCAAAACGTATTTGCAGTTATTAATGTGAGTGCAACGGAGAGTGAACCTATGCCATCTAATTTTTTGAATTGTAGGTATTTTGCAGTGAATTACCGATTTTTCTTCGTGAACACAAGAACGGGATGTACAGGACAGACGTGTATTTCCTATGTAAGACCTTAGCTGAGATACCGTTGTTTGTGATGCTTCCAGTGCTCTTCACGACGGTCTGTTATTTTATGATTGGTTTGAATGCTGAGGTATCGAGGTATTTTATAGCGTGCGGCATTGTAACCTTGGTAACTAACGTTGCCACAAGTTTTGGTAGGGTTCTAATGAGTTATGGTGTGATCGTTTTATATTGTACTTTTAGGGTATTTGGTGTCTTGTGTCTCTAATTCGATCTCGATGGCGGTGTCGTTAGGTCCGCCCTTGATAGTGCCGTTTTTGGTTTTTGGAGGATTTTTGCTGAATATTAGGTAAGGTGCCCGTTAAAGTCTAATCCTTTAAACAATAGTGTTGTTATAGGTCTATCCCGGCGTATTTGTGGTGGTTGTCGTACTTGTCGTGGTTTCGTTATGGGAATGAAGCATTACTGATAAATCAATGGGAAAATGTTACTAACATAGATTGTCCCTTGGGGAATATGACTTGTCCTCGAGATGGGCATACGGTTTTACAAGTTTTTAACTTTTCCGAGGTAAAAACAGTGTTGAATGGATTAAAGTATTTTTCTATTTATTTATGTTTTAGGACAATTTTCTGATAGACATAACTGCACTAGTCGGGCTCATCGTTGGGTTTCGATTTGCTGCATTTTTAGCTCTCTTATGGAAAGCATCTAGATAAGTTTAAGCGTCTGGTAAAGTTTTATATGCTACCAAGCTATATATATTGACTGTGTTTATATACAAAAAGAAAAGCATTTTGGTGTTTCCCACAGTTCCTTTCCCCTAACTGGCGATTTAATTTATTTAAAATCACAGTGAAAATCGATTTTTAAAAATATTTCTCTTTGCTTTAGTTAGGAATAGTACGGTTATTAACAACTATCAATCATTCTACTTCATTGCAATAAAACATTGGTTCGTCTTTACGTATTTCGTAGATAGTTTAAAAGTAAATCCTTCTTTGGTAAGTGAAAAAAATGCTCTTTAGATTAAAAATGTAAAACTCTAATGTAAAAATAAGCATGATTAAGGTAACCGTAAAATAAAATCAAACAAGATTACAATCTTTTTCGTAAATACCACAACGAAAAAAATATCTATTTACTCCAGTATGGTACTTTTTAATCCCACTGTCAATATTGAGGGCAGCAGCATACTTGGTTAAGCGATTAGCTGTTATGGAAACAATATGACCAATTAACATTATAGCAATTTGGTCTCAAACGTTTTTGTATTTTATAGCCATAATCTAAGTCTGGTTCGGAAAAAGTTGCAACTAGTAATTAAAGCAGGACTGCCATCAGTAGTACTCAATGATAACTGCCACGTGGCAGTTGTTAACTACTGGCCATTAATTATTTTAATTTTAATACATGTACGTATGTCGGTAAGATTTAATTTGTATCCCTAAAAACAAATTTTATTTTTAGTACCAGTGAAACAAGTAATTGATTGAATTAAGCAGTGCTCGAATTGGAAGAGAAAATGGAAATTCAGTAGTAATTATATTCATTTTTCTTCTTTTAAGTTCCTTCTTGAGAAAAGGTCGGCGTTTATCCTTTAATACTCTTCTCTGTCTTTAACATTAAAGATTTAAACAATCTACTGTAAGACTGATCGCTGTATCTTAATTTAAGAGAGAGGGAAATCAAGTCCAAAGTTCAAGCTTTGAGGTCTAAGATGTTTCGGGGTCTATTTTTGCTTTAAATAGAGAAAAATGGCATTATTCGCGAAGAGAAATTATATCTTGATAACTAGTGGCGCCACCTAGAACTTTGTTTAAATGAATCCATAGGTAATTCAGTTATCCACAACTTTTGTTTGAAACTGTTTTCCGTAAAGTCTTTAGTTTTCGAGATACGGTGGAAAAATCAAAAAAGTGCCTTTTTTGAACCGTCATTTTGACGCTCCCCCTCCCTTACCGCCAAGTTTTTTAGTTATATCATATAGTATCAGTTTTAATGCTGTAATTGCTAAAACCATAGTACATATTTGCCTCATTGATTTGTACTTACTAGAAATGGAGGTTACCTATAGTATTGAATCTAATTTTTTTTAATATTATTAAACCAGCGACAAAATGAGCAAAAACAACACTAAGTACTACTACGTAATCACACTTTATAACCTAATATTTCTAATAAACCAATTTAATACCATTAACGACATTCGATAGGTAAATTTATCTGGACCAAATCAAGCGAGCACAGCACAGCATTGGTCAATAATATTTCCACTATCGACCAACCATACCTCCATTCTCACCTATAGGAGGGATATTACCTATGTATCGTCTTACTCGTGTAAAAAAGTCATCACCTAGTTAACGTAGTGTGGCTTCTTTACAAGCTGAACTAGTAAGAAGTACAATGGCATCGTGAACTTTGACAAACACACTGCTGCGATAAGCTCTTGTGCGTAACTTCGAGATAAAGGTAGTTAAGTACTAATTACATATCTGAGTGTAAATAAGTGAAAAATGTTTGGCCGGAAAGTGTCGTCTGAGGACGCGCAGTTGAGGTATTTGAGATCAAATATTCTCGAGGAGTCTGCGGTAAGTAATATTAAAATTGAATTTTATATGCTGCTTTGGAAATTTAAGTCTCTCTTAACTAATTTGTATGTATTAAAATTGCAGCAGAACGAAAATGCCACAATCAACAACAATTGAAATTTAAATAAAATAAATATTATTCTCTGTGTACATCAAATAATTTTTCCATTGATTCACGAGTTCAAAGTTTGCATTATTTACAAATTCGCGTAGGTACGAATTAAAATGTATACCTTTTTCATCAATACGTTTTTCATAACGTTTAATCAACCCTGGAAATGAATTTATGTTTGTACAGCTAATGAGATTCCGAGCTGGCTGCATAAAAACCCATCAAATAATCCAATGCAACCGTAGAATTTTTAATTATTTAATTCTATCGATGAGAACAATATTGAATAATGCAATTTCCACATTGTTTTCAATAAAATACGTCAGATTTTCGTTTGAGCGTGCATTTATTGTTTTATCGAATAACAACTAATATAATAAATCGTCACCCTATCCGTAATAAAATTATCAGCTTCGTCATTCAAACTGATTTGTGGCCCTGCGAAGCAACCACCAACGAATTTATGGAATTATTTACGTATAAATTTTAAAATATCCTGTTATTATCAGCATTCCGTGCAACCGATCAAAGAAAACCGCAACGTATAACGTTACAGAACGATTTTATTACTGTACACACATGAAATGAATTTATATGGGAAAGTATAATGTTTTGAAAAAAATTTAAGTCACGGTGTTATAATTATCTCTTACAGAAAGTATTCAAAAATTAACACTAATGAAAGTTTCCCCTTTGAATTCAACCTTTCCGCTGGTACAATTATTCATCACAACGTCCACATTTCAGGAAGACGAATTTTTGTCTTCAACTAACACTACCATAGCGAGACCGAGGAGGTATTCGCGATGGTCCCCCATGGACGAAGGCGTCACTTTAGCATGGGACAACCTTTCCGTTTACGCGAAAACGAAAAAGGGGCCGAAACCCGGTTTAAAAAGAATCATAAACAACGGTAAGTTCTCGACACTTTTGACCACTTTTGACTATTTCGAATTGCAGTTTCTGGTGCCGTGAAAGCTGGTAGCTTGGTAGCGCTGATGGGATCGAGGTTGGTATAGCAATTTTTGTCATCGTGTTTCAGCTAATTAGAGTGGATTTTGTTTTATAAGCGGGGCAGGTAAAAGTACGCTCATGACCACTTTGGCGTATAGAAATGAAGGTAAAATCCATCTTACAATCCACCATCATTGTTTGATTGTTCACATGTTTTTCCTTTTAGAAACTGTAGAAGTAGAAGGTGACGTGTTAGTAAACGGTATACCACTAGGGCCCTACATGAGAAACCTATGTGGCTACATGTACCAGGAAGATTTGTTTCTTCCCTATCTCACAGTTATGGAACACATGAGCGTAATGGTATAGATTCGTTGGATTTTCAACTTCCTTCCTTTAACTATACTTTCCTCTCCAGGCTACGTTAAAACTTGACAGGAGAATGTCCAAAGACGAAGTTAGATTGAGGATTAACGATATCTTACGACAACTAGGCCTTATGAAGTGTAAAACTAGTAGAATAGGAGATGGCGATCGGACCAAATCTTTGTCTGGAGGAGAAAGGAAACGATTAGCCTTCGCAACTGAAGTAAATAGATTCTAACAATCGTAACCAAAGTCTCAGACCAAAGAATTTTACTTTCTTTAATGATTTGTTATTACAATTATTATTGCAGTTGTTAACAGATCCGCCTATTTTGTTCTGCGACGAACCGACGACTGGTCTGGATTCTTATTCCGCCCAAAAGATCGTCAAAATGATGAACAAAATGGCATCTGACGGTAAAACGATCCTCTGCACCATCCACCAACCGTCGTCCGACATCTACTCCATGTTCAGTCAGCTCATTCTGCTCGCCGAAGGCAAGATCGCCTACATGGGTTCCACCGCAAACGCCCTGTCATTTTTCGAAAGGTAACCGATCTTTTTCCCCCAATCCCATTGTCTTAGTCGTCGCTACTTGTGTTTTCGAAGATTGGGATTCCGCTGTCCGAGTGCTTACAGTCCGGCGGATTTCTTCATCAAGACCTTGGCTTGTACCTCCGGTTACGAGAACAACAGTCGCATGGTGATTAAGAGGATCTGCGATCAGTTCGCAGTCAGTGAATACGCCCAGGAGGTGGATGTGGTGTTGCAGTACGAGTTCCATATGGGGAGAGCTGTGGTGGTAAGCACATAACTTTTTATAGTGCCTACTATAATAACTGCAGTTACCAATTTTGTGATGTATTTTAAAAGTAGGAGACATTTCTGAAATATTGTGCCGATGTGGATGAAAGATTGGCGACCAGCATGACCATTTGTGCTTTGTTCACAGCTGCACCTTGGAGCCTAAACAATGAGGGTGCCAAGTTTAAAGTTTCTGTTTATTTAGGCATCAATAATAAATTTTACTTCTGTTGAAAGCGCACTCCAAATTGTCATACCTTTTTCTGAGGTCGTCACTTCTGTCACGAGCGTTTCTTTAGAAAATTCAAAACATTATTTTACATCAGATCACCTAACTTCACTATTCACTACAATACTTACCCAACTAATCATCTAGTTTTTTACATATTTTCACTTAAATCGTCTTTACTTGTCTTAATTTTTTGCCTTTTCCAGCCGAGACACTTCGTGGCGAGGAAAGACTTGTAAGTTTCCATCGACATTCCCGTCCCGAAATCCCTATTATAAATCGAAGTTATGTTTCAGTAAAGAGTCCTACTGGCACTCGAAGCTCCTCTGCCTCGCCTACAGGTGGTTCCTGGAGAGCGCTAGAAATCCCTCGCTAGAATTCGCGAAGCTCGTGCAGAGGGTGGTGAGTAGATGGCGGGACGAGGCTCGCCTTGTCCCCTTCATCCCTGCGTCCAATTTACTTTTTTCCAACAGATCGTCGCCCTGATCATCGGATTATGTTATCTGGGGACGGATCATTACACTCAGGCCGGCGTTCAGTCGGTGCAAGGGATAATCTTCGTGTTCGTAACGGAGAATACTTTTAATCCGATGTACGCTGCGTTGTGTCAGTTCCCGGAGAGTACGTCTATATTCCTCCGGGAACACAGCTCCGGTCTGTATCACCCGTCGACGTATTATCTATCCAGAATTATAGCCTTAGTAAGTAACTTATCGTGTAATCGCTTAAATAAGATTTGAGAAGAGTCAGAAACTTAATTTAACTCAAATGTACCTTCTTAATCTCCTCCGGGATAATCAAATTGCATCAAATATTTCATAATTTCTATTTAAGTTCCACAATACTTCACGAGACGCCACTGGTTAGAAATAAGTCAAGTTATCTCTATGGTACTATTCAAATGACGGCATTTCCCTCAGAATCCCAAAATTTTGAAATATTAGAGTTCGTTAAGGCAGAATTTCATAAAGAGGTCTAAAAATTACAGGACCACTGTGTATATTTAGGTAGTTGCGGTGATTATTTAAAAGTAGGGTTTAAGAGGGATTGAAGCTTCATACAAGTTAACCAAAAGTTTGATATGGAAATTGTGATTAAAAGTTATTTTAAAAATAAGTAAATTTTGTAGATATGAGCGCTAGATAGGAAAATGTGTTGAAAATGAATAATTTATAGATATATTATTGATTCATATTAATGTATTGAACATGATGTGTGACAAGTGTAATCTTTGTATTTACTTAGATTTTATAATGGTAAAGATTAGGAATGATCAATTACCTTGATTAAGCGACTATGGAAGGCTGTAGTCATTCGCCTCCGTGGCGCAATCGGCTAGCGCGTTCGGCTGTTAACCGAAAGGTTGGTGGTTCGAGCCCACCCGGGGGCGTCTTTGTTTTTAACTTTACTTCCAGTGATATTTTATTTATTCATTATCGATTCTACCGACAATAATAAGCTGTTTTTGCTTTACTTACAGGTAAAACCCAAAAGATTTGACGATATTTTAAAAAGTTACATGCCACTTTTGCTTGAAGTTCCGTACATCAACTATTTCTTATACAATTTGTTGCTTAATAAATTGTATAGGTGCACTCAATACCAATGGAACTTTGTAGCATTTAATTAAACTTCGATCTGTATGTAATAAACTAAAAAGATACTGGAGGTGGAACGATACCATGCATGACATGATCTATTATGCAGTTACCTATGAAGTAAATAGTAATTGTGTATATAATTTATTTGCAACAACAGATCTTCATTCTCTTTTAATGCAACATACACGAGTCTACATATTTTTTAACGAATTGTTACTGTAAACGTGGGACATTAGAAAATAACTCATTGCATTTCTCAAATCAATTTACTGGTTTTAAGAAGTTTCTCTGCAAACGTGAAAGTATTTTTAACTGTTATACTTCCTTTCAGATCCCCGGTTTCATCATACAGCCGATGTTGTTTGTCCTAATCGCTTATTGGTTATCCGGCCTCAGATGGACAGCGACAGCATTCTTTATGACAACGTCGATTATAGTATTAACAATGAACGTTTCTTCGGCATGCGGTAACTATTCACCGAATAAAGCAAATCGCGAACTTACAAAAGCAGTTTAGCAATATTAAATTCGGTTAAAATCACACATTAAAGGATTCAATCCCAGTAGACCATATATTTGGTATCCTTTGGCATCAGTTACCACTTGTAAACAAAGTAGAGCAACTTTGTATCGTTCAAAGTTGTTCTGGGGATCCACGGGATTTCAAATCCTTTAAATATTATTAAATGTAGGAATATTTTCTTCACCTACTTTACGTAAGGTTTGAAATGTTCGTTTAAGCAAGTTTGCTTCATTTCAAATCAAAAATTTTTACTGACAACTATTTCAAATATTATAAGTTTATGTCGTTTGTTGCAGGAATTATGTTCGCCAATGCATTCGAGTCAGTAGCAATTGGTATGGCGTATCTAGTTCCCTTTGATTACATTTTAATGATAACATCTGGGTTATTCATTAAATTAAGGTAATTTGCATTGATGAGATGTCTAACAATAAAATCAAAAACACCTTGTGCAATGTTTTGACGAGGTATACACCGCAGTAAAATTATTATCCATTCAGGATTGTCCCGAAGTGGGAAATCTATACATAATATCTAATTTATGCAAATTGTTCACTTTCAGCACCCTTCCGAATTTACTAACTTGGACCCAGTATCTTTCTTGGTTAATGTATTCCACGGAATCTCTCAGCATAATTCAATGGCGAGGAGTACAAAATATCAGTAAGTAGGGGACTGTAATTTTGCTAAAGATTAATTAGAAAATAAGTACAAACCAGTAGTTTATATAAATGATTGCATGTGTGTTACGTAAATAATTCATATTTCAGGTTGTGAGATTGAAAATTCAAGTTTACCCTGTATGTCTCAAGGATCGGAAGTATTAGACAGGTTCAGTTTCTCTGAAGAGAACCTATCAAGAGACATCCTTAATATGTTACTGTTGATGCTTTGCTTTTACATTTTAGGGTATGTACTTCTGTGGCGACGAGTAAAAAATAAGTTAAAGTAGGATCGTGTGTGTACTAAAGCTTAAACGTCTTGCAATAAACTTTGTGTTATTTATTACAGTGGGACAATCTATTAACCAAGGGATTATTTCCTGAATAAGATGTGTTTTCTGCGGAAATATTTCCCTCAGTTTCTGATCCCTCGTTGATTGATCGCGAACGAACTTTTGATTCACATTTATTCCACCGCGCAGCTAAATGTTCCGGCTACGACACGGGAATATTTTTAAAAACAAACTCATGAAACTTTTATCAGCACGTCCATAGAATAATTAATGAAATACCCTGGCAATTAAAAATAAAACAACCCTCCACAACATTTTCGCCGCCCGCGCCGTCGTCCCCGCTAAACTCGCCGTTCATACACTTTATTTCATCCGGGGGGCCAAAACTGCATGACATGAATTTATATCGTCATCTATCTAAATTAAAATGATAAATTCAAAACGTGACCCATTTTCAAAAATAGCTTAACGCGAATTAACGGCCCAAGAGGGCCCGAATGAGAGCTGACCTACGTTGTCGGCGAGGGTGGCTGCAACGTTTTTGTAGACACTTCTGGTCTCACTTTGAAAGGGGAAACAAATGCACGAATTCCTGTAAAACAACATGAACTGACCAAAAGGATATCGAGCACTTGTTTCAAGGAAATCTTTCAAGACCAATTCAAAGCAGCAAAGACAATAATTTTCACAGAGTATTCCACAGATGGAAGAATATGTAAAGAAAATCCATATCGTGGTTATTGTTGTTGTCGACCATTTTATTTCATTATTTAATATGTCAACACTACCCTTTTCCATTCCTTTTCATTTCCAGTTGTTTTTCTGCGCTAGTCGCAGGTCTACTGTTACAACCTTTAGCCGTTTCCTCCCTAATTCCATGACAACAAAGAACAACCCGAAAATAAGATACCCTATGCAATATTTGATGCTTTGACATATAATTATGAATTACAGTTGTTAAATTGATGGCTTAACATATTAAAACCAAATTTACTATCCTGAAAGTGATACAAAACGATTATTATAATATTTAGACACGTTTATGTAGCTGTGATCGATAATATGCATACATTGCTACCCAATATTGGCTTTTTATATAAAAATAGAAAGATTTTGGGAATAAATTTTGTTCTTCTCATTGACAGAATTGTAACTTCTTCGTAGAATTTCTTCTGGAATCTTAAATTACAAAAATTGCCTCAAAATCAAATCTGGAAGGTTTACATATGTTTCAAATCAATTCATTTTAAATGTAAAAGCTACAATCTAGAAAATATTCCTTGTTCTATTATAATATTAAACCGTCAAAAAGTGCCTTGGCATATAATCTTGGAGATTTAAGATCTACAAGTTGATATAGTTGTTATACTAATTGTCTGAAGAAAGTGATGCTTGCTGCTTTCAAATATTGAATGGTATAGTTAGTACCATACTGTACTAGAATGACGTACTTACTCTAGCACAGGTAGCACAGTTCTAAATAGTCGATAATTTTAAAATATAATTAAACTGTCGCCAATCGAAAAGGCCGTTCACCATGAAGCTCCACGACATGGAGCAATAATTTTTTCTACTTTATCCTTCGGTGCATCTCGAAGAAGCTCCCCCCGTGTGCCCATAAAAATGGTAAGACCGTCCCGGTTATCCCGCGACGAATCGATGCTTCGAGGGGGTGACTCCCGGAAATCCAGCCTCCCTCTTGCACTCCAATCTGAAATTGTTCATCCCCACTGTGAAAATGCATTATTGAAGAGTCGAAGTGACCTACGGGAACAGGGAACAATCGATACGCCCCGTTTTATTAAATTAAACAACAATCAGATGGACCGGCCTCCGTCACGGGAACAAAAGAATAATAAGCGCGTAGACGAGAGAGGGGGATGTAAGCGCGAAAGAGGGAACTTTTAACTTAAAAGTTTAATAAGAAGGCAGTGGAAATTTGTGGGGATAAAATTGACAATATTACAACCAAACCTCCCTGTTGTGGACAGGGAGAAGATAAAATGTAGAGCTGTCCTTATGAGGATTGTTTCCTTGTAGAACATGTATGAATTTCGAAAACAATAACTAGATTTGTTAAAGAACAAGTAGCCAAACAGAAAAATGAAACTTGGGACATCTGCGAACGCATTGAAGAGTGTATGGGGACAACGAGAGGTAGAGAAGCATGGAAAGCAATAAGTCCTAAAGGCAAACACAAAGAAGACGACTGTAGTGCAAATATTTAAAACAAAAGAGTGTGTGAGATACTACAAAAATGTGGCGAAGATATTACCCCTGCAGAGGTAAAGAAAGTTATAGCAAAACTAAAATGTGGTGAGCACCGGCACCTAAGGCACTACTAGTGGAATTGCTCAAATATGAACCAAAGTATAGGTATTATTTAAAACACTGGTCAATATATTCAATAGCTCCCTTAGAGGACAACAGATACCAGATGGATATTAAAAATATAAAAAATTATGTAGGAGGGGCTAGCTCAACTACAACTAAAATAACGTTGTAGTATTTAGTTCCTTTTTATACACGCCCCGTAATTGTAATCACCAAGCAAACACCGTGGACTAACTTGTGATGGGCAATGAAAGAAATCTCTCCAAGCAGAGTTAATTCTGGAAAACGTAGCTTTTGCAGTAAACGTGCTAAATAAAATCTTTCCAAGTACTTTATGGACGAAATTATGCCAGTAATGTACTATGTGAAGTTAAATGTTTCCAAAAATTGACTTTGAAGCGCTTTCGACGTGTTGAATTGACTCTGGGAATATCCTGGAAGTGCATTTGGGAGTTTTCGGACTAACTCTACGTGATGCGAGGATAACGACGAATTTACATACTTAATACGGTGAGGAAGCAATTTGGTCTCACCACTTTGGGAATGAAATTAACATAGCGTTAGATATATGGGAATGTTTGGGAATGAATTTCTAGCTTAAGTGCTTAAAATTGTAGACGTTAATACAAAAACCTATTTTGGAAAGTGATGAAAGTGGAAGAGATTTAGGTACTTTGTTAAGAGGCACAAGTAGCGGTACGCTCTAAAAACTTATTTGTATAACTGTATTAATAACAGTAATAACTTTCCTAAATATACCTTACGACATGTATGCATAAAATTTACATGTAAGCAGTATACCATGTGATAAAAATTCTCGCTATCTACTGATACCATGGTGAGATACATAAATTATGAAGTATTCCTAAGAGACCGAGGCTTAAGTATATTCGTGTTTAATTATACTTATATTTAGTTGGTTCAAAATTCATGTTTCTTCAATTGCGAAAATATTTTATCAATGATTTCCAATGGTAAAATAAGAAGCGCGTAACGCACGAAATGACCATCATCAACGACTGCCCTGCCATCTGGTATTTTAAAATTTGATGGGGTTTTCGTATCAAGTCATTAATGATCGTTTGAATGTTTTCTGCTGTCGCGTGACGGTCTGCGGCGTGTCAAGGGGAAGCTCCGGTCGTGGTGCCGGCATTTCCTCCCTCGAACGGATTCCTCCCCGGGAATCCTCGAGAGGAAGAGAGGCACCCTCACACACACACATTCGCACGTTAGGAAGGGCGTATCGTATCGATTCCGTCGTGAGGGCGAGAAAAAGGGGAACCGCGATCGTGAAAGGAGCCGGAGAAATTGTTCCCGCGTCCGGTGTTTCCATCGTCATTAATTATCCCGCCTCGGACGTAACACACGCCGTGTATGGAAGCATACGTAACGATTAGCGGGAGCTACGCGGCGTGTGGACGTGCGATCGGCGGTCTTTGAAAATTAAAAAAGTGGCGCGCCGGCGGCGAGTGCGCGCGCGCCTGCGCGCCTCGCGCCCGCGTTAGTGTCGGAACTGTCATGGAGATCGTTTGACAGTGCAGGCAGTGTTTGCGTTTAAAAATATCGCGATAACTCGAGTTTTTACGATAACCGGTGCATCCGGACGTACGGATCGGGTGCGAGGGTGTCGCGTTCGTCGGACGAGGGAGGATTTCTGTCAGGACAACGTCCGCGTCGGCCCCCACCTCGCTCACACGGTGCCCCAGAGCCAGGACCAGAAATAGGTCTCGCACCTGTACCGTGGTAAGTAAGTCGATTTGATGTCTGTCCTTTCCGCTCGCGGCTCGCGACCCGATTGGCCCGCACGGGCGCGGGAACGTCGGGATGACATCGCCGGACGATCACCTCTCCCCGGATCGACTATAACCTAAAAATCGGACTTGGCCAGGCATTTGTTTATCAACGGCGCGAGACCTGGACGGCTCGTCAAGGTTGATCTCGCGGGCCGTTTCGATAACGGCGGAAAACATTCATTTCTCGCTTCATTAACTCGTAAAGTAATCGTTCCCTAAGCTGTCATAAAAATATAATAACGCGGCACTCGAATAATTATTACTTAATTACCTACGCTTTACTATACCCAATTAGCATTGCCATGTATGTGCCATACTTACCGTGCGATAAAATTATGGATTTACTGTGCGTCTTGTTGGGTTTTTCCCAAAAATCTGGGTGGTTTTTGATTCATAAAAGTTCGCGTCGTAATCCCAAACAAAAATTTCCATTTTACACTGTTCGAGTAATAATTTTTTTGTCATATGGCCCACTGAAAATACCAAAAGGGTCTCAATTATGGTTTTTGCTACTATTGAAATGAACAATAAACTTGGAAAAATGTACATTTACTTAGTTCGCTAAGGGAAGTTGGTTGTTTTTTGTATCAGAAATGAATACTGTTAGTCTCTTGATATTTGTTTCGAAAAACTCCCCCTTTTTGAACCAACGACCTTTTATAGTGGAAAAATGACCAAATGTCAATTTAAAAAATTCATATCTTAGCTTCTACCAATGATTTTTTCATTACAAGGTACAAACCTTGTACCTTAATTGTTTATATTTGTTATGATCCACAAATTTCATTAGTAATATAGAAGCGGTACTCCCCTAAGTCAATACTTCTCTGAGGGCAATTAAAATTTGTACCAAAGGTATTTGGGTCATTCCTCGTTGGTCTTTCATTTGTTCCACTTCTGTAATTAAAGGGAGAATAACTTTGACCACACAATAACCACACCAACAGGTACGTTATTGATTTCATGTCTGATTGAACTTTTAATGACCGATTTAAATATTCATTATTCACTAGCCGATTTCATCTACTGATTATCGGTCCGAAGGAACACGTTTTAATTTAAAGGGATAATGACGGGGGATCCTGAAGGATCTTAAGGGAATCGTACTGGTTTTGGTCCTCGGTTAAACCGAGATCCATTAGTTGTTATTTCGTAGATTATAAGTCTGATTGGTCACATTGTTTCTTTATGATAATAGGTAATAACAGTTGTAAAAGCAGCTACGAGGATATTTCGCCGTCTCGAAAAATAATTCGAGAGCTCCCTCGAAGATTCTTTAGAATTGTTTGCTATTGCGATTGCTTTTCAATTTCAGAGAGAGAGAGACGGAAATTTTGTCTCTAAATTTAGCGATCGATTGCTATACACACACAAATATATATGTATATAATGGTATTTTCTTTTGTATTAAATTTCTGGAAGAAAATTACGATTTGTTAAGAGAGTCTAAAGATAGTAAATCTTGTCAAAATAAACCGGTCACTTATGTGACTTAAGAAAATCTCTATAATAAGAAATTGCTGCCTCACAACCCCTAGACAATCCCTGATTGCGCTTGTAACTGTTAAATGCTCGTAAAATTGTTTATGGCCTCTTAAATTGACTGTGGATATTGCAAGTGCAGTTCAGTTGTGTCGTCAGACACAGAAAACGATCATGGAGTTCATGAAATTCAGCCATTCAAGAGACAATAATATTGCAAATTTTCTTCGTTGTTATTAATTTTTGTAAGATTTTGAAATTATTTTGTTTAATGATGTTCTCAAATATAATACGTCAAAATTAATCCACAATTGTTTACAATGCCTGCTAATAAATAAATGAATTAATAATAATTAGTGATTATATGAAAATATTGTTACTGGTTTATTTTTTAAAATGTTTCGACGCCTTGTTGGTGGCGTTTTTTCTAAAGAAATAAATTACTAACTGAAATCAATTGAATGTTTGCAACACACCAAATTACCACGAACCAATCAATTCAATATTTGCAACACATCAAATGATAAATTTTACGATTTCGAGTGCAGCAAAGATGTGATCACCACTGATAACACGCTCAGATATTGCTTTCAATTCAATTATTTTTCTCAAAATATCAGTATTCAATGCGGAATTGTTATTGTTATGAAAACATAAGTGTCGAAGTCAACGTCACCTTTTTTTGGTTCAAAATCAAAATTTCATTCCAATTTCCCACTTTTCCAATGGATTTTACAAAAATTTTCTGAATCATGAGGCAGTTAGCTCCGTTATCGAGATAATTTGTTATATTCATTTGTCGGCTTTTTAGAGTTTCAAATCTCACACGTCACGTTCGCTTCGTTAACTTTTATTTTATAATACCGGCCGTAATAAATTTGAAAATGGATTGGAATTTTCCCGCCGGAGTATATTTCAAACGGTACAATTTTCAGTGTTTGCAGGATACGTTTCAGTATTTGACCTGGAGTAGATACGATTTGCCTATTAAAAAATTAATCCCGAGGATAACTAATCGGTCGAAGAGATCGAGCACAAAATGTTCGGCTGATAGAATTTGATGGTTTGATTAATTTGACGATAAAACGGGCGATCGATATGGCGAACCTGGCGGCGCACATGGAACTATTATGCAATTGGAGGACTAAAATAGTCGGTGGTAATCCGGAAGCCAAACAGCTGCGAAACTAGGAAATTCATGTGGATACAGAGCTCGGAAGGTCGAGAAATTAATTTTTTGTCACCAGGCAAAAGCTCCCGCGATTAACGAGGTTGACTTTTAATTAGGGACATTTCGGGATGGAATTTTGTCGGGAAAGGCGAAGGAGTCGCTCCTTCGAAATGAAAACCGTTGACCTTTACCTTGGTCTCCTCTTAGGCGCCCATATAAGCTGCGAATGCACGAAAAGAACGTTCTTGTATGAGAAAAAATGGCGATAAAATAAAAAAATATCACCCGGAGGAGAAACAAAAGATTTATATTAATGTGAAGTCGAGTGTGAACTGGCTTACGATAAAAAGGAATGATTCGAAGCACCAATTTAATACGTGAAATTTATCCTGAAATGTTTTTTGTTTTGCCGGTTATGGGGAACAATTTATTGGAGTGTATGAAGCTTACTTTATATCATTTTGCGGGATATGCCTCTCACGTAAAAAATGCCGCGACGCCACTCAGAAAAAGAAAAAGACATCTATAAATTTTGGAATACACCTGAGAATGTCGACTATGGAAATACAATACTTCGCTTTTAGATTCCTCCCTTTTTGTAAAGTTAGCGGGGGAGAAATCCACCGAAGGAATTGAAAAAGTGATTTTTAACATGGAAATGTATTCCTGTCACATTCAATTTACCCATTAATTCTAAGTGAAATGTACTGAACATTATAAACATATGGGACTTTACCTAATACTATCGTCGAACTAATTGTGTTGTATACAAAATGCCAATAACTTCTGTCCCGTAATGTGCAGTAAATTTCATGACACAGTAAAGAAGAAAATAGCGAGTGTCTGTTGGTTTTATGACTGATAGTTTTACTACTTCGTGTGAATGCTTTATAAACTCTTCCTGTGAATTTTCAATGTAATCGTATAAGAACCGTTTCACTATTACGAACCACAACTTCATAACTCACCTCTTCATAGATTATGATGGAGAGGTTCGTAAAAATAATTTCAGTAATACTCCTTTAACATTTTTATATACACACACTTTGCATTATTCAAGTTTGAACATTAATCATCCTGAACCCAGATGTTTGTTAATTAGCCAAAGTGAACTAACGAACATCAAAACATGTTTTTAAATTTATTCGTAAATATTACCCTCGAAACGTTAAGGAATAATGTCAACAACACACCGTATAACATATTGCCGAATAAAAATTGGCGTGATTTTAATTTTTATTGAAATGTTTTTCTGCGTGTACTTCTTGAACCTGCGATTAATTCATTTATTGCCTCTGTGATGGCGTTATCGAGGTTTATTAACGGTGTAATTACTCTAATTGCGTAACAGGCGTAAAGGCTCGAATTACATTAGCGAGTTTACTATCTGCCATACCTGGCAAATTCAATAGCCCCTAGTAAACACGCCCAATGTGATTATGTTCATCGGCTAACCAGTAGCCTTGCGTCATCATGGTTACTAGTGAACTAGTTGATATTATCTCGGTGCTATTAGCTACGTTATCAAAGGGGATTTAAGAAGAAAAGGAAAAATGTGGGTAAAACCATGGATAGAAATATAGTGAATTAACGCTATAGCCATATGTCGCGCTGTAAGGTGACAGTCCAGCTTGTAAGCAATGTGTCCCGTTCTTCCCAAAGGAAGATCTCTCTGTCGTACGGCAAAATCGCCCGGAAGAACGTCACAAGTAGTCTCTTTCAATGTTCATACTCGATTCCCTTCCACCTAATCGCGCCAACCAAACGTCTCATTGAAACCGAGATATTAACAAGACAATTATTATTAAGAGAATTAATCTCTAATCACCTGCTATTACAGGTAATAAGTTGTCCTAGAAAGGTGACGTCAAATATGTTTTTGAAATTCTTGCAGTGTTAGCTACTAGTAATAGCTGGTTAACTACTAAACGAATGGAAATTTTTGTATTTCGCCTGGCTTCTAAACTCTCCTGCTTTTAGCTAGTAAACTCGCTCAGTGTAATCAAACCTTTAGAAATGTGTTTATACAGCATGTGTTTGTATCGTGTATCGATTACAATTAATAAGTATTGAATGGGATCGATTTACAAATCTGCCATGTTCAATTAATTTGATATTTGCGGCCTCCGGGCACTTTATACAACTACGAAATGGAATTGAACTCTATTATGACCGCCTTTGATCCCGTTTACCCCTTAGTTAATATTTGAAATTATTTAGTTAAATTCTCGCGTAGCTTTCACTTGAAAATGATGTACCCAAGGTACGTCTTTATGGTTGCTTTTACATTGAAGTCTTGTTACCATGTATACGCTAAGCTATTTTCAGTATTGTAGCTCTATCTCAAGAAAAGTTAATTGTATGATATATTGCCTAAGATCGAAATTATAGGAAATTTGTGCTCTATAACTTTTCTAGTAATTCCGAATCAGATCAATGGAAACGCAATAATTCTATGAGACTTTTGAGCTAACTTATAAAACATGAACACCAAGATTTTGTACATGTCTACATCATATTTTTCGTCATTTTGAGACCGCCCAATTTTTCCACCAGTAGCAGTACTAGTTTTGCATTGACGTGCGTAACCTTTTGTTTGTACCATCATTTAACCACTGTTTTATTTGTTATATGTCGCTAATGAGGGGTAATGAGGAGTAGCAGGTACTTCCATCATAGTGTAGCGAATGCCCCGTATAGGTCGTTGTTATGGGAAAACAAGAGTTATTTATGTAATTGTGAAATGTAATACTGACGTCAGTGTAGTACAAAATCTCTGTGTGTAAAGACTGTCGTAATTTTAGAAGAACTAAATCTGTTTGTACGTAGAAACGCTACAAATTTGGGGGCTCAACCGGGATTTGGTGAACCGAAGTAGCGGAAAAATTTTGGTGGACCTGGGATGGCGTACAGAAGTGATGGCGATGGCACGCGGCGGAGAGGCGAGGAGTGCAGTCTGTGCGGCGTTATGGAGTTGTTCAGCGGCTGGTGCGACTCGAGATTCCACAGGACTTACAGCTAAGTTAGATTTAGAATAACACTCGAATGGATTGACTGCGTGCGGCTGGCGCGCGTGGCCCGTTTGAGTGCTACACTCACATTTGTAACTCATATTGGGAGACGGGCGCTGTTCATCTTTAGTACAAGAATTGGTGATGGTTGACCACTGGGTTGTGCGTCTGGAACCATGAAGCAGTTGCTGGGGATTTCAGTAACTGCAGGAGCAGCGGAGGATTTCAAGAGACAGGTCCCTCTTCTACCTGGAGCATTGGATGGGATTGGTCATCCCTGGTGTCTTTGATGGTCAGAAGTAGGATTGGCCTGCTTGGAGGATTTCAAGAGACAGGTCCCTCTTCTACCTGGAGCATTGGATGGGATTGGTCATCCCTGGTGTCTTTCATGGTCAGAAAGAGGATTGGCCTGCTTGATTTCGATTTGCTGCTGACGAATTTTTGTACAGGATTTGCAGTCCAACCCGCTCAATGGAGTTAATCAAATGGATTTGGCAAGGATCAGGCGGAATCTCTGAAGAAGGGGAGAAGCCGTAGCAGTAACAGCAGTAGCAGCAGTAGCAGTAGCCGTAGCTGTAGCAGTAGCCGTAGCTGTAGCAGTAGCAGTAACCGCAACCGTAGCATTAGCAGTAGCAGTAGCCGTAGCAGTGGCAAAAGCCATAGCTGTAGCAGTAGCAGCAGTAGCAGTAGTAGTAGCCGTAACCATAGCAGTAGCAGCAGTAGCAGTAGCCGTAACAGTAGCGGTAGCCGTAGCCGTAGCAGGAGCAGTAGCAGTTGCAGTAGCAGTAGCTGTAGCAGTAGCCGTAGCAGTAGCAGTAGTAGTTGCAGTAGCAGTAGCTGTAGCGGTAGCCGTAGCAGTAGCAGTAGTAGCAGCAGTAGCAGTAGCCGTAACCGTAGCAGTAGCCGTAGCCGTAGCAGGAACAGTAGCAGTTGCAGTAGCAGTAGCTGTAGCAGTACCCGTAGCAGTAGCAGTTCGCTGATATGGACTGCTGTGGAAGTAGATCGTCCGAGGGTCGAGGGCGACCCTGAAGACGGGGAGGGATAGTGTAGCGAATGCCCCGTATAGGTCGTTGTTATGGGAAAACAAGAGTTATTTATGTAATTGTGAAATGTAATACTGACGTCAGTGTAGTACAAAATCTCTGTGTGTAAAGACTGTCGTAATTTTAGAAGAACTAAATCTGTTTGTACGTAGAAACGCTACAATATTTTCTTTTATTTCCTAAGGAATTAATGGATTTTACAGGGTGGTTCTCGTTCATAGTGCACGTCACATATTGTCAAAACTGTTGTTGAAACTGAAAATGTTGATCTGTAGATTGCGCCGCGTTATATTTAGATAAGTAGGTATAAACTTATTTTGAGTTGCCTTTATACCCAACATATAGTGATAACTAGTCAAATTCTAGTTACTAAGTGTTAGCAGCCGCTGCATAAATCTCTTTTCTTGGCAGCGAGACGAAAAGCGCAACGCGGCATTCCAATTAGCTACTTTTTTAAAATACCTACGCTCTAATAGTTAATCTATTACCTAGCGTATATTCATATATCACGGCACGCGCGTGATTTCAAAGCTGCTGCTTTAATCGAATTTATAATCCGATTAGCGAGCCGGTGTAATAATCATTATTACTCTGGATCATTGTAATTTAACGAAAGGGTAGCCAGGGGGTGTCTGACACGGGATTATACCGAGAGCAGCCTCGAAAAACCTATTCGTATTGTTTGTGGAAAAATAGGGTGTTGGTAGTATTTCAAGGTTTTCTTCTTGATTAGAAGTTATCTCATTACCTGTGCTATTTTACTATTGACCTATCTCTAGCGATCATACACCTGATTTGATTGAATTCACATTTTCAAGGTTGCTTGATATGATTTGGAACTAAGTACTGCTTAAATTTGAATAAGATCGTAAGGTGTTTTGAGGTTACAAGGACAGACTAGCTGGCACCAATCAGACATGCATTTTATCAGTCGTTTTGTCCTCAAAGGAGTTTAAAAAATTTGAACGTAACAAAGTTAAATGATTAAATGGATCTGAAGTAGAACATATGTATAGAGTTGGCTTGAAAAGCTAAGAGAAGTGCCAGAATTACTGGTGCTAAAATGGACCTAGTGTGAATATTTTACCTTTCGTTGTTCTAACTAGAGTAATACGCCGTGAGCTGCAGCGCACCTGTTGTAGCGTTTGGTTAAATTAAAAACTATTTTAAACCCTCCTTTAGCATTCGGATTAATAAACTGAGACCATTTCAATACTGCATTAACACTTGAAAGTTCTCTTGAAAACTAGGGTTAAAAATTCAACAGGTCACCTCCTAAATAAACCCCCTTGTGTACAGTGAATATAAATAGTAAAACCATTTAATTTACACTGCTATCACATATATAAACTAATATGCAATCACATATGTGTATTTACCTATGTGTCACATTTACTTATTAATTAATAATTAATCGATTTGATTGCATCAGTTATCTGTTCGGTAGTGATCGACTCCTTTGATGTTTTATTAGGTCGTTCAATAAAAATTAACCTCGCCGCGATAAATTGGATTTTATTTTACAGCAGCTCTAAAACTTTAGATTATCAAAAGATCCTAGCAGAGAACGGAAACAATGAAAATTGCTCTTTCGCTCGTTTAGGATAAGGCGCTGAAAAGTAATTAAACGAACTTATGAAATGTTTCACTACTTCCCCCGAGGATATGTTCAGATTTGTTGAGCTGACACCTTTCCTTTATAACTGATAGAAAAGTTTGCCTCGTTTCTTTTGTCAGATAGATAGAATCCGGATAAATGGAGGATTATGGTGTGTTGCGCTGGGATTGGATGAATGTAGGTCTCTAATCAGTAAGGTAGATGTTTGAATTTGGCTCTCTTGTTGATTCGCAGTCGAAAAGTTTTCAGTTTGCGTAAATGCTTCTTAATGTTTTCAAAAATAACTTCTTGTAGGGAATCAAATTTCCCGCCGAAATATCATAACTTTCTTAACTAAAAAAATTTATTTTCTCAATAAAATGAATCCAAAAAACCAAAGCAAATAAATAAAAAGTTGCTACTTCAATTATATTTTTTTAAATTTGGGCTGTAAGTTTTTGCTGAGACTTTGGTACAGACATTGCTTTATAAAAAATAAAGCTTTCGAAATTTCCGTTAAAATAGTGGCTGGTAAGAGTTTCTTCGATTTTGACTTTAACTACCTTTTTCGATTGTTGCACTTTTCTCATTTTTTGGGTGAATTTTTTTTTCCAATAAATAATCGGACTTTTTTCAATTTCTACGTTATTGGCGAGTGTTTCAATAATAATAATAAATATATTCTCTAATTTGAACGAAAAATGCTTATTAAAAATTAAATTTCAGATATTTTTAATGAAACGAGCATAAGAGGATTTTTAAATGTAGACTTTTCCGTGATATCGACCATAAAACCCCATAAACAGTTTTAAAAAAGGATGCTAATATGAGCCCTCAACTGTTACTGGTATTCCATTACTGTCCATTGCATTCTTGTTGCTTTGGCTGTGTTTATTTATGGGTATGTTATCTAGTAGGCATCGTAACGATACGAGGAGCAATGAAATATGTAATTGCGACGCTGTGAAACAAAGGAAACACGAAACATTCGGTAATGTCGGATAACCACGTCATACGTAAGGTACCTAAGCAAGGGATGCTATCTGAGATTAAATTCGGCATATCATAATCAAATATGGGCGCTTTTGTTATGACTACCGCGCATTACTTCCAAGTATTATATATTCTCACCTCAATTTCTAATTTCATTCCATATCCTCAGTTTGAACCGTGTGAATCCCCCGTCTTCAAACAGACCCAAGGAGTAAAGCTTCCTTACTCTTTGTTTACAGGATCGAACCTCTTTCTCCCTTACCTCTCGTTCTCTCCCTTTCTCTCTCGTCTCTAGACGACACGCACAAGGTCGATAAGAGCTTATAAAATATTTATAAGGAACCATGGAAATTACCCTACTAAAATATTTAATAACCAGGTTATTAGACTTCACAAGTTGTGTTACATTGTCGGCTTTGAATAAATGGGGCAATAGGAACGGGCGGAATGGAAGTATTTTTGTCTCAGTTGGGATTTTTATTCGCTACATCCATCACGGCCCGTTCGTTCATTATTCCAGCACGTTTCGACCCCTACTTATTTGGACGATGATGCTCGGACGCTCGGTACAATTTTATAAATTATTGAAATACGGGAAAACGAAGGAACGGTGATTAGGACCGAATTAGATGGGTGGATTTGTCCAATCCCTGCTTCGAATTATTTGGTCCAGGAATATACCTTAAATTTTACATGAATAGATTTGAATTATTATTTTCACCTGCTTTTTTTTCAAGTTTTGGTTATGTAGTAATTCAGTAATTTTCCGAAAAATCCAATGAAATCTAATTAATTTTCCATGAGTCTGTTAAACAAAATCCGGTCTCCAAATCCGTGTTGAACCAAACTCAGCAGATTTTTCAAAAATTTAATGAACCAATCGTTCTTTCCAAAAATTTAACCTGCATACAATTCTCTAGTTTGCAGAAAACATTGATCTGTTGCAGTCACTATTTTCCTAATGTCTTATCGTAATAACTCTTCAGTTAATTTTCCAGATACTGAATTTTTAACTAAGCAACTGATTCATTAATTTTGAATTGAAACCGATTTCAATATTTTTTCTAATACTCCGATTAAATGACGTCAGTTATCCAGGAAAATTCACATGGTTTTGGTTTATAAATGTCAATATAGACCAATGGATACAACTCAATATAATTCCTTAAAATAATCTACATTTGAGAACTTTTGTGATATGTCGTGAAGTTACATTCGTTTTGTCTTGGTTTTGGTCATGGTAGGGAAAATATGGAGAAACATAAGGGAAAGAGGTAAACCTTCAACTTCTAACGCTTAACCAATAGTGTTTATCTGAGTTAACCAAACATTTTCCAAATAACAACAAATAGGTTCTTAGTAAATTGTGTTAATCGTAATTTCTACAGGGTGGTCTTGACCACTTAATGGGAGTCAACGTAATTAAGTAGTGACATTCTACATGTGTTTTCAAGTGTAGATTCTAGGGGAATTTCAATTTTAACTGTTTGATAGTGACCATTTAACTGTGAATTAACTCTAGTTGCATTTTTCTTAGTATTGACACAGCTTCTTTTAATCGTATTCCAGATTTTCTAGTATCATGGAATAGATTCATTGTTTATATCAGAAACCACGTTTTTCATGTTACCTAATCGAAATTAGTAATGAATTCCTCGGGATCGATCCGGATAATCTAATCTAGATACGATTTATCGACCACGTCCTAATTTTATGTTAAAATTCGCCCTTGAAGAGTTCATCTGCGGCTCACGTTCTACCATGATTCACCAAGAAAAAAATTCAATCTCTTCTTCAGAAATTAAACAAACCTAAGTAAAAGTCCTTTCCTCTTCGAGCTGTTTTCCTTTATCCCCTTTAATTCTCTGGTTTTTCTCCATCTTATACAGGGCGGCGGGTGAGCGAAAGCCTCCTCCCATCCATCCTTCGGGCTCCCCTCCTGCTCTTTGGCTTATCCTTCGGTTTATGTTTGCTGCGATTCGCTTTTGTTTCGACCGAAACGGCACAACAAAGGGTGGCCGTAAAGCAGAATAGGTTTTTTTGTAGAGGAAAAATCATTTAAATATTGTGGCACAATGGACGTTTTGTACCAGTTAAAGCACACTGGTTGCATATAATAATGGGTTGTTACACTGTTAGTGTTTTATTATTTATGGTGGCGTGTTTGCTCACTTCAATTGCTGTATACGTTTACGTTTTTGACCTTGTTTAGAAAGGACTGTTTAGAGGCTTTTTTGTGTTCGTGCTTATTATTTGTAGCTGGAATGCACTCGAATGTAAGGTTTTGCTCGGGGGAGAGCAAAAATTTTTCAGTCGGAGGGGTGGAAGGTAAACTCTGAAAATGGATTTCGAGGATAAATAACGTTCAACTCTACATTTTCCTCTCAGACAAAGGTCGTATTGACTCACGTTATGATAGTAAAAAGTTAATAATTCACAACTCCGTGATTCTGAAAGTACAAGAAAATTATTGCGTGGGTAATTTTTGTCGCCCTATACAAGCAACGAGGTTACTTCTGCTCCTTTCTAGTTGTCATGGATGGTGCTATTTTTCCAACACTTGTTATATAGTCGGTCCTTTTATATCCTCTTTACTCGACCAAAAACATTCCTGGTTATTTTTATTCGCCTTTTCAAAATTCTTCCTAATTTCCCAATTTGAATAAACATCCCGTTTGTTTTTGGACCTTCGTTACGATCTTACAGAGTTTGTATTAAAACTTTCGTTACTTTTTTGATCCCCATCGTAAACCTGACAGAATTGATTCAGTTAAAATGTCCTCGTATCAATCTTTCACGTTGACAATCTAATCAGTAATGTAGTAACTCTTACACTCGCAGGCCGCTGGAACTTTCTGATGAAATTTGTGGGAAGTTTGCTTTCCTAAATGGTAGTGACTTTAAATGTATGAAGTTTAGGGAATATCCTCTCTCCTACATGATAGTGTGAGTACACCTGGCGATCACTTATGTTTGATAATAATTAGCTGTTGGCCGATTATCAAAATGAACACCTTAGACCAGAAAATTATCCTCGAAATAAAAGGGGAAGTCTCTAGAAGGAAAATCGAGGTCACGTCTGGATTCATAAGTTTCTACGTAAGTCGTTTTCATTATTTCCTTTCATTCCTACTGTATTTTCTTGTACTTCAGTTGCATTTGTTGAAGCTGGATCCTAACCTCGCACTATCCAACGAACCTAAGTTGGTTTACGGCACCGTAAATAATTTGATTAAATCTGCCGTCAAAAAGATAGTAGAAGGCCACTTCGAAGTGGTTACCATAGAAATGCAGTTCTTTCATCAGAGCAGTTTATCTGTTATGCATAATCTTTACGTAATAAACAGAAAGACCTTGGAACAGAAATTAAATACGCTGAGGATCATGATACTCGAATCGCATTCGATGGGCACGAACTCGATCATTTCAAAATTGATATGTTACATCGCTTTGGCGACTGGGATGGGTAATCCGAAGGAACCAAACGTAATTTATCCCGTATGACATGTCGTATGTTATAAATAACTATAATTTCCAGGTTCATAGAGAGATCGACAAGGTGATTTCTAGCATATCCATCGATAAGCGTTTAAATCGCTTATACTCTATGCCGTACTTTGTCCGCGAAGAAATTTTATATAAGATCGTCAAACTTACTTCTGGAATAAGGTTGTTCAACATGGATTGTCACCTTGGAGGGGCCGGGATCAAACCGCGTACTGATTTTTTCTGACAGTCAAACCCTTTTCCATTACAATTAAATTGTTTCTAGTCCCACAAATGCTCGAATCGTCCATAGAACAATTGAGATCACATATCGAGAGAGACATTCGAGTAGCCGATACAAGAATAAGTTTAATAGAAAATAACGTAGACGCATGTTACGCCGTGAATCAACAATCTTACAGAGTTACGCTTGTTGATAGAATTCCGGAGAGTTCCAGCAAAAGTGAAGTTTTGTACTACCAAGGGTTATTGGTCGCGTATAATCAGTTTTACATTATACTGAGGTTGGTGTACGGTCTGAAAACTGTACAGTGGGACACGGGGAACATTTAAGTGCTCTAGAACAGAATTTCCTGTAGTATTTGAGCTAGATTCATATTAATCTTTTATATTATATTACAAATGCAACATAAGAAAGACTCCTGAAGGTTTTCCATCGCACCGCTATGATTTAACAATTCTCTAAGTTTAAAAATTTTCTGATCTGTATTACATGCCGAGAGTTTTACTTCTGGTTTACACCTTGCCACTTTTTGAAGATATTACGACAACTTGGCTTACGCTAAGTCTCCATGTCCCACTGTGTGGTTTCTTGCTTAAATGCTCCATGATATGGAAAATATAGTAAAAGTTGCAGTTGTGTCAACTTCTAGTGAGAAACTTATGTGGCTAGATAAATTCGAAAAGCAGTATAATGAGCAACTGGCCGTATATGACAAATTACTTCAAGATTTACATTCGAAAATTACACGAGGTGCAGCCGTCGCTACTAACGTTGTGTTTGTGAGTGTTCGATTTTATTTCGATAGAAATCACAATTTACCGTTCTACTCGATAGCCCCTCTTCGAAGATTTGTATACCACCTGGAAGCAATTTCAAGAATTTACGTTTTATTTAGTCGCCTTCAAAAGTCTTTTTATGAAACATCGCGAATTGATGGACCATATGGAAATGAACGAATTTATTACGATTAAATTAACCCCACCGCCGCCTGAGACACAACTGCACGCTCAAGAATTCGTGAAAGCCACTTCCCCGAAAGTTCAGATTATCAAAAATTTTCGTACAGTAAGATTAGAAGTAAGAGTTCCTTTGGATCTTAGCACTAGATTGAGTTAACGTTCCCTTCAGTTTCAGGGATTTTGCTGCTGGAAATTAGTTCTAACGAACGGGTTGCTAGTGAAAGGCGACCCGGGGATTGGAATTGCAATGTACCGGTCTAAATTCTATGCCTTTTCTTCGGTCTTGGGGCTAAACAGTTTTGCGAGGGATCCACTATAGTAAATATCCATAGTGCTCCGTGAATGCTTTACAAACACTCCCTCGCTCTTATATTTGCGTTGGTCTGTTTACAGATATCGTTTGTGTTTTCTCTTTACTAGTTACAAGATTCTCTGGACTAACCTCTATTGATAGCATGTTAGTACAAACCAACGTTAGAGAAGCTCAAAGGGGCCATTATCATGCATCTCTTATTTATATTTACAGAACTCACACATGAATATATAAAATTTAGCACTCATATATCATGTCAAGAAAGCGTTGAAGCCTTAACTCCTTTTTTAAACCTACTTTAATATGTTTTTGGAATCATACTCTTGAATTAATGAAGGTGAAGTCCAACATAGTTTCCTCTATGGTTACCATGACACGAGTTATGCCGTCATTTTAAACATTTTAAACCTTCTTGCAACTCTATTCATTAGAAGGGCGTGTTAGCAATCACGTTTTAACTTAGAAGGGATAAAGAAAAGTGTCTATTTTCAGCTACATACAACGAATTGTTAAATTAGCTCGAAAAACGCCCTGCTTCGTATACCTATTGGATATCAAAGACCTTCTCGTAAAGGAATTTGGAAACGTGACGTGAGTACCCAGGGTTTAGCCCAGGCTAAATAAAATCAGTTAAAATGTGCTTAATTGTTCAAGGATTTTAATGCATAACATTGTAAACTAAGCATCTTTTTAGTACCTACAACTTTCATTTTTTAACTTTGCTCTAAAACGTACTCATGAAATTCTGTGCACAAATGTATGAATATGTCCACATAGTCCGCTGTTTATACAAAACCTGGAGAAATCTGATTGCAGATTCTAAGACTTTCTTTTAACCTTTCGTCGTGATTTTCTTCTCCTAATTCCCGTTTGTAGACTCGAAGATGAAGAGCAAGAGCCGCTAAAACTCACCCAATCTACCCAAACCGATCTGCATCCGATTCCCTCTAACATAGATACTGATTACGACGGGAACGTTTGGAATTTGAGGAGGAAAGCCCTCAAAATGGTAAACGATCTCACGCAAAAATTCGTACCTACGATAATTTTCGATTTTAGCTCGAAATATGTTCTATGAGAACGGTCAGTATGCAGACAAAAGATATTCACGGGAGGGCCATGTCGACTCAGACGTGGGGGAAGAAGTGCAATAGCACACAAACTCACACTGACGGTTACAGCAATACTTCGGTCACGGCACGTTTTCATTATTTCTACGGGCTTAGAGGGAGGAAAGACGATAAGCAGTTGTTGTTAGATTTAACAATTCCAGATAATAAAGCCGATAAGTGTGTCTAATATCTATCGTGTCTCCATGTTGTCTTAGTTGCCTATTTCGTCTTATTTTGGTCTTGAAGTTTTAAGTAAAGCAGAATTGAAAGCAACGAGTAGGAACCTGCTTCGATTGTTAGGAATGTAGCTTCGGAAAAGCTAAACGAATACTAAAATTGCTCATGTATCAAGAATCTAATTTTTTTAACAAATAGTCGACCCAGGACCATTCAAATTTCTACTGTCAATTCGATAAAATCGGCCAATTTTCTTAGGAAATTCATATATTTTTTCGTTTATAGTTTCACGTATTGATTGTGAAAAAGGTTATCAATGTTTACACATTTTTGCAAAATCAAGTTTCTATGAACCTGGATCGATTATTAAAAATTAAAATCCAATTGTTCTCCACTCAACTTTACTGTTGAGAGTTTTTACGTATTATTTTTCGAATTTCATGCATTGTTTGTAACAATTCGGTAGGTGGGGTTTTGTGCAGTTCTTATGGCAAATTCTTTAAAACTAAGTTTAAAAATCTGCATTAGAAAATTTAAATACTCGAAGTTTGCCACAAACCGCTCTTGGTCTATAAGACTTCTTAATATTTCTCTTCAAAATTATTGACACTTTTTTAGAACATCTTGTATACTACATAATAATATATAATATAGACGGTATCAACAATCTCAGTTATAATCTACGCTTGCTTCTAGCGTTGATTAATTATTTACCAATAATTACAATTATTCAAATAATTTTATTAGGATCGAAAATAATAGGTTTTATTTCCATGTAAATTCACTTAATTTTTAACCAGCACTTCTACGCCACAGTTCTTATTTTTTCGCCTCTTTATCAGTAGTGAGTTATTAAGTAGGTCACAAACAATTTTTTGTAGCATTTCGTCAGCTCAGCGCTGAGCGCTGTCCGAAATATTTCCTTATAAGGAATTTTTCTCTGGCGAGAATGCACGTTGAAGACCGTTTAGTTGTAGTAAACAATTTTTTGCTGCATTTCGTCGGTTCAGCGTCGAGCGCTCTCTGAATATTTACTTATTGGGAATTTTATTTGTGAGAGAACACGCGTTGAAGTCGGTTCAGTTTTAATTTTCGGAGGTGTTTATGGGAATTTTTTTAAATTTTGCGTAGAAACAGAGTCGAGAGTAATTTTTTGTCGAAGCTCGTTCGAGTGTTAGTTGATTCGGTGATTCTCTCTCATTAAGAACGTGATTTTGATAATGAAAGGATGGACATTAACCGATTGTGAAGGTGATTTTTTTAAAATTATATTTGAAAATTCTAGAATTATTCTGGAGTTATGTATTAATTATGTTTTCATTATTTCTTTAGGTAGTGACAGTGATACATTCCCGGTGGCAGTAGCTGCACCCTGGAGGACCGGGTATCGGGCCTTAACGTCGTCGTCAAAATGGTTAGTACTTTTTAAATTATTTTGAAAGGACCGTTTTATTTATTTTTTCATATAAGGTGATTTTAGGATTTTGAAATATTGGACGTTAATTTACTTTTTCTCAGGGATTCTAAATGGTTACGACCTAAAACTTTGCATTGGGGCATTGTTCCCTGAAAACTTTAATCCCTGCGATATTTGTTAAAAGTCGATTAATTGCTTTGTCAATTTTGGGTTATTTCGAGAACTAAATTTTTGATGTACCATTTAATCTATACATACTATCATAATTATTATTTTGACTGATCTCTGAAGGTCCCTTTGCCCATATGAATATAGGTTTTTTTTCAGTTTTTTCGTAAACAGCTTTATATATCCTTACCAAACTTTATATCTGAACTACTACATTAATTGACTATAATTTTTGTTTGAAATATTTTTTAAACGCGCCCTAAAGGGCTCTTTACTCATGTCAATTTTCAATTTTTTCCTAAACTTATTTACATATTCTCTTTAATTTTTTTTTTGAACTAACACATTTAGGTGCGAACAATTTTTATTTGAAACATTTCTCTCTAAATATGCCCCAAAGGGCATTTTACCGTTCAGCAGTTTGTGTTTTTCATAGCTTTATTAATATACTTCAGGTTTCATTGTTGAATTTATCTATTTAATACTCATAACTTCTGTTTCCAGCGGGTACCTCTTGAAACAGTACTTTGTCGTAGTGCCTTCTATCATGCTTTTGTCTCCCACACAACCTAACAAGGTTTTTTCGGCTGAAAGTCTTATGAAGATTTACCTGCTCTCTATTATTTGTGAACATCCAACTGACGTGCTGGTGGCCATATTTCGCGGAGTTGCCAGATATCTTGAAATGTATTTGAGGGTCTTGATTTTGTCGTTTCTGAAATCCACAACTGCTTCATCTAATCGTCCAGGGTGTGAAAAAAGTTAAAACTTACATTTTCACATGAAACTGCACATTCAAAACATTAACGCATTATTTCTTTTACACCCCATTTCCGCTTGAAAATTCTCGTAGTTTTTCTTTAACATTCTATGGTGGTGCAAGTTTACTTGGGTAATGCATTGCAGTCCGCACTTCTGGTTCCGTCTTAGCTCTAAATTGACTCTAGTCCAGCTCTCGAGCTAATATTTCTCCGAGTAATTTGTAAAACTCTCTTAAACTGCGCCCGGCTGAAAGCAGTTCTCGAGGAAGACGAAATGTTCGCATGTTCGCATTGATAAATCCTTATTTCTGACCATAAATTCTTCGAGCCTCCCGTATGATGCCGTGTATTTCATTTTCCCTCCCAAGTGAGAAATTTCCAAAGTGAATGTACACGTATACGAGTGGTTATGTCTTTTTTTTGCTTATTTATTACACCAGCGGTATATTTTAACCGGCTTTCGAGGTTTAATAGGCAATTTTAGGTCAAATGTTTGTAATTTTGTTTTACTTGATCCGATCGGTGAATTTCCTTAACGCAAGGTGTCCTAAAAATGTCGTAGAAAAGCAAAGGTGTACTAATTTCCTACTGTATGCGGCTCCACTCGTATAAAACATTTTAAATTTTTATTTTTGGTGAACTTTAACTGGCATTAAAAGAACATATTGAGTATTTAAAACTCTTATTTCCTGTAAGTTATAAGAGGTAACACTTAAAAGTTAGGTAAATTTCTTCGTGATTCTATTGGATGCATAACAAGTTTTAACAATAATTTCTGTAATATGGGGTAAATGTTTTGTTCATGAGGTTTTAATTGGCTAGGGATTCTGTTAGATTTATGAATATCTTGCATCAAAGTGTGAAACCTGAATTGAGACTAATTTGTATACACTTAACTTTAACTCGACTTTGGAAAAGTTGCTTTTTATTATCAAGAACACATTTATTTGTCTCGAGATTGTTGTTGCCAACACGAGATTAAACGTAGGAAGGTTCAAGACGACACATTAGGGATTGTTCGTGTCAAAAGCGAGACCCTGTCATTTCTCGTCTTGCCTCGTTTCGACTCCACGACTAACAGGCAATTATGGGTAAATAGGCAAATTTTCTCCGGCCTCCATTTATACAGGGTGGTACTAAATTCCCACATAGAGGCTACACTACAATAACCAGTGCTGGTTTCAGTTTGAAAGTCCTCAGCTGATTCGTTTGTTGAATATAGACTGTCATAAATACAATAGGTCGTAAATAATGTCTTCTCAAATTTACTGTTCTATTAAAGATTGTCTCATGTACTCGAGACACCAACGAGAATAATGTACGCAATTTCAAGTAGCCTAGATTGTTCCTCCTTGCGTGGATTTGATGACAGACACGATATTAGGAGAAGTTTTCAAAAAATATCCAAAATTTTCCTATAAAATCTAATAATGCGCTGGAAATTGGCCCCTAGTGCAAACTATACTCTCATTGACATGACGTCCCTCGTTAGTAAGCACACTTAACACACCATTAGGGCTATTGAAAGAGCTAGTGCGAGTGTAAATGGAAGAAAACCGTTTATTTAATGTCTCTAGAAAACCGTTGAAAAATGTTAGAAGGGCGCGCTTCTAAAATTTCGCGGTAAACCTACAGATATCACCCCTCTTATATTAATTCTTCACGACTTAACTGGGAAGCACGATGAGTACTTTGTCAAGCGCCTCAAAGTTTATTGGTAAATAAGTCATAAACTTTGCGTCGCCAGCTTTTCTTCCTCGTCGCTAACTACACATTTTAGTCATCTTCACTTAGCGTTTACCTACCATCATGATTATCGCTACATATCGGAAGGTGTCCTAAAGTGAAACCATAGCACCATCGATGCACGTCCTAAGTATCAGCCCTCACGCCACTCGGAATATGAAACCCTCCCTCCCTGAAATATTTCTTCTCGGCGCCGCCGAATAAGACCTCATTTTTAGCACGTCCGCGATACCGAAAAGGCATTGTGTGACTTTGATCGACGAGGAGGAGATCGCGTGACGCGCTCGATATCATCATATCGAAGATGATAGAAACCGTCGGCGGTGAATGCACGATCGCCTTTCAATTTATGTGTTAGTTACGCTCACACGATTCTATTTACATCCAGATGTATGTATCGGGCCTGGCGATCGATGGATCATCTACACGATTATTAAAAATCATCCCCGAAGAAAACCACCCCCGTAAGTCATTACCATAAGGGACGGCCGAGGGGTCGTCGGTTCGATTCCTGCTACGTTATCAAAATAACCCAAGTTTATCGGAGCGTAATTAGAACGTCGGCAATTTGGTGTTACGTTCTTTTGCGTGGGTATCGGGTAATTTCACGTTAGGCGCGTATTTGTTCGGCCACCGATTTACCGGGGGTTCGCGCTCACCTGAGCTCGCCGGCCGAAGTCGAGGCGAGGTTATGGCGGACAAATATCGGCCCTTTCGTCCGTTCGGACCAAAGAATTACGGCCGAATTCGCAAATCACGGCCCGGTTCTGTAGCGGTGCGCTTTTGTTGTCGAAAACAGGCATTAAAAAAAGATGTATTACACCGTTAATCCCACTTCATGTTTCGGCACCGAAGACAAAAAGTATTCATTTGTTTTTTTATCTGTCCGACATTAACAATGGAAAAAATATGGGCGACTCCGACTTCGCCGTTATTTATTCGGTGTCGGATCGGTTTTGGGGACTTTGTATTAATTGTCCATAAGTCTCGTTGGTAATTGTCGATAACGTGCGGGGATTTTTGCCGAACGTATCGAGTTATCTACATCTCTGACGAGGAGAATTGTAGCACGACGATTTATTTGTTTCTAAATACCACAAAGTAGGCCTGAAAAAATTGCACATTATGTACTTTTCATAATTTCGACAGCATTTACGTTGGTAATGAAAAGCACATCAATTTGTTCCGTTATTGGAAAATACAAGAGCACCCCCCTAATTTCCTTCATCAAAATTTCATCTGACACGAAAAATATCCAATCTAATCGTTACCGATTCAACCGCTGCTTTGTCTCGTCCCGTAAAGCTACACTCGTAGTGTTGTATTTTTAATAATTTCCTGAATGTTTCATCGCCGAAATTGTACCTTCTATTGAGGCTCATAGAATATTTAACTCTAGTTCTCACTAGGTACACCTTTCAGTTTTCCTCTGTGTCGGTCAGAACTTGTTACTAAAGTTCCATTCGTAGATATTCCTTTACTTGCGAGCACTTCTGCTTATAGCCCAGTTTATAGAGTTTTTTTTAGTAGATGAAATTTAACAGCAGGCGGACCAAAAAACTTTGTGTAAAGTGGATCAAAGGTGATGAAAAACTCACCATCTAGTCAGATACGAGCTTTTGCGTTTTTTAAACAATACAAATTAAAAAAAAAATTGGTCGTTTTTCCGTTTTTTCACCATAGCGTGAAAATTATTGATGGAAATGCAATACGTTGTACAGGCTGTTTGTAGAGAATTAAAAAACCTTCAAAATGAGCGTTTATAAAAGGTGATAGGAACATTTTTCACCGAGAAAACTTGGAAAACATGTTAAAATGGATCTTTTTTCAAAAATTCACCGCATTGCCCAGTTTAAAGCTGAAGCGCTAATTGTGCGTGAAATGTTAGATTATTATGTCTATTTTAAGTATGCAAAAGTTGGATGCTGTTGGATGAACAATTTTTGCGCAATTATGTTATCAACAATGTACACCAAAATCTTGCAAAATTCGGCGTATAAACTGAGATGGACCGATTTTAGTTTTTCAAACGATGTTCGAGGCCATTTTGCGCACTTATCTCCAAACTTGTATGAAAATCCAAGATAGCCAACTTGTAGATTTTGATGTGCTCTTTCAAAAACCGTTTGAAAAATTAAAATCGGCCCATCTCAATTTATACGCCGAAGTTTGCAAGATTTTGGTGTATATTGTTGATAACGTAATTGTGCATAAACTATTCATCCGACAACATCCAGCATTTGCATGCTTAAAGTAGACATAATAACCTAACATTTCACGGAAAATTAGGACTTTAGCTTTAAACTAGGCACAGTAGTGAATTTTT
Source organism: Cryptocephalus primarius (assembly GCA_963576515.1). NCBI lineage: Eukaryota > Metazoa > Arthropoda > Insecta > Coleoptera > Chrysomelidae > Cryptocephalus > Cryptocephalus primarius. The sequence continues at coordinate 16,066,456 of OY754941.1, forward strand.
GAAAAAGGATCTATTTTAACGGGGTTTCCAAGTTTTCTTGGAGAAAAATGCTCCGACCAGCTTTTAGAAACGCTCATTTTTAAGGTCTTTTAAAAACGGAGAAACGACTTATTTTCCTAAATTTTTATTGTTTAAAAAACTGCAAAAGCTCAGATTTCTCTAGATTTTGGGTTTTCATCATCTTTGATCCACTTAAAAAGCTTTATTGCTCTATTAATTCGAGGACAATATTGATGAAGACTAGACATTTTTATTCGTTACATCAAAGCAAAGAATAATCACAGCTAACCTTATTATCAAAAATAATTTCGCCATAAATTCGTATAAAAGGGAAAGACCAGAATGGTCTTGCTAGGGTGTAAATGCCGCATCTGAAAACTATCGCATTAACCTATTAAAACTCATCAATAACAATTATAAATAGAGATTAACGCGGTAATGAGCGTCCTACTCCTATTTATCGTTCGTCTTAAATCACGCGACTTAATAGAGCCGTCTTAATCACGGTCAATCTATTCATCGAAATTGTCAGAGTGGCATAATAATCTTCTGGTTGGCTAAGTGCGTGTACACTATCGACCGGTTAGCGAGCATTAACGCTAAATGATTTACCGGGGTCATTACGCGTGAATTGATGATCAGAAGGCGCTCGTAATTATTATACATGGTGGGGATTATACGGTCACACGATTAACCCGCCAGATTCGGAGTTTATACACAATGGACGGAGGATCCGACTCCATAAGTGGCTAAGATGTTTTATTTAACGTGTCGACGTGTTTCGCGTTTGAGCCGAGGGATCAGCGTTTTTCGACGGCGATACATTTAAGTTTTAGAGCCGTAGTTAATGACAACTAGGTGAAGAGTATTCTATGTATTCAGATTTGACATAGTATGTGGTCGAAGGCGTCTTTTTCTGGAGTCAATGGTTAGAATGTGGGATCTGTTAATATTATCCCTAAAGATTTATTGTGCAAGTTGTTGTCTAAAAGTTATTGAGCAGAAATTTCGAACTGTGTGAAATATGTCCCGCACCTCACTTTGCTTGTATAGCGTCTTACCTAAATGGCTCGAGGATAATCAGCAATCCTCCCGTCATAAACTACTTCAGGTATAGTAGTTCCTATAGGAGATTCGTATTTCTCATTTAACCGTGGATCTCAGGTCACGAATTCTTCCTAATAATGCCTAGATCGAGTAATATTCAGGGATTTATACGCTTGCTGGTAATGGGAATAATTCTACCATTGAACCAATGGGGAAAATTGCTATTTGCTGAAGTTTTCAGGGCAACATGTTTCTCTAAAATGAAATATAATTTATTATTTAAAGTTTCCATTGCTTCGTCAGGATCGCCAAATATCTTTGATTAATTCCCAAGAGGTATTAATAATGCTACTGTAGATCATTGGAAAATAGACTTTTTTGTAACTTACTAAATTTAAAAGATTCTTGTATATAAAACTCACTGTCAAAGGTGTATGCAGTAGTTAGGATTGCTGTAAAGGTGATTCCTTTCATGGCTAAATTAGGTTGATGTATTTCTGGGAGTTTGAATCTTAGGGAAATATTGTTATATGAAGTAATGAGGCGAATGGCTAGTTTCATAGGGGAATGCTTTTTTGGAGAGGTCTTTACGCCCAGAACCCAATCTGCCTCGTTCAAAAACCGGGATCGCCGTTTCCGGATTCATAATTTCCAACTGGTCGTACCATCCGGCTCTTAAACGCGTGGGAGAGGGCGAACCCTCCCGGATATTTCTAGTTATGTAGGCGTAATCTGGCCCGGTTTTATCCCATCAATCCCCTCATTATCGGCGGTTGAGGGGGCTGATCCCGTCAGAACGGCTTGATCCCCACGTCGATGTCGAAATTTAACCTCGAACCAGCGAGGAGTCGGAAGATCCGGGAACTGCGTCACGCGAACGAGGCTCGGCTCCCTTCCAGAAATCTCACAGGAGAGGAATAATTTATTAAAAGTAATCGAAGCGATTTTTTGTACGGACTTGCAGTAATTAAAGACGCTCTCATTAGAGCGCCTTGACGTTAATAAATTCTGGATTTATAGATCGAATAATTCGTTTTTGACGTTTACCTCCGGGCCGTAAATCTCGGGATCTCCTTAGAACTAAATCTGTAAATTACAAGCTCGTTTTAGCCGGAGATAAATTTTATAAAGTACCACGTTACTCAAACGGTAATTGGAAACAACAATGGCCTATAAATCGCAGATCAAAAGACAGAACAGATGTTTTGCCAATTCGTTTCGGCTATATAATTAGATTATTTTATTTAGACAAAAATGAATCATGGAACAAGCATCGACACTGAATCACTGCCCGTGGAAATATTCGAGGTAATGGCGGAAGTGGCTGCGATGTGGAGGTTGTGCTACGAAATGGCGAAGTCGCCGGTTTCTACTACCCGCGCCTTGACTTTTTTAAAGTTATCCCCTGCGTTCTATTGATGTCACCATTAATTGTTCCCAGTTATGCACGATAGGACCAGATGCGCTCTCCCTCGACTTAATTCCTCTCGCATCTTCAAAACTTTAACTCTAACCCTGCCACCCTGGTCTTCCTCCCCCCAATACGCGACGAGTTTTCGTCAAGCAGCTGCGTGTATGACTGATCTCCCCGCTTTTAACCGTAACCGCGAACATGCCGTTCGAGTGTACTCCGTTTAACTTACCAACTTACTTCGGGAGTTGCGAACTCACCGGAAGTTGTGTTTTACTTTTAGTAATATTCGGTAATAGTTGTTCGGTACATGTCTATAGATCGAGCGCTACAGGAGCTGACAGGGAAAGTTCGACCCCGCGTTCTTGGTGGGGAGCTGATGGTTTTAGTGAAGTTTTTAAATTTCGTGCTTATCGGTCGACTTTTAACAAGGCGAAGTCTATTAGGAGTTTGGAACTATGATTAAATGCCCCGGGTATCAACGAGGTACTTTTCTGAGTTCGTAAGGTGTCTTTGGTTATGTTCCAGCACGAAATGGTGACTGATATAAATTAAACTCGTTGACTAACCCTTCTAGAAAAATGGCCGACGATAAACGTGTTTTTCTGGCAAACGGTTGCACCTAGCGGTATAAACAGAGTGTAGCTTTTTTGAGCACAATACTTAGATAAACAGTTACTACCATATTCAAATAATGTATAATGAACGGCAAAAAAAGCAGGACGGTTTAAATATGAACTTTGCGCGGTATGTGGCGCCCTCTGCAACACACATAAAATCTGATGCCATATTTAAATTTATCGCCCTAAAAAACCCCTGTATACCGTATTTTGTAGATTTGTCATGTTTCTCTCAATAAATTCGCAAGAAAATTGAAAATGAAAAAAACTTTGACGCCCTGTATCTTCTTATCTATCAGCTTTTGCACTGTGGTAATATGGAGCGAATTGATCTAATTTTACATGAAAAATTGATGGTAGAGTTTTATACAGACCTTTCGAGGACACCCTGTATATAAATATTTAATGACGCTCTATAATTGATATCCCGTGCCTTCGCGGTATGAATCGATTCTAGCAGAAGTTAATAGACATTTCTAGTATTTTTAGTAATATCGTAGACGTTGAAGTGAAGGGGTGATCCTTCATCTGTACTTATGATTTGAATAACTTCGACTTGAGTTGAAACCCACCCAATTATAGCGACCTGAAATCGGTGCTAGAATTGACACATGTTAGTTAAACCTGTGTTAAAATTCAGGCGGACGATCTTTTCCTGTTTTATTTATTAGCATTTAAGGAAGTGGGACGTGGTGGTTGTATAGTTTTCCTGTACGGATTTATCAGGGCCCCTGGGACAATCTGATCCAGGATCCCACATATAATATGTCGGTCCATTGTCGGCGGGTAAAATCAATGATCGTATTAAGATAATGACGTTATCCGATCCAGGGTCGAATTCCACGTTGCGAACCGTTTTAAAGTAGCGGGATTTTCGAGGATAGGGGACGTATCTGGTCCTCCCGAATAAATTTCTGTCAAAAATTGGATCAATAAGAGCACAACTATATTCTGGGCATCGGATTCCGGTTTATGTTCAGCGCCGCCAGTAATTCTGCAAAATCTGTTTACAGAAATAGCGAGTGCCATAAAAGTTGGGATAAACTTCGATCCTTACCCGAAACTCCTACGAATTATGTATATTTTTTGGTTAGACGTCTCATTTGAGCCGGGCGAACTTGGAATAATCTATTAGAGTTCGCGTGAGTCGATGGCATTTGGGCCACTTTTCAATTGAAACCGAATTTCCAATTTGCCGGGCATCAAAGGGGGAAATTAGGGAATTTGGGAACAACGCAATATCCGGATTTGGCGATTTTCAAAGTGCTCCGTACGTATATTTAACTACAGTTCGCAAACCGGTGAAAATAAGAGCGAAAAGAGAACTTCGGAATTAATTGGGGTATAATTCAATAGGGGATTTGTTAAACATATCAGAACTTGTTATATTGCATTGTTTCCATATTCATGCGCACATCTGCACTGTTCGTAGTTTTTACACCCTTTGTTTTACTTACTTAAATAAACTTTGCACTCCAGACAATAGTCACATATCTGGTGTAATGTGAAATATCCGCTGTCATTCGGTATTTGACTTCAATTAATCGATTTAATGGATGGATTTCCTTAAATAGTCCGGGGGTGTATCACACATTATTTATTTTCGAGGACGAATTCCGCAGATTTTGCATAAAAGAGTCACCTTCCTGACGGACAAAAAGCGCGTTTCCACCGCCGACAAAAAATTACCCTTCATTATTTATTCCAAAGTTAAAATAAGGTATATGAGTCACCGGAATACCGGCGTTCGATATTTAATATTCTATAGGAGCTGTTTTTGTTCAAGCTTTCAGAATATTAAATATGCGTACAGTGCCCACCAAAAAGTTAGCTCGCGCACACACAGCGCGCGCGAAACGTGTCGACTAGTTTTTCCTTGCCAAATTATAACTTGATTTACCGTTCAGACTTTGTTGATTCTAGTTTATCAAATACGTGAGACTAATGCCGAAGTATGCACCACGAGGAATTAAGTGGAACTCGAAATAATCTCCTGGGGCAATTTTTTTGAACAGCGCTGTATGTATTACACATCGGAAAACATTCCTTTGAACTAGAAAATCTACCCACCAAGAGTAACGTTAACATTTATAATAGTGAATACAGGGAAATTTATATGTGAATTTTCCTAGAAAGTTTTTTAATGAAATTGACGTTTTCATGTTACACCGCTGGGTAAAACGCAATGGAGAAAAAATAAAGTTTCACGTAACGTGAATGTGATGAGAAATGTTTGGTAAACATAGGTAGACGAAGCTTTACGGTGTCGAGACAGAAGCAAACCGGACTTTAATTAAATTTGTTTTGTGGGATATAATAAATATGTAATTTTAAAGGAGGGGAAGGAGCCTACGGTTTCCCTATAAATTTCAAGTTGAAGTTGGAGGACTTTCCTCAGTTTTTAGCTTTATTCGGGTCGGACTTTGCTTATCTCGATACCCTTTATGTTTTGTTTCGTCACGTGTATTCACATTTATGTCGTAACAAAAAGTGTTAATTTCGTGCACTGTGGATTTTCAAATTTTTAGTTTCATGTTTCATAGAAATATACGTATTCTTTCGAAAAAAATTAAGGCGGTAGTAGACCGTCTTCGAGGAATATTTTGGTTAGTTACAACCCCAGGAGTGAAAAGACCTTGTCACATAAAAAACTTGAAATAAATTCCACTTCTAAATATACAATGAAGAGACCTCTTAATTATTTCATCACACGCCCGTATTTCTAATTTAAAAATTTGGGGGTTAGACTGTCACTCGAAGGGGGTTCGATGTAGGGATGAAATTTTTTACTGCAGGATGTTCGTAATCTAAAATTGACAAGTCACGGAATTTTTCATAAATATACCCTGTAATTGAAATGGTGAATCCAATTTCATGGACTCTAATAATTCATGGTTTAAATAAGGTTGAGTCTAATTTCTTTTTAAACTTCACCACCTGAGTTACACCCTAAAAGGCTTACGCTTCGACCCTTCAGGACCATAGGCCTGCGACATTATCGATGATTTTAAATTGCCAGTATTCCCTTCGCCCTTAAATATTTTGTTTTAATCTCATATTAGTTGTTTTAAATTCATAACGTACATCTTCACTACTGGAGGGGAGGGGTTACTATAATACAGAGATTGTCCTAATTGCTTTAAGAGTCCAAAGGTATTGTAAGTGTACTTTCAATCAGTTATATAAAGCTGCTTGATGTGAATCAGGGATGTGTTATTTGATTTGCTTATCGACTTTTGATTGACAAGCCATCTAAGAGATAACACTACACCGGTATCCGGGAAAACCTGGAGATAAACACGAATTATACACAGTACACTCCCCTTCAAATTACACTAGTTTGAATTATATCCGCTTTTATCGGCCGAAAAGTAAGTGGGGTTGTTTGCTGAAAAAGCCATTGTGTGCAAGTAATAAAAGTTATACTTCCCGAACCTAATAAAATTTTCCTTGTTTACACGGTTCCCGACCATAACATTAAAGATTAGTATAGGTGGCGGAAATAAAGATAACCGTCGAAAATACAATGTTCGATCGGATGGTCCCGTCTAATTTTTTTTTATCTCGATGGGGCCATTCGAAGGTAATTCGATTATACCGAGTGTTTCAGTCAAGTGCTGAATTTCGAAGGAGAGAGGTTGCGTTCGATGACTGGCAATTCACTTTTTATTAATAAAGATTGCGTCATGAATGTTGTTTATTAGTAGTAAATATGTCATTTGTAATATCGATTTGCATATGTAATGTCGATAACATTTCCATTACACGAATGAATTCAATTAAAATAAATTGATATTTATTGAACCTTAATACTTAATTTCATGGGATTTTAGAGTGAATACTCTGAATAGGAAGTATTGAAGCTGTTAGAAACCGAAATTCTAAGAAAATTTAATGAAACACTTTTTAATAGCAAACTGAACAAAATAAAATAAACTGATTTCTAACTGGTGATAAGTTTAGTGATTTAAAAATCTATGGTGAAGGCGCGCATTAATGGTATTAATATTACTTTATCTTGATGATTGTGGTATGGACATTAGGGCAACAGTTATTAAGTTTCTAATTTAAATCAAATCAATCAGACATCGTGAAGTCTATAAAAACTACATTGAAAAATTCCGTTACATCAATACATACAGGTTAAGCCAATAAAAGGGCGTTGAAAATCATTTTACATTGGGATGGAATGTACAAATATTTTTGGAAATGTTCACCTATCTTGATGAACGCAACCTTTTTAAGAAAAGTGGGCTTTTTTGATTCTCATTATTTTGTGTCTCATTATCCTCTCTCGTGCCTCTCTTATCTCGTAGGATCCGCCCTTTGCTAATTAGTTTACCTCGTAGGTATTCGTTAATTTTGAGCAAACCAAGTCCCCCTAACGTTTGCTAACTTAAGACCTAACCGTGGCAAGTTTTCAACCAGGTCACCTCCGCGTCGTAACATTATACAATCGCACATCCACATACAGCGGGACGTGTGTGAAAACACTTTTCGCGACCAAGAGACACACAACAGCTCTCAAGCCCTCTGCGAACAGGTCTGCTACTTCCCTCCTCCCTAACTACTGCTGCTTTATTTCAGCAGTTAAACACACATTTCATGTTTTAATTATGCTTTTAGAAGGCGCCTCGGCTTCCCCCGTTAATAGGGTCGCCGAAGAATAGTTTTATCTCATATTTGTTTGTTTGCCTGAACGTTTGCTCGATGCCTGGATGCTCGCGACCCCTATCCGGGAAGCTGGCTCCTTGCGAGGCAGCGGCGCCACGGGAGAAGCAGGGAAAGCGCCAAAAAGGAAACACTGGAAATAACTTACTATCGGCGCGTCCGTTTAATATTAATAAGGGCCGAGGCGACGTAACGAGAAGGGCTTTAGAGCACGGCGGCGGTAAAGACGCCTCGGCCCTTAATATGTTAAGGCTGTAGTGCCAGCAGGAAATTGAAACCCTTCAGGTATTAAATAATACGTGTGCCTCCAGCGCAAATGAGCCTAAATCAAAAATACAAATTTAGCGTCGAATGACTCAGATTAATGATTCAGTAGGGGTGTGAACGTTTTTAGATTCCCAGAGGTATTAACAAATATTAATTCCCTCACAAGTAGGTACATTCGCGTACACGGAATTTTACTCTGATACTTATTTATGTTAAAATGTTCCACAGCCCTTATATGAAAATCTAAGCATTTTAATTTTGTTTTAAACATAGTTTTACAGGGCCGAAATCTTTCGAGACTCGCGTCTTGCCCAGACTCGTCCATCACTCCCCTAAATAAATATCTCTCTGTCGCTCATCCCCATTCCGCCACTGCGTCACTCTAACCCAAATAGTTTGTTTAAGTTGGAAACTTTTTGCTTTACGACATTCTGCTCTCTTAATGTTACTTAATGTGCGCCGCTTTTTATATTCTCAGCTTAATATTAACGAGAAGAAACCAGGCAACGCGAGTTGTTTGCTCATTTCCAGAATGCTAATTTATTTTGTTTGTTCATAAGTTTCACTGTAAAAATATTCAAGTTGTAGTAAAAGTACAAGTGGGATTTAACTGGGATTAAGTATTTACGATCATAAAATAAAGTTTATACAGCCGACAGTGCTTCGACTTTCGGGCCGGACGTTATTTTTTCTGTTAGATATAGCCCGGTTTATAGGGGAATTTTTGGCAAAAAACTTTGTTTAAAATGGATCAAAGTTGATAGAAACTCAAAATCTAGGCTAATCTGAGCTTTTGCTTTTTTTTAAACAACAAAAATTAATAGAAACATGTCTTTTTTCCGTATTTTCAACACAGCGTGAAAACTATTGACAAAAATGCAATACGTAGTATAGACGATTTATAGAGAATTAAAAGACCTTCAATATGAGCGTTCCTAAAAGGTAATCAGAGTATTTTTCATCGAGAAAACGTGGAAAAATCCGTTAAAATGGACTTTTTTTCAAAAATTCGCACATTTGCCCAATTTAAAGCTGAAGCACTAATTTTGCTTGAAATGTTAGCTTATTATGTCAACTCTAAGCATGCAAAAAATTGATGCTGTCGGATGAATAGTTTTTGAATAATAAGTTATTAACAATATACACCGAAATCTTGCAAAATTCGTCGTATTAACTGAGATTTTAATTTTTCAAACGGTTTTTGAAAGAGGACATCAAAACCTACAACTTGGTTATGTTGTATTTTCGTATACATTTAGAAAAAAGTGCGAAAAATAGCCTGGAACGTTCGCAAAACGCGCGATTTCGCATTTCGAGCTGAGTGGTGGGGGCTTTAAGTAGCATAAAACAGTAAACTTGCACATATATGTCTTAGCATACAACTTTGCATGCTTAAAGTAGACATAATAATCTAACATTTCACGCAAAATTAGCGTTTCAACTTTAAACTGGGCAAAGCTGTGAATTTTTGAAGAAGGGGAAAAATGCTCCGATCACCTTTTAGAAACGCCTAGTTTGAAGTTTTACTAATTCTCTACAAATCGTCTGTACAACGTATTGCATTTTCATTAATAATTATCACGCTATGATGAAAAAACGGAAAAATGACCTATTTTTTTTTAAATTTTTATTGTTTAAAAAAACCGCAAAAGCTCAAATTTGTCAAGATTTTAGATTTTCATCATCTTTAATCCATTTTAAACAAAGTTTTTTAGTCTGCCTGCTGTTAAATTTTATCTACCACACAGCTTTTTTTGCTTTATAAGCTAGACTAATAGTACATCAAAAGAAGGCGGATTTAAGGAATATTTAAAGCACGATCGATATCTCTCATCGACACATATAACATCATACGGCTAATTATAAATTATAACTAACATAGACAAACGCGTTCTATAATGGGAGCTGCCAACACCATTGTTCTCTGTGTGTTTAGTGTTGGATAACAACCTCGTATACAGCATCGAGTATATTAATAAGTCATTAAATGTGTGACATTGAGTATTACCCAAATGCTCATGTAATCGAGTTTTGAATTAATAGTGAACAAGCAAAACTGAATCTCTGGTATGCCGGAAATATCTATTTCATTAAAATGGATGTATTGAATTATTATCGACACTTACCTCTTATCCTCAGCTTAATAAAATAATGGAACGACTTCTGTCGTTCAAGTTATTCCTTAAACGTTTCAACGGATAAATTAGGGAACAGTGGAGCGATTGAGATTGAAAAGAAAGGAGTGGATATGGTGAAGAAATTAGAAAAGTTTTTGGTGTTCTTATAATCATTCCCGTCCCCGTTGAAATTCGCCAACACTCTGAATTTCGCAAAGTACCGAGAGAAATTCTTTCCAAATTAGCTGTATGCGAGGTATGTTTCCATAAAGGAGGAAACGTTTAGATGTTTTCCTAGATGACAGTTTTTGAGCTTTGTATCGTTGTTAACAACGTCCTTAAAGTGTTCTAAGTTCTGTGTTCTGTATTATTCTTTAAACGTATTGCTATTTCATAAAATTTTACATTACTTTATTTGTACTAAATGACTAAAGATGTTTCTTTGTTTATTTCAGATGATCGTTTGAGCATCCCATCTCATCACTAAGGTGAGTACATTTTTTAAATATTTTGTGTTGCAAATGTGTTATCTGCAGATTTATTGACATGAGTGTTACCACTAACCGGTTTAGTCACAAGTTATATGGAGCAATTCCTCCAGGTTTACTTTGATGGAAAGATAGTAAATATGTGGTAATATTTTTTAAATTGCGAATATCTTGTGAAACATTGACCCCTTCTTTTGGGTAACTTTTCCTTATATGTGGTGTACAAGTGAGAATATCATTTTTTTGCGTACTTAAATTTGTGAAGTTTGCTCGGGTAAACTTTTACTCTACGAAAAATCTGGAATTCAACCCTCCCTAGCTTTAGACTAAATAGGTCATGACTTTTGTTAACCTCGTTTTGTCATCACTTGAATTATTGTAGAGGTGGATGTATGGATTTATACGTTTAATCTTAATTGGTGCGATGGCGGGCACAATTCAAAGAAATTTATTATCGATTATTCCGACAAGGTACGGCGCGCACCAATAAAAGCGAAAAATCGTCGAGTTTTCCGTATTTTTTTCGACACCGACGGGCATTAAATCGCAGGCGAAGGACATAAATTCCTGGACGAGTACAATTAGCATTGAACGATAGGAAACATAAATCGGCTACATCCATAAATTTGATGTGTAAGTGTCGATCAAGTGGATCCGCGCTGGCACACGTCCAAATACAATTATACCGTCGACGTATGTTATGAGTGACGGACAACCGTGTTATTAATTGAATAGTGCAATGCCTCGATTGTTTACACGTTAAGGTCGACTCGCTGTCACATTCCGACACCTTCGCGGAAAGATGGCTGCCCGATTTCGCTAATCAGAAATCTATGAAATTGTCACGGCGGAAAAAAGCCGGTTACTCTCTAACGTACCCTTATTTTTTGGAAATATGCCATGGGGTGATGTTCCAAAAGTATATGGAAATATAACGTTTGTTCCAAGGGTCGACCCTAAGCTGTACACTCACAGGTACATAATAAAAATTTAGAAAACCAACCATATTAAAATCCCCTCTTACTGGTCAGATGTATTCTGTATATTTCAGTTTTTTGAGCACCGAGGTAATTTGCCTTAAGCATTACAGAATGAGCCGTGGAAAGACTATGAAGTTGGTTTTCATGGGCGGGTTTCAATGTTTTTGAAGGGCTATCGATGAAAAGCCGCCAGTCAGAAGATACGCATGATATTCCGATTTTCTCGAGCAAACCGGTCACGTCATTACAGTAACAGAATCCATCTTCTTTGGTGAAAAACCATGAAAATCTTTCATGCCGCCCTCTTTGGTCAGTTATTTTCACATCATCTTTAAGTAAATTCCACTGTGTCAATCGTGAACCTAGAATCTCTGCTTTGACTCATGAGATATGGTCCAAAACTCGATTTTACCATGAATTCACTGTTGTCCTTGTTGATTGATTTTCTTGAACTTTACGACGCTTGAATTTCGAAGCAATCTTTTTGGCATTTGCACCAGCTGGAGGACTCTTACTTGGGTTAACGATACAAAAATAACAGTCCTTCTCCTTGGACATCCAGGTCTCTTCCTGACTACATTCGACGAACATCCTTAATTCCTGTCATGCGTTCCACTAAAACTCTTCCCTCCAAAATATGTCAGGGCCGTTAACGGCGGGCGGTAATAAGTTTTAGATGTTTGATAATGAAAAACAAATAAGACAGGTAATTTGTCTCCGGTCTCTGGAAGAGAAAAAAAAAGGAAAAACACGGTGTCAGGAGGGGCGACAGGCGGTTTTCTAGATCCCGATTACGAATGCTGATATAGGGGTTTTTTCTTTTAGCGCCATCGTCCGGTCCTAATTTAATTAACCGCAGACGCTAAATCAACTCGTAGCGATGGTCGTGGGGTCCTGGAGGATTATTCGGGAATCGGTTCGGAGCAATTGTTTGGGAGAATTTTCACGTAGCATTCATGTGAGGGGGTAAAGCCCTAGACAATGCGCTCGGGCTTCCCGTAACTCGTTAAGCCACCAAATAACGATGTTCACTCCATTGGAAGTTCGAGACGTATTGTTTAAACTTGTGTCTGTTTTGTCAATAGATGACAGAGAGAGAGAGAAAAAGGGAAAACGGAAAAATTGCCATGAAAAATGAAATTTTAGTACCTCAAGATTACAAACAAGATTACATCAGTCTTGTTTTTCAAAATTTGTTTGTGATTTAATCCGTGTGACAGAAAAACTTTAGAATTTCTTTAGAGTATTTCCAAAAGTAGAATTATGAAAAATTTATGCAAAAAGGCAAAAAATTATGTGCATAAAACCATGTGGACACTTTGTACTATTTTTTATTTCTCAATTTACGCCAATTTTGGTATTCCACTTGAAAAACTTCCTTTATTTCTTTCACGTATATTATGGCAACGTTGCGCCATCTTTGAAAAATAAAACGATTTAAATTTTTTGTATTTTCTTCATTTTTAAGCGTAGAAAAAGGTGTGTTAGGCAGTACAAGCCCTTCATTACTTTTTGTGGTAAATCCTCATTTTTCTCCCTTTCTCTCTCGCCTAAGTTTGCCCTTTCTTTTCTTTGTCTCACATATACAAAAACGGTGCGCAGATCTAGATTTTGAAGTTTACCATTTAATATTTAACATTTTATGTACGTATATTTTTTATTCGTAACACGTATATACATTTCAATTTCCCTGTACTGATGAAAATCAAGATTTTGATCAGCTACGATGACTTTTCCATTCTTTAATGCGTTCGGTTTGATTCCTATTTCGTTTGCTGAAAATTGGTAGTAAGGATCAGCGTCAGGGGCGCTCAACGAGCGAGCCGGCATATTTAATTATTATTAAATCAAGCAAACTCCGGTAGTGTTTTCGCGTAGAGTCCGCACCGTACTCGCCGAACTCGAATGAATTTCCTTCATTATTGCTTTTAATTTTCGAACCGTGAATCGCGGCCCAGGGCCGAGCGAAATACTTCTGCCCCGGCTCATTAAAAAAGAAAAGTAATTAAAAGTTATGGGCTGGAATGTTCGTCGCCATCGATTTACCTAAAAATCCGTCAGGCCAGTGCAAAAAGAGAGGAGAGACAGAGAGAGAGAGAGGGAGAGATGAGGTTATTAAATATACAACCGCCGCTACTATGATGAATACAAATTCGACTCGAATTTAACTTTCATTTCATATTCATAGAGAATTCTAAGCATCAGCTCCGGTTATTTGAATATAAAGGGATGTTTTCATTCGCCAAGAGAAGGAGATGGAGAGAGAAAGAGAGCGAGAGAAACTGACAAAGAGAGCGAAAGCGAGAGAAGAGTAAGTCAATAAACAGTAGGATAAGCTGCCTGAATTTAATTACTAAATTTTGACTGTTCCTCTTTGTCTTCGGCTACGCCGAGTTTTTTGCCCGTTTACTTTCGACATTTTCAAAAATTATATCCGTCAAAAATTAAAGAAAAGTATCTGGCGAAGTCGGGTTAATTATACCCCGCAAGGATTACTTTGGTTATACAGAGATTTTACGCTCCTCTCTTTATGTTTTTGATTTTTTTAAAAGGATTTTTTTCTTCTAAAAATTACTGCTTTTCTTGCGAACTCAAAATGTTCCGTTAAGTTTTCTACTCATTTAATTATTTAATCGTAAGATTCATAAATATTTTAGGACTGTTGGCGTTCTACTAAGTGTATAAAAGTTCCAACCTATGTCTTCCACAATTCACGTAGAAGGTTGAGAGTTTATTCAAGGGTTTTTCTAAAGTTTTCTTAATTCAGTTGCCTCTGTTTTGATACCTGATATTAGTTAACAAATCTGAAATTACGTTGAACATTAGGGAATTTATAGCGAGAAGTACCTTCTATTTTCATCAATACAAGACATTTGAATATCATTTTGAGATACCAAAACACATGGAAAGATTAATTGTAACAACTATCTATCGGAAAATGTAGCCGTAATGATGCCGACAGTCTTAACGTATTGTTAGAGTTAAAGTGACCTTACATTTGGCATATTTTCTCCACTGCTCTTTTTACAACCTCCTGTAAAGCTAAAATATTCTTTCCCTTCTATTTCTTAAGGCTTTAATCTTACATTTGGCATATTTTTTCCATGGCTCTTTTCACATCCTCATGTAATGCTAAAATGTTATTTCCCTTCTGTTTCTTAAGGCTTCATTCTTACATTTGGCATATTTTTTCCAGGGCTCTTTTCACATCCTCCTGTAATGCTAAAATTTTGTTTTCTTTCTGTTTCTTAAGGCTTCCTTAATTGGACCATGTTTTCATTCCTTTTTAAAATCATACTTTTGGCGTGTTGAAATAGGCTTAATAACACAATTACGCGCACTGAGATAAACACATAATTAAGGAGTTTAACGGAATTCAAAAGAAATTCAATTTTAGAAGTACTTGTACACTTTTGTTCAGCGAGTTTTTTTAAGAGAGTTATAGATACTCCCGCCATTTACCCGCGCTTGCTTGAATTTCTTCACGTTGACATTCAGCGCCCTGGGCAGAAAAACACAGATTTCACATACCTTTTTATAGAGATAGTTTTGAGGAAAATACCGGTCTGCGTAATCTATTTTTTCACTCTATAAGGAAAAAGACATACCCTTTAACACACCGCGTCGTTAAGTAAATTTAAAAAACGTCTTTAAAGGTAAAAGAACATGACCGATGTACTTACCTCGTTCATTTCCTTTTAATAATTAGTTTTCACATAATTTTCTTATTGCTAAATATTGAGAAAGAAAATTAAGTCGTATTGCACAGCTGAAGCCGGAAAAACCAATTTTGGAAGTTTTCCGAGGCGAAACTTTTTTCACGGTTCCCCTGGCCAAGAACCAAAGGAAAAAATATCCCGTCCCGCTCCGCAATAATGATAAAGCTGATAATGTAAGCATTGTTTCGTAGATGGGTGCTTAATTAAGGCTGATCCCTTATCCCTTTGGGAAATTAACGCATTTAAACTCATTAGTATGTGAGCGGCGTTTAAAAGAAAATTACGGTGTGCCTGGCGCTTAAATTAATCCAAATAATACATTTTTAATTACTCCTGCTTAAGTTTTAAGAATATGAAGAGTCGGCGTAATTACCGAGCGTCAGTTTAAAAAGCGATATAATATGGAAACTCGGGCGATTAGGATGAATGTTTCAAGTGCAAAAGAAATTAGTTTTACTTACGCTATGGGATGGGTGTTGAAACGTACGTAGCTGGGGCACTGCTTGAATAAAAATCTCCCCTATTTGACGTCTTCGGGCCGGGTGAAAATAATGGGAATCGTAAATTTCCTCGGTGAAACTAAACATATGAAATATTATAAAGTTGTGAGAACGCGCTAATGTACACGGGGCGGATGGCCGTCGTCGCCGTCGTCTTCTTGCCTGGCAAAAGTACAACGGGAAGCAGTCTCGTTCCTTTTTCTTTAATTCCTGTCGAGAAGCCGTTCCTCCACTTGATTAATTTTTGCAATTTATTGCATAACAGAAACGGAATTGTAATTTATTTCGTTGATGTTCGTTCTTTCTGTTTCGAGTACAAAACGAAAGATGAAGTCTCCTTCTTACCCTCGTCCCCTCCCCCACGCTCTCTCGCTCCCTGCTCCTTCCAATATCCAGGATAGAAATTTTATTTATACTCATCTTATGGGTAGATGCAGTGGAATCGGAATTATTCGACCAAAAAACTGGATCGGTTGATTTACTCTTGAACAATCGAAACAATATATATTGGCAGATCGGCGGGATCAGATATGTCGCTTCTCCCTATAAAGAGCCTCATGAAAATGCACTTACTCACCGCTCGGGACCGACTTACGGCAAAACGCAGACTCGTCATACAAACGAATAGTATGGTCCATAAATTTTTTGAATGACGAAAACGCTTAGAGCTGGAATAAAAATAGTGGCGTTCGCTTTGATGTATTCCGAGGGCGATCATTCCGGAGCGAATATTTTTCTAGCGTACATACGTAAACACTTTAAGGATAGTAATAAGCTAGTCGAGATTTTACAAATCAAGAAATTTTAAACGCTCATTGAAAAATACGGGATCTTTGGCAGTAAAGATGGCCGAAATGTAATATTTAATAATTTTTTGGACATTTACGTTAAACATTCTTTTTATAATATTACATGTTTAGTGTCTAGTATTAACCTCAGATTAACTTATAAAATTGCCTCTATATAATGACTCCGTGGGGTAACTTATTTCTAATTGAGCCTTAACATCAAAAATTGAAAAACGGTATTTAATAATATAAATGTTCCTGAAGCCAGTATCACCAACTTTTGCCATTCGGGTTCTATTTTAGAAATTAATGAAAATATGGGCAATTCGAAGTCATGGCAAAAGTACACAGTCAAGTCGCCATCTTTATAAAAACGTGCATACTTTAACTTAACTCACTCTTTTAGAATGATGAAATTTATATTTTAAAGAGGTTTTCTTAATCTTTAATTTAAATAAAAGAAGAGCGGTAAATCTCTTAGGAGTCCCATTACCAGACTCAAGCATAGGCGGTTGCAGAGCGAAGTATTCTTTTTCAGCAAGCCAATAGAAGCAAAAATCCTAACTGTGCATTAGTATAGTAATGGAATTTTAATATTTCTGAAATAAGTTCGAAAGCACCACATTACTGCTTTGTAGGCCTTGAAGGAATTTAAGTAACACGTGATCTTAAGCTGGTGTATAAATCGTATCGAATCAAAGCAGGCTTCAATGAAGAGGCAAAAAAATCACCAAATGACTAAATAGACACGAAATGACTGATCTAACAAAATTTTGAATCTCTTCTGATTTTCATCTGAAAATTGTAAGACCTTTAATAGCTATTTCAAAGAAAACTAGAACAAATGTGGAGTTTTCTTTACTATGCTGATGTGTTTTCGTGTTCTTAGGGTTTGTCTTTTCAACGAACCCCTTATGTTAAGAACCCCGTTTGTCCGTGCGTTTCAAAATTTAAACTATTATGATTAGAGGTAGGGTGCATGTCCTATTTCTTCTTCTCTTCTTAAGCTTTAAGTCCTGTTCTGCATTATTAGCCTCTTATTTTCCACTCCTGGGATGCGGGGGTCCAACCCTTGTACCATCTTTTTGGTGGTCTTCCTTAGGGACTCGTCGTGTTTGGTCTCATGGTTTTGACTATTTTGGGTAGTCTGTCCTTCATCATTCTATGAGAGATCATATGTTCCTTCCAGTTCCTACTTCTTTCTCTTATCCATCTCACAGTGGCTTGCATTTCACCCTATTCTCTTGTGGCGTTACTTCTTCTTTTGTCTTATGGGTGTCCCATACTTTATTTCTTAGTCGTGTATTTAGTCCTCCATACTAGAAAGCTGGATATTTACGTTGCTTTTGTTGGTTGGGTTTTCATCTTCTCTTTCAGATTTCTATTGTTGGTCATCTGCGCTATTACGTATTTGACTCGTGATTTGGTTCACACTTTAATAGTTTATGTCCAGTTTGATCTTTATTAGTAGTTGTAACGAACTCCTCTCCATCACTATCCTTATGTTTCTTAGATATCTCCACGCACTGTATATTTGTTGGTGGGTAAGAATAATTTCTTCAAGTAGATACTTGAGCTCAAGCCTGTAGGTTGTGAGGGATATATGCGATTATTGTATGAGGTGTTATTATCACTATTGTTATTAGTATTATTACTGTTTCGGAATGAATCTAGGAAATACCGATAGCATCTCGAAGGCGGCACAAAACCAACACGAAGATATCAAAACAACGTCCTTGATAACTTGACATGCAATCAAAACATCCGGTACCTAGCAGGAATAGTTCGCGCAGAAAAAAATGTGTACAAGGGAAACAAAACGGCCCCATCCTTCGTCGATCCCCAAAATCCACCGTCGGTCTCGCAGTCTTCGACGTCCTGCGCCCCCGTATACATTATTGATAGGCCATCTCTCCTTGCGTCTCCTTTCGCCTCTCCAGACTCGATTTGCCTTCTGGATCTCCGAATGGGAATTAGGGATTCGATGCACGGAACGCTGACGTCATACACACACACACACACACACACGCCACAGTGCACAGCCTCCCTCGGCCATTATGTTTAATTTATCGCGTGTCTGTGCGTCGTAAGAGCGTTCCGGGCAGCGGGGGGGATGAAAGTGGGGGCGGGGGAGATGGCGCGGCGGGCGACTGTGGACGGGACCGTTCGAAAGTGAAAAAACAAATCGTCTGATAGGGGTTTTTCGACGATAAATTGAGGGGAGTAATTTGTTTGATATCGGGACATTTCTCTAACGATTGCTTCAACGCCGGGTCGCGGGGAAGTTACCGAAACCGCACTCTTTCTTTATACGATATGGTTCGTTTCTCCCCCCTGGAAACGAACCCCTGATATCTGTTAAATAAACGAAATACCGACAAATGTTCCCCCTGATGTGCGGTTAGTAGAGTACACACAGTACATACACTGCGTGTCGTGATGTAAAAGCTTTGACCGAACAGTAACAAACTTAGGCAATTTTCGAAAAATTATTATTACACGAGGCACACACGTGTTCGCAAAGCATGGACAACGTCGGCTGCTTGGGAATTTTAAAGAAAAGATGGGAGACAGGTGAAAGAGAAACGGGCATCAGAGGAGAGCGCCGTGTCCTTGGTCGTATTCCGTATTCCGTGTATCTCACATAAGACAAGAGGGGTAGAAAGAGAGAGAGAACAGACATTAAATTCACGTCCGTCCCTTCTCGTGATGCTCTTTTATTGAATCCTTTTTGTTGTAATTATTTATACTACCACTGCTGCTATACGAAATAATTTGTATAGTAAAATGTAATGTCTTAATGTTAATTATTGGAAAATGACATTTTTGAAAGTACTTAAGTACCGTACTTAACACCACTTAAGCATTGTACAGTAGGGCGAAAATTTTTCAAATATTTTCGTTAACTGAGAAAATTTGTCTTCATATTTTTATAAAAACTTCCAGAAATACCAAAGGACATCTAGTTTTTGAAATATTAATTATTAATCTTCGATGACTTCAATTTATACCGAAAAATGGGTACATTTTTGATATACCTTGATAGCAAAATGAAAAAATATTTGCCCAATTATTTATTTATATTTTATTGTATCTTTAGAAAAGAATTTTTGTAGAAACAGTAATTCAGTTATTTGTAGACTCAAAACATACTTTAAATTCTGGCCACAATACCACATTAGGGGAAGAGACCTTATGATAGCCTTGAACACTAGTAAAATTTAACTTATCGAATATCTTCAATAGAGTTACTCAAGATCGTCCCATTTGTTTAATATTAAAAACTTCGGAGGTTTGTCATTCCGTGCCGTATATAAATGGCGTTTACGTGTCGTGAACATAAACGTCATTCTATATGAATCTCACTGAAACGTTCCCTTCGTATGTACAGCGCAGTAAAGTTGGTACAAACTTTTATAACGTATGTAACAATATTTACATGCTCTGAGCGTTACGCTAATACACTATAAAATGCATCAGACTGTACCACTTGTATTTTACATCTTGGAATGGTAGATTTGTTTGACTTGGTTTTGTTAAGTAAAGGTGTTCAATTGTTATAAGTTTCAAAGTGGCAAAAGTTTTTTTAACACAAGCAGTAAAGGGCAAATTTATCTGCATAAACTTTTAGGGCGATGCCTAATCGAAGAGGTATTTTACAGTTCATATTAATGCCACGGGGCGGATGCATTACAGATGATCAACCAATCGAATCGTCGGTAATAATTGATATGGAACGATATTAATAATTACCATCAATTGCATATTGCCATAATTAATTAGCAACCTAAATAATCTATCATTCGGATGACACGCTGAACGGCAATAGTGAGTCATTAAACGAATTTTATTGAAAATCTATTAGGCATTTAATTACGAGAATTGTTCGGCAATTTGCCTTGAAGAGAAATTGATTGTTTTGTGCCACGGAAAATATTTTAAATGTCTCGCATCACATTGCAATGAAATATTTATATACTTTACGGTAAAAACTTTGCTTGCAACAATTTCAAACTCTTTTACGATTTTTCTGGTAAAATAATGAGAAAACTCCGTTATAGATGTCATGTCGCCGTTGTAAAGCAAGTGCGATGATGGATGATAATTTTTTCAATGTTTATTATACTTTATAACGAACGCCATACATCATTCTAAGTTGCTGAATAATTTCTTGGGAGTTCTGTTCTTTTTGGAATATGATAATGTCGACAGGAAAGTTGTTCACTTAGCGCGCCGAAACAGACACCGACGGTCCCCTTGATTTTTCGTCGATTAATCCAATGATGGTGAAACAGGGACGACCCTTAAGAAATAAAATAAAAGACGCGTTAAAAATATGCACAAAATCCGATAAAAGTGTTAAAAAAATGAAAAATGAAATTTGTTTAGAGGGGACATTTTGAATTGGGGAAAATTTTGGGGAATGTAG
Source organism: Cryptocephalus primarius (assembly GCA_963576515.1). Taxonomy (NCBI): domain Eukaryota; kingdom Metazoa; phylum Arthropoda; class Insecta; order Coleoptera; family Chrysomelidae; genus Cryptocephalus; species Cryptocephalus primarius. Next base: position 16,087,493 of record OY754941.1, read on the forward strand.
TTATTTTTTATTATTTACTTGATAAATTTATTAGGAAACGTTATATTGTCACGGCTACGGGAGATGGGATGATTACGAAGAATCATCCCTGGGATGAAATCGGGTGCCTCCAACATATGTCACGGGCTCATATAAACATTGATGCAATATTTTTGAAAATAGAAAATCCTTAGTTAGCTTGTATTGTGCCCGAAAATTTGAATTTAACTGATTTTTCAAGTCAGTAAAGAGTTCCTAGAGTCATAGATGTACATACTTTGCAATTGAAGACTTGATTTACTCTCTTTTTAATAGAGTTCCAATAGAGCCACTGAAGAAGAACTATTCAAATCGTTCATGACTTCTTTTAGTTTATCGTAATGTTCTGGATACAAACTTGCAGCATCATACGCCACTTAGTTATGACAAGTTATAACAGAAAAAGAGACGTTACACATGTAATATTCTGATACATTAACTCACAGAAATATAATATTCAGAACTTGAAGTAGGTTTATGGTAATTTTTCTCACGTAAGAGGATCGAACCATGAAAGATAGTATGGGTAGATTTACAATTGTTCTTTACTTTCTTGAGGAAAATCGATTTAAGCCACCTCTCCTAGTTCTCACTTCGGCTCAAGTACTGCAAAATAATAAGTAAAATTAAAATCAAAGCCGGAACGTCGCCTTCTTTCCCGGCCTTCTTAGCTGTTAATCAGGTCAGATTGAGTTGTAGTAATGGGAAAACAGGGACTTGGAAATGCTGGTTAATGGAAAGCCCCGGAAGAGCAGCCGCCAGTCGCGATTCTTTCCCCACGTAGCTATTAATTTTTTTGTCGTTTCTCACTCATAATAGTTGGCGGACCGAGCTTTTGTTAAAATTTCTCGGCATAAGACTTGAATATGGGACAGGCTCACAAAACCGGCGAGCCTGCGATTAATGTAAACATGAAACATTTCTTGCTTACATTAAAGATGGCAGGCATCCGGTCTGGAGGGACGGTTTAAGGCGTGATACATTAATTAATTATTTAGTAGTGAGATGTGGCTGGATCCAAGTGAGGTCGAATAATACAACACTATTAATCAACCATGATAATTATGTCTAGTTATCGTTATGTAATCGTGCTAGTTAGTAAGTAGCTGTGAAATATTAGGTTGGGGAAAAGTTCGGGGACAAAAGCCTGTTTATTTGTCGTTGTTTTAGTGAAACACGAGGGAAGTTTGTCGCCGAGCGGTAAAAAAACTTTAATAGCGATTCCTTACTACAAAGCAAATAAGACAGGTGTGTAAGATGAAAATCTACACAGTTCCTAGTGTTAAATCACACTGATTAAACTTCTAACCAATGGTCCAAATGGAAACATTTACAATAACCGTAGTATACCGTGAATGTTTTTCATCCCTTAATTACCTTCTCTGATTTTAACTGACTCGATTTCCCCGAGCCTCGGATGTAATTGATGGATTTCCTTTCGATGGAATTTTTGTAAGGATTAGGAAAACCTCAAAGAGGGAATCCCTCACGTCGAATTTATGAATGGAAATAAAATTCAATCTACAATTTTCACGGCGAACGGAATAAACCATTTGTTTCCGCGCCCCCGAAATTTATCCACCGTCAGAAAAATGTGACTCGGATTTCAATATTCGTCTGGCGAAATGGCTCTGGCGAGGAACATCAGAAAGGATAATATGCGTGTAAGTGTGAAGGAACGATAAGCCCCTCTGCCTCGCCCCCGCACGGGGACGGTGTTAATAGTAATCACGAGGATACGACCTGATACATGCTTTGTACGATGATTAATGGCGGAGGTTGGGGCGGACGTTTAGCGTAACGAAAATCGGCTCCGGCGAGATGAGCTCGGGAAACTGAGACGGGGAAAAAGTACGTTTTTCGGAGATTTCTTCTTCGCGAGATATTATCCGCGGAAGGCGGAAAGTGGGGAGAAATCGGGAAACGGGGGAAGTTTCCTAGTAACTTCTTTACATGGAAAGTTTGTATGTTGTTATTGTGTTTAAATTACTATAATTGTTAACGAGACCATCGTCCTTTGAAAATCACGAGGGGAAATTCATAGAAATACACTTTCAGCCTGAAATTATTAAATAATCTGAACGAGGGGGACAGTAAACCTTGTGATGAGTTAAGTTTTGTAAGGATTATTTCAGTATAGTGCCTGATCCAAGAGGTTTGTTGGCGATATGCACCTGTGGCAGATCCCCAAAACAACCCTTGTTGTTCCCCTAGCACAGTTCTCACCCCCAAAATTTCGAAAAAACCGCGAAAAAATCTTTTTTCTAGTAAATAAATCATGGAGGATTCATTACTATATAATTGCTTCACGATAAGGCGAAACACGATTTTACTGTTCCACACCTTTGCAAGGGAAAGTGGATAATCTGCTTTAAGACTTGAGCCACTTCTTCCACGTGCGTATCTTCGGGACAAATGCAGATATAACATGTTCCTGGCGGCATATTTTATTGCTAATTTATTGCCAACGACATGCGCTTGTAGCAGACCTCCAAGCCTTGTTATACATGTCTACTTTTCCATAAGGTATTGTATACCGAAAACCCAATAAAACTAATCCATCAAATTTAAACTCCTTGCAACAAATGCTAATAGGGACATTCCGTGATATCACAAAGTCTGTCGCCGCTTTTTTCGTGTCTCCAGCTGTATCCTCTCCATGCGGCGATATAACGAGGGATCCACCATTCGTTTTCATGTTTAATAGTTCCTTACCATTAAGTACTTCTGTTATATGATTATGACTTCTGTATAATTATTGAAATTACTTATTAATACGTCAAAATAATTTTCCCTTTCCATTATTTTTTGCCGAATCGTATTCGTTGTCGTTTTTTTTTTTAAATCGATTTCATTTGTCTAATTAAACACTCGATATATCCGCATTTCACTCAACAGATACAATAATTTTATTCATAATTTTAATTAGCTAATCAATGTTTTGAATGTTGGCATTTTTTCATGTTTCTGTATTTATAAAATAACTGTTAAATTCCCCCCAACGTCTACTAAATGACTAATGAAAATAAAAACGTGGATTGTCTCCATTCAGCTCCCCGGAGAGCGATTTATTTGATAAAGCGGGCGACCTTCTAGAAAAAACTTGACGTAACAGATTTCTTGCATCTTTCACTACGACATCACCGAGGGTGTTAAAGATAGCCCTTGGGGATTTCCTAAAAACTCCTTCGCTTTCCACAATGAGCACATTCTCCTCCTCGGGAAAGACTTGATAAGGGCGAAGACCGGGAGCCGTCGAAATTGGAAGTTTAATTATTTATTGTTTCGTCGAGAAATAAGCGACTTAAACGCGATCAAGTTTACGAATACTCCCCTAGTTTTGTGTGTTGGGAGATTTATTACGGCGATTAAAGAGTTAATTGCACTCTTCGATTATATTAAACGGCAGTCGAAGGATTAACGCCGTCGACTCTGAAAACTTATAAAAGCTTGCTCCGGTTAAAGGATAAAGTTCATTGCTAGGAGGAACGTCGGATTCCCTATCTGGATTCCGTTACTGGTCTTTGTGTGAAGACAAACATGAACTTTTCGAATAAATTAACGCGCGCCCAAAAAATACCCAAAAGTTTGAAGTTAATTTTTATCCAGTCCAGTCCAGTTATTTGAAGCATCTCTATAATGAGTGATGAGTCGCCTTTCCTATGACGTTAGTATGATTTTTCCTCCTCATATAAATTAGGCTACCATTACATACTTATAGAGAAAAATACTATTACCACGAATTTTTCTTTTCGTAGGGTTGGAAAATCCCGGTGAATTTTATTTAACAGTGCTCGAATGGTGGGAAACTTTAAATTTGGCACGCTTGTAAATTCGGCTTCAATATGGTTCAGAAAACACCCCAACCCGATTTCCCTTTACAAGGAGGTGGAGAATAGGGATGAATTATTTTTATCGGCATTATTTTAGGATCCTTTTCGACACGGGACATTTAAGGCCCCTGAAAATCCTCGAAAGAGGTTGAAACCCCTAATTTTACTTCCCGGAGAGATGGAAAAGTGGATGAAATTTATGAAATAGTCACTAAATTGCCATAAAGTGGAAGCTGGGTGCTGTTATAGATTTGGCTCCTAGATGGTCTAGAAAAATTAAATAATCACTTCCTAGGGGAGCGGAAAAAGTGTGAAGTTAAGTCGATTTCTAAGTGAAACAGTTTGCATTCGTCTGCGTATTATAGTACTAGTGGCATCTCATTTTATGCTAAGAGCCGTTGGGGATTTCGCAAGAAGAATTGGACATCTTCGTAATGCAGGTTCTTGCAGAACGTCTTCTCCGCGGATTCAGTTTCCTTTTATAATATCAATCATAACAGCATGAGAAATTTTATGACGAATGAAATTCTGGGCATATTCATTACTTCTGTACCGAAGCCACATGTTTACATGTACACACGTTTACAGTTCGCCTGAAAATCTTTAAGGATTTTGTCGACAGGCGAAATGGCGACACATCCCTTATTGGGGAAAGCACACAATCGTCGAACTCGTCCATCGAACTACAACATTTTTACAAGACTAATCGATGCTGTCCCAGATTCGTCTCATAATCGAAGCTAGAGAACCTCTTCTGATCCCGTAACGAGGGCCTCGAGAGTGGCTCCATCGCGTCAGGATATAAAAGGAAAGCGCCTCCGTAACCGTGACGTCACCTTTCAACAACCAGAAGACTCGATTAATCCACTCGCGGGGGGAAAAAGTCGAAAGATAACGTCAGCGTAATTACAATCCGAACCTTTCGTCCCGGAACTCTCGCGCGTCTCGATGGGTTAATCCGGTCGTAACCGAAGCGTCCCGGAAGGTAAAATGGGGGCGAGGAGCTGACATGGGAAACAAATGAACCGGGTCATTCTGGACGAGTTTTATGGCTCTGCGGGGCGGAGATATTTAAAAGATCGGGAAATTGAAAATTGAAATTCGGCACGTCGAACGGCGACGTTCGGGGCAAATTGAGGAGCGGTGCGATATGGTAAGTCGAGTTGGCTGTGACAAATGGAGGCGGCGTTGCCGAGGCTGCCTGGGATTAATTTCCATTAACGGGGAATTGTTGGAAAATGGATTGATTAACCGAGGACGTGCTGAGTAGAATTACAAATCTATAACGTTCTAAAAAAGGGAAGCGTGTCACTTATCATATCACCGTCTTGATCATATCATTATAACAACATTAATACATTGATCTCCGAGGAGTAGCGTAAGTAAAATACCTTTACATTCTCATTTGAAACAAAGTGTGTATCATGTTAAGCATTTACTTCAAGAAAACATCCTCGTCAGTAAACTGCGATACCATACAACCACTGGTCGCCGCAGTTTACTTAAAGCTAGTTAGGTTATCATTATATCAACCACTCATAATACTATACTCATACCACATAATACACATAATACTGTAGCGAATGCCCCGTATAGGTCGTTGTTAGGGAAAAACAAGTAGTTATTTATGTAATTGTGAATTGTGAATACTGACGTCAGTGTAGTACAAAATCTCTGTGTGTAAAGACTGTTGTAATTTCGGAAGAACTAAATCTGTTGTATAAGAAACCGCTACAAATTTGGGGGCCTGTCCGGGATTTGGTAAACCGAAGTAGCGGAAAAATTTTGGTGGACCTGGGATGGCGTACAGAAGTGATGGCGATGGCACGCGGCGGAGAGGCGAGGAGTGCAGTCTGTGCGGCGTTATGGAGTTGTTCAGCGGCTGGTGCGACTCGAGATTCCACAGGACTTACAGCTAAGTTAGATTTAGAATAACACTCGAACGGATTGACTGCGTGCGGCTGGCGCGCGTGGCCCGTTTGAGTGCTACACTCACATTTGTAACTCATATTGGGAGACGGGCGCTGTTCATCTTTAGTACAAGAATTGGTGATGGTTGACCACTGGGTTGTGCGTCTGGAACCATGAAGCAATTGCTGGGGATTTCAGTAACTGCAGGAGCAGCGGAGGATTTCAAGAGACAGGTCCCTCTTCTACCTGGAGCATTGGATGGGATTGGTCATCCCTGGTGTCTTTGATGGTCAGAAGTAGGATTGGCCTGCTTGGAGGATTTCAAGAGACAGGTCCCTCTTCTACCTGGAGCATTGGATGGGATTGGTCATCCCTGGTGTCTTTCATGGTCAGAAAGAGGATTGGCCTGCTTGATTTCGATTTGCTGCTGGCGAATTTTTGTACAGGATTTGCAGTCCAACCCGCTCAATGGAGTTAATCAAATGGATTTGGCAAGGATCAGGCGGAATCTCTGAAGAAGGGGAGAAGCCGTAGCAGTAGCAGCAGTAGCAGTAGTAGTAGCCGTAACCATAGCAGTAGCAGCAGTAGTAGTAGCCGTAACAGTAGCGGTAGCCGTAGCCGTAGCAGGAGCAGTAGCAGTTGCAGTAGCAGTAGCTGTAGCAGTAGCCGTAGCAGTAGCAGTTGCAGTAGCAGTAGCTGTAACAGTAGCCGTAGCAGTAGCAGTAGTAGCAGCAGTAGCAGTAGCCGTAACCGTAGCAGTAGCCGTAGCCGTAGCAGGAACAGTAGCAGTTACAGTAGCAGTAGCTGTAGCAGTACCCGTAGCAGTAGCAGTTCGCTGATATGGACTGCTGTGATCGTCCGAGGGTCGAGGGCGACCCTGAAGACGGGGAGGGATAGTGTAGCGAATGCCCCGTATAGGTCGTTGTTAGGGAAAAACAAGTAGTTATTTATGTAATTGTGAATTGTGAATACTGACGTCAGTGTAGTACAAAATCTCTGTGTGTAAAGACTGTTGTAGTTTTAGAAAAGTAAAGCCAGTTTGTATAAGAAACCGCTACAATACTAAATTTTCCATTTTTCCATTTGCCACCTCGTCTACCATTTCAAAACACCAATTTTACTGGACTAAAAATGCAATTTTTCTTATATCTAGTGTCCCTCAATAATGTAAGTGGTAGGACTCGCATATCTAATTTCACCTGTTTTTCCTTTAAAACAGCGACAATCTTGTATTATCATTGTTAAAATTAGTTAAATCAAAACAAGTAATCGTACAATGACAGTAATGCCTTTATATACCGAGAATTAAGACGTGAGTGAGAACAATAATTCAGTGTTTAATGATTTAATTAAACACTTGCTACTTGTGATTTAAGTCGAGTGGCGTCGTTCTCTGACACATTTATAGCGTTTCAATTGGTCCCTGGTATTTCTCGGATCACTATCAGGACGCGGCAACGTGGCGGCAAAGTAAAATTGAGTTGGCGGTGACAAATGGAGGCAGCAGCGCCGCCCTTAGCCGATCGTGTAGAGGTAAATTGTCACTCCGGCCCCGGCCGGAAATATGGGCCCCGACTGGCCTATCGTCGTTGCCCGCTATTTATGACCCATCGATATTTCTGGGGGAAGATGAGTGTCATGGATCAGATGAACTTGTTATATTTTTCTAGGCCAAGTTGGAAAATATGTCGGGAGACCCGATCCGGGGGACGTAACGGAGGGGCACTTTCCGGGTTCGAGTGATTCTTTACTCCGGGATTTCTTCGAGTAAGTTTAAATGTGACAATCGGTTCGAGAGGGAAGAATAGGAAAGTTTCACTTACTCAACTATCGAAAACAAAATTTCCATTAGGTCTTTCATTAATTTTATCTAGTTACACATTTAAAATCAGTGTATAATGTTCTACGAGGTTCGTTAAAGTTATTTTGGGAATAATGAGAACTACAAGTACATGACCATCAAAACGAGTTATTAATATTCTAGAAATATTCAATTTTCTATAATTAAAAAATAATATAGGACAAAGATATGTACAGGGTGTTTCGGTACATGTGTACGGAACATTAAGGAAACTCTACACCTTCCCCATTGGGAAGGTTAAGAGACGTACCCTTTTATTCCAATGGCAATCAAATAATTCAGATAACTTAATACTAATAACATAAATAATATAAAAACACATAGAATACATAGGACCCTTTTCTCTTAATCGGTTAATTAATTTGTTTTAAACGGGCAGTCCAAGGACGTCCCAATTTTACAACATTTATACTTACAATACCTAAATAGTTGATACAAATATACCGTGTGTCCGACAAAGTTTTATACAAATGAAGTTTATTCTATATGTTACAAGAAATTCTTTTTGAAAAGTTGTGCATTACCAGGAAATCCATATTCAAGTTTAATCAAGCTTAAATTATTCTATGATTTACAGGGGAAATTAAAAATAATGATTGGGATGAAAAATATGCGCACGTTTAGATTTGTAGCCTTCCTAGTTAGAAATTCAAAAATTGAAATTAGAATTTCCAATTTATGTCATATTTCCATTTGAGGAAAACGTAGCCTAGTGTTAGTCACTATTGACACTATTGAGATGTACAGTGCTTCACATATGATTGTATTCTCTTTTAATAAAATACAACAAGAATGTGTACAACTAGAAAGTGCTCTAAATATTAATATTTGATATATAAGTTGTCATAAAATAAAATCTGCCATAGTTGTTCGAAAATGTCCCCAGCGAAAAAGGCATTAATTCTCTTCTTCCTCCTCGTATGAAACGAACGCAGACGCTTATACGTAGGTGCTAGAAAACGATATTCCCCATTCTCGGTTCCTTTATTTTCAAACAGTTTGCGAAGAAAACAACGGCAGTTCATTATTCTAAAATTTCCAGTCGACACCATGAAACTAAACGACGGCAATAAATTAAAAAAGTGTCGGGCTTTTAATACGGAACGAAATGCAAAATTCCTAGTTATAAGTTTACACCACAACACTAGGAATTTTTATCGCTCCCCACTTTGTGGTCACCGCGTTTGTCGTCGAAAAAATTTCTGCATATTTATATTTGCATCCGACTAACATATTCCAAGGCGAGAATAAATTAAACCGGCCGGTTAAAATATTACGGGCCACCGTTTTTTAGTGGACTAAAGGCGAAGAGCGATGAATTAAGATTACGACACGGCGCTCACGACAGCGGTTAAATTTTTGAGATTTGCCATACATGATATATGTAGGATTCGAAAGCTTGCTCATAATTGTTATCTCAATTCAGAAACAGTAGGGAATAATAGTATGGAGTAATGAAAACTTGGGAAACAAGTAAAACTTGAGACTTTCGGTTATACCTAAAATTAATAGAAGGTTGACTGCAAGTTTTTCCAGCTTCCGTATGCTCAGAAATCATTCACAGCAATTTCTTCAGTCTGAACTTTCATATAGGCTTTTCCAAAGAGCTCCATTGTGTCATTATGCATGACAGAACAGTTATAATGCATTAACCATTTCCTTATTTCTTCACTGTGGTGAACCTTTAAGGACCCATGAGACTCTTACCCAGTGGCTGAAATTAATGGGTTGAGTGAGAAGTCGATCACTTAAATCTTTTACATCTGGCTGTAATGTCCATCTAAAACAGGCAGCACAGGGAACCCTTCAGGTGGTTTAGTTTGTTCAATAAATAAAGACTGTCAGTCCCAGAAGGAGCCATGTTCTCCCTTGTGAAAATCACATAGGGAGGAATGAAGATCCTGGAGGCATTCATGCAAGCAATAACTATGATAGTGCTAGGTGTTTCTGCAGATGACATAGCAGCCAAATGGATATTTGCGCTGAACTATCGTCAAACCTGTTTCATCATCGTTGAAAACTCTTTCTGGGGGAAACTTAAATTTGTTATAGAGCTCTTCCGTATTGAAGATGGCTTGAACAGGGCTCTAGCAAAACAGGTCCCACACGGTTTTCTGTTTTTGACTTAAGATGTATCTATCTAGAACGTGGTTTTTTCTGGTCAATCTTTCAGTGAAGGATTCCCATGTTCAAAGAAGCTATTTACGAATTTCGTCGGTTTATTAATGTGCCACTGGAGCTTAATTGAAGTAAAAGCAGTATTTTACGGAGGAAACGCGAAGTTGTAGACATACGTAATATAGGTAATAACTCCCTTGGTGTCTTTTTAAGCTACATCATATATTATATAGTTTCTTTCTCCATTTGATGAAACACCATTATTATTAAGTTACACCGTCGTGTACGCAGTACGATAAAGGAGTCGCCGTGGCAGCGATACGTCACCATTTCCCACAACACACGACCGATTTTTTGCGTGTTGTTAGTCGAAGAAGTCCGGCGGGGTAATTTGCGAAAAGCAAAAAGAGTCCCTTTTCACGAACTATAATTTACTCCTTATTAGAACGCTTGACCTAAAAACAATCCTCCGTTTTCCTGGCCACGAGGAGCCGTGGCCAACGGAATCTATTTAACTAAACGAATCGCTGTTCTAAATTTACCCGCGTGAATTCAGAGCTATTCCTATGGGCGCATAAAGTTAATAACTTGATGCCGGCGAACATTCGCGTTTCACCTAGGGGGCGGGCGCGTCGCGCGGCGAACATGTTTGAAACATGACGCGCGCTGAATTCGACATACCCAATTAACGTTGATGTCGACATACAAAAGCATCGCACGGATTATCGTGCGAATGATAATTAAAAACGCCGAAAACGTGGCCGGAGTGGCCGCCGCCGTTTTGGCCCGAAAATCGCTCGAGCTCAAAAGGCGAGCTTTGATAGGCTTACTTTCTAGTGAACTTTGCTTATCTCTGTTACTTAACCAAATGCTTTCGATCCAATCACTACATGTTCGGAGTCCTTATGGAACAGATGCGATGTTTCGCTAGGAAAAACCGTAACTTATATTAGGTTTTTCTCTTATCGTCGCTTCCATTGGTTTGGCTCGATAAGTTGTGAGTGGTGGATGATTTTCATCAGTTAATCTCTCTTCACGACTGTTTTGTTAAGTAAAAGGTGCGTCGATTAGTGTAAAAATGGGGTATTGAAAATAAAAAAGGCAATGAATTCATTAGATAGGCAAGTAAAAGGCAAAAATCGATTACATTTATTAGTATTTGCTACCCAGTCTGTGATTAAATATTTTTCATTACTTTCTGATAACAAACTGTGTCCTTTGTCCGATGCTCTGCAAGGTGCTGATTTTCCTCTAATTTTCCAGCTATTATGTTTGCATTGTAACCCCCTCTCCTGTCTGTTGTTTCGTCCAGGAAAATCCAAATATAATTGCCAGCCACATCTTTTCGTATGGGTTCCATTTTCTGTAATTACAAAAGATTAACATAAACCAAAGTAGATTAAAGTATTCTTACTGATTGATATCATTCATACAAGTAATTTTTACCTAAGGTGGACTCGTAGGGGGTAATTTCTTTGGGCTATTAAAACCTAAAAAGTCATCTTACAAATCCTTAAGTGCCCATCGTTAGTAAATAATGGCAGCTTCATTTGTGAGTGTAATACAATGAAATGTGTTTTCAAAACCAGAGTTTTTCCAGATTTTCCTAAATTTTGGATTCAAACCAATATTCGAAATTTTAAGGAAATTAATGAGGTAGACCGAGATGAGGTAGATTTCGAGGGATCAACCAAAAAGCAGTAATCAATAAAATAGTAAATCAGTAAAGGGCAGGCACCAGGCATTTGCCTGGAAGTCTTATTGATAAGGCTATAGCATTGTGTGATTAGAAGCCGCACTATAATCGCTCCATTAGAGATGGTGTGGCTCTAATTTACTAAATGCCTTTAATGCATTGGCTAAAGCATGGTGATAACTCAGATCAAATAGGCCTAACCATTCGCCTGAGAAGGCTGAGGGGAATTTCATTGTTTATCCCAGAAAATATTTTATTTTACTTTCCAACTGACTTTCCAAAAATGTAATTTTCATACATACGAAGATATATTGTACAATCATAAGCGTCTTGGTTCCTGACTGACTCACCTTGTATAGTTATATTTAGAACTATGAAACAAATAATAACACCATCGATTTTTCAATTTGGAATTGTCTATTGATTTTCCCAATATCGATGGGAGCATACACTTTATTTTGCCACGTTGTATGTATGTGCTCCTATTGAATTGCTTCGATTAAACTGTTCAAACTGAACACACTTTAAAATGGTGAATTCGCGTTGATCTAATCGCCATATTTTCAAGTCTCACCGGTCTATAAAGTAGCAAAAATGCCTTTTTTGGTGTTGTAAATTTTAAAAGGACGATCCACAAATAACTTATCTTTCATATCAATCATATGTGATTTTAACAAAGATTTGTCCTCTTTGTTGTTGTCTATACTATCGAGTATTCGCGCAGTTAGTGTTTTGCAAACGAGCACCGTGACTAAATAAAATCCTCGCGTAAACTTAATTTTCTAAATTTTGTGAAATTGCAAACAATAGGAAGTGGGATTGTAAAAGAGCCATAAAAGCACTGTTAAAAGTGTTGAAGCGTATCACGTAATAGTTTTAATCCCATTTCCCCCTTTTTTCTAATCCCACTTCTGATTCCCGTCCTTACATCCTTATCCCCAAACATACAACAATCTAGTCAAGTCAGTGGCCTATTTAAGAGAGGAGAGTGTGTGTGTAAGGGAGAGAGAAGGAGAGGATGGAAGAGGAAAAGAGTGAGAGAGAGAGAGAGGGAACGTGGGCTTGTAAATGATATATTATCGATTTCGGTGCCCTCAAGGCCGAGATTACTGTGCAAGTTCGCTCCATTTACCCCAAAACTTTGCCTATATTGAAAAGACCTTATTAGGTAGAATGAATAACAAAGTCGATTAGGGGTAAATGGAGATGGCAGACAGAATTTCGCAAATGTGAATTAAGAGAGGGGATATATTGAGCGATCGAATATGAAGTTTGTACGGATTTTCTACGAATTTTGTATCCACGGGAATCGGAGAATTAGATTCAACGTAATCCGGGATAAACTTTTCCGGAGCTCGCACGAATTATTGCCTTCAATTTTTACTTTACTCCGTCCTAGTATATACGACATCAAAATGAAGAGAATTTCTTCGTTTTTATTTTAATAGAACGTAATAAATGCAAATTAAAAAATTCTTAAAGCTTTTGGATTCGGTTTGTTCAGCTGTTTCGAACTAAAGTTTATTCCCCGGGGTGCAGTTCTGCATCCCATCGCATTTATTGCTTTGATTAAAAGTATGGCATTTGTTGCACTATTTTCCCATATCATTCGACATTATGATCCTGTGTGTTATTGTGATTTATGCCGAATTTATTTTGGATTTGTGTGATTCGAGTGTCATCGCTTGTGCAATAATGGCGCCTTCGTACACTGGCGGCGTAACGGATGAATTAAAGCATCTCGCATTTGGCAAAGGTTTAACGTCGGTAATTTCGGGCGTCTTTTGTCGGCGTAGACTTTATTTTCTCATATTTCGATTAGTTATGACGAGGTCAGGTCTGTATTTTAAGGCGTGTGAAACTGTGCAGAAGGGAATTTATGGTATGTAAAAGGAAGTCTTTTCCAACTACCGAAAAGGATCTAGTTGACATGTGAATGACTAAGTTGACTTAGCTAAGTAAATATGAACTGAAATTGTGCAGAATAGGTCGAATGTAGGACCCAAAATAGAAAATGATTAATTTTTACCTCAAAGCTCACGACGAGGAGCAAAATATTCCAAGGAGTTATTTCAAGGATCCATGTAGTCCTTTCGAATTATCAAAGAAATTACCGTTTGACTGAGCGTTTGGACTTTACTTGAAAAAAGCGAAACTAAACGTTAATCGAATTTATTTAAATTGTATTTACTTAGTTCAAATTCAATGACCAAGACAATTTTGTGAAATGTATCTAGATCGATCTTTCTCTGCCCTTCTTTAACAAACGGCGATCCTATACTATTTTTCGAAGAAATTACAATAATGAAAATGTGAAATTTACGTTTTCAAGGGAGTTCTTACATTTTCAAAGAAATTTTGGATTTCCACGGTGACATTTCCAAAGAAGTTTTGGAATTTTGCCTTGCGATTATCTTAGGAAAAATTTGAAGCGACAGTCTTTAGGAATTTTGAGGGATGTTGGCGAGTATTTGAGAATTTTGTGCCAATTTTTAGGTGAAAATGTGTTTGCACTTTTATAAAGAATTGCTGATGCTATGAAGGAATGTGAAAAGTGTTTGAGGAACTTCTGATAATTTTAATTGACTGGTAATTATTCTAAAGAGTATAAGTTTGTTCAGCTAATATTCCAGAAAAAAAAGAAATGTTGATAGGAGGTAATTTTATTGTGCGTTTCTATTAATTTTTCATAGCACAAGCAACATACACCTAGAAAAAGAAAGTCGTAGTAATACGGTCCTCTACAGTGTTTGCCTGCTGCTCCTTTTATCATTTCCCTTCTCTCCGAAATTACGGCACGAACGCGGGCGTCAAAGAAAATTTTGAGGAGTTAGTTAAGTTTATGGGCACCGTCGGAATTTACATTCAGTTTTATTCTTGTTTTAGGTCACAGCGAAATTAAACATGTACACATGACGGCTTGATATGGCTTCCTCGGCACTTTATTGCGTTAACCTTCAACCACGTAAGTTTTATTATTCAAAAGATGTATAAAGCTTGGAGTACGCGTTCTTGTCGCAAACCGCCACGGCAATTTTCCACCTTTCTCTTTCTTCTCTCGCCCGTCGCGGCGACGTTTTTCCTCTCCCGCTCGTTCGTTCGGTCGACGGTAAAAGTGTTGCATTTAGGGAGCTTTTTTATTACTCGAAATTTTTTTATTTGCTATTCTTTCCCCTAAAACTTTACCTAATTACGTGTCCGAGCCGAAACGTACTTTGATCGTCCCGACGTGGATTTTAAACAGGATTTTTTCGTGTTGCTACGAAATTAGGACAAAAATCTTTGTGGGGTTGTTGCGTGGAAAATCCAGGCGAAGTCCCATCGAGAACGCGGAATTCGTTCATGTATAGAATTTTGAGTTGTGGTTTTTACTGTCAATCCAAAATTTTACTGGTGGGCAGTGTGGTACTATACTAAATTATAAGGAGTTTAGTTATAAAATGTTTAAACCCAAATCATTTTCCCTAAGTTCAAAACCAATTTGTCTCACTTTCCTCCCACTCGCGGATATCAAAAATAACAGTTTTACAGCGGGGGTAATGTGGAAAAAAATTCTAGAAGCTTTATTTGTAATGTATTATGTATTTGTCTTTTCATGAAGAAATTTTTAGGAAAATTTAATTCCAGAAATACTTTTTAAAACTTGATTTTTGACATAATCGTGTCTCTCAGTATTTCCAAGTTTTTTCCTCTTCCCGGAAATCACAAATAGTAATCTTCGAGCCGGGGGAGGATCGAAAACAAAGAAATTTGAAAATGAAGGAAATTAAAGTTCAGAAATTTTTAATGTCAGATGTAACCCCTCCATTTCTCGAATTTTCTCCCATCTTCTTTCTCCTCGCGGAAATCAAAAATTATATGTGCAGTCCAGTGGAAAACCGTACAGAAAATTACAAGGAAATGTTTTCATTTATAATCTATTTTATATTTGTCAGTTTGCAGATACCGTTTTAAAGGAATTTAATTCCAAAAATGTATTGAAACAAATTATTTCGGGTTTGTTTCGTTTGCTCGTCCAAAGGCCTAAAACAAGAAGTTTTCGTAAGCCTTTCCATCCGTTATCCTTTTGGTATAAGCGAGTATCATGTGTAGGTCCTGATTTCACGCCTGTCCTGATATTTTTGATGGATTTATATCGCCTGGATTTGGGGGATATTTTGTATGGACGTTGTTTATACGAGAAAATCCAGGAATTTCCACAAAGATGGTCCTTAAAGGTAAATTTAAGTATTACTATACAAATTGCAAGGGATTATTGACATTTTTGGTGATGTCGGCATTTATAAGGAATTTCATAGAAAACATAAACGGTAACTGACGTTATTATGTACGTATATTATTTATATACAATAGAATAAATTGAATACAAAGAATTTTTTATTTCTAATCTCGTAATTGAGCGCCTTTAATCTTCTCGTTCTTATCGACGATAAATGCGATTACATCGAAATAAAAGTGGCACACATTTAATTATAGACAGGTATATCTGCTTTCTCACCTGAAGGTCAAGTGATTGTGTAATTATGTGTAAATATATGATACGAGCAAGACGAGAACGTCGAGGCTCGTTGGTCTAGGGGTATGATTTCCGCTTAGGGTGCGGGAGGTCCCGGGTTCAAATCCCGGACGAGCCCACGTCCCTTTTTACATTTAAAAGCAGTTGTATTGAACATACGGTATTGACGAACAAACGTGTGGGTACTATTTGATATATTAAACGCAGATATTGAGATTTCCTGCTTCTAATTTGTTGCAGTAATTCTCTTTAAAGACACTGCAACAGAGATCATATATCGTTACCAGTTTTATACATTTTCGCTCTTCTTTTGTAGGCTGCCTGGCAACTGCTCTTGATGTTGAAGTCTGAGGCGCAGAGGATGGATCATTTTCTTGGATTTGTGTCTCCAGTGTCGGTATGTCACAATTTTATATATCAGGGGTATTTGCGGTAAAAAATGTTTCGTAAACTTTCATGAATCATGAATCTGATGTAGATTTCAGGTGTCAGGCGGAAAATTCATAAATAAAATTCCATTTTTCATTAGTTAAAGTCGCAGGAAATCTATAATATTCGTCAAAGAATTGAGCCACACCTAAGGTCTCATCGACATACTGTTCAATAGGCACCTGTAAAATCAATTGGTTTATTCTTAGACCACAAAACTAGCGAGGTGTCATGGCATCTCTTTTACCTCAAGATTAGGGGTACAAGTGTTTTAACAATTTTCTTCTATTTCAATTATTTTGAACACATCGTAATGATTAGTGAGCATTGAGTTACATTTGCAAGGACCCCCTTCCCATGTAATGTAATACTCTAGGTATGATATTGCATCAGAGATTTTGCCTGACGAAGAAAATATTAAATATTTTAGGAAAATACCGTAAATCCAATTTGACTTGTCAGATAGTCATTGAAGCATGTCGTGTCATAGATTGTATTTTTTGATGCAAACATTCCTACTAAAGAGAAACTTACAAGTCTATTCTTTAGTTTGAGGTAAACAACAAATTTGATGTTATAAAATCTACCTGCGATTCGCTGCATTGACCTCATATCGTATTCCTAACGTTCCCTAGCGTTTTCGACATAAACATCCCTTTTCAACAATCGTGTTAACACCACTCCTCACCTTTAGGGACGTTTTAAAACCGAAAAAGGGCATTTCTCCACCCCCCTCTCCGAGAAACAATTTAAAATAAGTGATACACAACACAAAACACCAAACCAATCTGTATCAATTTGCATTTGACGTGTTCCGGGGACCGAAGATATACCGAAAGGTGAACGCGACGGAGCGTTCAGGTTCTCTCCTTTTTCCTTTCGGTTTCGCAGCCGCTCGCAAATTGAGTTTTATCAGAATGTAGGTTGCATTCCCGCCAACAGAAACAAGATAGCAAACAAATGTAAAAGTTTGCGCGTATCTCTCGAGCGGAGGAACATCGTCGTGCAGGCGCTCCTCCCGAATTCCTGCCCCTTATCGAAAGTTGGACGGTTTTTCGATGATCAAAGGGTTTGTGGACGCGAGGGGTAGTTGTGACACTTTGTAAATAATTTGTTCGGTGACTTTAGCACTAGTGAAATAAGACTGAAATTACTATGAAGATTTAAGATGGGTCATATGAAATTTAATTAAATGAGGCTAACAGTACAAGCGGATCGGGGAAGAAAGCAAATTACACAATGCAATAGGGTTATCATAAAAAATATGATGGAAAAACCACCATAAACACACCGTGATGTACTTTATCAGATAGGAACGCTGAAAAGATAACCGTGGCAATCTGCATATTCACCAAACGTTTTCTACACAAGCATTTAACTCGGCAATGAACCCTCCACAATTTTACAATACGCTGATTATTATCGTTATGAAATGTAGAGTGCATGTCTTGTTAGAGTCTTATCTTTGTTTCTGATAGTCAGATGAGTTTTGGTATGTTGTTCAGACCAAAAGCGCAGTATTTTTCAATCCCGTTTCACGTTTCTATTGGTTGTACTTTTAGCGTCGATGCAAAACGAGAAAAATAAGATGGATTAGTCTCCTTTTGAAACTTGGTTATCGAGCTGAATTCTTGTAATTTTAGGCACATTCTATGCTGGCACCTGGATTTGTTAGAGTGAGGCTTGTGATCTGCATGTAGAGTAAATAGATATACTCTAAGGGGTTTGGTTGCTCATATTGCTGCAACGATTTTCCTCTTTATTTCACTGCATCTCTGTTCAATTTAGGTGAGCTAACATATGCTACGATTTTGATATCCTCGAGCCAGGATTGCTCATAAGCCATACGAGCTGGCATCTACTGTAGGGCATTTTTTAGGAACTCCATCGTTGCTCTTTGGTTATTTGCCTTTGTATAGTTTCATGTTTTAGCTACGTTCAAAATGCCTAGAAAGCTTTACAATTATTGTTGATTTTGTGGTGGTTTTGGGTCCATTACACAAGATATTGTGGATAAATGCTATCAATTTGATTGTTGTTGTTTAAAAACCTTTCTATTCATTAACGATTAAATTGATGTCCTTTGGGCGTTTTAAAACCTCCATCCACTTTGCCCGACCCAATCCAAGATTTGGTGCTTCATCACACATCTTAAAAATATTGAACCGAAGTACTTAAGGGCTTCGTGGCATCATATATTCTATATTTAAGAGAGGCTTTAAATGCCATGTTAATTAATTTGCTTCTTACGAATTTCGTGTTCATATGATGTATGATTTGCCATTGTTACTTACATTTAACTTACTTAAACATTAAGGGTTTCATAGCATACAGCTAATGAGTGTTTGAGCACTATCGTTGCGAGAAACTGCCCTGTAATTTCCCAGTCTATTTTCGTGATCTTTTCTTTTCCCTAGTATAGCATTAATGTTAAACTTTGAAGTCGTCTAAGAAGTTTGCAAAGTAGGTTTGTTCGCTCTCGATCTTTTCGTAGAATTTATCCACTTCTTTTATTATATGGGCAGAAAGGGAGGGGGCGTTAGCCTTAATAAATTTTAATGTACATCTCTAATGGATAAAATTGCAGCATGATATTCTTTTAGTGGATTGAATTTTTCTGTCCATTAATGAACCTCGAGGCGTCAATCCTTGATTGTAATATAATTTTTTCTGTTCTTGATGAATTCTTCTACCTTTCTGCGTACTTCCTTTTCTTCTCCAGTTTCTTACTCCAGTTGTATTAGTATGTCTTCAGAGTCGAAACATTTTTGAAACTTCAGAAGCGAACGGGATGTTATTTGTAAACATCGAAGGTGTTACGTGTCAAAATCTTGTCTGTTACATAGCTGTTATTTGTTTCGGCCAGAAAACGCAAGCATTAAGTTACCCAAAAATAGCCAATTTGTAACTCGATATATAACTTTACTCGTATATCCTATATTAATAATTACGTTCATAACTCGAGCCGTAGATAATAAATATTACGTCATCAACTGAACCAGGAAGTGAAAAGGCAAACGGAATTATTTTCGGAATTATGCCAGAACCATTTGTGTCTAAACTGTAACTCTATCTAACGTAAATACGGATAAATCTTGATTGCCAGTTTGAGACCGCTAAACATTTAATTAATCAACATTGATACAATGGTTGAATAATTTGCTCTTGCGTGAAGGACTTGCTAATACCAATTATGCGACGTAATGAAGCACGGCTAGACTATGGGGATGTTACATGCAGGCGATGATGGAACGTCTAAGGAAATTTATCGGGGAGTAAAAAGTGTTGTATTTCCGGCAAAATAGTTATTGGTAGGTTATTTATTTATGGATTGCATTAGACTTTTCCGTGTAAGATGTCTCCATGATGACCTCTCGAAGTCTTTTTTATTTTTCCATCTGAAGGACCGAAATTTCCACTTTTATCTAATTTATCATCCGCCACAGCCCTACTGTTTCCTAATGTTTTTATTTTATTTATGGTCAAAGGAAAGTCGACCCTTATTTTTTATAGGTCATTCTTAATTTCTTTGTGACAGTTTTATGTCGTCCTAAGGGCTTTTCGATTATTTTCTCATTTCGCCGGAGGACTCCGGGCGGTTTATTTATAGATTTAAAACTTATGGTATTTTTAGTACCCGGATAGCGTTCAGGGGGCAGAAGTTCGATGCGTTTATCGGTCAAAGGCGAGGCGATACATTTCGTAAGTTGTCGCGAAATGAAACGAAACTCGAGTAGTTCCAACTTTGAAATTTTGATTTCGGTTTATGGACGACAGGCACTTTACAAATTGCGGCGGAGGGAAAAACAAACGCATATTTTTTCGAGTCCGTTCTATATTTCTATAAATACACGCGAAAAGAAGTGTTTAGATGAATGGAAGTGTTTTCAATTTTTCAAAATTATTACGCCGTATCTGTAGGAAAAGAAAAACAGGGTTTAATTTACAAAGAAGTTTTTTACGTTTGCGTGAGAGTCAGATCTATCGTAGACGGACCAAAGAACTTTGTTTAAGATGGATTAACGATGATAAAAACCCAAAATCTAGGCAAGTCTGGCCTTTTGTGCTTTTTTTAAACAATAAAAATTTAAAAAACAGGTTTTTTTTTGGTTTTTTCGCCATAGCGTGAAAATTATTGACGGAAATGCAATACGTTGTTCAGACAATTTGTAGAGAATTAAAACCTCTTCAAAATGAGTGTTTCTAAAAGGTGATGGGAGCATTTTTCACCGAGAAAACTTGGGAAAACCATTAAAATTGACCCTTTTTCAGAAATTCACAGCTTTTTGCCCAGTTTCATACCAAAGACCTAATTTTGCGTGAAATGTTAGGTTATTATGTCTACTTTAAGCATGCACAAGTTGAATGCTGTGGGATGAATAGTTTTTGAGCAATTACGTTATTATCAATATACACCGAAATCTTGCAAAATTCGGCGTATTAGCTGAGATGGACCGATTTTAATTTTTCAAATGGTTTTTCAAAGAGATCATCAAAAGCTACAACTTGGCTATCTTCGAATTTCATATGCCTTTGGAGAAAAAGGGGAAAAATGGCCTCAAACATTGCGCGATTTCGCATTTCAAGCCGAGTGGTGGGGCAAACGCTTAATTTAGGAAAATCGTTTAATTTTCTACAAATTGTCTGTATTACGTATTGCATTTCCTTCAATAATTTTCGCGTTACGGTGAAAAAACGGAAAACGACCTGTTTTATTAAATTTTTATTGTTTAAAATAACCGCAAAAGCTCAGATTTGTCTAAATTTTAGGTTATTTATAATTTTTTTATCCACTTTAAACACAATTTTTTGGTCTATCTGCTGTTAAATTTTAGCTACCAAAAAATACTATAAACCAGTCTAGTATTGTTCAGTACCGATAGAGGTGTTATTGCTTGTTTTGAATTTTTCTAAGTGAAATATTCTGCTTGTTAACAGTGGAGCATTGTAAATTTATGAAGCAGTGATTTACTTTCTAAGTGAATAAAATTAAATAAACCCTTCTTTTGTACAGATACTTCCCTGATTCCATTATGAAGTCAGGATGTTAAACGGCGAATAAATTTTAACAAAGAGAGAGGGTTAGAGCCCTAATTTCGTAAACCGCCTATTTTTCTTTTCCCCAGCGTTATGTAGTTCTGCATTAATTAATAATAACTAGGGGTATTCCGAAACTATTTACCCCCATAAAAGCAGACACGAAGATGGTACGACTCGGACGGCTTTCGCTCGCACAATTACCTCCAGTCGATGGCATGTTAATTAAGCCGGAAAAAGTTTCCAGGATTCGCTCGCCTGATGATGGTCTTCGTGGCTTCTGGTCGTCGTTTTAATGTGTCTTATTTGCCGATTTTATAACTTAATGTGCTTGTCAGAGTGCATTTCATACCGCTAATTAATGTGCACGGCGGAGTGGAATTCGGGGGAAGATCCGAAATTTCTGTGTCGTCGACCGTTTTAATGGCGAAAACTTACCACAACTTTTCCCTTTTATTCCTTACTTATTTTTATTTATGATACAATTAAATCGTTTATTGCCGTTATTAATTAGGGTCGTCTCATTTGTAATTAAACAAAGCAGGTTGTAAGATTAATTTCCGTTTATCGTTCAAGGTTGCTGAGGTATTAAATTAATATTAACTTTTGATCGCGATCGGAATTAATGCCTCGATCCCATGCATCTCTCCCATGTAACCTCGTTTTTCTAGACTCGTGGAAAATATGTCTTTCTACAACACGGAAGATTGGCGTCTCATATTTCCAGTCCCACGTTTCATTTATCTTGCGTGATATAAGAATACGCAATTCAGTAATGACATTGACGAATATCAGCAAATCGGCTAATAGGCAGTCACTTTGAAGAATTTTCCTACTGGCGGTATATTTCAATTTCGGCTTATCGTAGATGTTTATTTATCAGCGTGATCGTCTCGGGACCGTTTCTAGACTGTCCGAAACCAAAGAACGAGAGGAAAGAGTGAAGCGCATAAGTAACCTATTTTGGAATGTACATATCTTTCCTCCTTACGTATTTACGGCGAACGCTTTTGCCAAAACAGTAATGAAATCTGTGGGCTTACAAGAGAAACACTGCCACAAATGTAAATTAGTCGTATAAATTCCGACTAGAATTTAATATTGTACTTACTGTTTACCATAACAGCCACTCGTATTGAGCGCTGCGTTGTTACACTTATGAATAAAATTATTTATGTATGTTTGTGTGTTTACGTACTGACATGTGTTGCGAAAGATGTGTCATCATGCGTTGCACGCGTGCCGTGCGATAATTCTACCAAACGAAAAATTACCATGTTTCAGCGATAAAATTTTTGTGAAATATACCGTATAGGTTCGCACTAGAAAAAAGTTAATTTACGAAGGAGCGCCGTCGAGCGTACAAACATTTTAGAATTCGCAAACAAAAATTAACGGTATATCTTTGGGGATCGGAGAATTCCTCGAGCCTGCCCTTACGGGATCAAAACAGGAGTTAAGAGGCGTTAGGCAAGTCTGGGGGGATCTGGGAAGGGAATATCAATTCGAAAGCTGGTTCTATTTTCGAGCAAATTCGTTGGGGAACGTCAACCACCACCTTATGTTACGATAGGCGGTTTCGATTCATTTCGAATGTTTGTACTAACAAAATTACTCGCCTCATGCCAGAAAAGTCTTATTTTTCTTTATTGAAATAGGTAAAGAAACACTCAACAGAGGTTTGAGGGAATAAAATTTCGAATATTATTTATTTCAACAAATTTCAAAATATAATTTGTACATTGCATTAAACTAAAGAGGATGGTTGAACCCTTGCACAGAATTTAATTATTCCTTGTTGAGAACACTTTTGTTCCAAGGCTTTTTGATTCAATCTTTGCTAAGTTAGTTCCTTAACTTTGTTGGAAAGCATTGAAAAGCTTAGTTGGCTGGAAATTTCTGAATTTACGACACAACCACAGAGTTAAGAAGTTAACAGGAATGTCTACTTATATTTTTCTTGCGCCAGCGTTTAATAAATCAAGATGGCCGAAACTGTGGTTAAATAAGTGTTACCAATGTTCCACAAAATATATTTTTTATGGGAAATTATGTTTAAACCCTCTGTGTATAAATGGAACATCAAATATTTCTTTAACATACATTGTTGGTAATCGGTACAAATTACCCCTGTTTAGACATTAAAGTAGATTTTCTCTAGTTTTCTCTAGTTTTTGTGCAGGAGCTGCTAGAATAAGGTTTATCGTTGACCAAAATGGGATTTTTAATTATATAAGCCCAAGATATACATTTTCAAAAACCAAGGATTATTTTCTTGAAATATTTAATGCAGTGAAGCCAAAAATCCCTCAAAAAATATCATTTATTGTATACCAATTATTTATTGCAAAAATAACTCTTCTGCTGTGATCATTCTGAACAAAACGAGAGTCTCTGAAAGCAAATCGGTCCAATTGTTACTGAGATTGTTTTAATTGTTGCATAATGTTTATTACCAGATTGTTAGGCAAATTTTTTGATCCCTCAATCTCTTCGCGATGGCTCAAATTTCATATCGAGTTAGTGGCAAATTAAAAGGTTAATTTCAACCCTTTAAATATTGCTTCGAAAAAGAGGGTGTTTTTTTTATGAATAAATAGAACTGTAGCTCCCTCTGTCCGTTTCGAAAAAGTATTTTGAAAATTCCAGTTGTTGAGATCAAAATGCAGATTTTTACAAGAAAAAACAGCCTTTTTCGACCAATAGGAGCTTAGTTAGATTTTTTTAAAAAATCACAATTCTTTGGATTATAAGAATAAAGAAACAAACTCTGCGGCATTTGAATGTCCCCAATTAAATTGTTTAAAATCTAATTTAAAATTGGAATGCCTTAACAGAACATAATTAGGTGGTTTTTCCCTACAACTTTACTTAAATTTTTTACAGTGTAAGGTACTTATACCAAGAATATTTTTTGTATTTGTTCGTCATAATTTAATGTCCGTGATTCAGATCATTGCGTAAAGATGATTGCTCCTTAACGAACCAAGATTAGACGTAGCAGCTGCGTAAGGAAAACTACACTTGAATGAGCGAGATAAGGTCCTTAAATAATATAAGATTGACTAATGAAGTCGTTTCAATAATCCTCCATATTCTAGAAGGTTAAGATGATGAAAATTGCCCTCCGCCCTTTCAAAGGAAAAAGGAGATACCAAAATTGGCTAAAAACTTCAGCGATAGTAGGCAGGGCCAAATTTCTTACCCAGTATAGCGATTTTATTGCGACTTTAGTACTCAAGTGCTTTTCACGATTTGCCTGGAATGGTTAGGTTAGTGTTGCGCAAAACAAGAACGGACTGTTAAAAGTGGGCCGTTTGGAGAATAACAAAGTTTTCGCCATTAGCAAATCGTCGAAAACCGATTAATTAGAAAGCAGTTCGATTGGTTTCCAAATCGCTCTACGTACAAACCTATACAAAGTGTCGGTTGAGTGACGGCACGGAATACGCGCATATATTTTACTCCTCCGATGAAAAGCAATAACGTATGATCACATAACTTACATCAGACTAACGAGTTGACACTACAAAACGAAAACAAGAAAAATTGCATTCCTCGCGAGTAGGAACACAAGACGTGGATGGTTATTGAGAAATTTAAGTGATATAGACGGACGTTGAAAGTTCACGTCACAAACGGGAGGGCGCACAGAATGCGCGGAATGAAAGAGATCAGAAATTGGGTAAAAGTTCCTCTTTACAGATACCGTCGCGAGTTTAAAAGGGCCCCCGACTTTTAACTCTCCACGCCGCTCTTTGGTCAG
Source organism: Cryptocephalus primarius (assembly GCA_963576515.1). Lineage (NCBI taxonomy): Eukaryota > Metazoa > Arthropoda > Insecta > Coleoptera > Chrysomelidae > Cryptocephalus > Cryptocephalus primarius. The sequence continues at coordinate 16,112,678 of OY754941.1, forward strand.
GCGGCGATATTGGATACATGATGAAATGTTTACAGCCTGCTGCGCATCGGATTCATCTCGTAAAATGCCCCTTTTCGGTTTACGACTGCGAAAGCTTTTCGAATTATTCATTTTATGGGGGAGGAGCGGAGGACAATGTTATCAGATAAATTTTATAGAAAGTCTATTACGTCTCTCAGAAATCCTGTTACGGTACATACGAAAAAGACGAATCTCTCAAGAAATGAGGAATTTTAACCTCTGTTTAAGGCAATGGTGGGGTCTACTCCCTTATTGCCCGAAGCATGTTGCCTAATGTTTCGGAAATACGGTGCGTAGACATCAGCGCACTCTACGAGAAAGGACATAAAAACGTACAAATTGTTCATGGTAGAGTACAGATCACATTGCAATAGTCGTCATGATAGAATAAAACATCGATGAAGATGAAAGCTTTGCTCAAAGCATACTTTAAGGCGAATGACACTTCCTCGGAATACGTGGACAAATCATAGTTCTCAGTGTCGCCAGAAAAGGGATTTATTTGTAATATTGCTAAATTTTAATCGTCATTTTTTAATATCGAACGATTGATATGGTTTGGTCACGTTCAGAGAATGCCAGAAATAAGAATACCAAATCAAGTTTTACAGTGGAGACCAGGAGGAAGAAGAAAACCGGGGAGACCCAGGAAGAGCTGACAGAGCGGAGGAAATGAGGAAAAGAGGGCTGGGACAAGACCTTTGGAAAGATCGAGACCAGTGGTGATCGGGATTGGGAGAAGGCGTAGAACGTTGTAAACCCATGATTATATATAGCGATCATTTTTAACGATTTAAAAACTAACGGAAATACCAAATTTCCCAAGATGGTCTCCCCTGAAATAGCCCCTTAAATAAACTGCACAAATTATACCCGAAAATCAACACAGAATCCCACTTACACGTACCTATCCTTTAAATCGACCTCGCCTCTATCGGAACCAGCTCGTCAAGGAAGCGGCCCCCGATTTCGTCCCACCAGGAGGAAATTTCGGACGCCGGACCGTAGCCGGTCTACGCCCGACCGTAGCGGTCCGCGTATTTTAGATCCCGATCGTCCCGGAGGAGCCGAAGCGTCCGACGGTCGCCTTTTTAGGGATGACCGGCACGTACCAGCAAAAATTGCTGCCGCCGTTCGGTTCGCCTCCGGTCGGACCGTATTTATTTCTTTTTGCGGTCGGTCGAAGGTGTGACTTGTTTTCGATCTAGCCATAATTGAAAACCGATTATCGCGATAATTTAATTTTCGGGATGAAAATTATCCAAACAATGCCCGGCGATGGCCGCGGGGAATGTCGAATACGAACGGACGTGATTCGTTTCGGAACCTTCCCGGCGAAATTTAGTTAACGCGCTCGTCTACGAAATACTTCGATGGCGAGGAAAAATGCTCCGCTCAAGGCGGTAACGAATTGCAATTATACGTAGCAAATTCCTCGACCTGAATTACATTCCACTAAGGCTGAACACAAAGATGGGCAAAGAGAAATTAGAATTTTCCCGGGTAATTCACCGGGGCAGATGGTTTTAGGTCAAGTAGGTTTATGGTATGAAAACCTGTTTAATTTATGCGTGCAATCATCGGGGAACAACTGTTAATAACTTTTAAAAATAGTCATTAAAAACTATGATTCCACGTTATAAGGGAGGCATCACAATGTTTAATGAGTGATGAAAATTTCAAAAGAATTCGTCAAATAGTTTCTTGTAAAATTGGATCTGGCTATCCCAATGTCTTATTTGCCGCGTCAGCCCTTTTTTCAAAAATTCGCCAGAGGTTTATAATATTTAAAAAGGAATAACATATTTTTTGAAAGTTATGTTAAAATAAGAAGAGATTACAAATCTAGAAGGTTCGTAGTCGTCAAATTGGAGATTTTATGAGACATCACAAGTGGACATAGCAAAACTTTGGATATTTTAAATTACACTTTGAAAAATAATGAAATGATGTGCTGCTGTATTTCAAAGATATGCGCAGCTAAGTTATATACAGTAAGGGAAGGAGCTGATAAAATATCGCTAACACATTTATGCTTTCAGCATGAGCATATGACTACCCAAATTAATGTTACATCGGTTTAAAGTTTTTTCAAAGTATCGATTCATCGATATCACAGGAATAACTGTCATATTGTTTGTTGTAATGATATGCCTTTCATAGCAGCATACGTTACTTCATAGCATAATACGTTACTAATTCCCTCTTCAAGACTTGGCTAAATCAGACTATTTGCGTGGGTCCAATTTCTCTCGCTTCACAGTAGATGATATACGAGTTCGTTGAAAAGCGCCTTTAAACTTTCTCAGTTGATTCGAATTACTGGGTCGGAATTTTATTCGTCTCTTTTGTCGAAATTTTCATGTACATGGGGGCGCTTCACCCTCGACGTACCTCATCGATTGCGAGATTTCTTCTCTCCCGCCGATTCGACTTTTCTCGCACAAAGAAAGCAAATATTGCGAGAATCCGCCACCGCTTGACACGAGAACTATTAAACACCCCCTCCGTCGCAGGAGTTTCGAAACCAATCACGTTCGAAACTCGATCCGATCTGCATTGTTTGGATAATTTTCATTTTCGAAGATTGTTTGCCGCCGACTGATTAAATCATCGCCATAATCGGTTTTCAATTACTGGGCATCGGGAACGGGGTTGATACACTTTCGAATGGACGCTGCGAGATTTGCAGCTAAATGGGAATTAAACTTGAAGAACCGTAGTAGCGCTGCAACAACGTAAACAAGTAAATGAAATTTTAAAGCCGTGGTATGATCAGTTGGATAAATTTCTATCCCAACCTTTGGCCTTTACGGATAAATGTGTTTGTAGGAGGATTAGGTGTATAGCGTATCTTTAGTGTCTTAAATACACCTAATTAAGCTATTTATTTGTATGTCGTTGTATGTTCACAAAGGAAACGTTTGCATCGTACCAGCAAATCAACAGTTTCCTCGCGAGGACTGTTTTGATGGCACTCGTAATACATCAAAGCAACGCAATTTGAATTTACTTCAGAGTTTAATTCAAAAGAACACACCAAACACGTCGCGTGTCTTCTTTTGGCTGTTGCATTTAAAACAAACCTTAACTCGAATTAGCTGACGAATAATTACGTACACTTTTGAATTTTCGGGTTGGTTGTAATAACCAACGGTCATTAAACTATCAAACCATATAATCTGTACTTGACGGTGGAGAATTACCAAATTATGTGGTCTATTGAAAAACCAACCCAAGAAATTAATTGCGCTATTTAATTAACCTATGGCTCAGCACCATACTTTCCAATGTGCAATTAAGACTGCGCATCAAGTTAGTTAAGCTTCAGTTAAGGACTAAACATCAGTACTCTCATAACCCCAGCCTTGGAATTGTTGGCATTTTTGGTTATCAAGTTAAATTCGTGTGTAAATTCATGGATCTTTTTGATTCTCGTAATGATCTGCAACTTTGTCAACCGTTCGTTTTTGAAAAAGAAATTTTACAAAAATTTTCTCTATAGAAGTAATCGAAATGCTGCTTAAACGAGTTTTTTATTGTTGCACAAGGGTGCAAAACAAATGAACCTCTCTAAATTGCATCGAATGTCCTGACACATCTGCCGTTTTCTGCAAAGTCCTGTCCTGTTTCTCTTACGTAATTTCCCGGATGTGCAATCTCTCTCTCTCTCTCTCTCCCTCTCCTCCTTTCTCTCCCTCGTTCCCTTTTTCCTGATATGTGCTGAGGTGGGCTCAGACGGCGGCGGGCGATTCCTAAGCATCGCCCTACCTAACGGCTCCGAACGCCCATTTGCAACGTTCCTCGTGGATTTACTTTTTGCTAAACGCTCACCGATGAATCGATGTAGTTGAATTAGGGAGCGTGATAGGAGGCACAAGAAACGCGGCCACGCGTTACTCGTCAGAAATGGGATTAGCCCCGTTTGTGGGGGATTTTCTGAGACGGCTCGAAGGGCGAAGATGTCAAAGGGAGTTTTTTAAAGTTAGGCGGGGTGGGCCGAGGTAATAACTTAATGACCCTTTTTGGAGAAGTTTAAACAAACTTTACGAGCCCGTAGAATGGAAACGTGGAATTTTTGAAATTAGTTAAATTTTTGGCGGTTATACTTAAGGCTGTGTTTACTTAATCGTAATTAATTAATTAATTCTTTGCTTTGAATGTTATAAAAAAATCGCTTGATGAATTGATTGCAGCGATAAGCTACTTGTAAATTTCATTGGTTAATTTTGTAAATACACGCTTCAAATTTGAATTTTCCTCACTTTTGACAAATTCACCAACTTTAATTATCAAAACGCTGTTCATTTGCGCTTATTTTTGTTGTGCTTCACGTCACTACTTTAAATAGATTATTAAAGCAAAATGTTTTGTCTCTAATATGCCCAGTGTTGCACGAGAGGGTATGAAATTATATACCCGAGGTTCCCCTCGAGAGCGTCCCAGACCTCCTTAAATACTAATTAAGACTTGCGTGATTATTTTCTCGAGAGAATTTAATCTTAAGTTCCAGTGTAACTCCATAGCCCGGTGTCATAAGAATTAGCTCGTTATCAGGGGTCCTCATTACTTAGTCCAATTCCTGTAAGTAAATTAGCGCGTTTCCGATGGAGGGCGAGTTCGAATTTTGAAATCCCAAGACGCGCCTCGCGGAAAGATTAAAGTTAACGCGCGTGAGTGCCAATTACAAAGAGTAGTATTTCAAGTTATTGCGAGCTCGCGAATGTTATCGTGTTTTTCCTTGGTGTGTTCGGCTAAGAACTGTTGGAACCAATTCAAATGTCAATTGGAGAGTTACGAAATTTGAAAAAGGAAGAAATTAGACAGGCAATAAATAAAAACCTGAAGTTCACGAAGTAGACGATTCCACAGCGGGAACTTCCTTTCATTCATCTGATAAGCATTGGCAGAGAGTCAGCATAAATACACATCATTCCATATCTTGCAAGGCGAAAGAAAAACTGCCAGAATAAAATTGGTAAATATATCAACGTATCGGATTTTCCCTTATAATAGATGCACTTTCTTTAGAGCCGATAAGTATAGAGAGTTCGCAACAAGCGGGTATCCGTTGTAAAGAGCGACGAGAAAGTCTCCCGGGTAAGCGGATGCTTTCTTCGATAAACTTCGCAATTTCTATACATAACGTTTCGAATATTCGACTACTGAAATTGAAATATGTTCGCCGTGAAATGTCGCTGAAAAGCATTCGTACTTGCATCCCAGTTTTCCTATAACGTTCCTCCATTTATGGCCGTGATGAAGTTTAGATGAGTTTCCGTTTTCTGCCTAAATTTTAATAAAATCCCGCCTCCCTGAAATATCGCCTCTATAAATAATTTATGTCGACTAATATTTTAAGTATAAAAAGCGACTTGCATCGTAGGCCCCAAGTTCCAATCTCGTCATAATAATATGCGATACGATCAAGATTAGATTCTACTAATTTAGATTACCCTAAATTTTCTCTAATTCGACGTGGATCGGCTATTATCTGATTTCTGTCAGGGGCAGTCGGTGTGAATTTTCTAACTTAAACGTTGTGTGATGCACTTCATTACGTATTCACTCAGCAGCTGTTGTTTACTATAGTTTGCGAATAAATGTGGTTTTAATGCGAGTCGTTCAAGAGTACCATAAACCGTTTTATTAACCGTGACAATAATAAAACCAATCGTAAAATCCTTGCAAGGTGAGTCCATTTAAATCACCAAAATAAAATCTGAAAGAATGGGGAGAGTTTATGGTATTCATAGAGTAAAGCTGTTCAAAGCGAGACCGACTGTGGTAGTTTAATTCATAGGCGAAAATTTTGGGAATTAATGATGTGATATATTAATAATAATAGGAGGATACTCACTTGTTTTTGAATTTAATTTACAAGAATTTCGTATTTGACCGTAGCGAATATTGAAAGTTCAGAAAAAATTGTTTTAAAAGATTGTTTCTTTTGAGGAACAAAATTTCAGGACAAAATTGTGGAATGATTTCAGTTTTTGCACAATAGTTTCTCGCATATAAAATTGTAAAATTTTCTCCAAACGTATATGAAAATCCAAGATAGCCAAATTGTAGCCTTTGATGCCATCTTCCAAAAACTGAAAAATTAAAATCGGCCCATCTCAGTTAGTACGCCGAATTTTGCAAGATATCGGTGTATATTGTTAATAACGTAATTGTGCAAAAACTATTCATCCGACAGCATCCAACTTTCGCATGGTCAGAGTAGACATAATGACCTAACATTTCACGAAAAATTAGCGCTCCAGCTTTAAACTGGACAAAGCTATGAATTTTTGAAAAAAAGGTCCATTTTAACGGTTTTTTCAAGATTTCTCGGTGAAAAATGATCCGATCGCCTTTTACAAACAGTCATTTAAAAGGTCTTTTAATTCTCTACAAATCGTCTATACAACGTGTTGCATTTCCATTATTAATTTCCACGATATGGTGGAAAAACGACATATTCTTTTAAATTTTTATTGTTTAAATAATCTCAGATTCTAGATTTCGGGTTTTTATCAGCTTTGATCCATTTTGAACAAAGTTTTTTGGTCCGTCTGCTTTTAAATATTATCTACCCAAAAAAGAAACCTCTATTAACCGGGCTATAACTGCCAATTGATTTAATCCCGTCTGGAGGGAATTCGTGTGATCTCCCCTCCTCTGCACTATTTTCTATCACGTATGTTCCTTAAGTTTGTCGTTGTGAAGCGTAAGAACGAACGAATAACGCACCCCTAACGTCCATTCGTACGTAAAAACGGGAAGGATAGACAGATGCGCGCCAGGCGTCGAGGAACGGAAACTGGAGTTGGAAAGCTAATGCTGGAACAATTAGCCTAATATGTTCCGTTATGGCGCGGTTTCTCGCTCCTCGAAGCCCCGCTCGTCCGGTCAGTTCGCTTCAACTGTTCGGCACCATCGCGTTCAATTAATTAACAAGTCTCGCAACGTGCCGACCGCGAACTAATGCAATTGCCGATATTCCAGAAAACGGCCGCCGTCGGCCACGCGTATTCCAGAAAAATTTTACCCGGACCCCCGCCGTCGGGGAGTTTTTAGTTCTCGTTTCTGGACCTTACAGCTGCGACGCCGTGTCGCTCCGGACTTTTTTAAATATAATCCGGGCGTTTTCAGGTTATTATTATATGGGGTTAGATATATCTCGTTTAAATTTATCGCAAGTATACCTATCTTGGCATCGACTAATCCTGTTTTCATGTATGTCGATGGTCGTATGTCGTGCCCATAATTCCTAAATTGGTATCATTACCTTTCGTTCCAGAATTTATGCCGGATCTCTCACATTCATTCCCTTTAGGTCTCTTGGCTCTTCCAGCTCGAAAAATACATTGTTTATACAAATATTCCAATTTTGGTAACATAAACTGTCTTCTACAGTTTTTCATCTTTCTTTATTCTTTGTGTAAAATTGTTTTCATTGGTTTACCTACAAGATGAATTTTAATTTTTCAAAATTGGTCCAGAATTTTCCGACAAAATTGTAAGAAATCATCTTTTTTCAGTGACTGCTCTGGTTATTTTCCACACGTGGAGCGGTATAGCCAATTAATTTTCCCTTTTCTGTACGTTAAAAAGAACATTTTTGCTTTCCCCGTAATTTTCCAACGCGCTGTAAAACGCTGAACTTTTCTTATAGTTTATTATGTAAAATAACACGAGGAACAAAAAACATTTTTCCTAAAACATTTCGATTTCATCATAATAACTATGTAACAAAAAGTTAGCGCAGTTTTTCCGTCAAACAGAAAAAGGTCAAAATCCTCCTACATCCACTGTTACTTTTTGAAGAATTTCTCACGTAGAAATCAATTAGCGGTTATACATGACGTAACTACATGGAGTTTAATATTAAAATTTCTATAGTCAGCATTTGGTTAGTAACGCTACAATTTAAATTTTCATTAAAAGCATCTTATAAATGCCAAGCATGATATCCTACTTTGCATGCAAGTAATCATTTTAGATCCAACACCGTTCCGTTGAAGTTCTGCTCCCATTACCGCTGTTTAGATATACCCAATGAGGAATCTATGAATAAAGCAGCGACTTCCTTAACGCCTCGCCCCTAATGCATTCTTTTTAATGAATATTTAATAAATCGTAAGTTGCATATGCATCGCAGTATTTTCAAATTCTCTTGCATAAAATTAATATTTAAAGCAGTCTTAAGTGCATTTCCTGTCAACCAAGTCGAAGGCTTCTTAGAGCTGTTCAACTTTACGAGAATTAAATTGAGTTGTGTACCTTCCGTAAGGTAATGCTGCTAACTTAATTATGGAGTTTTGTATGTAATAACTGTTTAAATTACACGTGTAAGCGGAACAATATTTTGAAAATTTCGTAGTTAATTTACGTTATAATGGGAATCGTTGTAATTGTACGGTGGCAATTCTGTTTTGAGAGGATGAAGGGTAGAAATACCTTTTAAAAATATGTAGATTATTTTGGTTTATAAACCTATTGAGTTTAGAAATGTATGTTAACTATTGTTTAATTTCTGGATTTGTTTCGTTGCGGCCGAAAGATGTAACGTCATTAACTATTTCAGTTTACTAAGATCCTTCGAAGTGAAAATGACAATCCTTCATTATGCTATTTGGAAACATTTTCTTGTTGACATTGTGTATCATCGTTGAAGTTTTTGGTTCAAATACACTTTGCATTCTTCTTTGAGGGATTTTAGTGCTGTAACGTACGTTTGGACTGTTCTAGCTGGCAACCAACAAATTTAGCCCATTTTTAACTACCTGCGCAGTAAAAATCTGCAGGAAAAATTTGGTGCAATGAGCACATGAAAATTACTTTACTTCTAACACGAAAACAATGTTGGCTGCAACATTGCACACAGTTACAGTTACACTGGCAGAGATTTAATGGGCCTGTCTTGGCTAGATTTGATTATAAATTTACACACCGGGTCGTCATTAAGTGAAAGTACCTGCATGAATTGACCTCAATTCCTTTTAAAACTACCACCCTTATCTTATTTAGTAGGTACCTGAAAAACGGAAACTGAAAGAGCCACTTTAATATAACTTATGTATTTTTTGCTGATATTTCCCGTCGTAGGAGACGCTTCCTCGTAAAACGTAAGATCAGCATACGTATCGCATAAAAGAAAATCACAAAAGTCTCCCCGAGAAAAAATATGTAAAACTTCCGTCGATAATCCCGAGGGAAAAAAAGGATACAGCTCCTACAGCCTATTAGACTCCTTCAAGAAAAAACATAAATCAAGTGTTGTTATATCGGTTAAAATGAGTCAATTCGTGGCCCTCTTTCAACTGCCAACCGAGCTTTTGTCCAGACAATCAACATTATCGGAAAAGACGGAAAAGCGGAGTAGCATCCTGTCTCGGAATTCGAACGAGCTTTTCCACAGTCGAAGCACGCGCCGGCATCGGGAAAACACCTCCGCAGGTCAGGATTGGCTGGATGTTTATTTCGGAAAGGTAAATAGCTCGGAAAAATTTTGGGATTTCGCAAATTGCCCTCCGATTGCCAGTCTATTGCTGGGTTTCGGTTGTGTTCTCTTCGGATTTTAAAACGACGACGTTGAATACGTTACGTCTTAATGACAGACAGAAAATTTTCTTTAAAAGCTTCTCTAATCTATTAACCTCGTCATCTATTAAATACTTTGCTAACTCGAGCCAGCAGCGCCATTTTTCTACAACGACTAGTGGGTCGTGGCTACCATAAAACGCTAATACAAATTTGCCAAAAAAACTAGAACAAATCTTTGATTAGACATACATTAAACCCAAAAAAACAACAAATAAATCATAATCACTGTAACATAATCAATAAGGAACATTCATACCCGGCCAGGCTTTTACACACTTACTTCCTTTGCTTTTCGAATTGATTAAGTTCTGAAACGCAAATCCTAAACACTATTTCAATTAGTTACCCTACTTCCTCCTCAGTCTAGTAACTTTCATTTTCATGGTTAATCCCCCATTCCCCTTTTACTCAATCAGCGTCTGTTTGTTACTTAGACTTCACTTACTCCACTTATCGTGGAGTCAGAATCTCCCCGTCATTTTCAGCTTTACCCCTTATTCGGTAGGTTTCAAATTTTCAGGAATGACTGCTCTTATATCAAACTATCTGGGGTTTAAATTTTGACTTGATCGATTGAGTCGATTGGAAATTATTACATATTACTTAATTTTTTAATTTCGCACGAATCAAAAAGCTATAACGTACCAAATACACAAACGAATGTAACGTCACATGTGGTTCCAAACCGAAGACTTAAATAAACTTAGAAAAATAATGATTAATGATTGAAAAGAAAATGAAAAGAAACCAATAAGACTTTGGGGCGAAAAATATTTCGTGTACATGTATCAATACTAGCAATGTATATCTCAAATTGGCATTATTAATAACGTTTATAAGTTCTGCTTATATATCATATTATGGACATTAAAACGGTGGTATGAATTGCAATTCATTTGTGTCATAAAGCATTTAATTGCAAACGTAAACACTCCACTGGCCAAATAAGCATAACCTAATTTGACTAGAAATTTAAAATCAGTTATAATTGCTTGCTGAATGTTATCTGTGTTGCCTCTGTTGCATAATTATGCTTTATACACATAATGTTTATTTACCATTGTCTATTAGTAACCAAATCTCCCATAAACAAACGGCCCTATTTTAATTTCGGTTCAGGTCAAATATAAGTAGTTGAGTTCTTTTGTTATTTTTCGGGCCCTAGTGATACCAATAATATGCCTTGAAGTGATGAATCATTGTAAAGCAAGGGGGCAAGAAAATATCAAAGTTTCTTAGTGAGGTGTGCGTAGTTTATTTAAGAAATTCAGAGAAAGAAGAAATCACAAATCTTATAAAAGATAAGATCAAGGGGACCGGAAAACACCTCCAGATTTGCGATTCACAATGAAACAACTATCTGTAGAATAATATACATCCCTTTTAAACGACCCGGACCTCGGCTGCCGTAAATTGGTTTAAGAAAATGAGATAAATCCCCGCATAATCTCTCTGGTTATTACCTAATAACAATAACGGTTTCGTAAATATTTTCGCTGAAAAGTCGCGTTAATGATTAATCCTGTTTTACCAAATAATAACTTTGAAATTATCTCGTTTCTCAGCCATAAAATTTCATAATGGTGGATATCATGTACTTTCCGAGCTTATTAGTATTTAGAAATGGTCGAAGTAGTGGTAAATTATCACATAATCTACCACAGGATTTACCAAAAATTTTGATCCCACCGATCGTCTAATGTTGAATTTTCTTGCAAAGTGAATATAGCAAATAGGTACTTTGGAGCACGTATGGTTTCACATGTTATGCCTCATCGATGCTACTGAGGACGAGATATTCCGATTTTGAAACGAAAACTCCGCGATTTTATCCGCGTTTTGTGTGAAAATGTGTCATGGCTAATGTATGCCAAGTTCAGGTCGACGTTTATTGTCGAACGTCGACCGGAACATTCGCGAAATTTCATCCACAACGAGTAGCGATATAATTGCAGCTATTTGTTCCTTTGTACGCGAAAACGTCAGCAGATTCCAGCGACAATAGCTGGATAGGGTATAAATTAGGCCATAACAAGTTGGCTGGACGTCGACAAACAAGGGAGTTTGATTTTTTGCCGGAAGTCCACCATTAGGAAGATATTACATAAAGCCGGGTGGATGTACTGTTTTGTGTGTGACACATACAAAAGAGGCGATGGCGAACTTTTGATGAAGATGCGGCTGGAAACTTTCCGTCGAGTGCCAAAAAAAGGCAAGAAGGTTTATGAACGGTTTTTCGTTTTATTGCTTGTTAATTTATTGCTCTCTCCGGATTTTTTGCGTCCTCCATACGCTTACGTATTAATATCCGTAATACAATCTCAACTATTAAAATGTAACGTGGAAGTGCCGGTATATAAATGGCACGCTATTATTACTAGGATACTCCTCAACTTAATTAATAAATTCAGGAGAAACATGAGGAGGTATACACTGGATAATTATTAATGCAGGTTCATGATGTTAATGGTGATGAATTATTAGATAACTTAATATGAAGGGTGAAAGCTATTTATGTAACCCAAAATGGGAGTATCATAGTGGAACCTCCTTTTAACCGGACAAAAGTGTCAAAAGAAGTTATTACAATAAAACTTATTATTAACTGAAATATACATACTAAATAGTGCTGTCGTTAAAGTTTTTCCGCTTCGAATTCTTGAAACCTTGACCAATCTACGTGAAATTCACTCAGTACACTGAAAATATGGGCAACAATTTTGTTCATAAGTATTATTATTACCGAAAGGGTTAGAAATAAAGCTTCCTTTGTGCGTTTTAAATACAATGCTAATTACCGGATCTGTTTACACTCAACATTTTAAAATGCCCCCCAGGCAAAAATAATCCCAAAAAATTCTAGAACGTGTTTACCGGAAAAATAATGGAAATTTAACAAAACAAAGTACAGAGAAGCTGTAGGAGAGGGTGGGTAAAGACCGTCAAATTAACAAAAAGGCTGTTGGAAGCAAATTAAGGAAAGTTAAAGAAGGTTTTAATAACGTTATATATTCGGGTACTTAGTAATATTTTAAATTAGGGTCCGAATTTTCCGTTGCCGTCATTCGACATTACGTAACTGTACAGGTAATTAGTCGGAAATTTCTAGAATGATTCACTATCGAATAAACCTGATTCAGTGGATACCCCGGAGTTTGTATGATACGTTTTTGAATAATAAAACGCACCAGATTCGTGCTCGTTCCGCTCCACACGAGGAGATATTTCTTTTCGCCGGAGAACCAACCGTTTTAAGTCATTCGCACTTTTCATTTTCCTTTTCGCTCCCGTCTTACACGCGATACTTTCCCGACCTCTCGGTCTAATTTTCTCCCGCCTCGTTTTCCCGCGGCCGCCTTTGTTCGGATACATAACACATTTTCCCGAATTCCTATAATACGTTTTCATCTGCTCGCCGCAGATAAACGACATCGCATGTCTGCGGTGACGAAGTTTATAAATAAAATCGGTCGCGGCGTGCATCTCGCCCTCGGATATTTGCATGTCTGCAGAAGTTATCGAGCAAAGGAAAGCACGTGGGACCTGATGGAATTCACCGGGTCGGTGTAAATTCCGAAACGGAGTATCCGGCAAAGAGATGCGAAAGGAAGCGGCGACGCCGGGAACTTACAAATCGCGGCCGTTTTGCTAGGGCACGCTTATTAAGTTAAAAGGAAGTAGGAACAAGTTAACGGGAAGTTTTCAGCGAATTACAGTTACTTCTGGATAAAATAAGGGAGGGACGCGAGGGGCCGTCCTGCTCTTAAGCTCGACGGGGGCGTTGCGCTGAATTAGCTCGCTTTAGGCTAACTAGTTTCTACGGCCGGGATTATCATATAGAGCGCCGATAGCTACGGGACGTTTTCACAAAATTTTCACAGAAATTACAAACGGCAATCTTCCCATTACCCTACCTTTCCTTTCACCGCCTGTCGAATAAACAGCAGCAATTAAGGGTGTTTCTGGTAATGTTACCTAAAGAACAAGGTTTCAAGTTCACCCTGTGTGCTTTGCATAACTACAAAAAGCGGCTATTTCCACTTTACTATACGTATGATATGGACCAACCAAGAGGCTAGTGTTTTAGGTTACCTCAAATGTTAAACAGTTTAAGTTTCACTCAGTGAAACAGGCTAAAAACCTGTTGGAAACTATGGCTGTAACAGCGATCTAGCTGTGTTTTTTTTGATACCTTGGGTATACAGTGACAAAGGTCATATGATCACATTCAAATTTTTGGAAGTGATGACTTCTCTTGGGAGGCTCTGCTCTCCGCTTGATTCCTTTCCACAAGTAGCAGCGTGCGCTCTTGCGCTTTATACAGTTATACAGAAAACGTACTTTTTGGACAAAAATGTTTATAACAAATTAATTAATAAGAGTTGCAAGTCTAAAACACATCAGAATACGAACTGCGCTTTTAATGATGGCATCGGTGGTTTGCTAGTAGTAATGTTGTCTCACTAAATCACTATTAATTGGTCGAAATATTTCTCATACCAAAATTCAAAAAACTTACAAAGGTTACACGATAGGCCCTTTCGAATGACCCTGTAAAAAGTGAGAGACAATCGGCCAGAATTATGGCGCTTAAGAAACCTAATTTTTGCAGAATTCAGTTTAACAATTTCATGAAAATTACTGCCTGAGGTGCAGATTTTTGAAGTTTGTGTGTAGTAATATTCCCTATAAACACCATACTTCCAGTACTGTTGGAGTTAGCAGATTGAAATTTTGTTTAAATGTTAAATCTTTCTTTAAATCAAAAATCCAAAGAGAGAGAATTCCAAAATCCAAAAATCACTTTTTTACCACGAAAATGGGAAAGATTCCCTATTTGAAGTGTAAAAATTTTAAAAAATGTGCTGCCCGCTCAATTCTCAATAGGTCTCTTTGATTTTTCTACAAATCATTTTGTTAATCACCGATTAAAATAATTTAAAAATGTATTTAGTTTTTATTGAAAAAATGCAGTCCATTTAAAAAGCACAATATGCTGCATTTTATCTCGTCCTATTGGTATAATAATATTTATAATATAACGTTATTAAATTTCTTTTATGTCTGCCTTTTCAATTTACTGGTTATGTTTATGAATTTTCTAGAGTTTTTTTAATGATTAAGTTTTTCTCCAAAAAATAAGGCTCACAAATATTCGAATTTAACCCTTCTCATTGTTGTAATAATATTTATGGAATTCTTTATTAAAAATTTGTATCTCCAGGTTTTCATTTACTGGAAATGTTTTGAAATTTAAGCAGGAAGTTTAAAAAATAATTGTGCCTTTATTTCAAGCAACGAGAAATTTTTTATTCGCCGATCCCATTACCGCATTAATTAAATAATTCAAAAATATCAACTGTATACATTTTTGGGTTAAAGATAATTTTGTCCGAAATTCAAAGAAGCTTCCTATTCATAAATATAAGCAGGTAGGAAGCCTCGGTAACTTCTTATTTCAATTTAAATTCCTAGGAACATCTTTAATCACATCATCTGCTTTCATAAAGTCTTGTGAAAATCTGAAAGAGAACTTTTGAATTAGCTCGACTTGCAATTTCTACAAAAAGGTACCCCAATAAGTTTCAAATATTATTACCCTCGTTAAAATCTGCTGAAAATTTTACATGCGCCCCGGAGAAGAAATGATGATAACGCTTGCCCACATTTGTACTTGTACCTTGATACAGTCTATAAAACTTTTATTTTTACGTTTAGGATTCTGTCCGTGACGTTACCCGTACTACGCGCCTAAAGATTTTTGTAAAAAAGCGAAGGGGCGGAAAATAAACAAAGAAAAGGATAACGTAGTTTAAATCTGACGGAACTTTGTTAGCAACAAACAGAGGAGTAAGAGTACGCTTTAATTACTGGAACAACGGCCTCATTAGAGGCCTTCAGATTACAAGTGCGCGATTATGTTACTCCGTAGAATACATAAAGAGTCGGAATGCTCCGGGATAAAGGGTCGAATTAAAATTCCACACTTCGATAATTCACAATCTCTAGTACAGAGGAGGGAGCTGTAGTTGTGAATTACAAAGCAACTGCCAAACGTTCCCGTTCGGAGAGAAATTAGTACGGTCCGTTTGACGATTACGTCTCCCGTAATTAAGGGGACATCAGTTAGGTTCTGCGACCGTAAGGGAATCCTTCTTCCTTCTGTCGGGACGAATCGATGTCAATCGATTCCTCCCACTCTTTCACCCCTCTAATAAAAACGGTCGAGGAAAAAGAGTAGCCCCAATTTCCTACGCTGATAGATCGACACGGAAAAAAGCGAGACCGTGGCTACGCCGCCGAATGTTGTGGATTAATAGTGTTTTCGATCGAAAGCTTATTCTTCGCCATTGAGGAAGTTTTTAACAAAGGTCAGGGAAGCTATCAAAGTAGTTTTTCGAAGTGTCGGGGAGCTTTGTGCAAGAACGACAATAAAACTTTTTGCGTCCGACTTGGTGGAAAGCTCTTGCCGGAGAGATTTTCCCTGACTGAAAGG
This sequence comes from Cryptocephalus primarius, assembly GCA_963576515.1. Classification (NCBI taxonomy): domain Eukaryota; kingdom Metazoa; phylum Arthropoda; class Insecta; order Coleoptera; family Chrysomelidae; genus Cryptocephalus; species Cryptocephalus primarius. Next base: position 16,128,789 of record OY754941.1, read on the forward strand.
CCAAGTTTCGTTACGGAAGTAAATAACGCGCTCCTCACAAAACTTATGTTACGGGTTTTTTTTGTAATTAAACTTGGGTCGAATTAAGTTCAACTTTTGAACAAAAGGATATCAATGCATTTCGATTTTTTAAGTGTAGCATTATTGCTCAGTTTGTAAAGGTTTTAGTAGAAAAGAACAAGAAAGAACAATGAAGTTGTCATATGTAGTGATGAGCGTAAATTCTGTTTATTTTGGTAGCTCAATGTATAGTTTTGTTTTTTTTTACTGATAGATGTAATTTAACAGGAGGTGAATCAAAAAACATTGTTCAAAATGAATTAAAGATGATAAAAACCCAAAATCAAGACAATTCTGAAATTTTGCGGTTTTTTTTAAACAATAAAACTTAAAAAAATAGGTCGTTTTTCCGGTTTTTCACCATAGCGTAAAAATTATTGACGGAAATGCAATACGTTGTTCAGACGAGTTATAGAGAATTAAAAGACCCTTCAAAATGAGCGTTTCTAAAAGGTGATCGGGGGAATTTTCACCTAGAAAACTTAGAAAAACCGAAAAAATTCACAGCTTTACCCAGCTTAAAGCCGAAGCGTTAATTTTCCGTGATATGTTATGTTTGTCTAGATTCCGGGTTTTTATCATCTTTGATCCATTTTAAACAAAGTGTTTTGGTCCGTCTGGTGTTAAATTTTATCCACCAAAACAGCTTTTTGTGCTTTATAAACTGGGCTACAGTTTCAATCGATCTAAGCCATAAGGTATTCCTTACAACTCAATAACATGACATTTATGGTAGGCTTGAGATTTATTCCCACATCTGATAAATTCGTATCTCACGCGTCGGCTTGTCTCAAGTGAAAAACAAACAGTGTAAGTAAATACAAACAAAATAAATGTAGCGAGAAGAAGGGAATAGGCAAACACCCTGTTGTAGAGGGTTTATAGCAACAAAAATACAGATCAAACAATAAGTCAAATAAACGTAGAATTATGAGTAAAATACATACATACAAACCAGATGACTGACGGTGACTTCTGGCCTGATTCTCTCCTTCTCCGCAGTCCTTTGGTGGTTGGTTGAGTACTCGAACCTGGCGATTCTCCAGATTCCATGGACTCATACTGCAGAGACCTGGCCCGATATCATAATAACAAAATGACTTCAAGAAGTAGCATGATCGATAACATAAGGAAGCACATGGATCAAATGTGCAATCGTAGAGTCGTCAGGGTAGCAAATGTCGCAGCCTACCGCAAGAGGAGAGATGGTATGAAATAGGACTCAAAATTCAAAGACAGTTTTGAAGAAAACCGACTTAACCCTACCTAAAAAGAAACAAGATGTGTGAGATACATCTTCCATGTATCGGGTGGAGGGGATATTGTGTTGTCACTACAAACTGACCCGGGCCCATTAATAATGTTTACGTTATCATGTAGAAGTGATACGACCTACACCGAACTTCGGAAACTCTATTAATACCCTTAGCAGACCTCACGTAACAAATATCGGACGCAAGGTACGGACAAAGCCACGATGTCCAAGCGGAATTCCAGTAAATTAAATTTGCCTACTACCTAACATTTAACACGGTCTCTCTCTCCCCTCGCACGCGTACGTACACACACCCACATACATACTAATACATATTAAATTAGAAACTCCGAGAAGTTTGCCGATGCACTTTCGCCATATGCGACACATCGTCCGCCTCGCAGACATTCGAACTCCAAAAAGCAAACTCCGCAGGCGAACAATCGACCCCCTTTCCTCTGATATTTAACTTATGACGAGATCTCGCCGTTCCATCGCGAGCCGGATGAATAAATTCCGATGATTAAAAGTAAATATCCTCGCGATCCGTAATCCGTTTGTAATATTCACGGCGGAGCCACCGCCGCCACCGGAGGAGGCGCAAGTTGGTATCGTGCCAACTACCACACGCCATAACATATATTACGTCCACGACAGAACCGTTCGGGGATCTTTTTCGCTTTTTTCTTTTATTTCTTTTAGGCGCTGCTTTTTCCTGCGATTTTGACTCCGTTTATGGCGCAGGAAATTCAGTGGGCTTCGCTGCCTCTTCCGTTAAACATATTTACCTTCAAAAGTGTTTATTTAATCTTGGAGATTTTTAGATTCGTGCGAAATTAAAAGTCACCTATTTTACTTATTTTCTTTCCGGCGTCAATCAATCGATAATTTAGTAAATCCATAATAGTTACCGGATTTCACACTCAAAGTAAGCTAAATTTGAACCACAATTTCCACGACATCGTCCCATGGAATTTTAATAACTAGTAATAAGAAGTGCTACTAATCAGCAGGCAACGTGCTAACCCGCCTACACCCGGCTCGAAGGGCCAAAATGTTGCGCATATCTGTCAAGAAAAATTACAAATTAAAATGTTTTGCCTTCGAAGAGTACTTCGTGAAAAGGAACTTAACTTTTGGGTATTGAAAAGTTACAAGTTATAGACTTGATCAAGTTACAAGTAGTAGGTAAAAGTAATTTAACTTGTAACATTCGTTACCCTGGCCCAAACTGTTTTATGTCTAGTCCTTAGTACAATTTTTGTATGGGCGCTCATAATGAACTACTCATCGTCTTTCAGGGCACGTCCGCTTTAACATTCTCTAAGTCCAGTTCAGAGAAAGTGGTAAAATTTTTATTGGAGCGGCGACATTTCACACCGCGGTGACCAGCGCGATGATACCGCCGAATGAAAATTAAAGTTGACGTTTAAGCTGTATTTTCCGAATAAAATTATTCGAGCGGAAAAGTCCGCCGTTTTCCCGTGACGGGGAACGTTTTCGGGGGCGCGAGAAAAAAGGTAGAACACGAACAACACGTCGGAATGTGTTTGCTGCTAGCGGCCAGCAAGTAGACTTTTTACTAGTTACCCGGTCGCCTAAAAACGTTCATTGCAAATATTCAGCGCGGCGCGTTTTTCCCCCTGTCAGCTTTAATGGTTACGTGTCATGTGTTTTCCTCGTTTCACCTTTCGAAACTAATTAGAGTAGTTAGTAGCTTTTGCTATAGTAGCTATAGTTTTTTTCAATGAAAACTGTATGTGTGGTGTAATAGTTTTAATCACATTTACTACTAGTGACTCCCCTACGAGTAATGTAAGAAAAACTGTAATAAATTTGTTAAAGAATGTAATAGAGATTTTTTAGCCAGGATTTTGTAATGTCTTAATTAAATTACATTTTCTGAGAGGCTCGTGAATATGGAATGCTTGTATTGAGATATTTGCTGATGCCATCATTTTCCCCCTTCTAATACATTTCACGTAATTTTTGCACTGAAAGCCTGGAATCTTGTTGATATTTTAGCCCACTTTTTAGAGCAAAAAAGCAGTTTTGGTAGATAGAATTGAAGAACAGACCGACCAAAAGCCGTTTGAAAAACTAAAATCTCAATTAATACGCCGAATTTTGCAAGATTCCAGTGTATATTTCTAATAAAATAATTGTGCAAAAGTGCATAAAGTAGACATAATAACCTAACATTTCAGTCAAAAGTAGCGGTGCAGCTTTAAACTGGGAAAAGATGTGAATTTTTGGAAAAAGGACAATTTTAAAGGTTTTTCTAAGTTTTCTCGGCGAAAAATGCTCCGCTCACTTTTCAGAAACGCTCATTTTGAAGGTCCTTTAATTCTCCATAAATCGTCTGTACAACGTATTGCATTTTCGTCAATAATTTTCACACTATGGTGAAAAAACGGAAAAATGACCAGCTTTTTCTTAATTTTTATTATTTAAAAAACCGCAGAAGGTCAGATTTGTCTAGATTTTTGGTTTTCATTATCTTAGATCCTGAAGTTTTGTGGTCGGCCTTCTCTCTTTACATTTTCTACACACTCTCTAAGCAATCCACTACTTCACTTATGATTCATCATGTCATGGAAGTTCAAAATGGCGTGAGACTGTTTTCGAAATAGCTTCTCCATCAAAAGTGTGGAATATATGTATACGTACGTTGTTTACTTAATGCCGGTGAAGAACGTTCGATCAGTCATGATCATTATCATCGTCCCATGGGAACGAAACAGGTAGCGTTACAAGGAAAGGCGATGGTATCCTTTTAGTACCCTTTGTGTTATCCAGAACCGCACGTTTTACCAACGATGGTATCCATATTCATATTGTCTCCTTAAACACAATTAAACAAGCAACGTAATTATTTACGTTGTAATCTAAAGCAGTTTGTAGATATATAAATTTTGCCTGGACGTTCAACGGCGATAAAGAATATGTTCGGTTGCACCCTTCTCGTTTATAGTATGATTTTATTACGCTCCGACTTCATTATAATGATTAAAACCGAAGTCGTTCCGCGAAAGGATGATCAACTAACATACTGCTAAATTAGATTTAATGGAATAATCAAAAATAATTTGGTGGACGTCCTCCCGGCCCGAACCTCGATTCTAACACTAAAATACACCCCTTTACGATCCGGAGGAATTACGGGAAACCTCTTTATTAAGTCCATAAAGGCATGAAGCGAAAATTAAAACTGAAATAATATTTAATGACAACTTTAGAAGTAATTAATTTCGAAGCTCCCAGATCCATTATAATAGGCAGCCATTTTGGAAGGGACTGGGTAGGACCCAGCTAAGAACACTTTGCTTTCAATTTTAGACTACCTTCCGAGGTAATTATCTTTTAATTTGACCTTGTGTTTGTAGGGGGTAATATCTCGGAAGCTGTCTTGAATTTATAATTAGCTGTTTTCATATTTGGAGGAAATCTCCTGTGAGGGTATCGATGTATACGCTAATCCTCAACAGGCTTCGTATTTATTTATACAGCGTAACCTTTTTCTTCGTTCGCATATGTTAGTAAAACGTTATTGGAGAAAAGTTAAAATTTCCTAATTTCAAATGTCGTATAAACGTTTCGAGTACGTTTAACGTCTTTAGTTAATAGATATTTGTGTATGCTAATTCCAAAAATAATTTACCGGAGCCATCGCATGAACAATCTGAGGGCACGGCACCCTTCATCGCCACCGTTTCGTTGATAATTAATGCCTTCCATAATAAGCATTCCTAATTTCACAGTATTAACAGCATTTCTCTCTACGTTCCCGTCTCTGTTTACTTCAAAGGGCAAACTCCATTTAACGTTCCAAGGATCTTACCTGACTCTAGCCAAGAGTTTGTGTAATCCTCCACTAGGGCTGCGTTTAGTCCTTTCATCCCGAAACCCTTTTGTGCCCTTGGCAGGCGGGTTTTTTACCAGCGAAATCTGTTGTGCTTTATTAGCCTGAACGCAGTATGAGAAAGATGGCAAGTGTTGTATAGAGGTTGTTCCGGGGGGATAGTCCACCGTAAATATTTAGTGCGGAAAAATGCTTTTTTGGGAGACGCTTTCTCTGGTTTGAGGAAATTGGAACAACTTTTAAACTTCAGTAATTACAAGTCTTTAAACGTAATTACATCGACTATAAAATAACAAAAAAAGCCCGAAAGTATATTACTACATTCAAATTAATCATCATTTCACTTTTACGACCTCCTCCGGGCCACCCCTGCGAAAGTTGTAAAAAAAAGCGAAGCTGGGGGTTAAAAAAATAAATTCTTACGAATTTTTTATGCGACTTCCAGCAATAAGGAGACCCTCCGCGGAATGACCGGTCCGTTTTTATACCTCCTCCCTCCCTTTTAGATTTGAAGCGGTTATCGTTTAAAATATTAAACGTATCATGTAGCGTCGGGCCAGCAGCATCGCCCATTAAATTCGTGGGATGCATCCCGGAAAACGGGCGACAAAATGGGCGAGCGTAGGCGTGAGTAAGCGAATTTCATTACACACACTAAATTTAAAAATGCTTTACGTCCACAAAACGAGGAAAAAATCCTATTAGGGCGCGCGATATTTACCGTTAGCGGAGTTACCAACTTAAACAGGTATTAAAGGCAATAATTTTGTGGTCCCTTTAATGATCAACTATAAACAAAACGCGGAGTCGAGCGCCTACCGTTTCCGGCGCCGTAATAATGCGCTCTTTTGCCGTTTGTTTTGTACATTTTTCGTTTTACTGCATAACAATAGTTGAACCCGCAATATGTTTAGCGACATATCCGATTCCTCTCACGGCAAACACTTTTCACGCTGGAATGAGAGAAACCGGGAATTTAAAAATTACACATTGAATTTGGGTTTCTGCAGGATTTCTTTGGGGAAATTTTGGAAACGCTACCATTTTTGGAACTCCAAATTGCATTGCTTCGCTTAATGAGGTTAATTTCATTCATCTTGTAACATATTAAATAACTGGCGTTAAATTAATCAATACACAATAGATTCTTTACTATCTTTGAAGTAACAGGATGTGGTGGAGGGAATTATTTAACGTTAATCTTACGTTGTCTTATTGACCAAAAAGATCAAGAAGATCGAGAGAAATGATTCTGACTAACTTACCCGTGTAAGAATGTAGAATTTAGATTTTTTTAAAAAAATGGAAAATTATGACTTTTAGTTCTCAAGGATTAAAAACCAGCATTAACGAATGTTTAATGTAGGAAGATTCCTCTCGGGTATTTATAATAGGGTATTAATCATCTTTTATAATGCTGACCAAAGGATTCTTATCTTCTTTAATGATAGGGTTCATTAGGGGTGACCTAATTCTGTAAACGATATTAAATTTTTTTTCACTGCAATTATGAAAACACTAGAAATGACTTAATGAATTGGGTAATTAATTTTTACATGGCCATACATACGATATGAAATTTACAAAAAAAATGATCGTTTTTGTCATTGAAATGATCATTTTGCCATATGCTAGCATTTCATCATCAATAACCATCGTTTGCTACAGTTAAAATATTTAACAAAAAAATGATACAGATAGCCATGGTATCACCACATACAAAAAGTCATCCCATATATAACGATTTTTGGCCGTATCCCTCTATCATCATCGTGATCTTTATTCATAGTGTCGTCCTCAGTAGTTTTCCTTCAATTTAAGCCTTGTAAATGTAACTTAAGCCTTCATTTTCGTTTTTATTTAATCTAAGTTTAAGTGACCTTTTTATTTTCTCTCCTACACAAGTAGAAAGCATGAGCTTTTTTAACAACGTTTAGATCCTTCCAAATCCCCTTCTCCTTTTTGTATTTTCCCCCTTTATTCCTTCTCTAGCTGTTTGTCAAATTCTTTTCGAAATCCTGTATATTAAGTACTTAAGTAATTTTCCATTAGATTCTTCGAAAAAATATCCATTCTGTATATAACGTATGTAAACGAATCGAAGAGCTGAAGAGTTACTATGACAGGGGAGAAAGAAAGCCATATTGCACAAATATTCCTTAAAAAATTATCGGAACCGTAATAAATTGATTATCTGAGCATTAATCCACCTAAATTTGCTGCTCGTTTAGAATTTTACTCTTGCTTTAATGGAGCAATTACAACATAAATTACCGTCCTCGGTTAATTTACAGTTTATAGTGTGAACTATTCCGCTGTAGCCTTGGTACCAAGCCAATTAGTCCACGTCCACTCAAAGGAGCCATTTCACTCCATATTTTGTCGATAACAATTTATATGGTTGAAATTTCATACGAAACTGCCCCCATTCGAGCTATATCTGCATGAGCACACAATCAAGATAACTGTACATTTGTTAGAGATATTAGTTTCGGTGGGAAATCTCAAAGCGGGAAATGTTATCCCAAAGCCTGAGCTTTTGCAAATTTCCCGCGTAAATTAGATAGTTCGTCCTGATGTGCTGTTAGTGGATTAAACGTAATGCACACGGCTCGTGTAAATTCTAGACTATAAGGCCTACCCCGCCTGGACATGGCAAAATCAACAACGTTGCTTCACGTTGATACAAGTAGCGTTTAAGGTAAAAGTCGCATTATTTTTGGCTGTCGTTAAAATTAAAGCCGGGATGTACCAAATGAAATGGTGTAAGGATTGTCATGGTTTTTTTAAGAAGCAACGAGCCAAAGAAACTCATCAATAAAAACCCTCTTTGCTACATCCCGTTTTCACATTTTTCCTCCTGCACTCTTATATACTCCAGATTGTCAGGCGCTAATTAACCTTTCCCAGTGCTCCGGCCTTTTGTTTTTCACTGCCTTTCCTTTGTTCGACTTTTATCATGTCTTTTTATCGCCATAATCGTCCTTCCAGAAGCAGCACGCTCGTCTCGGGACCATCAAATATTAACAAACATAAATATTTGTGTGGACCTTTTTCTTTGTATCCTTCGGGAGAAAAACGGATCTTCGGACTCGGATGAAATTTATTATTTCGTTTAGGGAAAATCATGTTGTTTTTTCTCGGGTAGCTAGGGATAATTTGCTCAATTTTCTAGTTTATTAATGTCGGCTCTTTGACGATGACGAAGGAAAATATTTACTCGCAGAAAAAAGGGGAAAGGGGAAACGACGTCTCTTGGACTTAGTGCGTAATTCCTTACTTTACGCAAAAAATATAACTGCCACCACATTCACACACATTCATTTCAGTTAGAACCAGGCAATAAAGAGATACACACTGGTGATTATATTTATTATTACACTTCTACGAAAAGTCATTGTCATTTCTAGCTTATATAAAAAATTATTTCCTAGTGTCAGATGCATAAATAGCTACAACGTACAACAACTGCCTTAAAAATGGAAAATTGGCAATAAAGGGAAAATATGTATACTGCATTTGGTTGAAATTGGTGGAAATCCATGCAAGTCGCACCTCGAAACGCGAAGGGGTGGTTCAAAAAAGTTTTAGACAACTACGACGTTTTTCCACGATATATTTGTTCAAATTGTTTTGGTGTGACCGCTCTGATTGTATTGTTGGTGCCTCGATAAGGGTGAAAGTGTAAAAAAATCTCATTTTATTAAATTATATGTGCGCTACCTAAAATAAATCTTATTTTATTGTATTGCAGTGTTGCATTTCGTCAGTTTAAAGATCTCTTTAATGGATTACTGTATGAAAGATGTATACTTCTGTATAAACATATCATGAAGTTTAATCTGCTGTTAATTACCAAGTTCAAAATCAGTTTAATTTCACTTTAATGAACCTTTTACTTTATTGAACTCGTGCGGTAATATACGTCATGAAATTGAAATGAATGCCATAAGAGTTTAGTTTATGTACTGGTTTTGCATGAAATAGAAATCATTTTACCAGCGCTATATAAGCTTAGTCACTAGGGGAGAAGATTGTTTACTCTTAATCATGTTTCAAAATAATAAATTAGCCTCTAATCGATTTGCCATTTAAACACAAAATTGGTCGTAAATCGTCGTACTGAATCAATAAATTTTGAATACATTGGACTTCCATTGTCTTCATCTACGAATAATTTCATAAAATTATCAGGGACATGCCAAAGAACCTATCGTGTTTAGAAAACAACCCAAAATTTCCCTTAAATTGCTCGTTACAGCGAGAAGTCAAAAGGTTTTTCTGTTTCGTCTTTTACGGCCGAATACCGAAAGTTCCACGGAAAATTTCCAATAAGCATACCCAGATTCCGACTTGTTCTCGACATATTCGTCGTGAGCTAAAGTTAAATTATATTAAATCTGGAGTGGAAGTCTGACGATGTTTTCCTTTAAATTCTAACGATAAGGAAAAAGAGTATAAAAATCTACCTGTTAAGATGTAGCAAAACTCAACATGGGAAATATTATTTTAAAAGCCGGCCGATGTTTCAAGGAGACGCTCCGGCGAATCCCTCGAGTAGTCCCTTTGAAATCATTTTATATGTCATAAAGCTGATTCTGAATGTTCTCGGGCCACTTCGTCTATAAATACTGGGGATTCGGGGAGCCCTGTAAATAAGCGGAGCGGCCTCGTCCATCATAGGGTCATAGTTGTCATACTTTCATGAGTCTCGACCTTTCATGTAGGTATTGATCCCAGCTGGAGCAAAACGTGTGTCGATATGTAATGGAACTCCAAGTAATTCGCGCTAACACTTATGAGTTTAGCTCTGATCAGGTCTTTTTTCATCTTCATTAACGTTATTAATAAGATGTTCTACATCTAGTTTTAACTGACTGTTCTACTGCCCTACGGGCGTAATTTTTTATTGATACATCTTAAATTAGCTTTGGAAAGCTTTATATTGAGGTATAGTTTTTGATACTGGAAAGCAGGAAAATTGCACGTGGAAATTGCGTTGGCTCAGACTTTCCCGGCCTGATGTTGACGTTAAACTCTTTTTCCGTACAATATCTAGTCGCTTCTTATCTAGTTTCAATGGAAACAAATGGAGCATGTATGAGAATGGATTGCGAGATCCGCTTTCCTACATTATACATATGCTTATGGGATATATACCAGTCAGACGAGGATTTTAGTCTGCTTCAGTATTTGAATCTCTTCAAATAGAGTCCCCGATAGTATGAGGCCCATGAATGAAATAGAAATGGAAATGTGTAGTTATTCAATTGTAATTAAAGATGTATTACCTCAAAATAACCTATTATTGTGTTTGCTAGCGAAATAGTAAAGAACTTATCACATATACTAGGAAATGGCGAATGCGCGCACTATTCGCATTAAATTTTCCTTCTTGATTATCCTGGTCGGGACATTCAGACAAAATTATTAAATCATCTTATGGTCGTTGGACCTTGAAACGTGTGGAAATTACGTTGAAAAATTCCATTATACCCATAGAACCCATACATACGAGCTAAGGTTGGTTAATAATAAATAAAATTTAGATACAACCTCTCATATCATCACTTTTCGAGATAATACTAGCGAATCTTCAGGGTGTACGTAATTTTCGAGATTTCCGAGAGCTAAACGCGTTGACACAGAGTATCGAACATACGGCGCACGTTATGCGGTACACCATGTAAAACTTAATGGCACATAGTATGCAAAAATTCTTAATGGCTATATTGTGTCGAACGTTTTCGCCAACCGCGCTCCATCCAGAATGCTTTTTCAGCCGGTCTTTGAGGTCGTTCGTGTAATAACCTTATTATATTCCAAATTACCTCGGGATATTGTTATGGATCCTTGTTCAGCATTGACTTCGTTGAAATAATGCCTGTGATATTTTTACTGCCTGCAAGGATACTAAACGGAGAGGCTTGCGCTCTCTACGGAGTTTATTAAATTTAACAAAGTCCGTGTTGTTTTTCTCTTTTTTGTTTTATAAAATAACCGAAGAGAAATGAATTTTAAATAAGGGAATAATTCACTTAATTAGTCATGTAGATTGTGATGTTTCGAAACCAAAAAAATTTTATTTCGAAAATCCAAATGCCAAGTTCATATTGAATAAATCGACTTTTCTCTCCAGGAAAAAGCATACTTTACTGCCTACGGGAACTTATAGTATGTGGGGATGTATTAATCTCGTTGATTACGATAATTCTGCTCCGCTCTTAGCAGGTACGTGCCAAAAATTACTCAGCGGATCGCAATGAAATATGACGAATAACAAGTTTATTATTTCAGTGTTCAGCTCCTTTGAAATCGGTAACCAGCTTCACCTGACTGTTGTTCATCGTGCCTTACCCATGAGCGTACGAAATTATCTATGAACCGCACCGCTGACTCCGCTCAGCTATCTCTATAGACCGGTCGCGTAAAGACTAATAAAACGGGATATTGGGATCGGTTTTGTGCCTCCTCGGTCCTTTTCAAATGTATGTGCCGGCCCTCATTCCTCTCTCAGTTGATATTTTATAAGTAGGCCGGCTGAATTTATGGCACACTAACTAATTTAATGGATATGTGACACGTTACCAGTTTGAGCCGCTTAATCTACTACATCCATAAACAAATCATAAATTTCTTACTTGCATTAGTCCAAGTGTTGGATGGTAAAAACTGAAAACGGTCGTAATGGAAAAGGGGGCTCTGGAGGACCGTAGACACCTGAATTTGTAGTTTATAACCTCACTTTGAAACGATCTTAGAACCATATAAATAGAAATAATACTCCATAAACCGGTTCCTTATTCAGGATTTGGGCTGATGTCAGAACTTTTACCTTCTGAAGTGGTCTTGGCGGAGGCAAGAAGATTTTGTAACTATCGAACAGCTCATCTGATGTTCCACCAAGGTCTCCTCCACCAAGGACTCCTTGAGTATTCCTTAAGTGACGGACTATAAATTTTCCCCTAAGAGTTACGTACGTATATGATTCACTAGGTGGGGTAGCACCACTAGAAATACCCTTCCTCTTCTTTTGGTGTCATTTCTGGATTTCTTACCGATGAGAAGCGTCACATTTCGTCTGAAAATACTCTTCTACTTACCAAAGGCGAAGATAATTGCGTTAGTCTTTTGTGGAACCCCTTGGACTTCCTTAATTGATCCGATTTTCTCTTCCTCCTTTCCAGGTTCGAACGACGCGACCGCTGACCAAGTGATCGACGTCTCCACCGTCGAACAAATGCACCCTAACAACTCGAAGCTCGTCCGCACCATCACCGATGCGAGGACGTCGAGCGCGACCTCGTCAGCCGAGCTGAACCGCAACAACTTCATCCTCGTGCGTAACGCCAAGTCCTCGGAGGCCGGGCACATCCTGCTCAGGACCCACTCGAAGAACAACCTCCTGCTGGACGACGGCGACACCGGCAAGATCGGCCAGATATTCATCCAGCAGTCGGAGATCAAGAAGGGGGTGTTCGTGCAGTCCGTCAAGCGGCTCAGCTCGCCGATCCTGCTGCTGAGCGGCGGCGACACGAGCAATGGGCACATCTTGATCCAGGCCGCGCCGACGGAGGAGGTCCGGCAGGCGGGGGACCCCGTCGAGGAGGGCGGCGATAACATCCTGGTGAAGGCCCTGGAGGGGATCCAGGACGGCGAGGCCGGTGGCAACAGGGCACTGTCGACGCCGTTGGGATCAGGTTAGTTGAGACTGCTTTTGATTAATGTATGAATCGAATGTAGTAGTGATTCCCAAATCGCACCGCGGCTCCCAGGGGAAATGTTGTTAAAGATTCATGAGTAATTTGACCAAGAGGTTTGGTCTAACTAAACTAAAACGCGAGAAGCCAAAGTTATGCAGATTTTTTTGTGTAATTTGTTTTTATTTGAGCCCGCATGAAAATTAATGCGCTAGTTATAATAGCCTTACGAACGCGTGCTGCGTCCAGTCCAGTCCAGTCCAGTTACTGAGACTGTACTACTGAAACCTATAGTAATACTTCCGAATTCTTTATAACTGGATAGATTTCTCTTAAAATTTATGATCAAGCTTATCTTACCCTCCATTTCAAAAGTTATATGTGCGTTAGTTGAGCTTTTTGTTTTTAAGGAGTGAAAACCACCCCTTTTGAAAGAAATAGAAAAAATACAAATTCAAGCATTTTATAGATCCAGATCTATTTCAGTTATGTGGTGTTAAGTATCTTCTCGTGCTATCTAACATAAAAATTGATATATTCCAAGTTTCAACCCTTAAAAATCACCCCTTCTAATAAAAAAATTGTTCGTTTATGGCATCAACTCATCAGTCCCCACCGCCTGTCATGGAAATGTGAAAGTAAAGATGGTCTCATTTATGCCGAATTCGCTCGTAGTAACGTCATCTTTTACTGGACGAAAAAGAGAAACTTTTGGGTTTTCCGATAGAACAACTTCCAAGATATGTGAATTTTGAAGGAAATTACATGTGTCCTTTCACCCGATTCATTCCTTATGAGTAATTTTTAATCGTGATCCGTCGTGTGAGTGTGTACGTATCCTAAGAATAGCAGTGTACTGTTAATCCCGTCGAGTGCTCCATTTTCATCGCTCATTGTTCTAAATTTTTCCAATTTCGATCCCAATTTCTGTAAACCGTCCTAATACATTTACAGCAATTATCCCCCGGGGGCGCCCGGCTATAATAACGGCGAACAAAAAGCAGGACATGAAACATGTGTCAGATCAATTTAGCACATGGAGCCTAGGCTGCACCATCTGCATTAATTGGTCCCGACACCGATGGATAGGCCGATTGCAATCGCGCCGGCCGACTGCAAAAATTGCATTATAAAGAGAGGTTAAAAGATGAAAAATAGGGCATTAAATATTACGAGCGCCGGCGTACGGTTTCGTGAGTGCCGGGTATTTATCCGGTGAATGGGATACGATTGCAATTTCTGTGTATTATTTTCGGAGAGGCCTTTCGTTTGCGCCTAATGGCTCGGCGAATCGAGGGACGTTTTCAAAGGATTTTCCTCCGGCCCGCAAAAATATATCAACCCCGATTTAACATACTGGCAGATTTTGTTTACTAATTACGTCGTTGTACTTTTAATGACAGGTCGCCTTTCACTTTGAGAATGAAATCGTTCCTATTTTATTTCCAAAAGGGATTCGTAATTTACTGACTCCCGAAAACTTTATCCTTTTGAACTCACACATATCGACATTAAAGGGTTCAAATACGAAATCAAAAAATAGTAAACCATGTGCTGTACTCGCTTTCGCTATTGATCATCTTATAAAGAGTTTGCATAAAGTAGCAAATTAGGTTTGCACGATCCAAAAATGTAGCGAGTGTTATTTAATATGAATAAGGCCTTTAGCCTTCATGGTCGTTGTTCAAAATGAAACGCATTACTTCCCATAAGTCTCCACTGTTTCCATTTGCATTATTTACATCTAAACACGTTGCATAAACATTTAGTTTTCGTTAATCGAAGTAATCAGGGATCCATTATCCAACGAAATACGAATTGGCAGCAAATGTCCTTAAGGATGTTTGGGTATGTACCATAAAATTCTTTGTTTTCCATCTCACATGCCAGGGTCGTATGGGGTATCAAAATTTCATTCCAATAACAAATTTGGGGCAATGGGCAATTAACGACAATGTTTATTCGACATGAGTTGACAATATAGCACTACCCCAACAACAGTAGATTTAATTCAAATCCTCTTTTTGCAAATGTACAAAGTAATGCTTACATTTGCTTATATTTATCATTTTTCAAACATTTTCTGTCATTCCAAATACCGCGTATCTAATTTTTTAAATCGATTAAGTTGCCCCGGGCCGCACGACCCCCGACGAGGCAATGCAAATATCGTATGTTTAGGACAAATAAATTTCCTCCGTCGAAAAGTACATCGGCGTTTCGCGGTTGTTATAATAATATTAACGGTCGGCCCTTGAATCAATAAGGGTAAGAATAATTATTACAGGCAGTTTCGGACTAATTTTGCATTTGCAGCGTATTTTATTACGGCGAAGTATGCGACCGGAATCCGTGAGTGTTTCTCGTTGCGATAGATCGGAGAAATTTTATCGGTCGGCATACTTTCAAATGAAAATCAGGCCGGGGGAAAAGTGCGCAGGAAATAATGAATTTTTAACACGGAATCGATGGAAGGGATAGTAATTTTTTACGGGATGGGGTCTTATCGTTTGCATAATGAAAGGTAATACGGTAGGCAAGATATATTATACGGTACGTATAGAGAAATCGAGCAGCGTCTATTAACACTTTCTTTCAAGCAATGAAAAATGTATTTATGTGTGTATCACATTCAGGGGTGTAAGTTATAATACTCTCGGTGGAGATGTAAAGGAAATACGAGACTTATAAGAATATATGTTAATCACATCCTTTTCGCGTATATCGGGCACCTAAAAGATACCATTCTACACCGGGCTAAAGAGGGCTCCTCTTTACCATATCTGAAGCCGAATTGATCGAGCCCTATTTCTAAATACTCTGAAGGTCTTATGAAGGACCTTTAGTACCATTTTCAAGGCGTGGCTCATAAAACTTATAAGGATGAAGTCCCCACATTTTTCAGGTTGAGATGGTTTTGGTGTTGGGATGAATATAGATTCCAGCCACTCCTCTGGGATATTTGTTGTGGCATATATTTTGTTATACATTATTATAATGATTAGGGTAGGGTAGGACACATAAAATCAATGAAACGTCTTTTGTGGTAAGGGTTGTTTTGCGGGGATTTTCAAAACTAATTGCGTGCAGTGTTACAAGCACCGTTCATGGTGCCAAAAAATTGAAACTTCTACAGGGGACAATGTTCGTATATGGTTCACAGGCGGTAAATAAACGAATATAAATGTTTACATCAGATATGCAATTCAAGATCTGTTAAAACACAAGTTTAATCTACCTATCCTTTTATGTATCAGTTAATCGAACTAGTAATGAAATATTAATTAATTTAAAATTTTTCATTGCACAATAATGCTGTCTTCATTATTAAATTAATTAATTCCATCCGTGATGCGTGACGGAGGTTCGCAGAATTAATTCAGTCGGCACTTTATTGAAAAAATTAACAAAACACGTCCATTAAAAACAGAGATTCCGTCTCGAGCCCCCCCAGATTTTATCAACGATGCCTCTGGCGTAACGCGGTGTGAATTTGTCCAAATTTTCTCGTTATTAAAAAACAATTATGCTGTTTACTTCGGAGTTCCACGGCAACTCCCCAGACGAGCATTTCCCTTGTCTCAACTAATGCATTATTTACAAAGAACGTTGCCTTTCCGGTCCAGGTATTTTATGGCGTGATTTTCAAAGTAAAATTTGCATTTACTTCGACACTGAACACCTCGCATCTTACGCCATCAAGGCTCCCGTGCAACGAATTCACCTTTTTTCGTTAAATAGGGTTTTAATATGCGCTTGTTGGGGATAGGCGGGCGTTTTCGGGCATTCCCGCTTCCTGTTTCCGGGGGATTATTATTTACAAGTACTCCGATTAATCAAACGTACTTTTGTACTTGTGCTTGGAAGGGTAGGAAGTAATAAATTCAAATCCACCAAAATAAATACCACCCTATCAGTTTTAATTATTTTTTTTATTATATCAACGGCGATAAATCCTCCTGCACTCTAAATTATAGAGGTATTATCAAGACGTGAGACAAAGATGCATTTCGTCAAACATATCATCTGCATCCTCTTCCTCCGCGGTTTGCGTATGAAATTCATGAAGGCATTCAAGTTAATGAAAACCGTCTCAACAAAATACGATACGTAGAAGGGATCATTATATTCACGTACCCTATATACGTCCTAGAAAATAACTGCACTAGGTATTCAAGCTCGGGTGGCATGTGAAGGGGACTAAGTGCACTTAAGAGCGGAATTTCTCCCGATTTTAAGGGCTCCTGGGACGATTCAGGAATTGTCTTCCAGTGTTCGATATGCCAATTTTGAAGTAATATGTGTCATGCAGAAAATAATCCTCCAAGTTCTAATCCTAAGAAATTTTTACTATTGGTCTATTTAGATACTAGACACGCCCATAGTTTACAAAATTAAAAGGTGCACAAATTTAAATTAAAAAAATATTTTGAGCGGAGATTCACGACCTCTGACCGAAGCAATGAACCGATGTCTGCGTACGATAACTACTGTTACAACAGCCTCTGAAAATCAAAGAGGAATACTCCAATCTCTTGGCGAAGAAAAAAGCATGAGGTTCGTCGTCTGTGGTTTAAACTCCCTTCAAGGGTATTTCATCCCGACTTACAAGTCCGACCCCGTATTACCGTAAACTACAATCCGAAATAGTGCATAAAATCTCTCATAGCTCATATCGTAAAAGTAAAACGAGAACTGCCACCACTCGATATCCTGGAAATGGGAAGAGAGAGAAGAAACGCATACACCCGCGCGCGCGGGCGCGTTTCTTCTGGATAGTCTGGATTGCGCTGCTTGTCTAATGTACTGTAATAAGATGTAGTTTCCTGCGAAGAGAACCCGCATTTGATTTACTGCGCTGTAAAAATGATATAACAACGGTATCAGTGAATAGCACCCGTGCCATCTTCGAATGAAAATAGCATCCATTCGGTGCATGTTAGAACTGCTCGGAATTGAAATGTAGACGTTAACAATATCCAATAACCTTTGTGAAATTACCTAACGATATTGTACCTCGTATTGGAGATGGTAAAACTCGAACTGTAATGGCGTATCTAACATTACATATTCGGTTATGAATCTTTATTTGCCTGTGTACCGTGATTCGAAACGTTTTATTTTATCTCTATCGATTTTTGTTATAACGTTTCAATTGCGCAATGGTGCGCAAATTTACTTTTAGTTAGTGACAAATTTGACCCATTTGCACTATATAAAGGTTCGTTAAGACATTTGTTATGTCATTCAAGTGACCTGGAGAGCCTCCACTTCATATCCGTGGTATTGATCCAAATTTATACGCTCCACATCTTTTATCACATATAAAAAATTTTTGAAAAATTATAAAATGATATTTACAAGACCTGCCAGATTTTTCAATGCACCTACAGCAGCATACTTTTGTTATTCACTTTTATAAACGATTATAATATTGACCTTGTACTTTTAAACCATAGATTGGGCTAAAAAAGATGAATCTGACTCGTCTGTTACTAAGGACGAAATTTTTAACCGCACCAATATTCGAGAAATTTGCTTCATTGCAACATTTTTGGATATTAATTCAGTGAAGTTACAATCTAAAAACGAATTTTGACAGTTGTAAGGCTCGTAACAGCAGGAAGGAAATTTCTGTCTTGGTACAATCCACAAGTTTTCTCAAACGCAATTTCTCATTTAAAAATACAAAATTTTATTCCAGATTTTTGTCCAGTATCCAGTGTTTAGTCAGATAACTCGAAAAATGGCCAGAGTTTTAAATAAATCCGAGAAAAATGAAAACAAGTGAAGAAAGTTAATAAAGGGATTAACTCTATCAAGGGTTATCAAGATTAACCCTTAATTTTAGAGTTTTTTTAGACAATTTAATATACAGGGCATCTCAAAAAATCGAGACATCGAGGCTTGTCCTCATCAGAACCCCTATCATTGATTGTTTGATCCAAAAGTTTGGAAAAAGTTGCATTAATTTGTTTATAAAATAAATTATATGCACACGATATTTGGTACGTATTCCAAGAATTTTAGCCTGTTAAGTAACATTTTTTACTTGTATTCCTCTCAGTTATTTAATTGAAATTCATTCTCTAAAATTGATATAACTATCATGCTGACTATCAGCATTAAACCCATCGATCGATGGGCAATAATTTTGAGCAGATTGAAAGAATTGATTATTTGTACTAGAAAGAAAACCGTGCATCTGAAATATGAGACATGAGGAATATCTGATAGCACTTGTCGTGTGATTCAATGAGTGTTGTTGTAATAAGTAAATCGTGTTAATGGAAAAAAAATCAGAACCGACTAATGCGCATTTTGTCGATTTTACCGTATTTAAGTGCCTCAGTAAATCATATCCACATTTACTCATTGTGTTAAGTGCGACAATGTTAACATTCAATATAGTGATTGAATAGCCTAATAACAGTAGTAGTAAAGACCTGTGAGGTATTTCCGTAACCTACTTAGGAAATTTCACGTTTTATCCGTCATATTAACCCGAGGTATGAATGTCAAAATGGAATAATTTTTAACGAAAGTTTGGGTGTTAAAATCCGATAAGACGTCGTGTTACATAAAAACCGACTGAGGACGACGCGACATCGTTCCATTACATCTTCCCTTTCATTCATCCTTACTGATTTCCCTCGAGATTTGATCTTTCAAAAAAAAAGTACAAGATAACGTCCTAACCGCCTTCGCCGTTTTTTCCTCGGAGGAGGAGAAGACCTGCGGACTTTCCACGATTGTCGGTAACCGAGAAAATTTGCCCCTTCCGCACGAAAATGTGTTTCGAGTCGGTATTTCTCGCCCCCCAGAAACCCAAACAGCATATTATCTTGTCATTTTTTTCGTCAGGATCTAGTTTACCGCTGTCTCGTTTCGGTTTCCATGCGATATTCAATTATTACTTCAACACGGAAACAGTCGGAAATAATACCGCAATCTCCCGTTACTATATTTACAACTGGTTTATTTGATTTTCTTATGGGCAGATATAACTTAAAATTTATTTTCAACCCGCGTACACGAACCTACGCCGGAACTGTGGTATCAGAGATGGCATCGCATGATCCTCGAAATGCAATTGTTTTTGTTGGCGTGCATTTATCATACGACAACTTGAGGAATTTGAATAATTCATTTGGATCGACGATTCTAATATGACGGGGGAACTTTTTCGTGGATATGATAATGAGAGCTCGTCTTTTCCGGCTCGTCTCTCGGAAGCCGGTTTTTTCCCTTATTTTATTCATAGGACACGTTGACGTCGAAAATTTCGAACGGGACGGAGAAAAATTCAAACTTTTAATCAGAGTCTCCCGGTTATTTTTAGAACCTCTGAGGAAATATCGGGGCGGCTTTAATGCTCCTCATTCCCTAACTTACGACCTTTCTGTGTTATGTAAAATGTCGGTTAAGGTCAACGGAGCCTGCGGCTTGATTGGTTGGTCCTCGCCACGATCCTTGTTGTCCCCTGCCAACTTCTGGCGGAATTAGTATACTATTTACCAACGCTTACTTTGTCATGGCTTGGCAAGATTTTAGTGAAGGACGTTCTTTGATATAAATGACTGATGGTGAGCTTATTGCCATTTGGGTCATTTTACCCATTTTAGTTTTTTTGAATACATTTTGACGTATTTTGAAACATGCTCTTCATGATATATTATCGATTTTGGCTTATTTTCTGGCGTTGAAAGTTCTGGTCATAGTCTTTAAATGTACAATCAAAAATTATTCAACTGTTGTATAGGGACTGGACTACATCAAATCTCAATAATTCTCGCTCGCTCTATTGTTTATTGATGTTTATATTTGCGATTCTGACGGCCACACAGCACAGATGCTTCATTTCACATAAGTAAGAAGAGGTAACGTCACCTAGGTGACGGTAATTTCATCGTTCGGTCAGAAATATCCCAAAATCGAATGAGATGTTCAACGCTCGGCCAAAAATAATTCAGAGAGAATGAAAATGGGTAGTAATAGGGAAATCGTGGATTAAGGTGCAAAATTAAGGACAATTAATGTTCTTAATACCTGTCCCTTAATGAAAAATGTTCAAATGTTTTGATTCTGACAGCACTTGTTCGTAGATCGTATTAAGATAAGTACTCATAATAAAAACCAATGCTGATATTAAGATCAACACGGCACATATACGTGTGTAATCGAGAATTTCTTTATTTTCTTTGTATGGTGGGGCAAGTCCAAATTTTTGTACTTTTTGCAGATGGTTTTATTAAAATAGAAATTGCATTGTTTGCTGCAACTTTGGAGGAAGACTTTCATAGGGCGTCTATTGTGGTTAATTTCCCGCTAATAAAGATTCTAGAATAAGGAAGGAATTTTACAATTCCTCACGCCTATAGGGGATGTTTGATTCGCCTACTGCATCTTCATGAATTCCAGGCTCCGTAGAGCAGATTCCTTTCAATCACCACTTTATTCGTTGTTAGCCTTTCAATTACCAACCTCCAAAAATATATTTTCGTAAATTTTCGATCCCTGATTTAGTGGAAGTAAAAATTTTACTCCTCAAGTTGTAACAACTTCTTTCGCTTTCGCGCCAGCAATAACGCGCGCGATAAAATCCGGTGTACGCGTAGCAAAAATAAAAAGCGGACGTGCTCGCAAAGGCCGCTGAAAAGGTCCTCGAGAATGACCGGTCGTAATTAAATAATTCTAAGAGCAAATTGCGGCGAAGAGAGAGAATATTCATGTGATTGAGTGCTCACAATTCGGGCTTTTGAAGCGATTCAAAAGTTACGACGCGGTTAGTGTCCCACAATACGCGGACGTCGGCGAAATTGCCCGAAAGGTCTTTTGACCCATTACATTTAATTAACTGTGGGATGGAACTTAACTTCGGAATGGAACTTTATGACTTCACAGGTTGGTCCCGTTCGCAATTAGCCTCTGACAGTTTGTTTTAGTTCTGCTCCTTGTCACGCTTCCGGATTTTGTGTTCCGATTCGGATTGCGGCACGCTTAAGAATGCCATTATTGCTTTAAATGAAGGTGCATGTCTCTACCGGAATGGCACCAACGAGGTGATAAGTTCCATTACTTACCCACTATTGCATTGTTACAACTATCCCTATCGGTATGACTCGATTACAATTAAAAATTGCTCTTTGGTAAGCTCTCGCGTGCGAATCTTAAGACCACTTCTGTAATTCAGTCAGCGGAAAATTTTGATTTGATAAGTCTCATTGCTATTCTATGCATTTTCTGTACTACCTCATAAAACTACGAAAGTGCCCTTCAAAGTTCAATTAGAGGAAGTTTTGAAAAATCAGTTTTTTTGAAATCCACCTAGTCTCGATTTCAAATACATAGCCGGTATTTTTTTAATTAGGCCTCATGGAATTTTTTCCTTATTTTTCTCGTAATTAGAGGGGTCCATAAAACTACGAAAGTGCCCTTTAAAGTTCAATTAGCGGAAGTTTTGAAAAATCGATCTTCCGAAATATACCCATTCTCGATTTCAAATACATAGTCGGTATTTTTTTAATTACGGCTCATGGAATTTTTTCCGTATTTTTCTCGTAATTAGAGGGGTCGATAAAACTACGAAAGTGCCCTTCAAAGTTCAATTAGAGAAAGTTTTGAAAAATCGATTTTTCGAAATCCACCTAGTCTCGATTTCAAATACATAGGCGGTATTTTTTTAATTAGGCCGCATAGAATTTTTTCCTTATTTTTCTCGTAATTAGAGGGGTCAATAAAACTACGAAAGTGCCCTTCAAAGTTCAATTAGAGAAAGTTTTGAAAAATCGATTTTTCAAAATCCACCTAGTCTCGATTTCAAATACATAGCCGGTATTTTTTTAATTACGGCTCATGGAATTTTTTCCGTATTTTTCTCGTAATTAGAGGGGTCGATAAAACTACGAAAGTGCCCTTCACAGTTCAATTAGAGGAAGTTTTGAAAAATCGATTTTTCGAAATCCACCTAGTCTCGATTTCTAATGCTTAGCCGGTATTTTTTTAATTAGGCCTCATTTGTTTTTTTCTTATACCCAATCGCCGCCCATGTCACGGCTGACCCTCCAGCAGGAGAATTATCTTTTCCTTTCTTAAATCATGACAATAGTAACCATCAGAACCGTCCAAATTAAATTTTTTCTCTTCGGAAAAAATTACATTGTGCCATTCTTTTGACCGTGACATGTATTGGGCAAACTGTAAAGCATAGAATTAGAGGCAACCCTCAAAATCGTTCTCTCTTTACTTTTGGAAAGTGCTCGTGGGCGACCTGGCGATTTCTTATTTCCATAATTCTCCTTGTTTTCCATAAAATTATCAACAACATTGGCACTTCTCTTGATTCTTTTTGCTATTTCCCTATTACTAGGACCGTCATTTTTTATTGCAATAATTTGTCCTTTCTTCGAATCTGTCAATCTCTTGCCTCGGCCCATTAGAAGAAAATTAAAAAACACTTCATGCGTCGCAATAACGAACAAAATGTGATCACACTGTAGATAACAACTAAATCGCGAGTCCGTTTGGTGCCTCTATCTTTTATGTCGCGTCAAAGAATAACCTTTAAGGTATTGTTTACATAAATTTAACTAACGAACTTAAAACCATGTATTATAAGTATTAATAACAAATATTACTTTGGTAAGAAAGCGTTTACGAGTATTATATGAAGTTTGTAGTAATTATTAATCAGTAAATCTATTTGCCTCTATCTTTTTGTCGTGGACAGTACATACCTTCTCATGATCGTAAGAGCAAAAGAAATATTGTCATGACCATACAGTTTAAATTTTTTCAACACTTAAAGATTCTCTACAAGCGTGCCAAATGGTTTTAAAATATAAATCTTAATAAACAACGTTCTGAGTTAAAATAAAATCTAATTCAAGCTATTTTAAAACCTTTTATTACATCTCCAATTTTTTACTACGTTTTATTTTTAGTTTGAATGAAACGTTACAGTCGAGAAGTATAACCTTTCATATTTAATGAGTAATTATGTGGATTGAAGCGGAGCTAAGATCGAAAGAAGACCGTACTGCCTCACTTCAGGCACGATAACTCCGATAAAGTTGCAGTTAATTACACGTCTTCTACGAGTTGTAAATGAAATTCCTCTCCGCTTTTATCGCTGTTTAAAATTAAAGACGTTCATCTC
This sequence comes from Cryptocephalus primarius, assembly GCA_963576515.1. Taxonomy (NCBI): domain Eukaryota; kingdom Metazoa; phylum Arthropoda; class Insecta; order Coleoptera; family Chrysomelidae; genus Cryptocephalus; species Cryptocephalus primarius. The sequence continues at coordinate 16,152,824 of OY754941.1, forward strand.
CTACTGTAAAATGCGTACCTTACGCCATGGGACGTAAACGGAATTTATCAGAATCGTTTTTTATTAATAAGGGCTTATCGTTTCGGGAAGCTTCTCAAAGCCACTCGACATTTCTGACACTTGTTTTCTTCATTTTCGTTATGGAAATGTACACCTCGATTCAGCGATGAAGGCATGAAAGAGAATCGGGATTAAAGCGGCGATTTCGAGGGAAAAATAAAGGTTCAGGATTTGAACTACGTGAGACCTTACGATGGTATCGATGAAACGATAAACCGAAGTCGATTTAGATTTACTTTACTTCATTACTAAGTAACTGGAGTAGTTAATGACTGTTGAATTAAGGTGTGATTAATTCAAGTACCTAAATTGAAATTTGCCAGGTAATAAGTGTTCGTTGACTGCGTTATAATGTGAAAGGCTATGAATAAACCGTAAATTTAATACATTAAATTGTAGACTGAATTCATTCAAATCGACTTGTCAAACGGCCGTTTAATTAACACTTCTGTTAGCCATTTTCGTAACTCTTATCGCGCGATATCTCGATTTAGCCGCGGAGATCGAAAAGAAGGCAGTCGTTCTGGTCGGGATTAAGGGGGAAGCATATTGATATTTCCTCATTAAGGGGGAATATTAAAGGCATTTCCTGATGCCACGCCAAGCGGGAGTTTCGCGTCTCCCCCGAAAACTTTCGGGCCGACGATTAATAAATCCGGAAACGGCGTTAAGCATCGTCGAAGGCCTCCTGGCTGGGGAAAAAAGGGGTAATCATCGTGGCCCGGCACGAGGAACGTTCCTCCAGGCATCGCGGCGGCAAAGGCACGAAAAATTATGTGTGGTTATAACAAAACCGAACTTTTCAGAAGATATATACCGAGTTCGTTGCGTGCTGGAAAGAGGCGGAAATGAGAGAGGAATGTGGCGAAAAAAGACCGAAAATGAAGTGACATCGCGTACCAGGAGCCTGTGCAACTAAGCGGAGCAAAAAATATACACAACGCTTAAAATATAGACCATTGCCACGGTAGAGATGAAACAGAGGCGTACGAGATAAACTATAAATTTCGCGGGGCCTTTTTATTGTTTCCCGTAAACGTCAGGTCTAAGTAACAATGTCGCAGTAAAAATCACGGAGGAATAACAAATAAATCAACTCTCACGTCGGCCGCGGAACATTTTTTTGTCGCTATTAAGACGTCTCTCACAATTCGACGAGGTTGAACCGAGATTTTTATTGCCGTTTGGAAAAGAAATGGAATATCCTTGATATGTTTATCCAATAGTTAAATGAGCCGTGTAATAGTTTTACTTTACCGCACTTTTACTTTTACGAGCCAGTAAAACTTTTTAAAAGTCTTTTCCCATCCTCCTCCTTCCTGTAGTAATAGTTGCAATCTGGGTTATTGCTTTTTCCTGAATTAAAAATTTCTCCACCGCACCTCAGTTTATTACCAAAAAGAAAATTAGTCTGACTTTTCATCATCAGCGGTGCATTAAATCGTATTGCAACTGAGGCTCAAACATTATACATTAAGTTTCCAAAAATATTGTTAGTCTCAGATGCTCATATTTCGAACCACTTCGTAAATAATCATTAATTTTTCGAAAATTCAATAGGTAAAGAACTCGACTAATTATAATTGGCAGAGGCCCTTTTTATTCTCTGTAGTCTACGCCTAAACAACACTAAAGACACGAATCAGAAAGCTGGAACGCCAGGCTTTAAAAGGTTTCCTCCCTTAAGGCTCCGTGTAGTTGGCACACAGATTACCACAGCAATCTCTGAAAGCACAACACTACTACCTTAATTTGTCTGTATTACAGAAGCCATAGAGAATTTAGTATGGTGAACAAAGAATTAAGCGTGTTTTACTACGGGTTACAGAAACAAGCAAGAGCAAAACTCGGTAAATCGGTTAATCACACTCCCATGGATGGAATGCGGCCGGAAAATGCGCAATCCGAGTTCACGTAGGTCGGAAAATTTGCAAATTTTTGAGAGCGACTCAGAATCGGTTATTCGGACTCCTGCGGATGTGGTGATGCCGGAAAATGCGCAATCGAAGTCCACGTAGGTCGGAAAATTTGCAACTTTTTCAGAGCCACTCGGAATCGGTTATTCGGACTCCTGCGGATGTGGTGATGCCGGAAAATGCGCAATCGAAGTCCACGTAGGTCGGAAAATTTGCAACTTTTTCAGAGCCACTCGGAATCGGTTATTCGGACTCCTGCGGATGTGGTGATGCCGGAAAATGCGCAATCGAAGTCCACGTAGGTCGGAAAATTTGCAACTTTTTCAGAGCCACTCGGAATCGGTTATTCGGACTCCTGCGGATGTGGTGATGCCGGAAAATGCGCAATTGAAGTCCACGTAGGTCGGAAAATTTGCAACTTTTTCAGAGCCACTCGGAATCGGTTATTCGGACTCCTGCGGATGTGGTGATGCCGGAAAATGCGCAATTGAAGTCCACGTAGGTCGGAAAATTTGCAACTTTTTCAGAGGCGCTCGGAATCGGTTATTTGGTCTCCTACGGATAGGGTACGGCCGGAAAATGCACAATCGAATTCCACGTAGGTCGGAAAATTTGCAGATTTTCCAGAGACGGTCGGAATCGGTTATTCGGGCTCCTACGGATGTGGTGATGCCGGAAAATGAGCAATTGACGACCACGTAGGTCAGAAATTTGCAAATTTTCCTCTCCTCTTCTTTTCATACAAGAATGGTGCGCCTTTTGTTATTCCAGTTAGTTAGTTAGCATTCAGACCGGATTTCAGCCGGTCGGATATTGTATATGTTAAAAGTATTGCAGTTTTGTCTTGTTTGTTTTAATTTGAGTTATCGGTAATGGGAAGCCGAATTCCAAAGGTTTTACTCCGGCGAGGAAAGTACTGTGTTACAAAATGTTGTGCTTTATTAAGTGCATTCACATTATTTGTTTGACTGATTCCCTGTTACACAATTTTCTAAAGTGTTTTCTGTTTATCCTCAAGTGGCGGATTAAAGGCAGATTAATCCCAATAAATATAAATGAAGTATGACTTTTAAGAAGTTTGCCGAGCACCCACTCGAAAGAAAGTTAAAATATTGAACCTCCTCTGCGTTTTGTTTTTCTCGGGGATTTTTCATTAAGCTCCCGGCACGCCCCGGAGCCGCCTCCGCACTGGGGTGTTGTTGCCGTGAAACTTACGATAACGAACTGAATAAACTTAAATTGGCCGCCTTGTCGGTTAATCATGCCCTTTTAAAATATAATTTAACCATTCTAGGCTGCCGTGTAATTAGGGCAGTTAACAAGATTTAAGAACGCTATTCTGTGTTTGGATACAGCGAACTCGAAACTCCAAATTTATTATCGGGCAACGTAAGCACCTCCGAAACCATTGTGTCGTCTGCCTACACGAAGAGACGTCACCGCAACTCGAGTGCGCCCGTAATTTATTAAAACTATGGAAAAGATTCGGTTATGAGGCCGTAAGTCAGCGAGGGGAACTGATTTTGGATTCATTACGGAGGACATTAAATCACTTTGATCGCCTATTAACTCCACTAATTTGTAACGTTTCATTTCGTGTTTCTCGTATTTTCTATTTTCTGATAACCGTTAAATGTGAAGCACGAGGGGAAATTCGATGGGCCTGCGACAGTAATTTACTTACTAGTAAGTTTTGCTTCGTGGTGGGGTCTGTTCTGACAGTAGCGACTTTTGTTAACAAATGTTTTACTGTTTTCATTGCCACATTAGGTTGACTACAACTTTAGTTAATGGTAAGCATGAGGAAGTTTGGAAACACGTCTATTTAGTCCACGGTAAAAATTCGTTTCGCGCCATGGAGGATTTTCCTCATTTTATAGTGCAGGCGCTGGGGGAAGTTGAGTATAAGTTCCAATCAATGAAGCTTTGAAATCAAAAAACGTCTATATATTTCTTTGCCTTTTGTTATTTGAAAAAGCAATATAAAATACAAATATATAAAAGTTAATAGGAAACGACTCATTCCCATGTCCTTTTCACACCTTTAGAAAAAGATGAAATGATTACAAACAAATATTTGTCTATAGAAGTTGCCTACATAACTGATTTAAGTGGACAGATTTTCCGAAAATTGTAATAACTATTACTGATCCCACAAAATTATGTACTATTGCCTACATTTCGTTTTCCGCTTTGAATCGTATTTTGACAGAAAATCGAAGGCCTAAATGACAGTTCGTATTTTTCTCTCTCCGTTTTACTATACAAGTCGTTTAGTGATAACGTGTTAGACGATTATGGAGTTTGCGTTGTTACCAGATGAAAATATCAAGCGTTAAAGACTCGCACTACCTACATTAATTAATTTATTTGGGTTCTTAAAAGCCGCAACGTCAGAGACGGAATTCGTCGACGCGAAAACCTCCCCCAGATTCACGTACTCTAATTCGGATTTATATTTGACGCTGCGCCTCAATAATTAACCTATAAATACTCATAGAGTATACCGATGGCAACGTACACTATAAAATAACAGTGATTATTTCGGCCGTAAATTATAGTTTCCCCGCCGGACGGGACTGCGGAATTAATGACATTTAATAAAGCGGAATAACTAATTATGACAATACAAAACTACCCGTCTCGATTTTCGCTATCGCGATCTTCGTTGCTTCGAGGGGTGGGAGAGAGAGGGAGAGAGAGATTTTTGCATTAAGTCGTACGTGTCGTTCGTCAAACGAGCCGAACATGTAACGCGAATCGATACGTTATGGGTGCTGTTGTTTTACGTGACAGCTCGTAGGTAAATCGGTGTTTATTGATGTCGCTATGTGTCGTTCGATATTTTAAAAAATATAAGAAACAACGCAAAAGAAAAAAAGTGAGTACAAAATATTAAAGTACTTTAATAGCGTGGGCAAATTAATCAAATCTAAGGGAATTGTAGTGAGAGTTTTGAAGAAATGACAATTCGTCTAGTGCTGGATGACAATTCATAATATTTCTAATAATATTCGCATTCTATTACAGGAATTTGCTTTGCTTATGATTTTGCTATGGGGCTTGCGACCATCACCCCTTCAAAAACTTCCTCATTCATAATCAGACACTCCTCTATACCTTACTTGAGCTATTCCTGTTACTGTTGCAGCTTCTTCTTTCACATGTGTTATATTTTTGCTTGTTTCTGTCGTTTACAAGTCTTTTCAGTCTACCTGCTTTGGTAACCTACTGGTTCAGAAGTACTTACTGTATACACACGTTTCAAAATTGACATTAATTAGTTTTGATTTGCATAATTTTAAATTGGGGCATTTTAGAGTTCATTGAATTGAAATAACTAGCTCGAAATTTCCTCATACATATATTTATGAACAGAAAACCTCTCTTCCCTGTCAACTGATATAATGAGCCGTAATGAGCAAAATCAGACTACCAGAAATTGCTGCAAATTTGCACCCTGTCATTTTTCCCTACAACTCATTTAAATTTTTGGAAAACATTTTCTCCAATTTTCCTCTCGATATTGTTGTGCTAAATGAAAATCGAACAGAACAGGCTTTTTCCGGGATTTCCGGGTTCTATCTACTTACTAGTTACATTAATAATAGATAGTTATTAAAAAAATTGACTCGGTTCTCAAACAGATCTGCAAATAATCAAAAACTTTCATAAAACATGCTGAAATCGTTTCAATAATTGTGACAAGTGAAACACCTTAAAATTATTTATATTATATAGCGAAGTACTTTGGTAATATTCTTATTCCTGCGGTAAATATTTGAAATGGTCTTTACGGTTTATTTTTGCAACGGCAGAAACAAAAAATACAGGCACTTAAGTTTAACAGTTCTCAGCTTAAGAGTTCGATACGTGCAATCAGTTGAACGGCTTATGAGAAACGTTTTATCGTACCCTTTCCTCATAAAGACATGTTAGTTGTGGAACTCGTTAAATATACTAAAGGTCGAAAATCCTGGCGGCGTTTTCACCAAATTTTCCACTGCTAAATCTGTACAAGCATCACCTATAACTGTCGAATACGTTACCGGTTTATTTTCTTTTCCAGAAAACAACACCGAAAACGGTGCAATTTCCCTCTGCGCTGAAACTAAAAATGTAGTTTTCGATTTTAATTGAATATCCACCTGTAGCGCCCGTTTTGCACAGCTTGTTATTTATATGAATGGGCATACACATTAGATTTCGAGATCATTTAAACAAAAATTAATGCAGTTGTAAAGCCCATTATTTCAGGATTATTACACTTTCATGCAGTTAGGTGCTGTCTGATAAAAATTTATTCTCCGATAAAGCTTCTTTGTAGCGATGTTGGGCAAAAGTGGGAAAGAAGTACGTAAAATTTACTGCCGTGTAGAGGTGTTATTTGCAGAAAACTACTGCAATAATAGTCACACCGACTGTTTTGCGATAAAATAATAATAACGGTAATTAACATTTTTCTACGACGTAATTGCCGTGTCTATAGTTATTTGCGCTACTCACGAAGAACCATAAGCTATGTGCATTTTTGCACACATATTATTCCAGTTGTTATATTCATACTCAACGAACCTTCCATCGGATTCAGATTGTTAAAACGGAATTCTACGCATTTGTCTTTCTATTGTACACGTTGTACCTGTCAAATGAAATAAAGAATTTTTAACGGCGAGGGCTCCACCTACACGTCTTTTTTAAAGTGATTGTTCATCTCGTTCCTCTGTTATCGGTTGCCAATGACGGGACTTGATAAATTCAACGGTTACCTTTTCATCGGCACAATTTTTCAATGTCAGATGACTCCCGTCAATTAGGTTATTCTGGAAAATTGAGTGAATTTCGGCGTCCCCATTTATATTAATAAGCCCCATTTGAATAAAATTTCCTCGGAGATGTGTTATGCGGAGAATAATATATGAAGAAGCGTATCTCGGTGCAAACACTTTGAAATTCATGTTAAGACAAAGGGATATAAACGCCATTATTTAAGGATGCTCCTCACATTTCGCTAAACGATGACTGATGACTTTACATATTGAATAAGATGAAATACTGCACTTCCAAACTGTGCGCGCCTTCTTCTTCTTCTCTTCTTTGTTTCTCGTCTTCTCCTCATCTCCTCGTTTTTTTTTTTCGCCCTCCCCGGAGACTTTCAAAATTTCATTCAGAAAAGTTTATCGCCGTAACGGCCTTTATATTACTCTTTATTTAGTGTCGAATTGGGACCGTCATTTTTGCCTACAGGAATTAATGGCTCGCGCTGAATATTGAAGAAACTTCCTTGCATGCATCTTTGATGGCCTCAAAGACTTGTGGGTGTGATAAATGAGATTGAACACTGGAGTCGCGGCCATCGTTAAATTTTCACTGTGCGTGACTTTTTTCATTTTTAAATTGGCACCACTTGGCTCCTTAGATATTCTAGGGGATTTCTGGGGAATTGGAATCCGTGTGGATTACAATTACTATAAAAGGTTCGGTTTTCACTGTTGTCAAGACGAAATATTTAAGAATCTAAAGTGGAACGTGATCAGTTCTTCAATTGGAATATTGCAGAGATACTAGCTGACTTCCTTTCATTTTTCAAGTCTTCATGGATTATGCTTGATTTCTTTACTTACAATTTTTCTTGTAATATAGGTGCAGATAGGGGCATGTAGCGGCTTTTAATATCTGCTTACTTTTCTTCAATGGATTTCTGAAAAATTGTTACTCCCATGCTTTACTTCGAGAGTGATCCCTTACATTTCGCAATACCTAAACGTTCGTCATTCTGCTAATTCGACTATTCGACTATGGTTTTCTTTTTTGTCCACCTTAAACGGTTCTTTTTAAAGAAATAACCAAAGGCTTTTCTATAAAATGTAATTCAAATGCGCTGAAAACTGGCAGTCAAGTTACATGACTTCAAACGACGCTGTTCTTGTCGTGAGCACTCTTTAGTAAGCATACTTAACCCATATATGCTTGTTAGAACCTGTGATTTGTGTTGTAAATGGTTGTAATTTAATGTCTCGAAACACATTTTCGTTAATATTTAAAATCAGGCATGCTGCCTTGGTGAAAGCCTAGTTGAAGCAAGATTTAACATGACATTTCCTCACCAGCACCAATCTCAGAATTCGGTTATAAAATATGTGTAACTCTAGGGAAACAAAGTAAAATTTTGTTCGTTTTTGCGGTGAAATTAGTTTTGCTCCTCCACTTCGATCATGCAACCCCCGCTGCTTCTTTTGTGATTTTAATAAAGTTGAGAGCCGACATTACGGATTTCTGCAAGGAAAGCAATCTCGTAATAATAATACCGTTTGGCGGTGCATCCGCAAACAATCTTCGAAATTTCCCTTAAAGCCATGCTAAAGATAAATAGGTGATTGCAGTAACCCCGACACCTCCATTTTCTTGGAAATAATGCCTGTAAAAACCTTTATTGCAAAACGGCTCTTTTTATTGAATCCCGACATCGATCACATCGGCCATAAGGGGGGATTTAGCCGGTAAGGTAGGTGTCTATTACACATAAGTGCATTTCTATATCTGTCTCTTGGCGGATCGAGGGCTCCGTATGGCTCTTTCTCCGTCGCACCACCTGGCGCATGGAAAATGACGTAGAAACCTCATATCTATATCAGAGGAATCTATACGTGCAGGAGATTCGGGTGTGATCAGCATCCCTCACGAGTGAGACGTTGACACAGCAATGTACTCGGCAATTTCCATTCTGCATAATGTTACAGTTCGGCATCGGGAAACGGATATATTCTTATCACACGTAATTCACTATTAAAATATTCAAATGGATTTTTGCGCTCTTTATTGCTTCGCCTACGAATATTCTTCGTTCGGCGCTTTCGTGAACTAACACCGCTTTTTTGATTATCTTGCGGATATGACTTTCTTCCGTTTCTTGTGTTGTTCTCACCTATTGACCCGGATTCGAGTACGTTCCGCTCTTTCTCCCTCTCCACGATGAGTATTTTTATAAAAGGAGGATTCCGACAACTGCCCGGGTTATTTTCAAACCCCTGTTTCCCGACGCCGTCTTTAACTCTCCATCTGGAATCATCTCCAGAGATTTTTCTCTTCGCTTTTACCTTCAGCATTTCGAACGAAATGTGAGCTTGTTGACAACGAGTCGAAATGCCCACGTTCATACCTGAAACTGTTCCAACGAAAATTTAATTTTGTAAGAGTTTAATCCAATCAAATTTGAAATTCGATTCTATGTTTTTGACTGCTAATACAAATTTACATATGAACGGGTCGGCTAGTTAGAGCTGCGAGCGCCCTCTCTTAAAATTAAATTGTGGATCGTGGTTGAAAAAAATAGTTACTCAAGAACTTTATGTTTCACGTGATATAATTATTAATACGCCCTAAAATAAATATTTCCTTCGCAAAGAGCACAACTTCAAATTTAACAACCACCAAAATAAATACTTTGAACAGATTAAATTCAAAATAAATTTCCAAGTGTCTTTCCCTAAAGTCTAAATTTAGTTTTAACTGATCAGTAAAGCTTCTTTAAAATATGTTGCTAAAAAACATTCCTACTTGGCCACAGTTTTACACTTTCAATCTGGCCGAAGTTAAAATTTGACTTGATTTGATTGAATATTGAGTAATTTTCGGCCTAAATAAATTAGGCGACTGGCAGACGCCGATGAGATATGAAATCAAACATGAGAAACTTTTAATTTCGCACGAATCTAAAAATCGTCACGCAACAGTACTTGAAACCAATAGTTATCCTCGAATTTCTGGTTGCAACTGAAACAATTTTGCTTTCGTTGCTGCATATGAAAAGGTATATAACGTGGGTTTGTTGCTTGAATAATTATAATGCTGTAATAACGACCAAATGTGACCTAATTTAGATAAGAACAAGCCTGTTTCATTAGGTCAGAAAGATCGAATGTAAACAGGCCCTGCTTGCGTTCGTTTAGAGAAATCCCTTTAAGGACACACGAAACCACTGTATATAAGCACATTCTACGTGATAACTTTATATTTACAATGAAAATATCAACCGCCAACATGTCTTTACAATTATACTAGGGAAATAAAATACCCGGTTTGAACCTAAAATAGCCCTTACCCCCGGATAATCTGAGATCAGTAGCGTCTACATCATAATTTACCCTATTGGGGTAATTTTTCTATCAAGTTTATTTCCTTTTTCTCCTAGCTCCATGTCAAATAGAGCATTTGGGTGAGCGCGAAGAGCCACGCGAGTTTATTATAGACAAATTTTTTATTACTTATTCTTAGGCAACTATAAAATGGGATTTACCCCATTTAAACCAGATCCTCTGACGAACCGTCGCTGGTGTGATATCAATAGTGGTTGTTTTAATCATCCTATTGATTAAATTGATTTGTTTCCTTTTGTTCTGGGGAAATACCCTTTAATTTGCACGCAAACATTAATTACCCCCATGGTTGAAAATCTAATTATTTTTCTTTCATTTCAGGTAAGGAATTTTCCCGGATCATAGCTTAACGTTAATGTCATCTCTTCGTTGTTTCCGAATGGGTCCATGAACAAAGGTAAACTACAAAACGTCTCTATTTAGCTTGCAATAATATTAAATTCCCAGATATAACCTAATTATAAGGAAATATTGCAGCAACTTAATTCACAATTAACAATCTCGTATAAACTTTGATAATTACTTACAAGAGACCGTAATTAAATACAGATACGGTCCGCGCTGCGTTTCGTCGTTTTGCGCTAGTCGATTTAAACCACAAAAATATTAATAAAACACTAAAATGTTTCCTAAGTAATCCAGATTGGTTGTGTCTATTTTTCTACAAAAGTTGCATTGCATTTCACGTTTAAAACTGCGCTGGTGGACGGAATATCTCACGATTAATTACAATCAGTGTCGGCTCAAACTTACTCATTGTTGCATCCATCTTAACGGCGATTGATAATTTGTTTCAATTTCCAATCTCATGACTAAAATTAGAGCGACGTCATGGGTTTGCGTGAACGCAAATAAATACTTCACTAATTAATCAGCGGCAATTAAGTGCGTTAAGGTTTGTAGTGATAGATATTAATTAGTGCCACCGAAATAATTGTAAAGTCACATTTGTTTATTCGATTTAATGTGAGGGATAAATTATTGCGTTAAACAAACCTATACGTTATTTTCCATAGGAAAACTTTAGCGGCGTTTACATTTTCAAATGATGTTTACATTCGAGTAATTACTTGCGGTGATGTAGTAGCGTCTTTTGCTATATTTTCTTCGTCATCGATACGGTGTGTATCGCCTCTGATGAAAATAAAAACCAATTTTAATTAATACAATTCCCCGTGACAAATATACGCGGGGTATCAGGTGCAGAATAAAATTAGAAACTCGCTGGGGTCGAGACATTTTCCGGCTAACTACAACGAATATCCTGAATATGCAAATTGATAATTAAACTTCCGGGTTTTTAACTAAGGACTAACGATATCAGGTCTAGTTAAGGAACTCTGATAAAGAGTCCGAAAGTTTTATTCGAAAATTTGTAAATGAAACCAATTAACTTTGCGAGGAGAAGCAGCTAATGTCTGAGTCACTTAATTTGCCGGGGGAGGGGAGAGAGGAAAAGACGAGAGGGAACGGGACAGAAGGAATCGAATCAGATTTGATTCTTTTAATCCACGGAATATAAATTGAATCCGTAAGCCGGATAAAATAAAAACGTCGCCCCGCACATGGCGAAATTTATTATTTTATTTATACCGCTAACGAAAATGCCGCGCTGTAATAAACTCAGATCTTGTTTTCTCCCGGTAAATCATTTCATTAAAGTCGCCCCTAATAAGAAAACCCAGAGGTTAATGTTTTATCCGGTATCTATGGTAATCGCTCTAGGAGGGATTCGGGAATATATCTATACGTGTCCGAGGAAGCGGAAAAGAGGTGCACCCACCCCGACAAAGCCGGGACGCTTTCACCGAAGGAAACGTTCGTCTGGGATCTATTCGATGTACGAGTAGATTATTCTGACAGGAACAGGTTGAAAGGGGATTACGACGGGACGTCCTCAAAGGCCGTGGGAAATCGCTATAATTTTAGAAAGCGAGAGTACTTCTAATTTTACAAGATGGAGATTTCTTTAAAAGCAGATTCGATTACACGCTTTTGTGACGTTCGAGAGGCCGGAAATTTTTTATTTCGTTCACCCCCTTTATCATCCCGTGGGGAACGCGAAATATTTTATCAATCCGATATAGAGAGTTTCCCATCGTCAAATTATTTAAATCAATAACGCTTTTAAATAATTCACTGTGATTCATTGTGACCTAATATTAATGTTTTCCTCCATACCCTATTTTTCGTATTATTGTCATCACTGCACTCGATTTAGGCCAACGAGTAATGTCACCCCTAAACAATAGCTACATTATTAAAATAGGAAACCTTTGCCTCAGCAATATGTAATCATATAAATAGAAGCCAAGTGTTAGTAGAGGCAGTTGAGCCTAGACCATTGTATAGTCGAGTCGTATTGTCGTAGTTGAGTAGAATCACAACGTATATTGTATTTAATAAGTTTATTTTAATAAAAAAGTTTTTAAAAACACCTCTCGGTCCTCGACGGACGTAATTGGCGCAGTCAAAGTAGGATATCCGTACGGTTTTCGGAAGTGATCTCGCATCGTGACAGACTCTTTCGAATCCAAGTGTCTCAACGCTGAAGCACGGATACCACCCCAGACGGAATTTGGGACTACATCGCCCGGATTCGCAAGGCATCGAGCAACGAGGACAAGCATCGCCTCACCTGCCGTACCTTATAGAAGATAAGAAAAAAGAAGACGGAATTTGGGACCACATCGCCCGGATTCGCAAGGTGACGACACACGAGGACAAGCATCGCCTCACCCACCGTCGTACCTTATAGAAGAAGAATGATCAACGTCGTACTGCTAATGTAAGTCACAAAACGAACATAAAACAATTATTTTTATGTCTTACATAGATTTATCTACCTTAATTGATAATCTCGAAAACTTGAATTTTTCCGACTCGACTCCTCAACTCACAACAAACCCAAATTTAGTAAAACCATCAACCTTTAACCCACAACACCAACTATCTGATACAATGGTCAATTTAAAACCTGAATATTTAAACTGTGTCCCGGAATTTAACGGTGACCCAAATGATCTCAATCGGTTCATAAGTGTAAGTGAATCGTTAATCAATCAATTCTACGATCATGCAAACCCAACAAATTTTCAAAATATTCATCTATTAAATTCCATCATTTCAAAATTAAAAGGAAACGCAAAAACAATAGTAAATATTCAAGGCACTACCGACTGGGAAGGCTTAAAAAAATTGCTACTATCAAATTTCTCTGACCAACGCGATGAAATTTGTTTGAATAGAGACCTAATAATGTTGAAACAATTACCGAATGAAACGGCACAGAATTTTTACGACAGAGTTCTACACATCTTAAACCTACTATGCTGTTACATAACTGCTCACGAAACAACAGCAGAAGCACAAACATTAAAACGGGAACTTTATCAGAATCTAGCGTTAAAAACATTTTTATCTGGACTTAAGGAACCGTTAGCCACCACCCTAAGATGCATGAAACCTACTACATTAAGCGAAGCAATGCAACTTGTCGTTCAAGAGGAAAACGTACAGTATTTTCAAAATTTTACACAAAGAAATCCCACAAAACCTCACATTCCCTTCAAGGTGAACCATCACCCACAAAACAATCAACATCCTCATTTTAACCCTCGTTTCCAGCCGAGAAACCAAAATTCGTTCAACCACCAAACTCCGAACGACTTCTTCAGAAATCAAAATAGATTTCCCACGCAACCAATTAATATTCAACCAAGAAACTTACCACCCCAAAGATTTCTTACAAATTCACAAGTTTTCAAGCAACCACCTAAAAATGTAAATGTCTTTAAACCAAACCCAAATATTCAAAAAAATCTACCACCACCAACCCCTATGAGTATTTCCACCCGAAATACCTACCAACAAAGACCTTCAACATCAAATCAAAATTTCCAACGAAGACCTTTTAATGCATTCCAAAATACCTACAAATCTCAAAATCAAAGACCACCCTTCATTTCGGAAGAAATATATAACACAGAAACGGAAACTTACGAAGATAATCAATACACTGAATACGTGGATGAAAACAATTTCGAAAAAGAATATCAAGAACCGAGACAACATCCTAAAAATTCCAATACTAACCAAAATTTTCAATCAACTCCTCAAAACAGCAAACCAAGATAACACCGATAATAACATTTAATACGCTTTCAGAAAATATAAGTGAGTTACCTTACATTATACTTCCCGAATACAACATTAAATTATTAATCGATTCTGGCTCAACAAAATCGTTTATCAATCCTGAAATTGCACACAGATACTTTTCAAATTCCATAAAGAATGAACCTTTTATCGTATCGACTGTGTTTCAAAAATCTTCACACCAATTTAGTACATTAATCCCACCTTCAAAAATTTTCAATCTAAATCCTTCAAATAGACTAAAGTTCTACCTATTCAAATTCCATGATATTTTCGACGGACTCATCGGAATTGACAATTTAACCTCACTTCAAGCAGTCCTTGATTTTAATACAAATCACTTGATAACACCCAACGCAAAAATAAAACTACATTTCCTTCAAACTAAACCTATCCATGATCTAAATCAAATTACAATCGCACCTCGATCGGAACAAGTGATAAGAATAAAAACTTCTATCCAAAACGGAGAAATAATTGTTCCACACCAAAAAATACAAAATTGTGAAATCCCGGAATCTTTAACAAACTCAAAAAATGGTTACGCAATCACGACGATTCTAAACAGCAACACGACACCAATCACTATCGACTTTTCAGCACCCATACCTGTAGAAAAATTCGACAGGAAGGAAATCCAAAACTTTGATCTAAACCATATCGATACTTCACAATATCAAAAATTTGATTCATCAAAAATAAGAACCGATCATTTAAATCAAGAAGAAAGAAGGCAAATTCTAAAATTATGTGAACAATTTCGAGACATTTTTCACGATGAAAATACTCCTTTAACGTTTACAAGTAAAGTAAAACATCAAATTAAACTATCAGATGAAATACCTGTTTACACAAAAACTTATCGATATCCATTCATTCACAAGCAAGAAGTTCAAAATCAAATACAAAGAATGTTAGATTCAAACATTATAAGGCCCAGCACGTCACCATGGTCATCCCCCATTTGGATCGTCCCGAAAAAGTTAGACGCATCAGGAAAGCAAAAATGGAGAGTAGTCATTGACTACAGAAAACTTAACGAAAAAACAATCGATGACAAGTACCCCTTACCTAATATTAACGATCTTCTAGATAAATTAGGAAAATGCCAATATTTTACAACACTTGATTTAGCAAGTGGCTACCATCAAATTGAAATGAACGAAATGGACATAGAAAAAACCGCCTTTAGCATAGAAAACGGGCATTACGAATTTTTACGAATGCCCTTCGGACTGAAAAATGCTCCGGCAACCTTTCAACGCGTGATGGATAACATTCTCCGCGGAATCCAAAATGAAAAATGCTTAGTATACTTAGATGATATAATCGTATTTTCTACATCCCTTCAAGAACATATGGAGAGACTAAAGTGTGTTTTTCAAAGATTAAGAGATTCCAATTTCAAAATTCAATTGGATAAATCGGAATTCCTGTGTAAAGAAGTCGCATATTTAGGCCACGTAGTAACCTCTCAAGGTGTAAGACCAAATCCTGACAAAATTAAAGCAATAAAAAACTTTCCGATACCCAAAACGACAAAACAAATAAAAGGATTTTTAGGTTTATTAGGATATTATAGACGATTTATAAAAGACTTTGCTAAATTGACCAAACCTTTGACTAGATGTTTAAAAAAAGGCGCAAAAATCGAATTAAATACTGAATATGTAAATTGTTTTGAAAATTGCAAAAATTTGCTAATTAATGAGCCAATACTTCAATATCCCGACTTTTCAAAAAAATTTAACTTGACAACCGACGCATCAAATATTGCATTAGGCGCAGTTTTATCACAAGGACAGATAGGTAAAGATCTTCCAATCGCTTTTGCATCTAGGACACTTAATGATTCAGAACAAAAATACTCTACAATTGAAAAGGAACTGTTGGCAGTAGTTTGGGCAACCAAATACTTCCGCCCTTACTTATATGGTAGGAAATTCAATATAATAACCGATCACAAACCCCTACAGTGGCTATTTTCATTAAAAGATCCGAATTCAAAATTATACCGATGGAGAATTAAACTTGATGAATTCGATTACGATATAATTTACAAACCAGGTAAAGCAAACACAAATGCAGATGCATTATCTCGTGTAGAAATCCACACAAAAGAAGTAGACGCATATTGGAAACAATTCGATGATTTAATTGGAAATCAGTTTGAATCAATAACGTTTGACGAGAATCCCCCAAATCCTAATTTACCAGAACCAGAAGTAAACAAACCTGACCTAGATAATATGTCCATGATTGTACAGATCGACGACAATGAACAAGACGCGAACGAAAGTGAAAATATTACGATTCATTCAAACGTAGACTGTAATCCCATTATAAATATCCCCATTGTCGAACATGCGGTAAATTACGGACAAAACCAAATTATAATAAGCTCAGTCTTACACTCACCAGCAGATCCGAAAATAGTAAAATTATTTGATTCAAAACAACGAATACATGTCCAAATCTCCCAAAATAATTTTGAAAATGACGTAGTCAACTTTGTTAAAACTTATGTTATACCCGATGTAAATTATTATCTATATTTTGAAGATCCAGAAATTTATGAACCGTTTTCGTTAACTCTTCAGAGAACTTTCAAATGGCCCTCTTTAAAGTTTAAACGCTGTAAGAAGAAATTAATCGACATAACGGAAAAAGACGAAATTCAAAATACTATTCAAAACTACCATGAAGGAAAAACTAACCACAGAGGAATAGAAGAAACATTAAATAGGATAAAAGAAAAATATTATTGGCCCAAGATGAAAGAATCCATCCAAACTTTCATTAATCAATGCGAAATTTGTCAGCAGGCTAAATATGATAGAAATCCCGTAAAAATGCAAATGAATCAAACGCCTACACCTATAAGACCATTCGAAATAATCCACGTAGACACGTTCACATTCGAACAATCAAAATTTTTGACAATTATTGATAGCTTTTCGAAATACGCGCAAGCATATTATGTCACCTCGCTAAACAGTACAGAGATCGCAGATAACTTAATCAACTTCTTTTCTCATCATGGCATTCCAAAGATAATTATTGCAGACAACGGCACCGAATTTAAAAATTCAGTAATTACAGAACTCCTATCGCTACATAAGATTCAAATTCATTTCTGTTCCCCAAACCATCCACAATCCAATGGGATAATCGAAAGATTCCATTCAACATTAATTGAACATTTAAGAATTCTAAATACTCAAGGATACTCTAAAACTCCTGCAAAAATGAAAATAATATACGCAATTTTAGCTTACAATTATTCCATTCACTCTGTAACAAAACATAAACCCATTGATATAATTAACGGACACATTTCAAACAATGACCCATTTAATGTAGAGATAGATAAAATTTTGCTGAATGATTACGTGCAGCAGCACAAAGAGAAAACTAAAATATTATATTCGAAGATAAATGCAGATTTAATCGAAAACAAAGAGCACGTTCTAGAAAAGGTAAACAAGAATCGCGATGAACCAAACATTTTCCAACCAGAACAATTAGCTTTTGTAAAGAAAAGTACGCGACAGAAAAACGCCAATAAATTCGAAAAACCAAAAATAATATCCGATATTAATATTGAAAGAAAGGTAATTTCAACAAATTCCCAGAATAAAATACACATGGACAACGTAAAACGTCCACTAAGACAAATATATTCATTTGACTAAATTAAAAAATTTTATTTTCAGATTACCATGCATTCTCGCCAAAAACGAAATAACCTACCGAAATCTGGAAAACAACCCAGGTATAATACCATTAAAAATTGGAACATCAAAAATTAAAGAATACTCACATACTCTCATTTATTATTATGATTTAAATCCAATAATCAATGAAATTAATAAATTAAAAATTCAATCACAAAATATAACTAGACATTTATCACATAATGAACAATATTATAATGAAACGCCAAATTATATTAAAATACTAAACTTTATAGAAGATAAGGTAGAAAATAGAATTGTAGAATTATTACCACACCCACGTAGACTTAAGAGAGGTCTAATTAATGGACTAGGTTCTATATTCAAAACTATTAGTGGAAATTTAGATGCTAGCGACGGGGAAAGGTACGAAAATCTAATTAAGAATTTACAAAACAACCAAAACCAACTAGCCAACTCTGTGAAAAACCAAAATTCACTTGCGGTATCACTAATCAATAAATTTAATGAAACTGTCTGTAAAATTCTGCATAATGAGGAAATATTAAGTACACGTATCAAACAAATTTCGGGAATTGTCCAGGGAAGTACTAACAGAGACTATATAAGATTTATCAAAGATACACTAATTCAATTAATTAATATGTTTGAAATTATAAACTCCATCTTACAAGATGTAGAAACAGCAATAACCTTCACCAGATTGGGCACTGTCCATCCAAACATAATAAAAACAAAAGACTTATATGAAGAGTTAAATATATTAAAAACTAAATTTAAACCAGATCAATTACCTTTGAACGTGACCTTAGAAAATCTAATATATTTCAAAAAATTAATCACGATCGATTGTTTTACACTAAATAACAAAATCACTTACCTCTTCCATTTACCTATAACCCATCCGTATACATTTGAAATGTACCACTTATACTCCACACCCATCCTTTCGAGAGGAAAATTCAAGGCAATAGTGCCAAAATCAAAATTTGTTGCAAGAAACGCATTGTTTTATGTTCCTATAAGTGACCCCTGCATGGAAGCAGCTCCAAGATTCTACGTTTGTGAAAAACACACACTTCAACGTATCAGTAAAGAAAACCCTTGCGAAATTCAACTTTTAGACATCAACACCCCGAATCAATGTTTACAAACGGAAATTAAAATCGACGACGGCGTTTATCAAGAAACTGAAAATTCGAATCATCGCTATCATCATAGTAGTACTTATCAAGAAGAAACTAAGTCGCAGAAGACTTCGAGAGCAGCCGCAAGAAGAAGCCATTGCAGCCCTAGAGTTGGACAACGTTCGACTTCCGCTATAAGAATCCCGGAACTCGAATCTTCGGGGGGAGGAGTAATGTCACCCCTAAACAATAGCTACATTATTAAAATAGGAAACCTTTGCCTCAGCAATATGTAATCATATAAATAGAAGCCAAGTGTTAGTAGAGGCAGTTGAGCCTAGACCATTGTATAGTCGAGTCGTATTGTCGTAGTTGAGTAGAATCACAACGTATATTGTATTTAATAAGTTTATTTTAATAAAAAAGTTTTTAAAAACACCTCTCGGTCCTCGACGGACGTAATTAACGTAAAAATTCAATTCATGGTGTAATCTATCAGCGTTTTATATTATAATTGCGGATTATTATTCATCGGATAAATAAACGTAACGCGATTGCGACCGATTAGTGATAAATTATTCATAGTCGGCTTGCACTTAAATATTGTAATCGGATTTAATCTCGCGTAAATTTCTGTAAATGTTGAGCTTTGCGGCCTGTGTATCTCAAATCGCATTAAATTGATTGTTCAGGAATTAAAATTTTTTCAGATACAAGCCCTTACTTCTATATTGATTTTTGAACGAAGGGCTAATGTAGGTTTAACTGTAAAATATATCAAAGTCGATCAACAAAGCATTGATACCTTCCTACATTTTAGAAAGGAACCATATTCATCACCAGTGTCTTACTTCATACTCACTACTTTCCTGAAGGAATTTTATTTATGGGTATATTTTTAAGTAGTAAGTTTTGAGTAATACATTTGTTAATATCTAATCGAGTCATTTTCGGAAGGCGAAGTTGGCAATTCATTTCGAACAAGGGTGAAAATGTTTTTTAATGTCCCATATAACACAAAAATTGCATTCTCAGTTATGGCGTTCTTGTAGCAAATGAGAGCAAATCATATTCTTTAAGTGCTTGGAAATGATCAGCTTGAGCCCTCAGATCCCTGGATCGTCTACCAACTGAACAGATATAAACATTCTAAATTTTAACATTGAACGTATTTTAAAACACCACATTTGCATCTTAGGAAGGAACAATAGATTTTTAAAAACTTGCAAAACAGCGTGAACGTAAGTTTCCCTCGGTTCGATCGCAATCGGAATTCGGTCCGCACAGCAGAAAAATTAAAATATTTAATTTTTGCATCTGCAGAAGAAAAGCCCGCTACGTCGCGTAAATCTCTTAGCGAATCATAATTGGCTCCTTAACGTGGACCAAATGAAGCCGAAGCGTTACCCTGAATACAAAAGTCGCGTCCCTCTTCGATATGCGCGAAAGGAGATCACGCCGCTTTCGGCGGAGGTTTAATTATACGACTGTTTGATACTAATTTGATAAATTTTTATTTCGTAGGTCGAAGCTTTTTGTCTCATCGAGTAAGTCGGGTTTAGGTCGTCCATTTAAATGAGAGCCGGGGGGAAAACTCCTTACTCAAAACTTTTTTCCGTGAAACAACTTTTCTTGTCTAATTCAGGTACTTGTAAAGCATCCATAATGGAAATCTTTGTCTTAGAATTCAAAAACATAAGTCGTATTCTTTTTTGGAAAATTTTCTCACCACGTGCCCTCTCTCATTATGCAAGAGTGAAAAACCATCTTAGGTACAAATGTATATAACCTATAATGGTTAAGGTAATGTTTTTAAAGAAGTATTTAAGTTTTCTCCCTTATTCCAACTATTCCCTGGCGGATACTCGAAATCTGGACACCTGCCTCGTACACGAGACGTCCTGGTGACTCGTCGGGATGAGGAACGACGCTCCGTTCGTTCGGTTCATCCCGGATCGATCCTTGCGGGACCCTCGGCGGGCGCAAACTTCGCACAAAGTTGTACTCCTGAATAATCGAACGGTAGTTTGATGTTGAAGAAGTGGTTCATCCACGAACTCTCCAACTGCCACGCTTCTGCTCTAAAATTGGGAGCTCATGTCGTGCTTCGTTCTCTGAGTGTATGTGTACATTCATGCGTGTTATACGTGACGTTGGATGGGGTTCTTCTTGGCTTTTTTACATGTGGCATATTTTTTGTCGTTTAGGGCATGATTTTGGAGTGTAGTGGTCATCGTATTGCTCCTCTTCAATTTCTTGTTGAATGCATACTTTCTTCATTGATGTTCTAAACGAATTGCTAAGGGCGATGGTTATTTTATCTGTCAGAATATTCCTTATACTAGAATTCACGAAGCTATAGAATACAAAATGGCGTGACACCGCACAAAATTTCGGAATGGGTACGTACTTTGTTTACTTAATGCCAGTGGCGCACATTAGATTGTTTGTAGGCACAAGGAATAATGAAAACACCCGTTTACTATGTCTAGATACAAAATTCCCCCTTTTCTAGTGTGAAGTATATTTTTTTGATGTCGAACAAGGCATAAAAGGGTCTTTCTTAGGGCATAAGAAGTGTTATAGGTTTCGTTATTATGTAATTCCAATACTAATTGAAGTACGTGATGCAAACATACAAATTACATACTAAAACGAGCCCTGAGTCGCCCCTTGAATATAATCCAGTAGCGGCGGTATCCTGGGTACCCTTTAACGCTCCGCACCGTACGTTTTATTAGTTACATATATAATATATATAGTCTCTGACTACCTAGGAGATCTCTGTTTCGATTATCTGGCGTAGAGAGGGTAAAACATTCAAATATGCAGTTCTACGGTGATATTTTCCATTGCGGTGATTATTTTTGGTCATATTGCCATGGCGGCATGTTTGTTTATTAAAATTGGCGAAGTGGGGAAGGGAGGCTGCCAGTTACCGGGCCGATGAAACTTGCATAACGGAAAAGGTACACACACACACACACACACACACACACACACACACACACACACACACACACAGGGGCACTTCCGCAGATTTAAACGGGCTCTATTTGTGTATTGTTTTCATTACGGACTATAATTGTTTTGTTCTAATTTCGTAGTATCCATTTCCTGTTTGTTTTTGCCGGCACGGCTCCGAAATAATTGATACATTTATTACTGTTACTCACTAACTGTGAAATTAACTTCGGTTCTGTTTTTATATTTACCGCAAATTAATTTTGGAATTTAGTTACGTGTCCGACTGGAATTGGCCGAGGTCGATTTTATGAATGTGCATGCATATTTAGAGAGGATTTTTGCTAGACGGACAAATTTATTTTTGTTGGCGATAATAAATTCGGCTGTCGATAGCGTAAAGCCGGCCATTTTTTAGCGTTCAAACATCAATATTGGCATTTATTTACACACTCGATTATATGTGTTGCATGGATATATTGTATGATGCGAGAAGTTTTAATAATGCGCGGTTTCATTCGATCGCGTTTTAAACACGATAAACAATTTGTGTCACGCCATGAAAGTGAAAATGGTATATTTTAAAAGAGGAGAAAAATCAGTTAAAGGAGTTTGGAAACACGAGGATGGATTGGACTATTTACAGAGAGAATCGTTGCAGTGGCGCCTTCGTTCATACAAAACTCTTCGAGTCGAAATTTCATTTGTTTCCCCACTGTTGGTACTTCTACCCTTCCTAATTTATTTCCTTTTTTAAAGCAGGTCCATAATGCAAAAAATCATCGCTGTAGCCTCATTTACCGCGCACTTTCCTCGAAACTTTTCATTCCCCGTTTCCTACCCGTCCCGTGTCCTTTAATCACGATTAATAATTGAAACCCTCCACTAACTTTACAATATCCAACCATGAAACTTCTCTTTTCCTTAAAATAAAAATACCGACCGAGTCGAATTAAAATTTCATACGGAAACCGCTAGACGAAACTTCTGTGGGGGAAAAGCGCCTCCGACGCGGACGTGGAAATTTTCAAGAAATAATTAAGATATAATTTTTCGATTTAATCGTCGATTCTCACGGAACAATGTTTAACGCGACCGATTTTCTAAACAACTTCGCTCTTTTTAGCCCTCGAAAAGAAATTCGCCTTGGCCATATGCGTGCCGATTCCTATCGAATTTCCAGATTTTTCCTTAAGCGTATAGAGCCGTTTCATGTCACTGTTTGAGAAAATCGAGGAGCGAATTTTGATTTATGGATATACATCAAAATATCTCTCAAAAGACTTCAATCGTCCCGCGGTTTTAGTATGGAGGAATTCGGATTTTCCAAAAAGTTTTTTTTTGGACTTCCTCCAAAATCTCCGACTGTTCAATTTAACTACTAACATTCGTTTATCTGTGAAAGGAGATTTATGGGCATCAATCCCACGAGAATGTTCACGCAGAGAGATTTAACGCACTATTCACGGCATTATAATTTTTCTATAGCAATAAGGAAAGGTTGCAAGCAACATTTTAGTTTAGATCTGCAACAAATGGTCGATTTTAAATATGTACCATTTTCTCATATAAGATTTGTACAATTGCACTGAAGGATTAGGCATTTACATGGCAATCTATTAAAATATCCTGTCGTGTATTTTATTTTCTCAGACAGAGACTTAGAAAGCATTTTTGACTCGGGAGAGATCCCAATTTGTTTTACGATTCCGGGATCGGGAATCGATAGCCTCCCCTTCCCGCGTCCTCGGCGGCGCGGCCAGAATTTTCGGAGTTAATATCCATTTGGATGTATTCCGGGAGTTATGGTTTAATATGCAGGAGACCGCTCGAATTTTTTTGCAAGATGACCAGAATGATTATTAGAACCCGTTTATGGTCGTGTCGACGGGGAATATTGAATTAGTGATACAACACGTGGCGGGAAGTTCCGCTGTTTCGGCTTCTTTTCGAGCTTAAATGGATTTGTCCGCTCGTGGCGGAGAGGGAGTTTAACCCGAATGGCTCTTTTATGTAAAATATGTATGATTTATTTGGGAAGTTTAACAGTAGGTACCTAATAATGCGGCTAGATTTGTACTCACTTTATAACACACCATAATTCCCTTATGCTCCTCATATTTGATCCAAGAAATCAACGGAACTGGCGTACAAAGCGTCAGAAAACAATTTTTATGCATTAGATTCGAAATTGTGGAAATTTTATCATTGTATTAATGTAAACTAAATAAATTTCATACGACAAGAGGACCTTACCTTGCCTTACATACGGTCATCGCGATATTTGTATGAAAATTAACATTGACAGAAGCACTTATTAAATTTTTTAACACATTCATTCGACGCTTACCCGAAATTAACAATAAACGGGTTAAATGTTCCGCATTATAAAAAATTATTACGTATTCACCTTTTTTTGTTCAAAAAATGCATCGATAGATCGGATGCGAGTTCGATAAAATTTTCATCTGGTGAATTTATTGTCCTTCCACGTAATCGTACAACACGTTCCAATTATTTGGCTCGGAGGGACTGGCCGTGCAGTACGGTAAAACACTATAGAATTATAATTTCGAAGCTGGTGTATGTTAAAAATGTTGCGGAGATGAAACAATTCAAAAACCGCATTTAATTTATATCTGGATGTGGTCTCGTGTTTAATAGACCATTAATTTTTAAATTATGCCGTATTCCGGTTCCAAAAGTGCCCCGTTAAATATAGTTTGAAATAAATGAGCGTTTTCACGTACGCTAAGTCGCTAATAAACTGTATAATTCCGTCGTAAAAATTAACTATTCATAGGAAACGTCTTCCATTGTTTTAATCTTTTAATCTCTTCCATAGCTGCCTGCGAACGCCTTTATTTTAATAATACACCAACTGTTACGTTCACGGCCTGCTCTGTTTTAGATAATTTCCGCAGTCGGGAGTCGCAACTTGGAATTTAGCGACTGACTGTGGACCGGATCGACTCAAGAGAAAGATATATATAAAGTTCACTTACGAACTCCGGGGAGTAGGAATGAATACTGATAAAATATAACTTTCTAAAGAAATTTAACCGACAGAAGTGATTACAGCGGGGTTTGGAAGTATGATTTTTATCTGTGGTATATACACGTAATTTGCTGTGATATTTCTATTAGAAGTAAGTGATTTTATCCTTCGGTGAGACGGCAACTTGCCAGTCGACCATGATTTGCGTTAATACTTTTGGCGTTGGAAAGAAAACACGCTTAAAAATATTGGCCATTTCATGGGACAAGTTTCGCCTGGTTGTAAAACAAGCAAAGTACGGCAAAAATGTTTAATTATCCCTAAATCTGCATCCGATCGATATGAAACTGATGAAAATGATATACACCAACGAAAGTCACGTTTCTTGACTTTGATTTTTTTGAAAAAGTTCAAAGGGAAGTATTGGAACTTTTGCTACAATCTTTAAACCCCTGTATCTCCGTAAATTCTCGTTCTATCGCCATGAAACTAAGTGCGTACGCAAAATCCGGAAATACACCTCATTAATATACACTCAATTTTATTCTTCTGATCTGTTTTCTATATGCTCCCTTGTTTCATTATTAACTGGTAACTCGTTTAGACGTAGTTGCAATGTACTTTGGTTCTTAACACCAAACAACAAAAATACGGTCGGTATTACTGTAAAAGAGTCTTTATCATTAAGAATTCACCAGTTCAGTCTCCGTTAAATCTCTACTGAGTTTTAATTATCCCGTAGTTCTCTCTTTCCTCTCGTCCTAGATTACGAGTATTCGTCCATCTTTTTTGCGACAAATTTTCTATACAGCCATTTTATCTGAAATCAGAACAAGTAAAAGAAACAAACGTATTAATCTTACCGTTTCAGAAGCGCGTCAATAGATATTTCCAGTTACGGTAATGATTTTTCGAGGAGCCGCGAATTGAATAATTATTTCATTTGCTCTTTATGTAAATGTTTAAGAACAAACTGGAAAAATTGGAAAAATGCACTTTTCATTATTTCTGCCTTTTGATAATGCCAATGTCAAAATAGCAAAACTTGTAGTTATTTGTTTATGCTGGAGTCATCCGTGTGGGAGGTCGAGAATTTTCCTGCTACCCTCGCATATTTCCCACTGGAGCTATTCCTCTATTGTAATTCTTTTGCAAAATATGCTAGAATTCGGAGTTGTTAATAATTCCGTTCGGCCCAATAAACACTAGGGAATTGTTACCCAGTTTCGTCCAACTTGTCTCCGTTGATGGCGCATATCCCCTACTCATCGCTACTAGAGCCCGCTTCGGTTTTCTATTTTAAGGAATAAGCGACTGCGAATCCAGTCAAATGTTATTGTTTGTTTTTCGTTTGAGATAAGGAAGGGTAGGCCCGTCCTTCGACGCTGTCCCCCATCCTCCACCCGTCAAGGCCCTTCGCCGCCGTCGGCGTCTGTCTGATGTGCCTTTCGTCCTCTTTTCTCTCTCTCTCCTTCCTCTCTCGCCGCCCCCTCCTCCCCCTTTATCCTCTCGGTCTCCCATAAACAACGTCGATTTCGGCTTTCCAAACAACCGCTAAGAAATTGCCCCGCAAAAGGCCGGCAATCTGGTTAACCGTTATAAATCCGCGCCCGCGATCCGCAGGTGGGTAATGGCGGAGGCGCGCGGCGCGGCGAAACGCTCCCTCACCGTAAGATTACACGTCGGCCCGGATGGTGATATAATGGCGAAGTAATCGAGTCACGCGTTCCTATTTACTCCCCAAAGTGAGAGTATATGTGTGTGTGTGGAAAGAGAGGGAAAGGTGCTGGGGTGATTAGGGATTGACGCCTCATGCTGATGATGGAAGTGGCTCGATGGGAGATAGAGGTGTTTCTAGTAGAAGCCTCGAGATTATTACGGGATATCAGTTTCTAACGGGTGTTTGATGTGATACGGTATATTAAAAAGCGGGTTATGTGAAGCGCCCCTTATGCACGCGAGCGCTAACTTCTAGCCACTCTCTACTTCCATATGAAAATACACATTGTAAAATTTTTTTACAGCCTTACAGGAAAATTAGTAAACGTCCCTACACCTACCTTCTTCCTTGTTTTGCATTCGCCATTTCCACTCTCCTTAAATAGGAATTAGGCAATGCTAAGAAAATTATGGTGATCATTTTTGGTGTCTAACAATAATGTATTGTCACATACATCTACTTCGTACCGTGATTAATATCCCAGGGGAATATTTTCTTGCGACTGTGGCTGTAACAGCGGTCCGTCTGTTGTTTTTTTTTTTGATACTGTAGGTGTATTTTTTGGAAGCCCTTATGGGAGGTTACATGCTGAGGAGTAATTCAGTAAAAAAGCGTCACGAGACGAGACGGAAATGAATTAACTTAGTTAATATATTCGTTCTCTCGCCAGCTCTTTTCGTCCTCCACCTTTTTCTTCTGTGAGGTCACAAGATACAGGGAATATGTTCTCTCTCTCTTCTTTCTCCCTCTGTTTCTATTTGAGACCACGCGGACCGATAACGTGGCGCTCTTCTCTGATATTTCTTTTTTCTGAATATTTCTTAAGTTTACTTAAGACTTAAGACTATAGAATACTTCTATAAATATATTCAAAACTATATTGTTGTTCTGCTATACAGTAGTGTCTGCTGCAGCAGACGGCATATTGTTTATAACAATTTGGCGAGTGAGTAATGCATTAAAATCTGCATTAAAAAATTGTAAGTAACCGAAGTTTGCTGCAAACAACTCTTGGTCTATAAAATTTCTAGATTTTTGGACCGTATCACACATCAAAATTAGTGACACTTGTTTTGTAACACCCTGTATACTACATAGTAATGCATACGAGTAATATAGGCGGTATTAATTCAACCAAGTTTAATTATAATCTCGGTTTTCTTCCAGTGCTGATTATTTGTTTAACAATAACTAAAATTGTTTAATTAAATTTGTTAGGATCGAAAATAATACGGTTTATTTTCAATGTCAATCCAATCTTGCTATTTTAACCGGCACTTCTACACCACAATTCTTATTTTCTCGCCTCTTTATCAGTAGTGAGTTATTAAGTAGGTCACAAACAATTTTTTGTAGCATTTCGTCAGCTCAGCGCTGAGCGTTGTCCGAAATATTTCCTTATAAGGAATTTTTCTCTGGCGAGAATGAGCGTTGAAGACCGTTTAGTTTTAGTAAACAATTTTTTGCTGGGTTTCGTCGGTTTCAGCGTCGAGCGCTCTCAATACTTCCTCATTAGGAATTTCATTCGTGCGACAACACGCGTTGAAGACGGTTCACTTTTAATTATCGAAGGTGTTTTATTGGTAATTTCTTTAAATTTTCCGTACTAGTAGAGTCGAGAGTAATTTCTTCAATAATTCTTTTACAATCTTTCGTGTGGTCGTCGATTCGGTGATTTTCTGGTTTGGCTGCAAAAGGATTGTGTAGGTATTTCTTTAAAATCACATTTAAATGAGAATTCTAGAATTGTCTTAAGCTTATATGTTATTTATGTGTTTGTTATTCCTTTAGGTAGTGATAATGACAGTAATACTTTCCGGCGACGATAGATGTACCCTGGATGACCGGATATCGGGCCTTGCATCATTGTCGAAATGGTTAGTACTCTTTAAATTATTTTAAAACGACAATTTTATTTATTATTTTCATATGAGATGATTTTCGGATTTTGAGATATTCGCTCTTCTGTACGTTTCCTCTAGAATACGGAAAACATTTTCCTGTAAAAATCTCCGTGTAGTATGAGGTCGACTTTTTCTCAGGAACAGTAAATAGTGGAAAGCTAAAACTTTGCATTTAGGCGTAGTCCTCTGAAAAGACAAAGGGCGTTTTGTCGTTTTTGTGTTATCTCGAAAACTTTGTAATTAATATACCGTTTAATCTAGACTTACTACCGTAACTTACTACCTAAAGACCCTTTTGCTCATGTGAATTTTCAATTTTTCTCATTTTTTCTTCTTCTAAACGACTATTTATTCTTACTAAAGTTTATATCTGGACTACTACATCAATTGGTTATAATTTGGAAATAATTTTTCCTTAACGTACCCTAAAGCGAAACATGTCTTTCTTAAGACTTACTAATTTAATATCTATAATTTTTATTTGAAACATTTTTTTCTAAAACCACCCTAAGGGGTACTCTTACTCTTGAGCATTTTGGAAATAGTTTCAATGATATACTTGAAATTTCGTCATTCGACTAATGTTTCAATATGTGTAACGTTTATTCGAAACTTTTTTTATTCTAAAACCGCCATAAAGGGCACTTTACCCTTGAGAATTTTAAATCTTTTTTTTTCCTTAAACGACTTGGTAATTTCATTCAATCTTCGTAACTTAACGTGTCTATTTGATACTTCTAATTTTATTTAAAATATTTTGGTCTAAAATCGCCCTAAAGGGCACTTTATTCTTGAAAATGTGTAGTTTTCCTTAATTTTCTCTAAAAGAGCTCTATACAGAACTCCTCTTTAAAACGTTCGAAGTATTTTTATGTAGAAAGTATAATAATGATTGAACAATATCTTACTAAAAAAATGAACTAAAAAAGTGTAAAATTGTACGAACAGCACAGAACAACTTCTGAGAGAGGCAAAAATTTGATGGTTTTCTGTATCAAAATATTCAAAATATTCTATAATTTTTGTATTTAGCATTTTTTTATATAACTTTCGCAAAAAAGTTATATGGGAAAAATTAAAAATACCCTATTCTACATGATATTACATACGCAGAAGTAAATAGGGAATAGGTGCCAATGGGCGAAATGGCATGTTAACATTCATAATTTCCATATTTTATGACGAACACCGTATGTCCATAATTTAAAAGCTTTTGTTTTGAATTTTGTTTGTCGTGCCATCGGGATTTTTTATTGAAAACCCCATTTAGAAATTAACCATTGTAAGTTCGTTATGAATAACGTAAACAGATTAAAATTAATAGGGTCATAACAGTCTTAGTAATCACGTGCTCCACCTAATAACATTTTACGATGGGATTTTATTTACATTACAGTTATTCCTTGCCAAACGGTGATGTTGTAAAAACATCGTATATCAAAGGAAACTATGCTTTAAATTAAGTAATACTAATATACATACATATGTTACTGCGAGGATTGTGTGATTTTTTGAAGTGTTAAAAGTAAAAATAAAAAGGAATGAAATTAGCTTTTAAAACTATATTTATTACAAAGACGTTTGTTTTGAAGTCCCACTTTTCTACTCTTCGAGATCAAGTTCAAAGTTATTTTGACCGATGTCGGTGGAAGTAAAGTTTGTTTTCGTCGGTTCGCAGTATGTTTGCATATAAAAATCCACCAACGAAACATGCACAGCAAAATTTTACGTTACTTACAGCGTTGAGATTGTAATATTAGGCAAATTTTAGTTCATATGAACTAAGTTTTTATTAAATCGTTATTATATGTAAATTACTAATTTCAATGAAATGAAAAATAATTCAAAAGTTATTTTACACGTAAAAAGCCATGATTAGTCAGCTTTCCTCTGACAACATTATAGACGAAGAAACGTTCAAAAGATTCACTTCCACCCCAGGGAAAAAATTGGAGCAACTTTATAAATTAATAATAAATAACTAGTACTCTCCACGGATGGCGAAGACAATTTTTGTATTTTATTCCAGGCGCACTTATTCTGCTTATTCACTTATTTCAAAAAGGCAGAAATATAATAATAATAATGGGCAGGATTTCTTTTCCATATATTACACCATTGATTCATTAAATTAGTAGGGAATTAAAACGAGGGATATATCACCACAGCGCCAAAAATCAGAAGAATTCAGAATATTCTCAATTTATTAAAAGATACAGTAGAAATAATGGATAGCAAATGTTAGTAGAATAAAATGTTTTAATCGTGAGAAAGCATATGTTGGAATGACGTCACAACTGTTATAGGCAAGAATAAAAATAAAAATGACATGAGCAAAGGAAAGGATGCATGTGTTGACAGCCAGGCTAAGAAATTTGTTAGTGGCTAAAAGACCGATATGACGGTATTGTCAGTTGGATAAATGTAAGGAGTGATTGTGTGAAGAGCGAATGTATGTTACTGTAAAATGTTTACTACCTCTATCGACCATCAAAAGAGGTGGAGGATGTTTTTATTTGATACAATAAAACTCTTCCCTACCTTCTGAGGTTTCCTCGGATTTTTTGACCCGTTATGGGTCCCTTAGCCTATGGGAGAGCAAATAATAAAACATTTTTGTAAATTTCAACAGATTCAAAAAGATTGTCAAATAGTCTAACACATTTTTATTTCCAACTAAATGCCAAAATGTCTTACTGGACCAGGGGAATTTTCCTATTTCGGTTCACGTTTTGTGCGACTCTATCGATAAGCGTATAGTTTTTGCGTTTCTTCCCGTTCCCCGTCGCCGTTCCTCTCCTCTCTCTCTCTCTCTCTCTCCCGTCGCGTTTCCCCCCGATCCTGGACGTGGAAGGGAAAAAGCCCGAAACGGAAGAGATCTCTGAGCGCTGGCGCGCCGGCAACAAACTCTCCCGTCGCGGGTGCGAGACGGCGGGCACGCGTCGCGACGCCGCCAGTCGTCGTCGATCCAGCGCGTCGGCAGCAGCGAACCCGAAGTGTATTAAGCGTCCCGACGAATGATACACACGCACACACACACTCACACACAAATTAACTCATAACACGTGACACTCGCGGTTTAACGACGACGGAAGAGGTGATTCGTTGGTTCTGTTTTATCAATTTGCTTGTTATTTTTTGGGTGAATGGTTTGAGGTCGTCGGGTTGGAGGGATTTTTAGTGTCACCAGATTTCTGGATGTTTTCGAGCGCGGCGCGGATCTCGGTAATGGACCGGCATAATGCAAAAAGTAATGGCACAGACGATTAGTAGACGCGCCTGGCTGGGTAGTAATGGAAAATTGCGGGATCATTAATACGAGTACACGTAAAAAACCGTTTAATTACATCTACTCATACAACTTGTCAATATCGCTTTCGTACTAGTGACGAAGTATAAAATGACAGTGCGATTACATCGGGAAATTCTCCAAAAGTGTGACATGCACGACGAGAGGAACTCGCAACTTCGAAATTATTATGATCGCATTTTCACTGCACTTTCTTGACAGATACGTAGGTACTATATTAAAGTTGTTACGTCAAATATTTTCAAAGCGACTAGAAACTATCATAAAAATTCATGTCCGTTCAGTATTGTTCCAACCATTTAAAAAGTAGGTGTAGACTATATGTGGATGTAGACTTTACGTATTGTTCAATTTTATTTATCAATATCAAATAGGCGCAAAAATTAAATCGACTGCTTAAAATCCACACGAAAATACAGTCAATAAATGATGAAAAGTTTGCACGGTTTACGAATAAATAATCCAGAAAAATTGCGCCACGTCCTACAATGGCTTCATCAAAATTCCAATAAATATTTTAAACGGCCTCCCATAATGAAAATACAGTTAAAAATGAAACCGAAATTCGTTTTCCACTTCGCTGGAAAACTTGGTGCACGCCCAAATAAAAATTCCATTTCGAATGGAAATATTTATTTTATTGTGGCCGCGTATCAAATAAACGCGTTTTTTTAATATGGCTCGTCTGTGTCATGGTTTATCGCGGACCGCGTTGATGGACGATTAAACCGCGAATTTAACGATATCAAACCCAATATTCGGTTTTGGGTAATTTCCCGATCGACCGTTGTAGATGTTTTTGAAGGAAAAAGGAATTTTTGTTCCCCTCGACGGCTCCGCCACGGAGTGCGGTGCCCTTTGTTTTTATTTTGCTCTTCTTGTTTATTTTTTATTCATTGTATCCATAGGACGGAGGTAGGGAGATACCAGAAAACCTCCATAAACGCGATGCGAAAAGCAAACACAAAATTCCCTGCTTGTAACAACAAGGGCTCCGATAATGAAAAACAAACTGAGATTGTGTTTATTAATTTTCTTATAATGAATTGGAATTAATCTTAAATTGTTTGTCCTATTCGGGGGCTATTAAATTTCATCCCGCCTAAAAAAATTAAATGGGTTTCACCACAGCTCATGACACCGACTACCTCAAGCCATTTCTTAGTCTGACGCTCAGAACATTACCTGTAATTATCTCAAATCAAATTTCGGTTTAATGTATCATGAATGCCGCGTGATTTTCTTTATGGCAGCAATTACTAGTAGCGAAAGCTCGATTCATATAATTAAAATGTCAGTAAGTAAAGTGAAATAAAATGAGTATAACTCCAACCCTCACATTAGTAGATCATTAACGTGTAGGCGGCGTGCGCCTCGCTGGTGTAATTTCCAGTGTAAACTTATCACAGGGGTAGAAAAGGTATTTTCTAAAATCCTTTGATTCCGTTAAAAGGTAATAGTAGTTTGATAAAATTATTTGATAGTAGAGATGTAAGATTCAAAGGGATTGAACCGTTACATCTCCTGAGTGCGGAGATTAAATTTTTCGATGTTAGAGATAATAACGTTTGCCAAAGTCCTGAACAAATTTAATTTTTATGATTAATATACCATCGTCGAAATGCTTGCCTTGATGGCAGCTACGACAAAGTCATCGAAGTCGAATTATACAGCAGGTCCCGGGTAAATAATTTCTTTTAAAAGGTGAAGAATTTCTGCCTAGTTGTTTCCACTCTTTCCCCTCTAATAAATTAATTATTCCGTTTTTGATTCCGTCCGGCCGGGGGAGGTAGGGGTGCGTTCCCGACAGAGAAACAACGTTAAAAGTCCCTGATAAAGGACGCGCGCACTTTTATCGCAAACTTTTACGGAAACTTCAAAGGGAATCGCTAACTTCGAAAAGAAGAGATTTGCGTTAACTGTCTACGCTTTCATCCCCTCTTTCGTTTATTCACCCTCTCTCCCTCCTACCAGTTTCTCCTGATTTACTTTTAGGAATTAAACGGAATTAATTATTTAGTTAAATTAGGATTTTATTGCTGCGCATAAAATCGTAATTAATCTTAATCCGCGATTTCACTTTAACGTCGTGTTAATGAAAGTATGAAATGTGATCAGATTTAATTCAAACATCTCGAACCTGAACGCGCCCTCTTCCGTCCGACTCTGATGAATACTCTTCGAAGGTCCCGAGTTACTCGACGAAACGCACTCGGTGTCCGCCATCGACGATGCCAGTAATCGTAATTAAAAAGTGACGCACAGGAACCACGCTGGCGGGATACAGGCAGCATTACAATGGTGGTCACGGCCACCACGTCCTCTACCCCAACGTGCTGGGGTACCAGGGCAGGCACCACGTCCAGAACAGCCACCACCACACCACCACCATGCCAGCGCACTCCGCCGTGCCCCTAAACGCAAGTAAGTTTAACCAACTCGACCAGTCACCATTAACCATGCCTCTTCGAACCCTAACTTTACACTTAAAACCCTTCTGAGCGGTTTCAATTTATTGGATTCATCACAGTAACTTCTTTTATACTTACCAGCAGTGCTGCATTCTATGTGTATACGTGAGTTGGGCGCCACCGAGGGAGGTTGCTGATCGATGTGACGATTTGAACGTGTAGTGTGACTAGAACAGAACAGAACCTTATTTACTCTTTCAACTACACAGAGCCTGAGAATAAATCATTGCATAGCACAAACTATTACTAACATACATCACAAGATATAGTAAAAC
The DNA here is from genome assembly GCA_963576515.1 of Cryptocephalus primarius. NCBI lineage: Eukaryota > Metazoa > Arthropoda > Insecta > Coleoptera > Chrysomelidae > Cryptocephalus > Cryptocephalus primarius. The sequence continues at coordinate 16,187,581 of OY754941.1, forward strand.
GCAATACACACAAGAACATAGTTGGGAAAAATTGTCACAATATATTCTTGTTACAACCAACAGGTCTTCTTAGACAATATGGTAAAAACTTATATTTCCTCATATTAGGCATCCATTTCATCAGTTTGTGTGTCACTAAATGATGTGTTCACATGATGCTTGCTAGACCTTAAAAAATTTCTGTTATTGATGATTGAGAAGAAGTTCTCCGAGTGAGAAGCACTAAACTAATTCAGCTCTCATGTCATCTGCTTTGCTATCATTTTATCTCAAATTATCTGTGTGTCATACTTTGACCTGTAATTTGTCCTTGCACATGGTAAAAATGTGTTCCAGAAAATGTTTCTGAGGAATTCAAGTTTTCCTTACTTAACAGTCAACAGAATACGTTTGGTTGTAACTTTATACTTTAAACAACAAAGAGAAATACGAAAAATGAATACTTTCTAAGCATGACGCATGTTATTAACAGCTGTAGCTACGAGTTCCATCGAAAATTCTTAAGATTTTCTTTGCCCTTTCCCACATTTCAGATTTTCAGTTTGATCAAATCGAACCTGTCCTTGTTAACACAGCCAAGGGTACGTAATTATAAATTGCCATGGCGTTATTATTAGATAATTTAAACGCCTTCTGATTACAAACCAACCTTAAAAATCCTCAACGGGATTAAGTCCTGTTTCACAAGTCTGTGGAAGAAAGGTACATTCAATTGCATTCGCCCATATGAGCAAGTATGTTGCTTCTCTTACTGAACGAAAGTCATAAAATGTGTGATGAAGTCGTTCGTTGTTTGAATATCGACGGATTATTTTTTGGAGTTATCGAGCGCTTCCGTTAAAATGCACCGGTTCGGTTCAATTTAGAGATCCCCATGGAAATTGTTCCAGAGGGAAGATGATAATTTTTAAAGGAAATGATGTAGAAGCCGTAAGATCGGAAGTGTTCGCACTTCTTCCTTGTGTTTATTCGGATGTGGTTAAATTTCGTTTTTGGCAGATGCATCGATCGCGATGTAAATTTTAATATCGGAAAATAGTCTGCCCCCCCTCCCGCTTATAACATGAAAGTCGAATGGCGGAATTTAATTTCGGAATCGTCAACGGTCGTCGGTGTTCAATTAAATCTAGTTTAATTCCGTAATGCCGTAATAATTCGATCAAAAAATAATTTAAATTTTAATGTTAGAACAAACAGTGCTCTAACCGGTTTACATGTTGAAATTTAATTAATGCCCACGACAAAGGGATTTTATTATTGAAACGTTATGTTTAATTTCGCCTATTATAATAATAATATTCGGCGTGATTGCAGATAGAGGGTGGGAGACAGAGAGACAGAAAGAGCAGTCGCTTTCGAAACAAACTCATTCCCAGTTTTGCAATTGCCCCGGGCGTTTGTAGCGAATCGTGTGTGCAGCGTCTGTAATTGTTGCAGAATCACACGAAACGTCATACTAAATAACCGTTTATATTACTCACTAAAATATTAATTAATATTACACCAAGCAAAACATGAACACCACCCTTCATCCAAGATTATCCTGCAAGTTTAGTCACTAACTATAACAGAGGATGTTCGTTACTATATCTCATGTGTTAATTTGTGGTTTTTGACAATGGTTGGATTTTTCTAAGGCTTTTCATCATGTCCTAGTTCTCCAAGTTTTTTTATTCCTTGTTGTTCTGATAATATGATCCATTATTATCCTATTAATAGGCCTAACTATATTCAGTAAGAGGACTATGAGTTTAATTATTGTGCTTCATCTGGGGTACCTCAGGGGTGTATACTTGTACCACTTTTATTTCTATTATTTCTGAATGGTATCCATGTTGTGTTAAAAATCTGGCATGAAATCAAGACTTCGTATGACTGTGAACTACTGATTGAATCTTTTAGGAAAGAACTCGTTCACCTGATAAACATTATTGCAAATAAATGGGGAAAGGTCTGAAGAACACATTCACAATTGCATTGTGAATTAAATAAACTCCACTAAAATGTGCTGAAATAAGCACATTTTGGTCAAATATGCAATAAAACGTTAGAATGACACTGATACGCATATTCCGCGCTTTAATAACATTGCTTGTGATTCGAATCTACTGAGTACTCTTACCTTTCACCTATGAAACTTTAATAGGCGTTTCCTTTTATGTACCACTTTCAGACACTAGGTACCAAGTTTAATATTAAATCTCCATTCTTCAGGAGGGGTTACTGAAAAAATTTCAGTAGTTCATGAGTCCAAGTTAATTTTTAGTTTTAAGTTAAGGCACCTATGCTTTAGTGCCTTACATAGGATTATCCTGTAATAAGTTAAATATAATTTTTTGTATTCCCTCTGTTGTATAATAAAGTAAATTAGTTTCGGATGCGTAGGAACGAAATTACTCCCATTATTTTTTTACTTAGGGCGTACTACTCACGCTTCTGTTTGCCCAGTTCCGCGCTGAAGCGTATTCATTGTGCGGTTTGCAACCTATAATAAACAGTCGAAGTGTACATTAATAGCATGTTAATCAAGCCGAAAGAGTGAGCCGAGCTACAAAAGCTTTGAGAGCGTCGTTCGAAAAATCCTTTAGGTCGATGTGCTCTCTTCGATTCGAATGGGAAATGAAGATTCATAGTCGTTTCGGACAATAGTTGCGACTTTTCGTCGAAGTTTATGAATGCTAATGGTTTTTCGGGTATTCTACAATTCGTAGCAGTCTTCGCGTTTTTACATCCATAAATTTGTGTTGGCGTCGACTGACACTTCAGGGAAAAAACCGTCATGAACCATGAAACCTTCATTAACCCCTGGCGCGATGTGTCCGTGCACCCCTTGAAAAAACACCGTGGAACTGTCATATCAGCGTTTCGAATTGAATCAAGGTTTTTGCGCCGCGTCGCTTTATAATATTGTAACGTTTCTACGTACAAACAGATTTAGTTCTTCCGAAATTACAACAGCCTTTACACACAGAGATTTTGTACTACACTGACATCAGTATTTACATTTCACAATTACATAAACAACTACTTGTTTTTCCCTAACAACGACCTATACGGGGCATTCGCTACACTATCCCTCCCCGTCTTCAGGGTCGCCCTCGACCCTCGGACGATCTACTTCCACAGCAGTCCATATCAGCGAACTGCTACTGCTACGGGTACTGCTACAGCTACTGCTACTGCAACTGCTACTGTTCCTGCTACGGCTACGGCTACTGCTACGGTTACGGCTACTGCTACTGCTGCTACTACTGCTACTGCTACGGCTACTGCTACAGCTACTGCTACTGCAACTACTACTGCTACTGCTACGGCTACTGCTACAGCTACTGCTACTGCAACTGCTACTGCTCCTGCTACGGCTACGGCTACCGCTACTATTACGGCTACTGCTACTGCTGCTACTGCTATGGTTACGGCTACTACTACTGCTACTGCTGCTACTGCTACAGCTATGGCTTTTGCCACTGCTACGGCTACTGCTACTGCTAATGCTACGGTTGCGGTTACTGCTACTGCTACAGCTACGGCTACTGCTACAGCTACGGCTACTGCTACTGCTGCTACTGCTGCTACTGCTACGGCTTCTCCCCTTCTTCAGAGATTCCGCCTGATCCTTGCCAAATCCATTTGATTAACTCCATTGAGCGGGTTAGACTGCAAATCTTGTACAAAAATTAATCAGCAGCAAATCGAAATCAAGCAGGCCAATCCTCTTTCTGACCATGAAAGACACCAGGGATGACCAATCCCATCCAATGCTCCAGGTAGAAGAGGGACCTGTCTCTTGAAATCCTCCAAGCAGGCCAATCCTACTTCTGACCATCAGAGACACCAGGGATGACCAATCCCATCCAATGCTCCAGGTAGAAGAGGGACCTGTCTCTTGAAATCCTTCGCTGCTCCTGCAGTTACTGAAATCCCCAGCAACTGCTTCATGGTTCCAGACGCACAACCCAGTGGTCAACCATCACCAATTCTTGTACTAAAGATGAACAGCGCCCGTCTCCCAATATGAGATACAAATGTGGGTGTAGCACTCAAACGGGCCACGCGCGCCAGCCGCACGCAGTCAATCCATTCGAGTGTTATCCTAAATCTAACTTAGCTGTAAGTCCTGTGGAATCTCGAGTCGCGCCAGCCGCTCAACAACTCCATAACGCCGCACAGACTGCACTCCTCGCCTCTCCGCCGCGTGCCATCGCCATCACTTCTGTACGCCATCCCAGGTCCACCAAAATTTTTCCGCTACTTCGGTTTACCAAATCCCGGACGAGCCCCCAAATTTGTAACGTTTCTACGTACAAACAGATTTAGTTCTTCCGAAATTACAACAGCCTTTACACACAGAGATTTTGTACTACACTGACATCAGTATTTACATTTCACAATTACATAAACAACTACTTGTTTTTCCCTAACAACGACCTATACGGGGCATTCGCTACAATATAATAATTCTGTTTATTAAATTCAAAGACACAGTCGTATGTTTTTGATGCGTGATTTTGAAATATAAAAGGGGTGAACACGCACCGCCACGCTGGTACACATATTTTTTTTTTTTACTTTTTTGATGATGCCACCCGCAGCTCTAACGGCCGAAATTCAAGTTCGTTAGCTGGCAGGCGGGAAAAAATACACGCGAGTAAAAATTAATGGCGATTTTTCTGGTGATAAATGTATTTATGCTCGGGGCGTTTTTGGAGATAAAATGTTAACATGCTATTATTGTTGTTGCGAACTTCTTGAGGTCTTCGTGTTAAACAAATCAGCGGATTAAAATTGTTGTTCTTGCGACGTTAACAAAACATAAACGTCACATTTGGGACGGGAAACCACGGATATATTCGAACGTTTCAACCTGTTATACTTAAGATAATCTGTTACAATAATTCATTAGCACAACAATCGGTTGTCAAATGATATGCAAATAAAGTTTTAAGAAACATATACAATGTTATCAGGTCCCAAATCGAATTATTTTTAATATAACAGTTGTGGGCGGAAAGGAATTTTGTTCAAGCCTAAATTCCGACATTATCGAGTCTAATCGGTTTTATGCCAAAAATAAAAAGAAACTCAGGGCGTTTAAAACAATTAAATCGTGAAAATTATGTGGTAACTAATAGTGTAACTTTCTCTCTAAACTTTTTTGTTTAAATTTTTCAGAAAATTTGGATTTTTTGCGCTTATTTGTTAATAAGTAAAAACCATGACGGAATCTCACGCAGAAAAATGGGAGAATCTCTTCCTATAGGTCAGTAATACCTAAAACATTTCTCAGATACCTGGATATTTTACAGTCCTAAACAGGATCTTTTTTCCCTGGACTATAAATTGATATTACTATTATTTTCCCATTTGTGCAGTTTATAATTGTTCTCCTGTCTGTTAAACTCCTATAATTTTTCAAATGCTGCTTAAATTATTATTACTTGCTGTTATTTACAAAAGAAACTGGCAAAGTAACGACAAATAACTTGTGTTAAAAGTAGCTGTTTTAATTGCACTGCGAATTTAACTAAAGTGACACCCTTATTATTGGTCGTGATAGAATTACTCCCAGCTTTATATCGAAATATTGCTCAGGTGTACCTTTGAGTCAGCTTCCAAACAAAAATTTTAGGCTAATCTAATCGAATAAGCCACGTGGCATTCGCGTCGATGATTGGCGGCTTAATTTCGCGTCGGTGCAACGGTAAATCAATATCAGCTATGATCCTCGAAGAAAACCTTCGCTATAGCAAATCGTCGCCATGGCCGGGAGATGACATTATCTGCCTCATTAAGCCGACTAAATTTCGTTATTTACGGAGGCGGCCGTCGAGGTCGCCACTGGTTAGCCTCTTCTGTCAACTATGCACCATCACCCCCGGGGAGGAGGGCGGCTATCGATCGGTATTAGCTTAAATTATACCACAGTCACTATCACTAAAAGTTAATGGTCCTTTGTGGCCGGATGCAATAATGTTATGAGGGTCTCTTCGCCTGGCCCGCTATTAATTGGATGTATATCGTCGGGGATGGTTTGGCCTCCTTTCGGAAAAGGGTTGGCGTTGACGTTAAACGATCCGGAATGATTTGTTTCACGGGGAAAAAGTCACTCGACGGAGTTAAGAGGTTGCTTCGAGTGCGACTCCCCCGAAGTAACGACACGGACGCTTTAAATAATGCCGTTTATCGACCCCCGAAGGTGATATATGCGATTCGAGATTAGAATCCTTATCATTTTGGCATATTCCAGCAATACCGTTCATTTAGTAAATCAAATAGGTACCGCAGTGCTAGTATGTTCCTATTCAACAACTAAGGTTTTCATGAGGAGCCGAATTTTGCAGGATTTCGGTGTATTTTGTTAATAGCGTAATTGTGCAAAAACTATTCATCTGGCAGCATCCAACTTTTGCATGCTTAAACTAGACAGAATAACCTAACATTTCACGCAAAATTAGCGCTTCGGCTTTAAATTGAATTTTTGAAAAAGGGTCCATTTTGACGGTTTTCTAAATTTTCTCGGTGGAAAATGCTCCAATCGTCTCTTATAAACGCTCATTTTGAAGGTCTCTTAATTCTCTACGAATCGTCTGTACAACGTATCACATTTCCGTCAATAATTTTCATGCAACGAAAAACCACCAATTTTATTCAATTTTGATTGTTTAAAAAAAGCGCAAAAGGTCAGATTTGTCTAGATCTTGAGTTTCTATCATTTTTGGTCCATTTTAAACAAAGTTTTTTGGTCTGTCTTCTGTTAAATTTTATTTACAAAAAAAAAACTATAAACTGCGTTACGACTTTCAGCTTTATACCGAAAGAAACGGGAAGATGAAAAATAAATAGCATCACCTCGAGCATTGATCATTTTAACAGAGTAACAAATTGGAGTCAAAATCCACGTTGGCGCGCATCAAATACCCTTTAAAGCTCCGCAATAAATCAGGTGATTGATGAAACTCGTAAAATTATATTAGTCTTTCGTTCCATTTATAAACTGATAATATTTTTCTATTATAACATATTTCACAATGGTCTCGGTAGTCGTTGCATGTGATGAGTTCACGCAATAAAGGGCCAATCAGCAGAATTACCTTCGATTTTCGATGAGATCGATGTGCTGGCAGCGGGAGGTGCGGACAAGGGGGTAAGGGGGAAATTGGGGGCGCGGAAGGAGGGAGAGGGAGAGCAATCTGATATGATATTCATCGAGGGTGGGTGCAAAGGGTGTGAGGTGTAATAACAGCGAATAACTTTGGCTATAAAAACGCTCGTTTATAAGTTTTTCCCTCAGATTGTGGATTTTCACAAGTGTTTCTCCGCCTCGCTGAATATAAAATACGCGTAATGTCTCATATTATATACGTCCGTTTTGTTTGTGGCCCATCTTTGACATCTCCGATAAAAGGGAACGCGTTTCATCCGCGCGGTTTACTGCCGGGAGAGAAACATCGATATTCCCGCTCTCATTCCGGATCCGATCGCTGCGACGTTTTAATTGCTTGACCGTAAATACCCCAAAACGTAACGCGACACTTAAATCATTGCGTCCGCCGACGCTCTGGACATACGCAGATCGAAATGTTTGTCATTCCTATGTGGAAACTTAGGTTAAATTCACTTTCTACTTACATTTCTGCCAACGAGTCTGCTCCTTCTCGCTTGAAGTGTTCTAAACAGAGATTTTAAAAGTATGTCTGTATTTCTGTAGTCTTCAGTGTACATTTTAAATGTCTTCTTCCATTTTGGTCCTCTTGCATCTTCTTTGTTTCAATATAGGTGCCACAAGTCATGTACTTTATACGTGCGTTTTTGCCTTCTACAGGGATTCTTTTTTTCTTAACTGGCACACGTTCACGTATTGTCTTCCCCTTGTCATTTTCTGCTATCTCATATGCAGCTCCTAGGTTTATTTTATTTCTGTCTTCTACTTCATATAATTTCCCCATATTATTTGCCCATTTATGGCCTATTTCCTTTTGCCCAAAAATCATATTCCCTTTTTCGTCCTTGTTTTTGGTTCGCCGAAAAACGTTTTTATTGTCTTATACGTTCATTCTTCTTTTCCCTAAACAGTTCATCGACTCCGGGCTTTCCCGCCCGGAGTCTTGAAGTATATTCTCTTCCGGGCTAGGAGTCCGGAGTCTGTGTAGGTGGTTGCCTCCTAACGTTTCGTCCACCTCGACAAACGAGCCCCCCTCCAAAATATTGGGAGTTTTTTTTATTTAGAAGTTGGATTAGTCAAAAAATGAGTTAAAAGTGTATTAAATTGTACCAACAGCACAGAGAAACTACTACAGGAATTTTTTCACGTGGCATCAAATTTCACCTGTGCTCTTTCACCTTTTGCAGTCTTACAGTCACTGTAAACAGCACCCCCTAGACCGACTTGTCGGTTGATGAAATTCCGTCACGGCATTATCCCGAAGGAACCTATTCATTTGATAAGCACACACACACACACACACACACATCCCGGAGCGTCTCCCGATGTTAATAGCAAAGGATATTAGGAGTTTACCTATCGGACGATACCTCCAACTGCAGTTTACTTTGGTCTCCCTAATTCGGGACTAACGCGACCGAAGTTTCCCGTCGAGGACTTCGACTGTGGCCACGGGAGGAGCGCTAGCATGCGTGTTTATATCCGGGCTGCACCGGAGGCGATCTTTTCCCCTTTTTGTCCCGGATAACGGGGGAAATTCAGGGCATAAGTGTTTGTGTTCCGGCGATATGCGACCGGTGTGTTTATTTGATCCGAAATGAAAACAGCGGGTCTGTCGTACAGCCCATGCGCTATGCTAATGGAGCACATTGGAAGATGTAAACGTGAAATAGATGTGACATGTCTGATATTAAAAGTGGTCGACTGAAACCGTAAAAATTTTATGACCCGCTTGAGTTCCTCACGGATCGACGGGCTAAAGAAATGGTGCTGAAGCGTCGATTTAAAACGAACAAAAATATATAATAGTTAAAAGTGGCCTTTCGGACATCGTTCGACGTTGATGAAAATATTCGTAATGATAATAACGAAGTAAAGCAGTAAGTTTGGTTTAAACACTTTAAACTTGAGCTTCATAGTGTTTAATTGGACTGTCTTTAATAGGAAATGCAATACGATACATTTACCCAAGATGCTTTAAACTTTTTGCGTGTCTTGTTTGACCGTAACCAAAAAATTGTATTATCAAAATTAATGTAAAAGGACATTAGGGACTAAATTTAAATTTGGCTAAAGAAACCGTAGATATAAGAAATTTCATTCTGTGATAATGCACGAACCACAGCGAATGCTTATAGGCCGTCAGATAATTACACCAAGTTTCACCACCATTTCGTAACTGTGAGAACACTGAAAGTTCACCAGAAATAAGTAAAATTAGTGGAAAATTCAGCGGTCCCCATGGTGTAATCCTTGTGAAAATTGTGTTTTCTTTTGCAGAGAAACCTGGCGTTGGGCGACAATTTTCTCACTTCACTTCAAAATTTGTTATCGATCTATATTAAAAGGGGCATAAAGGCTACAAATGGCATTATTATAGAAGCTCATTTAATAATTTATATCAGTTAAAAATTGTGTAAGAATACATGTAATATTCATTTACTTAGTAATAATCGTAATAGTGAATAACATTCATATTAAAAAATCAAAGTAAATGGGGTCCTGTATTGTAATTGTTGCCTTTCAAAATTTTTTCGCTCTTGGGTTGCTTAATTGAAAAAGGACTCTTTCATCAGACCCTTTGTATCATTATGAAAAATATGCAGATGCAATTTTAGCTCGGTCCATGCAAAACTAACGGAGAAAAACGTGTTTGAAGTTTAATTAAATCAGTTATACCCTATTACACGTCCTCATAGTCTTTCTAATTATTATTATTCAGTGGAAAGGTAATTTTCGGCACTTCCACTTTTTGTTATACATTAGAATAGAACTTTTTCTGCGTATTTTGTATGCATTTTCCTATGTAATATTTTTTAATAATAGAGCCCATTGTGGCTCTCGCCTCTTTCAGTATGGGTTGATAACTTCGTACCATTTCCAAATTTTTGAAAATTCTGTAGTAACTTTCATGAAAATTCATTAATAATTTTCAGATCTGATTATTGTCTAAATATTAAGGATTTTCCGCTTACCTGGAAAAATAATTTAATTACCGAATTAGCGGATATAAAAATAGATGATATTAAAATCTCTTGTTAAAGTAAATAAAATGCCAAACCTCAAGCCTTTAGGACAAATAAAAAAATTTATTTGACAGGGTCAAATAGAGTGTGCTAAAGTGTTGAAAAATTTTCTTCGAAGCTTCTTAAATCGGCGCTCATTAAACTAAAAGCGCGTTAAGTAATTGTTATTTAACAAGGGTCCCTGTTTCTTCGATCCTCGCCCGAGATTTCGGCTACAATTTGATAAATTACACTAGGTCCTGACAGCAATTAGAACAGTAATAATAGGGAAGATCGTTTAAACTTCGATAATTAACAAGATTCAGCTCTCGAATAAACTACACCCTTTAGACGTACAATTATTATGAATTATCTATCCCTGTGTGTGTGTAAATACAACACGTTTCATTACCGGATAATTAATCTTTGCTGTAGAATTTTATTGTAGTAAGTAATTTAGATGTAAATTATGAATTTTGGAGTGGAGAGGGTTAGTTTTACTTGAATCAAACGTTAATTGTCCGGCGTCGAACGCATGTAGCGCGGTTAATTAAATTTAAAAACACCGCGTTGGAAATTTCAATGCGGGCATTAACGACAATTCGAAATCCCGTCCGTTAACGATGTGCCACAAATCGGGCAAAGTTTGTAACAATTAGTTAGCAGCTGGTATTTATTATTTGACCGCCGATACTTATTTGAATTTATTATTAAGCTATTAGTGTGTTAATGAATATGTAATGTTTCAATTAAGCATTATCTTTTAGTGCTCGTAACAATTAAAATTACATCTCATTAATGCGGAATTGTTATGACCGAAACAAGTGAGGGCTTTTCCTGCAAAATGCACGTGCATATACAATCGCCCCACAACTGCAATTATTTTCATTCATAAATGATTATTTCAATATTGGTTCTTGCAGTGATTTATTGAAATTGAACGTTTTTATTTAGCTGATGGTGGTATTAATGCGTGCATGCAATGTTTTGTTGATTTAAAAATTGTTAAAACATAATCCATGAAACACTTTTGTATGCGGAAGTGTACATATTTGTCATTTGTTTTAACCGCAGGTTAATGTCGGAATATTAACTAGCTTTTAAATTAGCATGAAATTCAAACAAAGTTTCTCTAACGTTTTGTTCATATATTCATGCCTTAATTACTATTAGAACCGCACTACCGCGCCTTTTTGTTTCTATTTGAAAAACATGAGTAATAATTTTTTTCTTTTTGTAACTAATTAACCTAGTAGATTTTTTATCAACGCAACCAATTTTTTTATGCCCAGGAAAAGTGCTCTAGACACGATTTTGATTCCATCCAAATTTGTCAAGAGTTGACAAAATCGACTTAAGGTGTAGTAGCTTAAGTTCTGATAACTACTTTACATTTTTTCTTTCATGTTTTTCCCAAAGAGAATTTACTGGAAAATTTTGCCTGACGAAAGATTTTGTGTTTTGAACTATTAAAGTTTTAACATATTTTTGAAGTAGTTGAACTTAGCTGTTGACAATTATGTGAAAGGAAAACACAGTTTTCGACTACAATCGATCAAATATTGAAGAAATTAAAACGAAATTCGTCGAATAAACGTCAGATAAGTGAATATATCTGCTCTCCAACTAAATCTACATATTTATCGATCTCAATAAATGTGGAAACATATTTTCGCTACTATTAATAGCCCGAAATAAACACGAAGGATTTTATTTATTTGACAAATGAATGGAGAGGCGAAGTGGTGTTCCGTAAAAAAAAATCGCGAGAGCGAACATTTATTAATGGCGCCAAAATTATCGGAAATTTATCACGTCACGCTTGATTATTTCGCTTCCTATTCAAACTAGAAAAAAGAAACAAATACTTCCCATTTATTAGGTGTGAAGTTGGTCATAATTCAGCGATGAAAAATATGTTAAAGCTGATAAATGAAGTAGTGCTGACCCTCGTCTTAGTTCCTTTTATGCGACTTTTTACGTATAATGGGATGTATAAGATTAATAGTTGGATTTCGTGCCGGAGCCTCTGTTTGCTTGACACGTATTATTAAATGTAAAAAAAGAGTACGTCAAAAAGTCGACACACTTTCGAATGCCGATGCCTTTCGTAAATTCCGCAAAGAACACAAATGGGGTTTATTACCATAAAATGCGTGGACAGGAAGATTTATCGTTACAAATACTTGGACTTTCATATAATTAACCTAATATATTTTACTAATTACTCAGGGCGGAAACAACATATTTGGCCTAGTTGTTTATTATTGCGATTTATTCGTGCAGACACTGCAGAAGAAGTCATGTTCGAAAAGAATTATTACTGCTTTTTAATACCGAGTAGGTAGTTTTTGGAAGTCATTAAGTTGCTGTGTGCAATTGTTATATCTTTATGCAAAGCGAAACGACCATGCAATCAACCGTACAAGCGATGATGAATAATCTTAACACCAACTAACCGATACCGCAATGTCTGCATGTTCTATTTATCAGCGTATCAGGAAATATTTCATCCCAATTTCGAAATATTTGTATTCAAAACTAATCATGATTTTAATGTCAATTATCCGTTTTTAACTGTGTGAAAACATTCCGGTAAATAAATTACGAAATGATATCGTCGGTAGTCGTCCCATACTTAATTTAATAAAATAATAAAAGGGGCTAGTAGTTGTAGGATATAGAGAACGAGTGCTAATGATCGGTCCGTGACAAATGGTCTGTAGCGAATAGAACGGTGCATCAATCACCGAGCAAGGGCAAAACACACGGGCTAATATTTGAAAATGGTGTTCGCTTTTGTGATAAATGAGATATATTAAGCAGTCCGCTAACTAAATCGTATCACGACGCGAAAATGTGCTGATTTGCCGAGGAATTAACGATAAAAAATTACCATGTTGGATGAAATAATAAAGTGTTAGCCGTTGCGTGGCCGAAGGTGTTTCGTCCGACTGTTTTACTGAGGCAAATGGAGAGGATATCCCCTTCACACTCGTACATAAATCCTGATGTATCGCACAGATTAAATTATTACAAGCTATTTTTATGGTTACCATTAAAATTCGATTTTATATCTCATTAACTCTATATACAAACTTCAAATTTATAGAAAGCCATTAAACAAATAAACATGTCGAAACGTTTTCATCGTATAACAAACACCGATAGGCTCGCTTTGTATATCAGACCGCAAAGTCAATTCCAATAAATTATTCCAACATCATATGATCGCGCCAAATTAGTCACAGCAATTAAAATGATTGTACATGTATTGTTCGATTATGAAAATTCATTAATTTCCTTTATATTCTAGTTTACTACCATTACGCATCAAGATTATGTAGCTCGTCGATGGTCCTATAGCTGTACTTAAAAATTATTAATGTATATTTGCTAATCTGGGTTAGCGGTGTTTGTAGAGTAAATTTTCTTAATTGTTGTCGTTTGATAACGTTTCCATAGGTAAAATTGAAATTCATACGAATACGAGTACAGAAATATCTATCGAGAAAATTTTTTTTTAAGAAGTTCTGTTCGCCAGGAAGCTAGAAAACGCCTCATATCAATAGTGTTTGAATTCCACATTTCCAGAAAAAAACCTTAAGTGGGTGACCTAAACCTCAGGGAAAAGCGACTTCAAGTGTTGACAATAGGACAATCACATTTTCAATTTTTAAAATCATAAATATATTTGTGAGAGATAATGTAATCTCTAATGAAATGCCTGCAGTTTGGTACTTTAATTGGAAATATATGTGGGCGTTACGAGCTACGTAATGTCTAATGGGGAGTGTTGCGAAACTCTAGAGTTCGAAATAACTTCTGACAGTCAAATTTTATTTGATCCTCAGACCGTATTCCCAATTGTGGTGAACAGTGGGGGGCAATCAGAACATTTCAAACACAGTACGCTACCGGTAGTTTGTACATGACTTGTTCCAAAAAGTTAAGGTTTGTTGAAATAAAAAAATTTGTTGTTGACACATTAGGATGGGCGTATTAACTATAGTATTGTTTCCTGACTTTATATTGGTGATTTAATCAGTGGAACTGGGAATTAATTTTTCCTTATTTGTATGAATGAAACTTTGATGACGATGCTTGTGTAATGCTCGTATTATGTTTACAGAGTAAAGTAACAAGAAAAAGTAGGCAAAGATTAGGCATTCATGCTTATAGAGATTAAACATTAACGTGATGTTTGTGAGTTGACAAATTGTACCTGACATCCTTACTTCTATAAGATGTCAGCCTTTATAACTGTGCAGTATAGATGCAGAATATTCTATGCTAAACATTAGTTATCTCAACAATATAATCTCATGATCCCATTGTCGATTAACCAAAAGTCGTTTTTCCCTGATCTTTGATTATACTGATTGAATTTGCGTTTGTTGTCGCGCAAGTCGCGCTCACGTTTCCTTTTCTAAGGCCATTTTTCCTCATTAGTTTACGTCATATTTTTACCACAGTTAATTTTCGTTAGTTAGAAGCTCCCATAAGTAGGGTGTTGTCGGAAAATGCGCGATGTAAATTCGAGGAGGTCGGAAAATTCGCTGATTTTTCGCCGACACTTGGTATTGGTCGGTTAGGTTCCCATGAATATGGTACAAATGAAAAGTGCTCGATATGATTACTGTAATCTGAAAATATGAAAGTTTTCCGGCAGTGCTCAGAATTAATATTCGTTTTACAAAATTTCCCCTTTAATATTCTAGTTACCATTCACATGAAGAAATCATGTCCAGAAATCATTTAATTATATCCCAGCGAATACTGTGCGCTTGGAAAATGCTTGATCTTAACCCATGATGGTCGGAAAATTGCCAGATTTTTCGACGGGACTCGGTATTAATTAATTATATTCCTGCGAATACGGTGTGGTCGGAAAATGCCCGGTATTAATCTGCGTGGGTCGGAAAATTACCAGATTTTTCGACTTAATTCGGTGTTATTTAACTATATTCGTACTAGTACGGTGTGCTCGGAAAATGCACGATCTTAACCAGCAAATATCGAAAAAATTGCAGAGGCTCGGTGTAACGCAAACGGGGTGAGTTCATTTTCTCAAAAGGCGAGGTGATATTACGATATATTGATGCATTTTTTTCTTTGTTAGACCTTAAATATTTTCCGTGGATACTTTTCATGTTACTTATTTCGGCGTCTTGATTTCGCCTGAATCCATAACTGAAAGGATTAAGCAAAAACATTCAATTTCTTTTTAACTGTAACAACCAACTTAAGTAGGAGGCTTTCAATTTATTTTCTAATTGCGAATTGCATTTTATTTTCGGTCGCGCAAATACTTTCCAAAAACTGTATTCTTCAGGCTTCAAAAAATAAGAAATCAATTGTAATTTCCTGTTTTACTTAGCAACATTCTTGGCTGGTGGTTTCTGTGATGTTTGCTACCATTTTCTTTTTTTAATTAGTGTATCGTTGTGGTATTTTTGTGTGTCGTTGTTCTTTGGAAGGTCCTTGTTCATCATTTTAATCCTTAAAGGAAGCGATTCGAAACAATCAGACCGACTCACGTCTGCGAAAGATGATAAGGCTGGCAATATAAAACGGTGCGACAATTTTATCAGCAATCAAGGGAAAAGTCGCCGACCAAAGAGAAAACACCGGCAGATGAACATCCCCATTCCGGAATCCGTGCTCGTCCACGACCACGTCTATACACATACAGACACACGCTGAACAACAATAAATAAGGGAAAAGAAAAACATAGCGTGGCGTGTCTTGGTGTGTGTGTGAGTGTGTGTTTTCCCTTCAATCGTTTGTAGCAGGCGGTAACGGCAACCGGCTTCTACAAATCACGCCTTTGCTGGTCCATAACACACACTTGATTCAACCGCCACCTCCTTTTATCAATACACCGGGCGATAAATGGCACACGCATGACCAACTTACCACTTTACGTGCTATTGCTTTATGCCCAATATTACACTTTGGCCGCCTTGATATATGGCGTGCTTTTGAACGTCATATTGGAGTCTTGAGCTCGGATGTCGGACGGGAAAACACAATAATTTTTCTTTGTTTTCCACAGAGCCGTTGGAAATATGTCCTCGGGCATTGCTCTTTCTCACACATCTTCGGATAAATGCCGTGAATATTGCTCTTACTATTTCGGTTTAAACAAGAAAATCCTATTAAATCCGTATTTGCAGTTTACATTAAATCATAACTTTCCATAGTGAAATTTAAATTTTTAAACCTCTACAAAACTCTGTTTCATCTTATCGCTTCTGTGGCGAAATACTAGTTTTTACAAAACTCAAAAGTTCCATGACGAGCATTCTCAAATTCCCAGTCGCTTACCTGATTCATGTGCAAATTGATCGAATTTCCAGTTACAAATATCCAGATCGAACAATAGTTTCCCATTATCCGAATTCGTTCCTCAAATTAATCGTAAATCTATACTGTGAATAGAGGTTTGGCACTGTCTGTTTGTCTCCCATAAAACCTTTTAACGATTCCTTCCAGAGCTAAATGACATAATAAATTTTCTAGTATTTTTCTAATTTATTTGGGCGAATAAACTTTTGTATCCCACACTCGCGCACATACCCACACAATGCCGTGGTCCGGCAGAGTAAATATTTCGACAGAACAATATAACCCCTCGTAGATAATGAGTCATAAATCGTGAGGGGAAATGTATGAAAAACGGAAAAATCGCGAAAACGGAATGGAAGAGAAGAAGAACCTTGCGTCTCGCAACAATTGTCCTAATTTATCAATTCACCTTATTATTATTTGCCGGAATTTGTGTGCACGCGGCTATTAGTCTAACGTTTTTACTCCGGAAATTCTCATTGAACAATTAATATACACGGTGGTTTGTCTGAACCGATCGTAAATTAATAATTTAAACCTCCCTATTGCAAAAAGCACTCTATGTGATTTACCTGTACCGTGTGAGCCAGAAAAAAATTACCTCACTTTACTTTCACGTTTTCCATTAAAAATACAAAACGCATTTCCCTGGTTTCTGGTAATTTTAGTGAAAATATTTCATCATAATCACAAAAATTTACCAGAAAAATATTGTAAGGTTGAGAAAACTTTCACGTCCCTCCGTGGAGGTGTTAGAAAAACCACGTTCATGAAATTTACATTTTTATTTTCCGCTATATTTATTGGTTTATATATTTACTTTTATAGGTTTAATAAAATTGTTTTATGCCCCTTAACTCTACAAATATCGTGTAGTGTCTTTCGAGTTAGGGTTGTTCTTTTCGTTGTTTTATTGTTTTCTTCTTGAAAAATACGGGCGTATCGATTGCAATAACTAACGTAAAGTGGGTAGAGAGGAGATCTTGGGAGGCAAGATTCTCATTGCTTTTACTGAAATACAACGCGCCGGTCGATATTAAAGTAGCATGCACTGATTATGAGGCTAATACGTGATTAGGAAAATTAGGAATCTGCGTCCTTTTCCCGCACCCTAGGGAAATACTTGATTTGCACCGCTTTGCTAAAAACGTGGGACGTTCAATAATTATGATCAGACCCGATCCCCTACGCTTACTTTTCCTAATGCAATCAACGAAATAATTAACCGTTTGATTGTTTAATTTCACCTGACAATAATGTTTCTGAATTGTTCTAGCTTGGTGAAAAATCAATAATTTCACTTACTGCTTTTTTAACAAAAAAGATGTACAAAGCAATGGGCGACCTTATGCTCAACAGAGTGGTACTAGAGTAGGGCAGCTGGAAACTGGAAACTAGCTGGTGAAACATAGCCTGAGAAGAAGGAGATCCCATGTTTTCCAGTTGTAAGATCTCGTCTTCTAGTTTTCAGGTTTTTGTTAACTTAAATTCAGACGACTCATCGTCTCACGTAAATATTTCCCTATCAGTGTGAAAACTGATGGCGGCGCTTAATGGTGCGAATTAAAAAATGCAAAATATATCGAGTCCATTGCTGTCGCACGATATGTCGTCGTTTTCATGCCGATATCATTTCAAAGCGGTATTTGTTCAGATCAGAAACCGTCAATGGAAAGTTAACAATAGCCAGAACGCGAAATGACCCAGGCTAAAACAAACAATGTCCCAATAAAGTCGTTCGTCACTAAAAACAATTGCTAAGCAAAACAATGTCACAATTATTGGGCGTGAAACGTTGAAAAGGCGAGTTTTTCTTCCACTGTCGATTTTCCCACACGCAATGTGTAAAGGGAGAATGAGCTTTGTTTTCCATGCGAGAGCGAATTGTTTTTATTAACACGCCTTTGTGCGGACGCTCGAAGGTCTAATAAATTTCAAATTTTAAAAGATCTATGCTACGCAACCTAAGGTCTGTGTTTATTTTGCCCTTCGCGTGTAATGAACTAACACACCCCCTTTTTTCGCAAATTGCTCTTAGACTCGAGACTAAATTTCGCGTACCAAAGGCCAAATTAATTAACACTTTTGTTTCATTTCAACTCGACGGCACCCGTCGACTCTTTTAACCTTACCACAACAAGGGCTTTTGTAGCCGTCTTAGAGCATTTAACTCTGTAATTTGGGAATTAAAACTCCGAAATAACCACTTAGGCGTTATTTCGAAATTTCAATTTGCATTTTTAGGGAAAATATACACCTTTGGTGTTTGACGATGTTGAAACAGAGCCCTTGAACCTGAAATTTCACATTTGACAAAAATTACACTTGTTTTACTACCAAAAATCTATCAGGATATAGGTGAGAATTGCATTTTTTATCATGCCACATATTTTTGTATAACAAATTCCTATCAAACGATCAGCTGAAGATTCTATATGGCGGGAGATAGTGCGCATCTTCCCACGCATGCTGCCATCTTGAATAAAGCCTAATCAAATTAGGCAGCCTTACCTTAAACTTTATGCTAAAATGAATCAGCGCAGACTAATTCGGTGGCCCTTTTTTACCTCGATTGTAGACTATCTAGGGCACACATAATGAATGCCCGAGCGGATATACAGGGTCATCCCTAGTTAAACGCATTATCGTAACCGTTATCGTTATCACAAAAAGGCCTAAATGGTCGATTAGTAGTGAATCGTCGCCTGTGTAGGTACCCACGTAATAAGCCACCCTCCAACCTGTAGATGCCTACCTGTATATAGATATAGTATAAGTAGGTATGTAAGGAACAGGGTCGCGAAACTAGTTGCTTATGCAAAGGTGTCGTTTACACAAAGTTTGGGCCTGAAGTTGTTCGAGTTACTCAAATAGGCGAAGGGACGGGCATATTAAGCGGACTAAGAGGGCGACAGAGGAAACCGGTTGATGGTGACAGCCAAGAGGGATAATTAAAAATGCAGGAAGTGCCCTGAATATTACATCTAATTAAAAGGGGAATGCGAGAGTGTGAAACGGGAGAGCAAAAATGTCTTCAAACACACTCGAGAGGGATAATAAATTCCAACGGAAAGAAAGGAGAAGGCGGGATAATAACTCACGTCCAACTTGGGGAAAAATAACTAAATATAATTTCGAAATAAAACACGGAGGATGTGCCGTCCATGAAATATGACGATTTTAGGATTCGGTTTTATTTAGTGCACGTAAAAAAGTGAATTACTGGTGACTTTAGCATATTGTGCTAGCTGAAAGTCATCCCGACAAATATGCAAGGAGATGTTTTATTATTATTCCGGGGAGATTACGCGACGGACGTCCCCTTTGTTGCACGATAAACGGGGAACGTATCTACTTTCACAATTTTTGTCACGTCCCGGAATTATTATTGTAACTCTTAAAGTTTATTTCTGGGTCGTTAACTTCTCTTTTATATCTCCGTTATCAAATCTATTATTTATATATGGAAATGATAAATCCACCACCCGACGTCTTCACTTTTATTTTACCGTTGCCTTTATTACGTTCGTACCTTACAGTTTTATCTACACATAACGCTAACATGTATGAGGTAATTTTTTTAAAATTATATCTCAAAATTGGTTACTAAATCTTTGCTGTAAAAGCGCCGTAAGCTTTTTATTTTTCGTCGCTTGTTTTACTTACCCCCTGTTGATTTTTATTTCGGAGGCTCAAAAAGTGCCAGTAGAAATGATTATTTTACTAGATATGCCTAACTTTTTGTTAAACAAGTTGTGAAGAAAATCTCGAAAAGCTTTTTTTTTTGGTTTTGCTCAAATCGTCCAGTTCCTCTTCAAACATTTTTAAAACTACTATAATCTCAACTTCTATTAACATAGTCTCGATATTTAGGATAAGAAGTATCTAAGGGGTGATTTTTAAATACTTCTTTATATTTTTTAAACGTACGAAAAAATTTTCCTGGGGACAAATTAAGGTTGAATCCTGCGAATAGGACAAATTTTTACTTAAAAAATGCTTAAGAATTATTTCAAGTTCAAATTTATTTATCGTGACGATCGTTTCTGAGTACATCTGACTTAAGTAACCATTTAAGTTAAGAAAAATCTTAAGGAACGTTTCTGAATACTCCCCTAAAGCGATTGTCGCGTAAAAGTATGTCGGGAGTATTTTCAATCCCTTTTGATGGTTTGTAAGAAAATAAAATTTTTGCAGCAAAGCCATTTCAGTTCCTCCTTTCAGAGAATATGTAGGTTAACCACTGAGGCCTTAAATCATAACGACGATGTTTTGGCGTAGTAATTCCTTATCGCCTAACTGATGCTCAATATAAAAAGCTCTTTTTATGTGTAATTGTAAGAAGAATGACAACAGTTCATTTTTTTAATGGCATATTGACTTTATCTTGGATCAAATGTGCTTTTCATTTTTTTCCAAGATATTTAAATAGTAATTGAATTAAAAAATATGAAGATCTCATTTCCTACTAATGAGTAGTAACTGGGTGTTGTATTTTTGTAATTCATGTTGCGATTTATTCGTGTCATCCACGAATTAATAAAATCCGAAATATAAATAAAAGTCGTATATGTTTGTAGTGCGTCCTGCTGTGGCGTATATCAAGATCTGGTTATCAGAACACCGTCGGCATATTTATACCGGGTTTGATCAATATAATCATCGTCGCACACGGCAGTTTATTCCTAAAATAACCAGATTTGTTAATGAAAAACGTCAACCGTTGACAGATGGCTGAGCGCCACCATGTTTCGACGACAACCGCTACAAAACGTATTCTAACCTGTTCCATTTACGGTGGCAAATTGTTTTTTGATTACTTTCGAAACTTTTCTAATTAACTGTTTTGTAGTCGTAGGTCATAATTATGCGATATCTGAAAAGTTGAGAATTTAATGTTTATTGCTTTTTCCCAGACGATGACAAGTACCGGCCTAATTGGCGTAAGTTTAATTTTTCGTGGCGGTTACGGGGAAATTAGCCCGAGCCTTGTGATTACGTAATATTAAACGACAATCAAAACGGCATTTGTGTAAAATGTAACGCGAAAGAAAAGAAAATGAATTCTCGACAACTACGTAAATGTGTTCGTGCTTCGGTCGTTTCGCCAGATGTTTTGTGTATAGCAATTTAACATTAAACATGTACTGGTTGTGAATTTGACGTCTCATTTTTAATAATTTGAAAGTTATAACTAAAACCATTATAGGCATGTACTTTTGTCGTATGGTGAATAACTCTTAATTTATACATTATTATTTAATAACACAAAGACACTTTCTGTTTTACATACAAACTTTTAATCATCGACTAGTAAGGCAAGGAAATACGCATGCCCAAATTTCTGCGTCAGCAATTTACGGCACTAAATCCCAATGGCGATCCATAAAATCCTATTATTTGCTTCAAATCTCAAAGTTAACGGTTAAATGTAACGTAAATTGCCCTTAATTTACTAATCTTTACACTCCGTTTAAATATCGCCTGATCCTTCTAAATTGCACCAAACGCATCAGATGCTTTGTGATGGCGTTGCGTCACCGCGCAAATAAGGAAAATATCGGCACCATTAAATGTCACGTTAAATTATCTCAAAAAATCACGATTGCATTTATTTAATTACAAAAAAAACACACACCAAAATTCATTAGCTGATCATGAAAGCATCAAATGTGTTTTAACAGATCAACGTGGTTAATTTAATGCGATATTAATAGGGAAACAATCTACTCTTCTTCTCCTTTTGTTTGTTTTGATTCAAGGTACTTACTCTCTTTTTCTCTCCTACCCAGTTCATTCTTACCTTTAATCTAGTCTAGTTTTAAAGAAATTACTGTCATCTTTTTCACATAAGTGTAAAGTCATGAATACCTTACCAACTATGCACATTTTCTTCCTTTTCTTTCCCGCTAAATAACAGCGCCTTTGCACCTCAGGTCACTGAGGGTGATAAAATATTTATCTCAACACACAACGATGTCCATGTGATACATCACTTCATTTCTTTCAATAATGATAGTTTTAAATGTTCATATTATTTGTGAGTAACTGAGATTATATTTTCTGTAGATATTCTGCGAATGCTTATGCTGGTTATGGTGGTATTGATTGATACGTTACAACCACAGTAATTTAAATCACAAGAATTTAATTTTTTAAAGGAAAACAAGGAGGAAAGGAGTGTAAAGTTGGATTCTATTTTCAATACCTCAGTACACCTGAGAGTTACTATTTATTTTTAAACGTATTTGTTAAAACAAAAGTCGCACCAAATTGGGTCTCTTCATACCTGAATTATGGCACCTATTTTATTCGGATTGTATTTAAATCAAATTGCTTGATGATTCCATGACATTTTCCTCTTGTAAGTATTAGACCATCATCATTTTTCTGTTACATCTTACGTATATATTACAAGGGTTCTGTTTTCGAATTCTTGTCGCAGTCGTAAACACCTTTTTCAGTACAAATGAATTTTCTTATATTATTTCTCTTCGTTCCGTCAACGTATAACAATTGTGAGCTTGCCCTCATGGCCTTAATTGTCCTACAAGATTTTCATTGTATTGCCGAAATTTCTTCCTATGTTCGAAGGTAATTGACAACTCGAACGACTTGATTCGACTTTGCCTCATCGACGATTCCTCCGGAAAACTCCTCGAAAGACGACAGCGATCCCCTACGCTGCATCGTGTTCACTTGGCTGCGCAAACTGTAATTGTTTAAAGTAAATTACCAGCCATTATGTTCATTAGGTGCACAATACCTCTAACGTGTATATTAACCGAGCTCAGCCGGCATAGCGGCGGAGCGGGGCTTTGGCCCGTCGAGGGTCTACGCCGAATACCCTGGCTTAATGTGCTAATGTTCATCAGGGAACGGGGAATTATTATGATCACGTTAATACAACATGCATGTGATAGAGCTGCGGCCTCAAAACGGGGGAGGGAAAGTGAAAACCCGCGCTTTGGATTTGTATGCCATCAATCGAGACGTCGGCTGATGCTTAGCTTGGTTGAAAACCTTGCCTTAACTTTTTTCTGTTAAGTGGTTTTGTCGTTGAATTTGCACACTTTTGCTTCATACTTTAAAGTATTTAATTTTCTTCATTAACGAGTTTAAGTTCGTAGGTGCTGAGTCGCTTTGCATTTGCCACGATTTAAAAGAGTTTATTTCTGGCGGTCCGAATCAAACAGCACCACTTGCCAAGACTATTGTTTTGAAATCGCGAAGATTTCAAAAAACTACGTTTCTGCCTATGTACCGTTTTAGATTTACGACGGACGCCTTATCGTTTTCTAGTCAGCACAATTTAGAATTACAGGCAGTAACTTAACAATAAACGTGAAAACCGAAATTTCCCCGGCGAGCCCCCCTCGTAGCCATCTTCATTCCTCTGCTCGTTATTTCGGCGTTGATTCGAGACCCTCTTTCTCCTTTTATTATTATTATCTTTCAAAGCACTCCGTCGATATGTTTACTTACAGTTCTCAAATCCCAATAAGGCCGATAAAAAGTCCGATCACCTTTCAGTTCGACGTCAAAGGCACGCTGTAATGAAACTTTCCGACTGAAACGCACTTGTATCCCTGGAATCGGTCGGCGTAGGATTTCAAATGGATCGTGGAAGGAGGCACTTGAATCCTACACCCCTAAATGTTATTTATTGAGTACGGAACCTGAGTCGTGACGTAGCTAGGCGTAGAGGGTCGAATTTCGAGGGAACATCTAAAGAAAAACGTAATTCGGGAGTAAACTCGAGACTCGCATGGTAAATGACAGTTCGTATTAGAATATAAAAGAAAAACGTGTCTTTTGGTCTTCATTCATTCATTCAGGAATATATATCATGTTTCTTTTTTTCCATACACGACTCACTAAACCAATGGGTATAATGCCTTAAGAATTGTGGTCAAATATTTGTTTTCATTTTATTACATCTGTTCCAGTAGATATAATGGGGTGTGTTGCTTACTTGTAAGCATTGGTGATACATGAAATACTAATGCAAATGATATAATATGGAAAAAATGTAACTAAAGGTACTTGACAACAAATATATACATCAAAGTGTATGCCCATGTGAAATTCAACCTAAAAACCTACCGACTCATAGTATTAGTATCTCAATATACTCTAAGAAAAATAATAAACATAAGCGATAATTGAGTGAACCAATATACCGCTAGTATATTAATTTAACGAAGGTGTTTTACTTGATACTTCTAACAGATGGTAAATTCTGGGGTAAATTTTCGCCATATCACATAGCTATAGAGCCTTTGGTAGGCTCTGTAGCTTCGATTGTTTTTGGTTTTATTACTGATTTTCTAATACAAATCACTTTAAGTCAAATAAGCTTAAAAATAGGCATTTTTAATATACACTACAGCGAGTGCCAGTTTCTACGGGTTTTTTTTCAATTTTCAGAACAACGAAGATTTTCAGTACATTTTTTGAATTTTAAGCTTATAAATACTTTTTCAAGAAGGGATAAAAGCGCGTGTCTTGGCCTCGACCCATAAATCGAACTATAATCGCTGCAGCTTTTGTTAATTTTTTAATCACCAACTACTTTTACCTCATCTCACTTAAAAAAAATGATACTTTTCGAGTTGTCGAACCACTTTCATGGAATTTTTCAAGAAAAGTGATTTTATAACTTTTTTTCGCATGTAACGCTTCGTATATTCATGCACTCATGCCCAATATTCTCTAAGATACTTAATAATATATTTAATGACAGCAGTGGCATGCTTAATCCTTTTATAAGCACAATTCCTCATTACACCAGTAGTAAACTTTAAAAATTGAGCTAAATTACCCCAAATGACTAATTTGCTAATTAATTTTTACTCTTAACTGCAATCACTGGTGGAATCAATGTATTTGCATTGAGTTTTCCACAGTTCGTCGTCGTGATTAACCCTCAGGATTTCATTACACTGAGTGGTGAGTTAGGGGTTAATTATAGGACTTAATAAAGTATCGTCCACAACATATTTCGTTAATAAACGTAATTGCCCGGACGAATCCAGTGACAGAGCGCAAACTTCATGCACAAAGATCACTTAGGTAATTAATTATCGCCGTTAATAATTACGCCTGGCGCATAATATCGGCGAAATGAAGGAATTCGGAGTTATTTGTTGTTGAAAGTCCGTCAACATTTACACGTAATGCATGTACGTACTTTTAGTTTCGAATGACTTTTCGCTGATAAATTTGTAATTCTAGCGCGTCGTAAACATTTTAGGATTAAATAATATTTGCGCTTTTAACTTTTATCGACAGTATAAAATGTAATTTCATTTTAACTTCCACAATTAACATTATCGAGCATGGTCGCCCCCGTACCTTTCTAGTTTTAGAGCCCTTCATTCATGCAATGCAATTCCTTCTTTTATTTCTCGAGAACGTGTTTAAAACTCCATCGTTGATACTGCCGGCAATCGTATTTCAGTCGCAGTTCTTGCTCAAAAAACTCATTTGCCACTCCTTTTATTGAATCATAAATAAAATTTATTGTATTGTTTTCTGTGCAGTAAATAAAATCGAAGTTTATGACTTCGCCATGTTTATCACAGCTTATGTAAATTTCTTTGCGAAATGGTACATTAGAAATATTTATGGCTTAACTATAAGTATTTGTGAATAACCGAATGTAGGAGTAATTCGAGAGGCGTTATTGCATTTGCATAGGACTCCACTGTTTTACATATACATTTTGATGCGAGCTGCGGGTAACGCTGAAAATAAGATGGTTTTTATACAGATATGTATGTGTATGTATACACACTCTCAACGGCAACAATATGTTTACTTTTCGTAAAGCGGGAAACGAATCATCTCCGCTTGAAATTGCTCCGACAATGTCTTTATGCTGCATTATACTAACATGACTCAACTTTCTTGTAATCCCTTCGGTTCCCCGTTCGTTTCTAATCCTATCGACTTTTGTTTGCCGTAATATTTTCACATATTTTCCGCAAGGTTTTCCATTCCTTTAGTTTCACTTTTAGAGAATTGATTTTCTTGCTGTTTGTTGGAACGAGCTTTCCCATTTCCTGTTCCAGTTCGCCCCTAACCCTATTTCGGTACGTATTACAACGCGCACGACGCTATTTTGCTCCAACTGGTTCTTTGTCCTTATAATCTTTGGTGGATGGTAACAAAACGTATAAGCTATTCGGTTTTGGTTTATAGCGCGGGAAACTGTGAGAAAGTGAATGCTGGTAGCGCGGAAACGTAGAACGCCAATTTTTAAAGTGTAATTTCCTTGCTTTCGCAAATATTTTCGGTATTTTTGAATTAAATGAAATGGTCATTTACAGCTGGACATAATTTTGATAATAATGTCTGCAAATTTCCGAGTTGAAAAGCGTTTTGTTTCAGTATCAATCACGCGAGAAGAATCCATGACATTCTATATATTTCTACTCTATATTTCTATTGTATATATTTCTTATCAATATGGATTTTCTTATTGCCACCGCTTATATTCATCTTGTAAGAGAGTTTATGGAGTTTTTTTTTATAGAGACTGCAGATTTAACTGCAGACGAACCAAAAAACTTTGTGTAAAATCGATCACATATGATAAAAACCAAAAATCTAGACAAATCTGAGCCTTTGAATTTTTTTAAACCCGAGAAATTAAAAAAATAAGTCGTTTTTTTTCCATTTTTCCCCATAGCTGGATAATTATTGACGGGAATGCAATACATTGTTCAGAGCATTTGTAGAGAATTAAAAGGCCTTCAAAGTGTAAAAAGTGATCGGAGCATTTTTTACCGAGAAAACTTGGAAAACCCTTTAAAACGAACCCTTTTTGAAAAAATCCCAGCTTTGCCCAGTTTAAAGCTGAAGCGCTAATGCCAGGCCATTTTTCGCACTTTTCACCAAAGGTGTATGAAAATCCAAGATAGCCAAGTTGTAGTCCTTTTTCAAAAACCGCTCGAAAAATTAAAATCGACCCATTTCAATTAATTTGTCGACTTTTGCAAAATTTCGGTGTATATTGTCGATAACGTAATTGTGCAAAAACTATTCATCCGACAACATCCAACATTTTACATAAAATTAGCGCCTCAGCTTTACACTGGGCAAGGCTGGGAATTTTTGAAAAAGGGTCCATTATAACGGTTTTTTCAAGTTTTCTCGGTGAAAAATGCTCTAATCGCCTTTTAGAAACGCTCATTTTGAAGGTCTCTTAATTCTCTACAAATCGTCTACACAACATATTGATTTTCTGTCAATAATTTTCACACCATGGTGGAAAAACTGATAAAAGGACCAATTTTTTTAATCTTTACTGTTTAAAAAAACGCAATAGCTCAGATTAGTCTAGATTTTGGGTTTTCATGATCTTTGATCATCATCGATACATCTCATCTGGGTTTTGGTTAAGGGCAGACGATTTACTAATTTTTGAGTTCTGTGGGATTTTGTTTATCAATCGAACTACGTTTCTATAAGTATTTATTCTGTCGAGCGCTTGTCATTTCCACTAATAAAACTTAATTAGTCCGGGTAACCGAATATTTTTGTGATCGACTGCTCGATGTAGCGTAGGTGTCGATTTTCCGGGAAATTTCCCATGGTATCCGCCTTAGAAAAGTGTACGAACGTACCGTTGCAATTTTAACGTCGAAAACGTAAAAGTTAAATATGGTTCCGTTTGGCGCGAACAAATTCGCGATAGGAGAGAGGCGGAATGTGCGAAACATGCCCCAGTTTATAAACGAAGGCGGCAGTGGATTTAGAGCGCTCGCACGTCAAAAATAAAGAGATTTTCATAAAAACGAATGGAAGTTCGCATCGGTGCCGTAGGGCGCTTATTTATTTTCATTGTTACTGAATCTAACATCGGCTCCATGTTTTAAATTTTAATATCGGTTTCGGGGTTTCCGAATGTCGGTACGTGAGGTTTTTTGTATGCACATTACCGACTGAATTTATACGTAGGAGTCGTGTAGAGCAGGCCGTACAAATGGGCCTCTTTTTTCAGTCATTTTGAGGCGGGGTGTGGCCGGGAAGGGGAGCGAGCGAACGAAGGGTGGGGGCGGGCGAGGGAAGATAACGGTTATTAATATAACACAAATTGGCGAATCGGGAGGGTTAATTTGAATAATGTTTTGTGCGCCGGGGTCCTGGAGGTTTTTTCTCTGCCGTTTATGGAATGCAAAATGTCCGGAATTCCGATGAAAGTGGGCTTTTTCTTTCCGTGCGACTTAATTTTAATCACGGCGACATTCGTTAAGGGAAAAAGCTTTTAGGAACTCAGAACTTAATACCGAAAAAGCACACAAATTACGAATTTCATTCAATTTGCATACATTGCTATTTAGGGTTTTGTGCCACATATTGTAAAAACGGAACCCTAATGGAAAATTCACGATGTCTGTCCTAACTCTCCGTGACCGTTTTGGCTTGAATTTAATTGCTTTGTTCCAGGCAAAAACTATGCATATGTCGCACGAACTTGTATTTTCATTGAAAACTGATAAATGTATTGCGGGCTCATTTCCCCTTTAATAATTCATTAACCTTCTTTTTTTTGTTTCAGGTAAGTGAACTTCACACGATACCAACTTTCATAATGGGCTATTGTCCCCTCATGACTTGCGCTGGTAAGTCCAATAATGATTATATTAATTACTATACCGGTAAACTATTGTGGCGACTTTTCAATTACCGATATTAGTTTTATTTTCGAACATCGTTAGTCAAAATTGACAGAAATCGGATCAGACACCCAGAAATTTCTTAAATTTGGTACTTTTCTAAGCTCCGACTCTGAAATTTTGTCGGAGTCAGAAATAATGATCATTACAAAGTACAAATGGAACCTTATAGTGAGGCGTTATCAATGCCAGTCTTTTATTGTGAAATTTTCTTAATGACTTTGTGGATTTTGTTGATGTAATCCGTTGTATTAGCCTCCTATTTGCTTGATATTTTGATCAGATTTAAATTGAAAAATGCTTCTTTTTCTTTTTGCCTATTTTTGTTGGGGATTTGTAATTTCATTCAAATAGAATTTTGTACGATATTAGACTGATATATCATTAGGTAAATTTTGTGGTATTTCCTATTTGTCCTAAAATCAATTATTTATGCCTCTATTAGTAGTTTCGATGACAAATTAATAATCATTCTATTTGTGAGGTTTGTATGACGATGTTCTTGGTTATTTTCTTGCTCTTCTATCTATCTTTCTCGTATCATTTCTCTGTACTCCTCCAATTTAACATTTACAATAAAAACTGAATAGAGATACGAATACATACGACATTCATGGAAATTAGTTAATAGAGAATTCTCCCTTTATTGTAGCTAGGAAATTATTCACGGTTGACTAAGTATCTTTAATCCTTTTACATATTTATTGATTGGCATTCCACATTTAACCATACCCTTGCTAAAGTCGACATCCTTGTTTATGAATGAAAGTAATAATCATTTTACTAAGTACTTAAATTTCTCGTAATGTGGTTATGTTACATCAAGATAAGAGCTTATTTTTAGAATTCTCGCTGGATTGGTCAAGCAATCAATTGTAATTCAATAAAGCGCGCGGTTTAATACCCTTTTAGTATTAGCTGAAGAAGGTTAAATCCAATAACCGAAAGCTTCTCAATGGGAGTGTTGGGTTTTTTCCGACCTATTGTGTTCTCCCTATAATCGATAGAGGGGAACCTGCCGTTTCCGACATGACCATTTTTACGCAAGAAAATTGAAAGAACACTTCATCTCTTGAATGGAAAATCTGACTGTTCACGCGGTCTTTTTTTTTTGAATAATTTCGTACATCGGTAACAGTGTAACTACAGCTAACTGATGTATGCATATTGGATTAGTTTTATATGAAGATTTTAACGCTTCCAAATAATTAATTTTAACTTCTCTCCCTCCCCCCATAGTTAAATAATGTTATTTCGTTACTTTTAAAGCTTAAATTTTCCCGTTAGGCTTAATTATTCCCGACGTCGCTAGTTCGATACCAGTACAACCGACACCTATTGTCGCTCCGAAGAAAAATCCCTTGTTAGTAAAATTCTTTACCTCCCTGAAAGCTTTCTTCTTGGGGAGAAATCGCATTATGTTTTATGTAGAGATTGAATATGGCTTGTTCTCGGGATGTCGTTTTATAAAGTAGTAACAACAATAAAAGACGACGGAGTCGGTTTTTTAAAAGTGGACCCCTGCGAGAAATTTTTTCACGAATCGGAATTTCGGCAGGGAAACACACTCAACAAAGGGAACGTCCCGGCGTGGGAGGAAAAGGGAAATGAAAACTGTTCGATAGTGGTAATGTTCGAATTGAGGTTCGTGTCCACGTTTATATCGTAATGGTTTTGGAGTCCGTGTGCTTTATAAACGTTTTAATTGGACACACTCTTCGACATTTCCTTCTTAATTATTAGCATACGTCGCGGTTTTCTGTTTGCATACATTTTAATCCTTCATTCGACTCAATTCATAGGGGGTTTTTCTTGGGGCCGTTGGTAATTATTTCATAAGGAATCCAATAATACCAACAACTACTGTACTGCATGTTCTACGTACTTCATTTTAACTTGAGTGATTTTATTGTGATAACTTCGGTGACATTATTGGTACATTTACAATCTGTCAGTGAGAGACTCAAAATATCTTTTTCCATTCCGTTGGGCGTTGTGCTTTTTAGTTTGCTCACATGTCTGTTTGGTGTATCACCCAATTTGATACTTATGGAGTGCTATTTCTCAAAGACATGCTTTATCATTGCTTTATTTATGCCTTGATTCCATCGTTGTCTGTTCCCAACGTTTTAAGATAAGTCTACAATATCTTCCATTACCTTCCATTTCTTTTCATTTTCTTAAATTTGTGTGTGATCATACTTTGAAGTAATGTGTCCTTGATCACTTTGCTGTAACAGCTACGATCTGTACATGATCTGTAAAATTCTGAAATCTTGTTTTAGTGCTAGTATAAACAGTGTAGGCGATAAGCCCACCGTATTTCTCTCCACAGCTCCACGGTTGAATATCCACGTGGATGCATGTCCCATCAGATTTTCACTAAAATATTACATGTATTGTTATTGAAATCAATCTTTTGTGCCCAAGGGTGTATTGTTCTGTATTTAAAGCGAGCCGAATGATTTATTAGTGCGTCATTAGGCTCATGAATTTTTCGCCTTTTCCGTTCCCGCGAAGATTATCCATTAGTGTCGTTTCCTCGGTTAGTCGATTATGAATTCCGCTTACCTTCCCTCTCATGCGTAGCCCCATGCTTCTAAAACCGGGCGTAAATAATGTAGGTATGTAAAACAGGAAAAGAAAACTGATACAGAGCGTCGGGGCGGACCGTCACCGAAAACATCCGACGACTTTATCATTTAAATCGAGGGGATCCAAAGTAGGGCGCACATCACATGATTTTTCAGGAACGGCCCATATGAATAACTCAGGGCGCTGTCGAATGCACACATCATTCAAAAGAAGCGCCAGCCAAAGAGGACACCAGTGTCGCCCAAAGAGGCAGGTCGAGACATCAGATGGATGTGGAAATCAGCCGTTTGAATTATTGACGAGCCGTGCGAGAGCATCTGGTGTCAGGGCGTCGCGATGCCGACGGAACGCCGCCGCGACGCACTCCGGTCAAATGAGTATTTATGAAGCGAGACGAGACTCGAATTCGCCGGAGGAGATGCCCTAAGATTCGGTTCGTAGATGTGATTTGATAACCAAACGAAATATCTAAGAGATTTCTTAGCGCCGTTAAAATCCACTCTCTGCCGGGATGAATTCTGTCGAAGGCACGACGCGACAAGCCTCTTATTGCCCCTTAATGATTGGGACTTATTAAAAACTTTGGAAATACTACTGATAGATGTTGGATTTTTTCCTGAAACAATTTTCTTTCAAGCGTTTAGAAAACGATGCAGGGTTTATAAGTTATTCCAGAAAGTGAAAACGTCTCAACTTTCTCATACTCGATCCTTGGTTTCAACTGTGCTTCCAGTAAGTCGGGAAACGTCATTACTCTTGCTGAAAATTTTGTAATTCGTATCTCCAAAAGGTTAAATCCAAGAATGGTCCAGAGAAATATGGAAAAGTACCCTGTTGGCTATTGTTCACTCTGTATTTTTAGACAGTTTTTATCGCCACTGGAATTTTAAAGATCGAGAGTCGACCGGTTTTCGACTAAAATCGAAAGGATTTAACCCTTGTTTTTTTCGACCCCTAAATGTGAGCCTTGGAATTTTGCCATGAAACTCTCAGGTTCTTAGAAGGTTCTCAGCATATGGCGTGAATTTCATTTCGCTGACTTCATCCGTTTTGGAAATATCCTGATTTTTTCAAGATGAAAATTATTTATTTTTCGAATAGTAAAAGTGGTCACAAATTCTACTTATAAAAAAAATCTACTTATAATCTCTTCCGTTTGTGTTAAGGAATGGGCGTTTTTGGTCCATCCATCCCTTAAAACGTATACGAGAAGGGTTTTTCCACGAAAACTGCTGAGAAAAGTATTCTTTGGCCGCCAAAACCAATCCCGCTCTTATGGACAGACCCTAAACTAAAACTATGTTCGGTGCGAGTCCCCTAGTTGGCGTCTGAGAGAAACTCTATACTAGAGAAACTTACTTTTTGAATTCCCCTCGTAAGTAGGGTAGACATCCAACAATATATTATTTCAGAGGGTAGAATGTATTAATTATTTGAAAAATTCTGGAAAAATTGTGTGGCGTAAAAATGTTTCCCCATTCAACATTCCACTTGTTCGCACGTTTCAAGCTTGTGACATTTTTTCCATCCACATGGAGCTTTCCGACACGGAAGCGTTCCCAAACCTGCCGCACAAAAGCGTCGCTTTAATTGGGGGGAAAAATATATAATTTTCAACATTAACCTCTTCATTTCCCCCAACAAAAGATCCGTTGCGCCATTGTGACTGGAACAAAAGTGAAACACAATATTCTTTGACGTCTAAATTGAAATAAAATGGATGTTTTAGTTGGTAAGAAAATAATTGTTGAAGCTCAAACAATGTAATTCTTTCGGGGAACGCGTCGGGAACGTATTGAATTCAATAGAGGAGACGTTCGATAAAAGAAACGGAAAGACCGGGAAGGAGGACAGGATATATATGCAATGAAATTAGAAACGCCACATGTGTTCACCATTAACTGCAAATGGTGTCGGGGCGGGATAAGTAGAATTGAGAAGAGATAAAAAGGTCTGGGTGCTATGTAATTAGACGAAAAAATAACTTTTAATGCCAACGTTAAATCTCGAAGTTCAGGCAACTGATATCGCAGGATTGGCCGTGGTGAAGAGTAAAAAATAGTACAATTTGAATAATAGCGGTAAGGACGAATCCTATGTAGCCTAGTTGATAGAGTTTTTTTTGCTAGATAAAATTTAACAACAGATGAACCAAAAGACTTTGTTTAAAATGGATCAAAGATGATAGAAACTTAAAATTCAGAGAAATCTGAGCTTTTGCGGTTTTTTTAACAATAAAAATTAAACAACGGTCCTTTTTCCGTTTCTTTTTACCGGCTTCAAGCAGCATAAAACAGTATACTTGCGCCCACCACTTATGTGCTATGTTCGAGGCCATTTTTCGCACTTTTCTCCATACGTATATGAAAATCGAAGATAGCCAAGTTGTAGGTTTTGATGCACTCTTTCAAAAACCATTTGGAAAAATAAAATCGGCCCATCTCAGTTAATACTGATACTAATAACAATTGCGCAAAAACTGTTCCATCTACAGCATCCAACTTTTGCACGTTTAAAGTAGATATTATCACTTAACATTTCACGCAAAATTAGGGCTTCAGCTTTAAACTGGGCAAAGCTGTTGAAGTTTTGAAAAGGGGCCTTTTTTAACGGTTTTTCCAAGTTTTGTCGGTGATAAATGATCCGCTCATTTTTTAGAAACGCTCATCTTGAAGGTCTTTTAATTCTCTACAAATCATCCATACATCGTATCGCATTTCCATCAATAATTTTCACGCTATGGTGAAAAAACGGAAAACGGCCTATTTTTTTAAACTTCTCTTGTTTAAAAAAAAACGCAAAAGCTAAAATTTCTCTATATTTCGGGTCTTTATCATCTTTGATCCATTTCAAACAAAGCTTTTTGGTCCGTTTGCTGTTCAATTTCATCTACAGAAACCTTATTTTTTGCTCTATAAACTATGCTAATGCTCCTATGTTTACGTTTATAGATAAATTTTACCTCTTTTTCATTGTTTCCTTTGCTTCCATAGTTGATATCAATAAGCTATCGTCAGTAATAAACCTTATTTCTATTGCTACGTTTTACGAAGTACATTTCATTGAATCGGAATGGCTCTCATTAGCCCTCCTTAATTCTTTTCCCTCTAACGATATCCCGTAGGTACGTTAAGTTAACCGTTTCCAGTCGCAATTTCACCAGGACATGCAAAATGCATTTGACTTGCCACCCCCTCACCCATTTCGATTTTACAACCGATATCGCCCCAACCAAAAAATTTCCAAGCGGCTTATCTGCGAAGAACACGCGACTGATAAGTACTAGATCATATTGTGTATCGCTTTAGTTAATTCTATTGTATTCGACGAAATACACGCCATCCCTCTATTCCCCGGTAATTTTGTATAAGCTACGACATGCCACAATAATTTCACGTACATTCCCTGAATATAAATGTCGAATTGTCGAAGGGGGTAACTAGGAAATGTGGGTTACTTTGACGTATCGGATACACCCTGCGTGAACGCTGATCAAGGTTAGCGGAAGGAAAAAGTATTTTATGAAGTTATTTTCATACGTATTACCGTTTTCCCTCGCTCCCTTATTCCTGCGCTGGGTGGGCCGGGATAGACGGGACCGACTTAAACTGTGATGATATTTTTGCATAAATACACATGAGAAGCGATAACTTTTTGATGTAGCGGGACAGTTATATCCGTTGGGCAAAATGAAAACCGCGGGGATTATTTAGAAGAAACGTTAAATAATACGTGGCTGTGGGGGGATGCAGTAATGAGTTTTCAACGGGGGTACCGTTGCTTGGGTTTGGGTTTCTGTTATTTTTTCGTATTGTTTAGAACGAGAGGGACAGTGTGGGAATTTCCAATAGCAATTTCCTAATTTCCTGTGGGAATAAATACGACCTGGCCACAAGATGTGGTATTTTGAAGTCACGAGGAGGTAGAATTAAAGATATTAGTGTAACTCTATTAATAATTAAATGCAGATACACAAATAATGTCCTAACTATTTAAAACGGTTACGAAAAGTCAAGTGTTCGTAATTACCTGATCATGCCTATGGATGTACCCTTTATTACTTCTTTACGTGTAATGTAAAATTTCCTCCTAACAGTGTGGTCATACTTTAACACGAGACAACGTACGGAATGTATTAACATCTTAAGTGATGACATCCCAGTGGTATTTTTCCGCGGTAGAGGAAATAATTCTCGATTACCTCATATAAACAGAGGGTAAGGCACAAGTGCTCCAAATTATCCACGGTCTTTAGACTGCTCGGGGAAAAGATCATTTGTAGTAAGTAACGGCGAAAACAAATCCGCACCCTTATAGAGTCTTCCTGTGCGCGCTTCCCACATCGTAATCCAATTCCTCGTCCTCTTTCTCTCACTTTTTTCTTCATCCGACCCGACCGGTATTATTTTACTTGAATGTAAAACATCGATCTCCATCAAGAATACCATCTTACCCTCTTCACTTGAAGCACCCTCCAAAACATCTCGTTCCCTCTCCGCTTTTCCCTCCACCGCTGATGTATCGTCCTACGGCGTACCAATTTCGAGTGTTCTCCACAATGGCAATTAGTAACACATCTCTGATCTAACGAACTCGCCCCCTACCGATCGGAGCCGCCTGCCGTTTTGTCGGAGGATTAACTCCGGAAAAGGGGGCACCTGTTCGCATCCTGCGAGATAGACAGCTGCAGGGCAGCGGGCCGCCCTGTACGCGCTGGGGGCGATTTATGTAGATAAACGCCGGAGGGACGGGAGAGTGCGAATCGGTCGGAAATGAGAAAATTAATAAAACTTCTTTCGAACCGTGGGGTTTGCGCAGAGATTGCGCTGGCATGGCTTTAACGGAAAAATAATGGTAGATTTGGGTACAAAGGGTTGACAGTGTATTAGTCTTCAAGCACTTTTAATTTCCAAGTTTCTCATACTTTGCAGCAGGTGTTGACGTGTTCCTATTTCTTCTAGTACAATTCACAGATAACTCTAGGATATGTACTTAGAAACTAAGTGTTTTGAATGCCTATCAGAAAGCCAGATCATCCATTCCGTAAGTCCGCATTCTTTATAGCACTATATTTTGTTGCTAATTTATTACGCTAAAAACGATTTTATTGGTCCACCCCTCTACGAGATAAAGGGGATAACCTGGCTTAATACTTAAGTCAGATCACCCACACCTATATCTCCGGAACCAATGAAGATGCAAACATTTATCACACGTCATATTTTCCCCTTAAACCTTGTCCTATCAGTGTGATTCCCGAGGGAACTTCCTTCTTAATCGTGTTTTCTCGACGATTAATAAATTAAGTGGAACTCTATCATAACTGCAGCAAACGTTTCCTGTAAAATCAGTAATGACTTTTTTCGCCAACCTCTGAAAATTCGATAATATCAAACAAACCCTTAATTATGCCCCATTGTCATTTTTTTCCACTGAAAGCGGCGAAAGGAAAACAAAAGCTTGCAAATTCGTTAATTCTTAATAAGATGTCTGCCCGAGGGGAAAAGCTTCTCATCAACGACCGATATTCATTCCCGAGTCAGAAAAATATTTGTCGGTCAAACAAGGACAATTTCTCATTACGAGGAAGCTTTTTCACAAAGCCGACCTTACTGGAACATTATTTGACAATTTAATGAGCTTTTTTCAGTCGATGCAGAACGTTTGATGTGTCTCTCGCTTTGTCCGGAAGACGAACCCATTACGCAGCCCGTGTCAAAACAAATTTCCAGGGCCTGTTTTGAATAGTTGAACTTAATTTTCGTTAATAAGTTGCCTCTTATCTGATGCAAGGCCCGGGATCCCGAGCGACGGCAAAAAATAATGACTTTGAGGTTAGAATAATGAAGTGTCATTAATTTTGGTACGGCGTCGTTGTTTTGTGAGTCCCCGGAAGACGCTAGAGATGTCTGGAAGACATTGAAATATGTAGGAATTCTTCTCAATCACCTAAGCTTGCTCTACGCGAACCGTTGCCAGGTAGTATTAACAAGGCATGACATTCAATACGAAATGAGCGTGTTTGCCATAGGAAACGCCGTTTCCCTAAAATTTTTGTAACTAAATCCATCCTTTGGCGATACTCGTATCATGTGAAAGGGACCCCTCCACCATAAATTCCGGTCAGTACGCTAAAAGGCGTTATTAAATCTTGCAAAATACGATGTCTTAGATAAGCCACAGCACTCCCTGGTATTTCCAGTGATCCTTATAATAAAGTTTAGAAAAACTCGGAGCGGGCCGGTTATAAATCAAGAGGCGGGAGGAGGAAGGACCCGCCGCCGCCGCCGCCGCCGCCGCCGCCGATAAATAAGGACGTCCCAACGTCCATCTGAGCTCGCATCAGCACATTCGGAACAGGCATCAACCGTAAAATAAGTCGTCATTGCGAGGACTGTGGTGTATGGGATATATGCCCCCCATACGTACGTACGGAGGGAAGTGTATCAGATGACAGAGGCTTTAATTTTGGGATTTTACTGCCTAACTTGTTTTCCTTTCCGATTCCCTTACTTTACTTTTTTGTTTTTCTTTCTACCCTATCCTCGTGGAATGTGGAATAGACCATTTGTTGGATATGAACTCTTCGCAAATTCACGTTAAGCAAACATGGCATGTGCCTGATTATTCCTCGAGATATATCCACGACAGTAACCATTATAATTTACTACTTCTGCCCTCTTTCGCCTAGACCACGGTTTTCCAAACTTTTCTTACCAAAATAAACGGAGTAGTATTACAAGATGTATTTTTTCATTATTTTAAAGGCATCATGCCATGGCATGGCTTAAAGGCATAGCCATGAGGTAAACACTAATGCGAAAAAATCGAAATAATGGTGAATTTACATGCATTTTTGCTTGCATTTTCCATACGTACCGCTCAAAAGTAAGTTCCAAGCAGAAACCATAAAAAAATAAAATTCGCCATGATTTCAATCTCTACAGTAGTATTTGGCCTTTTATCCTTTATCAAAATTAGGTTACTTCCATACGATGCTCGGTTATCTACAAACAATTGCACTTGTAATTTCATTCCAGTTCGCTTAGTATTTGAGACATATTGGAAAAACTGAAAAATGACCCATTTTAACCTTATCTTAAAAACGCACCGCTAAGTTTAATACCACTTTGTGTTTTTATCGTCCTTAGGGGCCTCATAAACGGCTAAAACATTAACGCAATTGTTCCGTACTTCCCTTTTTATTTTCCTTACCCCAGTTATACCGGAAGGTATGAGGTACGTAAAACGATTACTCCTAAAATTCGAAATTAAAATTTCAGAGATTTAAGTCGAAAAACCATATTTTTGGGAGTCGCTGTGTGTTTGCTTCAGACAGTCGTGCACCCAAAACCGCTAAATGTATTGAATTCATATTTTAAACTAGAGTTTTCTTTGGTGATTATAGTGTGCCTATGAAATTTTATTAAAATTCGTGGAAGTATTCTTTATGTTTACTAGGGGATTTTTTTGGAAACGCTTGCAACAGTTTTGATTAAATTATACTGGTATAAAATTCAGGACATTATCCTGGATTTAATGTCGAGGCATAACTAATGAAACGCTCTAAAAGAAGTTTTCGTGAACGGGATTATTTTTGGAGAAAAATCTTGAGGCTTTGTTTTTTAAAATGACCTATTTTAGAAAACGCCATCTCATTTAGGATCAGTTGTAATACACTATAACCTTTATCGCCCCTTATGAAACTCTTCAACTTTCTCGTATCTGAAGAAATATTTCGTTTCAATTGTTTTCTCAGCCTCCCTCATATGTTAAGGGTGCCACTCGTAGTCTTATACGATTGTTAAAAAGCAACTCCTTTAAAAGGACCATCTTCGAAACTCATAAACTTCTTTGAAAGTGTCATAACTTCTTTGAAAACTGTGAAGATCATTACATTGGGCTGATTGAAACTTTCTAAAATGTTGCAGTGATAAACGTCAGTTTGTCCTTAATGTAGCATATTTTTTCTATCAGTTTACTTATTATATACAGGATGTCACCAAGTTGCTGATCTTCAAACTGTGACGCTGCTTGCAGTACGTTGTTAAATTTGTAATATTCAGTGTTTTTCTTGGATAAATATCTATTTTGCTTATTTCATCATTGCCTTGATGCCTATGAAAGGTCCTTTTCATAGGTATTCTGCCTTTCAGGAAAAGTGTCCACGTATATGAGTCCACGATAAAAGAAAATGGTAAATTCTATAGGTAACCCTGCTTCTATTTAAAACAATGCAAACAATACGTTTTTGAGAAGGTCAGGACCAAAAAATAATTGAAGGTGTTTATTTTTCGTAAAGTAAATCTTTGAAACTCCGAAAATCGAGATTATAAACGCATCCTCGAATAATAAACAACCACCCCCTGCTTCCGCTTAAAATCAACACAAAACTCGGATCGGGACTTTGTTTTTCATTCATCTGAACCGTTCCGGATCAACCGATCTCCCTTCCTTTCCCGTTCTCTTTAGCTCCGAACGATAATTAAAAAACGTCGCGAAGACAAAGTCAAATTTCGAAATAAACGAGCATCCACATCGTCTAAACATAGTTCCTTATTTACTTATGACACAGTAGTTAACTTAGATAACGCCAGGGACTCGTAATCAATCTGACGTAAAATGGGATCCGGGGGAAAGACGGAGCGAGAAGGGGAAGCGAAAGATGGCGACAGTTTCCGACTACAGCCAGAAATTATATCCGGATATAATTGTGTTATTAGACTTTCCTTTCGCTGAACGCGGAACGGTCCACATGGAAGTTCGTCGTACGGTATCATCGCTTTAGACTGGGTTCGGTATCTTTTGTTTTTCCATTTGCCTTACACCATAGTGAAATTTAATCTAATTATTAATCACCGACGGCATCTCGCCACTTTATCGCACTTGGTTTTGCCTCGGGGGTAAGAGTTTATCGATCTGGGGATTGAGAGTTAATAGAATCAGATTAAACTGAATATGATGGTAATAGTAGTAATAATGATAATAATAACGACCCTTGTGATGATGAGCGACATGCGTATTTGCCAATTGTTACCTGTGAAGTTGTTTGAAATTCAGGAATAAACAGCGTCATAACTGTTCTTAAAAACTAAATAATATTAATATACAAGGTGTCTTGTAAGTACACCGCAAAGGCAATGTACTAGGACCATCAGGTGATCATAGTGTTCATATATATTTTTTTAAATTTTTCCCAAAACCTTCAAAATTGACAGTTTAAAATATTTTCAAGAACTTCTTTTCTCTGAAAAATTCACCCCGCGATTCCATTTTTCCCAAACGGTTCTGCGGACACGTTCTGATCGTTGAAACGTAACGCCCGAAAATAGATTCAAATTTCCTTGTGTACAGTTGCTGGCGGATACAATGTGAAACTAAATCTGTGAAATGCTTCACTGGCATTTACGCATCCTAACTCAAAGGCCTCTCGGCACGTCTATTTGTATATTTACTGCGCGTTTATTTCTTAGGCCAATGGGCAACACCGGCGACCATTTGAGGTTTATGTAGCCCATGTGATAGATGTAGTTTTGGTTTCTTTTTGATTTCGAGAACGGACTGGAAATCCAATGAAAGCATTACGCTAATAAAATACGGGAAGGTAAACACAGCGTTAATTAATTGAAAATCTAGGACGCCTCACCAGCAGTATGCATGAATTACGTGTCGGTAATTTGATTAGAAAATGTGTGTCGTCTCTTGTATTTATCTAAGGCAATAACACTTGGAAAAGTTTTGTAGGGTCGCGCCTATTAAAAGAATATTAATTTCTACTTTCCGCAGGTAACGTGGGTAATTTATTCGAACGACGATTATGGACGCCGTTCCAACAGGTGTATTTCTTTAATTTAAGTAACACTAACGTTTCCCTCAACTGCCATTTCTTCATTAAATCTGAAACCTTGGCTCTTCCGCTGATACCACCTCCGCCATAGTTGGTTTTTCCGCAATTAAGATAACATCTATCAATTTTCTTTCAAACTAATTATATATTCAGATTAAGATAACCTAAATAGCCTTCCGAGGCATTAGCTGAGCACTTTTACTTGAATATCTGAACTTTAACTTCGATACGTTCCGAGGGAAACGGGGCGAGATTTCCACCGCAGATTCTTATCGCGAATAGTTTGTATGTTATTATTGTAGTGTGTATGCGTGTGTAGTTCGTATGATTTGTTTGATACAGTTCCTATATATATGCACTTAGTTTTCTCCGATAAATCCTACGCACATTATCAAGAAGTATGTATGTACGAGGCGGTTTTACCCCCTCGACCGCCACAAGAACAAACGGTCGTGGTTACTTTGATTTACCGGGAGGAAAACATAATTTCTAGTTAGCGACGCAGGCCTGTTTGCGTTACGGTCGGGTTTTTTGGAATTTCGACACGAGGGCTCTTTGTGATGTCAAACTGGAAGTCAATTACTCTCCGGCGGAATGTCATGTCACGCCATGACAAAAGCGTACCATAATACTCCTCCAGTCTTCATTCACTACAGTAAATGGAAGCCAAGGAAAGAAAGCTTATTAGTAACAGTATTTTAATGTTGGGAGTGAACATAATTTTGAAAGAGAGGAATTTAGGCTTGTATATCAAAAGCTCGCCATAGTGCTTTGAACATCCACTTATTTCCCTTTTGCTTCGTTTCTGTTTTCCACCTTGTAAGCACCACCTATTTTCCTCCCCTAATTATTTATGTTATAATTTGCATTTAATGCATTCGAAATTTTAACGATAAATTGTGCTGCCATGCACTGAGCAACGTTGATTAGACGTATCGCTGGGGGTAATTAAAAAAATGCATCCTACTTTTTTCAAGAGCCGGTGTATTAAATGTGCGTGTCGTGTATTTTAATTATTATGAATTAAGTCATTTAAGGAGAGTGTGTTATTTAACGGGGATACTCATTAAATGTGCATAACGGGGTGGGTTTTGATCCGACATCGCGGAAAAAAATTAATGTCTTACCTAATGACTTGGGATCCGAATACGGGGTATAGCGTTTGATATCCGCCGTCAAAATGTCACGGCCCATAATTTCACCTTTCCACAGGGGAACTAATAACAACAGACCACACATTTTATCGATTGGTTTTATGGTTGCCCAAAAAAAAAAATGAACACCAGCGGAATTACTCTAATGGTTATCGTCGCCTCACGCATAGTTAACACATGCAAATGAATTGTAAATCTTTCAAAATGTTCATGACCTTCTTTGTGAGTCCGCGTGATAACACCAGTCGAGTTGCTTATTATTAAAGGCCGGATTTATATGCATTTGCCTAGACGTGTTTAATTAAGAAATAAATCTCTATATTGACAGTTTGGCGAAAGTTCATGTATTTGGGTCTTTTCTGGCTCACATTTATTCTGTTGAATGTCTAAATTAAATGCTTTCTACATCTTAAAATAACTATTCCCCTTTTAACTGCCTTATTCTCCCTCCTAACTAACGCGAAGGGGTGGTTCAAAAAATTTTTAAACAACTGCAACGTTCCTCCACAGAAAGGTGTATGTATTAATTCAGATAGTTTTAGTGTGATTACTCTGATCCTATTGTCCGTGCTTCAATAAGAGTGCATTATACAAAAATGAATGGGTTTGCTGGCGAGAAAAGTGGCGCAGTGGCGTAGAATAGAGTGGAAGTGCGAAATTCTTTTTTATTATCATTATTCATCTCTCATTATTAATCATCTAACTTATCGTCTTACTTTATTTACGTTTAGAACTGTGCTTTTGGAAATGGTGAGATTACATATTAAATTTTTTTTGTCACCACTAATGACTCGAAGGATAGGCCCAATAATCATGTTTGTCAGCCCTTTGGACACAGCTAGATATTTTTTCTTGAAGGGCCGTTGACCGAAACCAAGTTCATGGCTATGGTACCCATTATTACATCCTAAAATCATTTACCGTACTACAATAGGTGCGCAGTTGGTCTGCAGGCGAAAGTATTTACTAAGCTACAAACAAACGCAAAGAGTAATTTTAAGTAAATATTGTTCCAATTGAATATTGCGCAGGAAAATGAGAAATTTTTTATCGAAAGGGACTGGGGAAAGTAATTTTCTCTTCAGGAGACCAATAGTTTTCGAGAAAAAATTACGATACGTGACGTATAATTTGAAAATGATGTCCGGCAATTATACCGTCGACCAAAATAGTTAATCGAAATCTTGCTTGGCGGAAGAGTGATGTTAGAGAGAGAGAGATTTTTTTGTCAAAAAGTAGAAGTAAATGCAAAACCCAAAGGAGACCATCGTTTTCAACGATTTTCACTTGACCAACCATAATTTTATGGGGAGTGTTGAATTTTCTAGCTTATATCCTCGTATGAAAAACCGATTTTCAATAGGCTAATTTCAAAATTTTTGATTCTACTGTCGACTGTTATACATTAACTGTCAAAAACATAGCCAAGTTCTCATCGTACATCGATGGTCTTGATGGGTCTTCCCTATCTTGGGAATTCGAACACAGCATCTAGGTTAACTCGGTTATTTATTGGCCATGTGTTCCACCTGCTGTAGGCATCACTGCT
The DNA here is from genome assembly GCA_963576515.1 of Cryptocephalus primarius. Taxonomy (NCBI): domain Eukaryota; kingdom Metazoa; phylum Arthropoda; class Insecta; order Coleoptera; family Chrysomelidae; genus Cryptocephalus; species Cryptocephalus primarius. Next base: position 16,231,931 of record OY754941.1, read on the forward strand.
CTTTAAACACATGCATATATCAAACCGGATTACACAATTTCCAGCGATTCGCTAAAGGGGCCATTAATTGCATAAAATCAGATAACTGTACTTTCCAACTTGAAGCAATAATAAAAGAGGATAGTTCAAGTTTAGGCTCCACGATAAGTATGTGATGTTAATTTTTAGTACTCTGATTATTAATTTGACGTGTATAGTGTCTGGTTTTCAGTAAAAGCGCCACCTAATACTAATGGTCACCGAAATGCCCGGTCTATCGTTTTCGGAGACCCAGTAGAGCCGTAAAAGCTCATTACTAACGATTTTCTCCGACCTTTGTAAATTACGCTTTATCACTTATCACCTGTTATGGCCGTACACGCGTATTTCCTCCAGCCCTGCCTTCATCTCTCCCTCTCTCCCAAAAAATTGAATTTGTCTCTTAGTTATTGGTTAAGCCTGGATGTAATCCGATACCGCCCGAGAGAGAGATTTATTTTCCGGCTCTCCACCGGATTCCGCCGAAACACAAAAGACTGTAAGTTATCACCAGACGATTGTCCGTTGTTTTCAGTTTTCGGTAAAGTGGAAAAGCCAATTACGGACGTGGTAATTTTTATCTGTATGGAAATGTGCGGATTTAAATTTCCATCGGCGCCGCGCCGCGGCGACTCCTCAAATGAACTCTTCCGCGCTCCGGGAGATAATTTCCGAAAGCGACACTACCTCGCGTCTTTTATTGAAGTCTTTATTCGTGAAATAAAGGGGGAGAAGTTGAGACAATTTTTTAAATTTATTAGATTATATTTGGAGGCGTGGGGGTGTTATATTCTCCCTACTCGTGTGATAAGTAGTCGGAAGAAAAAGTCAAAAAGGGCGCTAAGTGTAGTTGTAAATAGTCATTCCAAAATGGAGGAACGTTGATACAAATCTTTCAATTTTTAAAAGTGACGAAGTATGGAGGGTAGATAAAAATATCGTTGATTAACGAAATTGGTTTAAATCTGGATATTGCATAGCCTTTAGCATCTGTTGTTTTCCTATTGCACACCATTGAAGAGCGTGTAGGTTGTTTTGTGCAGCATATACTAAGCCATCTAAAGGACGTCAGTGGATAGCTGCTGTGCAGTTAATTTCGAGGGTAATTCGTGTCCTTGCATTGCCCGCAGAAAAATATTCCTATTCTGGAGATTTACTGCGGTTTTCGCCTCCGGTCCCGCGTTGTTCTAAGGAGACGTAAAGCGCCACTAATAGACAAGACGATCCACATACTCCCGCTAATAAGCCGTTAGATATTCCTCTCGCTCCCGACCGCCTGAATAATCCTTATTGGATAAAATATTCCCGCGTCCTTTCGAAGGGAAAACAGGCATCCGAGGAGCGGCCGGCCATTTGTCCTTGTTTCTGATAGTGTTCGGTCAGCGACCATTATTCGGTGCCTTTGAGGTAAGTTGTAATTTGCAGAAGGGTGCCATAAATGAATGAAATTAATGTGCAGGGAAGGGTCGACGAATTCGACGGACCATGGGAAGAACTTCGCACAAATCAGATATATAGTTTTAGGGAAGTGCGTTATAATTCAGGGAGTGATTTATCGGGTGCACTTCGGATGATTTACGTCGATGGCGGGGGTGGTTGTAGTTTTTGCCGGAGAAAAATAAGAGGCAAGGGAAAATGAGAGGGGATTATGTAGACGAGAGGGTTGTTAGTGTATACGAATCGTTGTGATATTATCTTTTCGGGAATATTTCGCTTGTTAATCGACAGAAACCTTAGGGTTGTGGCACTGACCTTTCTTCCGTTTGTTTTGGTACCTACCACTTTTGTATGAGGATAATTTTTGTCTCTGTCGGTTTTCCATCTAAGCTCAATAAGAAGGAGTCTGAAGGTGTTCTCGACAAGTTATACTAATGTCAAAGTTGTTGACTCAATATTTTCTGCCTTATTACCATGTAGGTGTGCTATTGTAAATGTTCTCATGACGTCCATCAAACTCTTTCCTTTACTATCACTGTTTTTAGAGTAGAAACCTCGTCTGTGATAGTTCTGTAGGTGTTGAATTTTGGTTGAGTTATCGTAGTAAATAGTGTTTTTCTCCATTGAAATTGTGGAAAGCGCCTCGTCAGTTGTTTGAATGATTTCTATTTTTCTTTTATTCCTCAATATTATGAAATATGAAACGCTGGTGTTTTGGTGCTGCCTTCATTTAAATTTAGTAACATCCTTTTGCCTAGAATTTAAACAATCCAAATTTGAGAAAATAAATTTTTGACTGTGTGGTCGGCCATCAGGCGTGTCGTTTTGTCACGGTTCGTAAATTTAGCGAAGGGACGTGTATATTTCTCTGGAGTTTTATTACGCTTTCTCCCCGTACATTCGCTGGTGTGATGAATATGCCACATTTGACCCAAGGAAGCAAATATAGATATCGTAGGTCGTAAAAAAACCCCGTGAAAACCCGAAATCAGATCAGATCGGGCGACAAAGAAATCAGGGTTGGAATTAAAAGCGAATTAGGTTGACGGCGACACGAAGCGAACCGCCGCTCGCGGATTTCCCCGCGCCCCCTAAATACGCCCCCAATAATACACAAGAAGCGGTCCGAAAACGAATTTCGAATCTCGAGTATGGCGCACCTATCCGAGCGAGAAGCGTGCGTAAGTCGCGGCTGCATATTTGAATTCATATAAGGGGGAATTTGCATAAAATGTGCCACGCTACCCCTGAATTTACGACGTTGCTAAAAATGTATATCGTGTCGGAATTCGCACACACTGACACACTGATACCCATACTTCGGGTAATTTGTTCGTCGACGACGGTGCTAAGTTGAAGCGAAACTCCTCCCGAATTTTGTAAATATCTGTACAAAAGATGGAGTCGTACAGTACTCAAGTGGTGGTTACGCCGAAATTCACTTGATCGGTTTGTAGTTAGTGACAAGAAAGAAAACCTGGCGGTGCTTTATTTACCAATAGACTTTAAGGAGCTTCACAGAACACCGCTCCTCTGGAGGATTCAAAGCGTACCACTTAGGTCGTGATGAATTATGTGCATGATATCCACATATATTCGATATAAAGACATTTACTTCTACAGACAACCTTATTGACATCATTAAATATGTTTCCACTAGTACCCTTTTAATTTTTACTGCGCGTCCCCTCATCCACTATGAACGCTCCCATAAGCCACGCCAGCTTTTCTTTCGTGTCGAGAGCTGTAGTCACCCCTGTGATGAGGTTCTTACCTCACAAGGCGATAGTGGGATTAGCTTGGTACGCTAGAACGGCAATTGCTGTTATAGTTGTGTTTGGGTAGTCAACAACTTCTATATTGTGGTTTCAGAAAAATACCGTTTCGCCATTATAGTCATTCTATGTACAGAGCAAAGATAATTTTTTTGAAAGAAAATTGTTTCGGCCCTAAAAATTGCGAGAGGTTTATTAAAAGTGACGACCCAAATTCAATCCAGTAAGTACACTCAAATAGACCCACAAGCACAAATAATGCCGAGCTTCTTCCCTTTGGGCCCTTTCTATTCTCCAGACACTAGACTAATATCGAATATAGTCCTTCCGCCCCGACCTTAGGCTCCTTTTTTCGTGCCTTTCTATCGTTTGCTTTTTGCCGTAAAAGTTTCATACCATTAGAACTGCGTATGAAACCGATCCCTTCGCTATTCGCTTCCGTTGTTAGTCACAATGAAACATGCGACTATTCATTGAATATAAAACATTTATTGTTGTCGAGTCGAATATCAATGCTATAATATTGTAACTTCAAACGGGACAAAATGAGCAGCAACGAAAAACACACACACATACATACAGACGCTACATTTTCCGAAAAGAAAAGGAAAAATAACAATAAAATCGAGCGATGCGTCGCGAGATTTCTCCCGCGACCGAAATAAATCTTGGCGAGAATTTAACTCTGTTATTTTAAGTGGGAAAATAACAAATAAGTTGACATATAAAATCATCTGATTTGATTTACGGAAGTTTTACTCGTGATCGTCGCCGTTTGACTAACACGAAAAAAGATCGTACGCGATGTAACACTCGCGACGAAAATAAACACGCGGATCTATTCCTGTAGCGGAATTTAGTGCATCTTGTAATTGTTATACTCGCCTGTAAGTGTCCATCTTGGAGAGAGAAGGAGGTATTTCGATTGTGAAAACGTCGCTGGTATTCCAGTGCTGTAAACGTGCCGGTCTGCAGATCACTACTTACAGTAGGTCAAAACAGTCCTCAAAACAATTTACATCAGCCAAAAATATATCAGTCATTTTGTCGTCCGATAAGATTCAGTGAATGATTTCGGGGAATAAATCCGAATTTTGCCCGTGATAATTTTTCACCAGTTGATCTCCGGATGATCACTGAGTAGTTTTTCATTACCGACAAACTTGTTTTGGCACGCGACTAGGTCAAGGCTTTTCGTGTGAATAATAGTCAAAAACAAACTACACACAGTTAATACAGTGTTACAATGTATCTCATGAGCCAGAGGTGCAGATCACCTAAGATTAAAGGCGAAACCCTACCAAATGGACTCAATAGGAATAGAAACAGCAGACATATTTGATAGAATTTTTTGTCGACGACAAATCCTTCGAAAACAAACCGTTTGGCATTTATTTTATGCATTTATGAGGAATTTTGTAGATGAAAAGACTTTCGAAGTTATTTATGACAATTGTAAAGACATCTTTACATAAGTACATATTTTAAATCAGACTTATACACAGGCAGTACTTGTTACAATTGTAATGTTCTTAAAACATCTTTAAAGAAGTTGCAATCACCGTACGAAAAATATGACATTTGAAATATAACTCAAAACTTTCCTTATAGAGTTTGTAGGAAATTGGCGCGTTCCTTTGGACCTTTTGACAATTATTATGAAGTAATAACATTTTTAAAGGAGTTACAGTTATTTTAAAGTATTTGTTGTATGAATCCCAGAATTTTCTAACCTCTGCGGTTTTTGCTAACGCATTTTCCGACCTCACCGTACCCGTGGGAACTCTACTAACATATTTTGGGGGTCCTTGGAAAATCCTCGAATTTTCCGACCTTCGCAGTTTCGGACCGTACATTTTCCGACCGTATCATACCAATAGGATTTCTGTTAACCGATTCCGAGTGTCTCCGGAAAATCGCGCGAATTTTCCACCCTTGACGGTTTTCGACGACCTGGCCCATGCTATTTTGATCGAGATCATAGCGTCACTGAAGAAACTATGAATTTTCCGACCTTCGCGGTTTTAGGTCGCGCATTTTCCGACTGCACGATCCATTTCAAACGACGCCAGAAAACCTAAGAGTTTTCCAGTCTACTCGAACTTTGTTCATGCACTAATATTTACACCTGAACCGTTGGCAAATTGTCACCAAACAGATGTCGGTTGTGCTAACAACGCGTCCCACAGGGAAACCTAAATATAGTACTCTTCAATACCAAAATCTAGTTTGTTTACAAAATTTTCGGCGATTTGATATTGATGATGTGTGGGTATGTACATGAAAGGATTTTTTTATATACGGTTTAGCGGCGGTTAAAGACATTCAGTTAGGATACAAACAAGGAACAAAAAAATCCTGGCGACAAAGGGGAAATTTATTTCGGATCTCGCCGAAACCGAAATTTATTGTGTCAATAAGCATAGTTCGCTGGCCAAACAAATCTTTTATAGGAAAAGTCCAATAAGCTTCATTTTCCTCACGGTGTCTCCCCCTTTCTTTATCTTTTTTCACTTTCCTTTTGAAGTTGCTACCTAATGCAGTTACTAGATAATCGACAGAGAACGTCGGGATCCAATCCGTAGGTGAGTACATATATACTCGTACGTATATATGTATGTATGTATGAGAGGGTGTGTGTGTAAATGTGTGTTGTTATCGGATGATCAAAAATATTGAGAAACCCTAAACTCGTGTTTATGAAAGCGTGAGGAATCCATTTTTTTGCCATCCCACTTCGTATAAGAAGCATTTCACTGCCTGAAACAAAAGCAACCGGTAATTCTTTTGTTTATCCTTTGTTACTTTGATCTTTATTTTCCCATAGGTATTGTGTTTGTTCTGGTATCGGCTTGCAGAATGTGCGAGACGCTTTTGAAATTCTAACTTTACTTTGTTGTAGTCTTGATGTAACGATTTTGTCTTTCTAGCTTTTTGTTGGGATTCATTTCAGGAATGCCGGCGAGTTAACTCTTCGCGTTTCAGACTCGCTCGATGTAAATAAAGGGTAAACATTTTATTTCGTCCAATTGTTTGTCTTGACACCCTAATGGATTAAAATTTCGTTTTCTCGTCATCCCGCAAAAGCGGATTATCGAATTGCTTAACGGGCTTCCCGGCTTTTCATATCGTTAGTATTCCGTAGCGGCAAAAAAGTTTCGCAGTTTTCCAAACATTAAATCAGGAGTCACAATTTTTCACTCGCTTGGTATAAAAAATCCCTCTATTTACTTAGGGGTGCTAAGAGTTGAGACGAAACAAATTTTTCTTAACTTTGTGTAAATAATGGCTTTGTGTATCGCTTGCTAATTACGGGATTAATCTCGATTCCCTTGGTTCTAATGAAACGTTTTATCCCTGGGCACCGTAAATAAGACCCGTGCAGCGCAGTGGAACCGTTGCGAATGTTGACCGAGTTATCAACAGAAAGTAAGCGGATGAAATAAATTTATGGGTTCGGGAACGTTTTCCAGAAGCCGGTAAAAGTACGATGATTTTGTATGTAGTTACACGGCCTGCGGATGTAGAAATTAACTTCATCGTATGGTTAAGTTTTATTTATAACCCGGGCTTACATAAATTGTGCAAAGTGTTGGCACACTCCGAACGGATTAACTCCCTGTGTGTGAAATAATTTAGAAGCGAACCTAATTATCTTTATTGACCATTTTTAGGGGATTACTTTCGCTAGGGGAGATCGCGAGCGTTGCACAAGATAACGCGATCTTATTAACAAAATGAAGTTGAATCTATTCGCAGCAGGCTTTGTAAATTTGTTTTGTGAATTTTAATGGCTCTGGCTCCGGCCTATAAGGCACTTGTTTTCAGATGGAAAAGTCTTTAAGTTTCTCATAAAAACAAGTCCGAAATATGGCTCGCAGCTTGTTTGCGGATGATATCAACCGAGTTTTCTTCTCGGAAAGTTACTGAATTTCGGAAGGAGAAAGTCCCCTTTCACGCTTATTGTTTGGAATAATTTAAGGATTAATTTGATACGATCAACAAACCGCCCGGATGGGTTCATGTGCTCTTAGGGCCATTTTTGTGACGCTCACTGAATAAATCGCTCTGTTAAAATTACACACCAAGTAACAAAAGCTAACACACATATTTCTTTCAGTTAGGCTGTTTTTCCTCATTTAATCTTGTAATAAGTGTAAATTACTTCAGAATATAGGGTACTTCAGAATGTAGGGTATGTACTCTCTTGTAAGAACGAATAACACATTCATAAGAGAATATCCATCGAATTTCGAGTTTCAATCAAGGCTTGCTTGAAAATGATTTTCTAGAATCCTAAATTACCGATGGAGAAATTACCCTTCCGAGGTTGAAGGTCTATGTTACTACAGTTACTGGCCGTATACCACCTATTCCTCATTTATTGATATTACAGTTTATTTTCTTTTGCTTTTCTCAATTTAATTTCGATTTCTCAAGTTAAGGATTTCAGTGGTCATCCTTTCTTTCTTACCTTGTTCTTCTTGTTTTCTATAGCTTGATTTTTAAGTTAATTTGACTTTCATCCTTATTTTCTGTTGTGAGGTTACTGGGATTAGTATCTACAAGGAATTTGTTGATTCTCTTTTTTAGTTCTTCCAGAGTTTCTCCAGCTTTAAGTACTATAATGTTACATTTTGTATTTAATAAGTTTTCCCTTGAATTCATAAGAACTTATAATAGGATTGTGGTCTGAACTCACGTCAGCTCCAGGGTACGCTGCTGCTCTCTTTGTACCGTTTTGGAATCTTTTAATTACCAGGATACAATCAATTAGATTATGAACAATATGTTGGTCTTTATCTTATAGCAACTTTCATATCTATAACTTTCGTAGTGTTAAATCTTAAGCAGCATAGCTAGTGTGCATCTGGGACATATCGACCCTGAGCTTTTAATTGTCACAGATTGTTCACAACACTCGGTATGAATGGCCAGTGCTCAGTTATGCCACGAAGACGTCGCTAATTTTTTACAAGAAGTGATATTTCCGAGGTACTATACCGTGGCCTCACTTTTTTGGAGCAGCCTCTGTTAAACTTATTGTCTGGGACTTATTAACTGGGACTCTGCCCCAGATGCACACTACCTACACTACTGTCGTAGAACATGTTTTTAATAACAAAGTGGTATGAATTATTGATAGGATCAGTGTAGTCGTTGTGCATGATTCCTCGGCAACTCAAATTTTGACAAAATGGTAATCAGGTGGCATGTGCACATAAAGAAGCATGTATTCCGTAAAATAATATCCCCATGCGAACCAGCGAGCTCTTGCCATCTCCCTCGGATTTTTTTTACATCATCGTTTACCGAAATAAATCAATAAACGTATTACCGTCGTCCTCTCAGACTTACAAACAAGAACGGAAAAAGGGATACGAAATAAGATCATCTGTATGCAAAGTGTGCCATTGGACAAAATTCAACGAGAGTAACAGGAACTTGATGTGTTTCCAATTTCGTCACGGAATGCTCCGACGTTTTACCCCCCTTTTGCTAATGATTCTTGTGTACTGCTCCATTTCCATTGTTCTCCTTGTTAAGGTTCGTATCTGCTGCGCGCTTTCGCCTTGCGCCTTCTTCGACTCTGTCTCTCTCGGGTGTGTGTGTATGTGTGGGGAGCATAAAAAGTTTTTTTGACGTTCATTGTACCGCAAGCGAGAGATTTATAAAAATATTCAGTCCCTGTCGTGCATACGGAAAGTTATAAAATCGACATTCACAGCCGCGGCAGCGAGCGCCACCAAATTTATTCTCACATTGTTATTACATCAAGTTCACTTTAAAATGTGAAAAGCTTGCCACCTGTTTTATATTTTTTACGTGTAATCTTTCATAATCGTTGAATAGAAGGCTTCTGTAAGCCTAGAATTTAATAGATTTATAAAGAAGAAGGTGTTTACGACTGCGACCAGGATTCGGGACCAGAACTCTCAGAATATATATAGGATGTAAGAAAGAGATAATGGCGCTTTAATACTACAGGAGAACATAACAAAAGACGTTCACCTCAGCACGGGTTATGCCACCTTGTCTAATAAGCAGAAACAATTGTCGGTGGTTACCGTTTCTTGCAGTTCAGGCGGCTATTTCATGATTTGTTCTCTTGTAAGTATTAAACCGTCATTATTTTTCTTACATCTCGTATATATTCCAAGAGTTCTGGTTTAGAAGTCTGGTCGTGGTCGCAAACACCTTTTTAGAAATAAATTTCCTTTTGAGACCTTAGTTCATGTTTCTATGTGATGGGGCTCTGATTTGGTGTAATTATTTTTGCTACATTGCATAGGTAGCAAGTTTAATTATATGTGTTCATTGCTTGCACCTGCAAGGGAAATAAATTAATTACGATTTCTCCAATAAGAATGACGCTGAAACTAATACGTCATAAATTTAGATCACAACATACATGCCATTAACAAAAATTAACGAATTAATGTTGGATCTGGACCGGTGCCAACAATCCTAACACTAAAACACCCTTTAATGAACGGTCGGACATGATTAACTCGTTAAAATGGGAGATTCACTTTAAAATCGAGGTTTTAATATCTTTTCGATGTGTTTATTTTTTAAGAGTAGGAAAAATCCTTTGTTTATCTAGCGGGATGGGGAAGGCTTCGAAAATAAACGTTGTTATTTATTCAAGCGCTATAAAATAATTATTGTTTTATGTAAACTTTACAGGTACTGACTGAAAATATATTTTTTTAATTGAACGGGTGACGTAAACTGTCGGATGAGATTACGTTGATGTTTGCTAACGTTGAAGTATCGATCCGATTTTGATACTTTAACCAGATGCATAAAAAGGAAATAAATATAGTGAATATTTCGATTACATGTATATCGCTGTGGAAACTTACGAATAACTATTACAGCTCCACGATTTTTGAATGAAAGTATTAGTATAGTGAACTATTTTATATAATTATTGAAAAATGTAGGGAATACATTGCGTACACTAACCGGAAAGTGGGATGTCATAGGAAACGTTTCATTGGAAGGCGACAAAACAATCTTCATTGTCTTCATCTGTTGATATTTTCCATCAGCAAGAAAATGCTAACAGAAAAATCATCCACAGAAATATTCAAATCAGTGATATTCTTCAACCGTTTTCCTTGCACTATTCCATTGTTAAGTATTGAATAAGCACCCTGTGGACCATGTGTATGTATGTGCTAAGTAGGTTTCCTCGTGCAAATATTAAAACGCTAAGTAACGTTTCTTTAACGTTTGAACACTTTTTTCAGTATCTGCGAAATGGCCGCTGATCTAAGCGACAGCACCCCCAGAAAAACCACTTAGGGTGCATCAGAATCGATGGCGGCACGGTCGTCGGTCCTGCCATTCAAAATCCACAACACAGAATACCAAACGAGTCAATAATTTTACTATTCAAAGTCTCGCACTTAGCATGCCCATCACCGTTGCGAATGCAATATTCAGCGTTTTCCTTTATTTCACGCCTTTTGTCTGAACGAGTGGACGTGAGATTTTCGAATTCAGGCGGCGTCAAGGCAGCGCCATAAAATCAAGGGCGTACAAAATTCCGGATAGCTGGAATTGCAAAATGGCCCGGATGCGTTGCTGCCGGCCAGTTTTGTTTCGATCAAATGCAATTCGTGCATGTCGCCACCTTAAAAGGAACGTATCGGTAGCTAAATTAATTCGCATCGATTGAGCCGCGAGCGGAGTTCGAAATGCACTACGTGTAACGATTCAATTACTGCGAAATAAAGCTGTCACTTTTGTCATCTGCATCGTAAGTTCTGATGACGTCATATGAAACAGAAACTGGTTAATGCAAATAAATGATTCCAATCAGAGGTTTTGACGAAGTTAATTGGTATAATGTTTGTTGCTATGCATCCACCAGTTGTTCCTAAAATTTAATCGGTTTTTCGATGTTGTCGTGTTGTACCTCCTCTAGCGAAAACTATAACAATTTCTCAAAAAAATTATAATGGCACAACTAGGCCCCATTCGAAGCAGATCCTTTCTTTTATGGCACTTACATCATTTCATTTTTCACTAGATAAGTTACAAACTTTGCTATCAGCAGTACTCTTTATTTAATCTTACTTTATTCGTCTTTAATACTATTGCAAGTGATCACAAGTTATGTTTTTTAGTAAGTAAGCATGGTAATTTCATGAATTATTTCTCAAAAATAGAACGAGAGTCTATTTTTCTGCTTTAATAATTAAAATAATTTCGAACTTCTTCCTCCTTTTTGTTATAGAAGTATAAATATTTAATTCTCGATCAAAATGGTAATCTCTGAATTTTCAAGTAATAAAATAATAATAACTATAGGCAATGGTATCTCCCGCAGTTGTAAATAATTAACTACTTCCAAATTATGGACATTCATTTATTGGGAGATAATTGGTGTATATGGATTGTAATAAATACGTGACTATTTTTAAATTTACATGCGGGTCGATAAGATTATTTTTAATGTATTTGTGGTGACGAGACCTTTTTAAGCTGACCCTTAACGGAGGCAGCCAACGTTACCCCTTAAACATTACCACGTGAACTTAGTAATTAGGGAAGTAAAGGAGGAAAAGTAAAGAGCTGTCCTCACTTACAAGCATCGTTCTTCCATTGACCTCCAGACTTAATTTTCATTGGTCGCAACATCACTCAGTATTTCAGGTCCATTATTCTCCTTTATGTTTGTACTTTACAGCTTATATCAGTCCTCACGAGTAATCTCCCTTTTGCCCCGTACATGCTCGTTATAATTTTTTATTGATATCTCGGTTATTACGAGGGTTACAAAGTCGAGAAATATCTCTATCGAAAGGGGTTAATTTACGAAATAGTTCAACTTAACAATTACCATTAAAAGAATTCATCGTGACTCACAATTTGTGAAATAGTATTGTAACGTATACGCACGATATGACACACAGACGTTTTATTTTACTGTCAATATTTTTATTAAGTTGTTTTTCATATAAACAACACTAGCGTTGTTACACTACCCCCCTCTCTATTTAGCGTCGTCCTCCACCCCCCGACCCTAGCCTATCAAAGTCCCCCGTTAGAAAGAGGAAATAGTGTAATTCAATTATTTTCTGATTTTCCTTGTTCATCTTCGAAAATCGGCCCTCAAAATGTGACCGTCGTAATTTCCATCCGCCTGCCTTAGAAAGAAGTCAGGAATAATCATAAACACGAGTTTCAAAGAACGGAAGGGTTGATAAACCGAGAGTTGGTGAATCGAATTCTGGAATTAACCCCAATGGCCCCTTTTAAACGTAAATGCAACGATATTTAACGTCGATATTCGTTCTTTGATATTATCACCTCGACCTATTCGCTGGTAGGTCGATGGTTCGAAACTCACCCGGCGAATTACGTTATCCCTTGTAATACGATCGGCTGTACAAGGTAGACGGACTCGGGGATGAGATTATGCAGAAAAAAGATTGTAGACTGACGTCGCATCGTAAGAGGGAGAATAAGTTTCGGACGCGAGCACAGCCCGAAGCGAACGCACCCCCTCGTGGCGTCCCCATCGGCTAAGCGGGGAATGGGGAATTTCGTCACTTTCCCTCGACGTCCTCCCCCGAATGCAGAATACAAAGCACGAGGGGCGCCCCCGGAAAGACATAAATTCTGCGGTTGCCGATCATCCATCACGGAAGGGTTTGTCGGTCGCACGAGGGGGGCTTAGGAGAGGCCCGGTGACGACCTGCACTTCAGAGGGACAGACGTAAGGAGCTCACCGGTCGTAATCTTTTCCTTTGTAGACCGACGCCTTATACCCTATTTTATGTCTACGGATCATCGGGGTCGAATCGAACGGGGGAGAGGGGGGAGCGGCGACGCTTTCGTCCGCTAATTTTCACCCCTCGTCGGAAAGGTGAGGGAGCGAGCGAGCAGGCGAATTTGTCAAGGGATTTCTGGGGCGGATTTACGTGCGTCGTATAATTAGATATGGTTATGATCTTTGCGTAATATCGGAGTTAATTTGATTCCGGCAGTTCGAGGGATCAAATGACGAAGATGGTCGATATGTTGTTTTAAGGCGCTTTCTCTTGGATAATACTATTCAATCCGGATGGGATAACGTGGTTGCGTTGACGAGAATTAAATATAGTCACTACGATATAATGGCTTAATGTACGGGGGCCGGTTAATAATTCGAAAAAGTGTACTTACTGGATTATACATGGATGAGGGCCTTCACTGCAAGAGTCAACAGAGATGGTGATTTACGCACTATGTCGTCGTGATCTGCGACGACTTTTCGACGTTTCTTCTTCTCTTCAAGTCAGATTTCTGTAAAATACAAAAATACATATTGAAATCACTAAACATGGTTATAAATTTCATTTCTGTCGGTGTTATTTTTCCTAAAGCTTTTTGAGCCATTAAAAAACCTACAATTGTTATGAAACCGTTTCCAATTAACAGCTACTCTGCACCTGATACAATTATATCAAAATTTTATCCCTACATAACAGCGTAGTATCGTCATTCGATTGCTGTGTCGAAAGGTCGTTGAATGAAGGTCGTTGAAAGGTGTTGCATGTTAGTAATATCGACTATACATAAATTAGAGGAGGAATACCTGTGCTCTACAATTTGCTCAATAATTGATTAACCACAAATTCTTTTATAGTGCCAATCATTATCGCTTTACTGGGTTATTAGGAAGTTAATTATCTTATTTCCTGCGTGATACGTAAACCATGTAAAGGTAAACTCGGTAGTTACGGATTTATCTGTGTTAAGACTTATTTTTCGTAGCGACTTGTGCGTTTGTTAAATTTTTTCAAGTTAATGCAATCATAACTTAAGCATAAATTAATAAATATATAATAAGAATCGTATTTAGAAACGTCGACTGACGTTTCTAATAATGATTGTTTATCTGTAGTTTTTGGAATTTCAGAATTCATAAAACTTGGAGATTTTGATTTGGCTGTTTTAAAATGCCCCTATTTTCTTGAATAATAGTCTTTGATTTCGAAATGTTATAGCAAAAGAAGTTATAACTTTAGTTTGTAGTTGAGTTAATAGTTATCGTACAAATGGGTAACTAGATTATTTCTGTGGAATGTACCTCGCGTTTTTCGTAATATATTGAATATTACAGTGACTTCATTACATTGTGCTATCGAAAATGCAGTCACTGCGCGCTTCATGCGCCTTATTTATGTACACGTTATAAAACGTAAATACCGCTACTTGAAGAGTCGTCACACACCCCATTACCAGTTTACGATAGTATTTCACTTCCATGTTAAAAACATCAACATGCATATTTACATACATTTCATGCGCCTATTTAAATATTTCAACGGCTGTCATAAACTCGAAGCCGAAAGTTGCGCCTCGGAGGGCGCGCGCGCGCGTTCTTTTTGCCCCTCGAATGCCAAGAATTCAACGTCCACCGGTCTAACGTTCCTATTAATGTGTCGGCATGTTTATTTCAGATGGGGAACCCATCAAACTGCCCGAAAACCTGGAAAGTTTACCGCGAGCTGACCACTTTCCCACGCAGAGACATCGCTGGAATACGAATGAGGTGAGTCGCCTCACTTAGTCCACTAAAAACAACCTTATTAAAGATTTAGTTCTTCGGAGCGAAGCGAACCCCGTTACGTGAATTGGGGCCCGAAACAAGCGGCAGAGATACTCGATGGGGGTGGTTCAAGGGGATAATTTGATGTTTCTTTTTTCTTTTGTAAACAGTATATAATGATTTCGGGTCGGGCAGCGTTCGTTCTACGTGAACTGCTTCATTACTCGACCCGATCCTTCGCCATCATGCTTGATTCTAGATTTAATTGTTTGCATTAGCTTCGCCGCTTGGATCGAGCGATTCTTGCTTCAGTGTTCTCGAATTTTAACTAAAAACGTTTTTAACGTATTAGACGTACGTTAAACATATGTTACATACTTAACCGTCGTTTCAACTAAATAACTAAGGCTAATATTCTTAAACCAATTACATTTCTAATCGATAGATAAAAAATCGATAGCCCTGTTACTTTTTCAGTTAAAAATAATAATTCGAGTATTTAACATTACTAGCCGTTCCCTGTCGCGGCTTCGCTCGCTCATTTGTTTAATGGCTTAACAGCCATTCTATCTTATTTTCAGACGCTCTTGTTATGGATCGCATAAACCACATGGCCCTATTTTA
The DNA here is from genome assembly GCA_963576515.1 of Cryptocephalus primarius. Classification (NCBI taxonomy): domain Eukaryota; kingdom Metazoa; phylum Arthropoda; class Insecta; order Coleoptera; family Chrysomelidae; genus Cryptocephalus; species Cryptocephalus primarius. The sequence goes on from OY754941.1 coordinate 16,247,339, forward strand.
GGTGTATATTACCTAATTGAGGCAGATTATATACCTCCATGGTTTAATTGACTATGTTCTCCTCCTTTAATAAAACAGATAAAAAATTAAATTTCTTAATTTAATTGTTTTTGAAATTTTTATCTGTCTTAATAAAAAAGAGAAAACGTCTAAATAAATCATGGAAGTACAAAATAACCCCCCACAAAAGAATTTTCTTCATTGACCAATCTATATTACTTAAATTTGGCCATGTGATACCCTAAATCTTCGCGTTTTTTCGATTTTTTTCTGGGCACACTATAATTCCAAAAATCCACCTTCGTGAATTGTCTTACATTTTTTGGAGCAAAATAGCACACTATAGATACTACAAATAAAATAAAAATTAGGCATTAGATTTTTAGGAATATTTTAGATTTAGGTATTAGGCTATTTTAGGTATATTTTACCTAATTGAGGCACATTTACCTAATTTTTATACTTCCATGATTTATTTGAGTATATTCCCTTCTTTTACTAAGACATATAACAAATTAAATTTCCTAATTTAAAAAAAAGAAGAAAACTTCTAAATAAATCATGGAAGTACAAAATAACCCCCACAAGAGAATTATCTTCATTGACCAGTCTTTATAGCTTAAATTTCGCCACGTGACACCCCAAATTTTAGAGTTTTTTCGATTTTTCTGGGCACACTATGATTCCAAAAATCGACCTTCGTGAACCTTTTTTACATTTTTTGGAACAAAATAGCATATAGAAAGAATAAAGTAGAAATTAGGCATTAAATTAAAGGAACTAAACCGTATTTAAACATTTTGAGCCCCGTGCGGCTTTGATGCGTACTATTTAGACACCCTGTATATTTTACCTGTTGCCAAAAAGTCCTTTCTTACTGAACAGGATGTTCTGTTTCATATCGCTCTTAATACTAAGTGGTATAGCGGTACTCTTGACTTTCATCCCTTTGAGTAACTGTAATAAATATCGCAAACACTTAATTAAAATCACTGCAAAACCCTACTTTGAGATTTTTCGCGACAGTTTCGCAAACACGACCCTCCTCCAGTAATTAATCATCTCACTCGAACCACCAAATATTATCCCATAAACAAATCGGCGAGCTGAAACTCAATAATTCCGTTCTTTCTGCCTTCCTGTTCTCGTCTTCATCCAAAATACGTCTTAATTAGTTTCGGGCTGGCACAGCAATTAACTATATTAGTGAGATAAATCGAAGGTAATGCTGAAATATCCGTGAAATTCGTGAAGAGGGATGTTCTCTTTTCATGGAACTTAATTAATTTCTATCACAGAGTACGAAAAGAAAAAGGAAGGAAAGGAAGAGAGAGAGAGGGAGGAGGAGCGTCAACAATGTCTGAATCGGTGTTGAAGAGATGTAAGCGAGGAGACGGAGCATACGACGAATGAATTTATCTACTAAATATAATAACGACTCATGGGAAAATGTTCGGTCGAAAAGATCCGAAATGAAATTTTCTTGGGGAGCTGCAAAATATCGCTTTGCCTTGCCTTCTCCGTCAACAAATATTTGCGTCGTTAAAAGACAGATATGATAATCAGCTTATTGAAAATTTCCCGCCCCGATTTGCTACACTGAAACCTGAATTAATAACACGAAAAAGTACGATGGGAACATCTTCTGATGTAGGAAAACACGGCCTTAAAACATTATGGAAATTTAGAGGAGTACACACATTTTCTTGATGGAAGTGTTTAATTATGTATCATATTTATGCAAACAATTTTAATGGAAAAGCTTGGATGTATCCCTCAGAGCGAATTCCACAGTCCTAACTTAATTTCGCCAGATACACTGGGAATGTACACTTCAGATTGTTAACCATCAAAAGTAAGGGGTTTTGTGACCGGGTACTAAATGAATTATAGTCGACTAGTTTTCGGTAGATTGCCTCGGAGAATAAGCGAACTTATTTCTTTTGGCTCTGGGATGGAATAATTATTTTCAAATAAAACTTATTCCATACGTACCTGATTCCAGCCGAAGATTTAGACCATGGTGGATTTAAGAAATGTAATGCTAAATCCGTAATCAGCGACTGGGAAAAGCTTGTGGGGAGTTTAGCAAAAATAAAATTTTGAGAAATTTGGATCCATATTTTGAACTTTAGTTTGAATCCAGCGAGTCAAAATACGTTTTTGAGATTCGATAGAAGTACTAATTTAATTCCAGTCGTTTTTAGGCTTGTTTCAATAGGGCATTGCGGAGAGTGATATGACTGAATTTCGGGAAAAAAATTTAGTTTTAGGGTCCCTAGATGCCAACACAAACCCCCTGTCGAAAGGTTATATGTATTTATACCCTTACCGACATTGTACTACACTGTGTACTACACACAGTAATATTCAACCAATTTTAGTTATAATCTACGTTTTCTTCTAGTCTGATTATTTATTTACCTGCAATTATAATTGTTTAAATAATTTTGTTGCGATCGATAATAATACGTTTTATTTTCATGTAAATTCACTTGCTATTTTAACTCGCATTTTTGCTGGCAAATTTCGTATTTTCTCGCCTTTTTATCAGTCGTGAGTAATTAAGTAGGTAACAAACAATTTTTTGTCGCATTTCGTCAGCTCAGCGTCGAGCGCCGTCCGAAATATTTCCTTATTAGGAATTTTATTCGTGCGAGAACACGCGTTGAAGACGGTTCACTTTTAATTATCGGAGGTGTTTTCACGGTTAAAAGAAGGTTCTAGAGTAATTTCTTTGCTAAATCTTTTAGATTCGCGTTTGAAGATCTTTGGTGTTCATTGATTCGGTGTTTTTCTTGTTTTAAAGTCTCGATTTTGACTGCAAATGGATCGACAGTAGAAGATTATGAAGGTAATTTTTAAAATCGTATTTAAACAGGAATTCTAGAATTATCCTGAGGTTATGTGTTGATTATTTATCTATTATTTCTTTAGGTAGTGGTAGTGATAGTGATACAATCTGATGGCAGTAGGTGCACCCCCTGGAGGACCGGATATCGGGTCTGACGTCATTGTCAAAATGGTTCGTACTACTTAATTTATTTTGAAACGACAGTTTTATTTATTCTCCTATGAAGTGATTTTCGGATTTCGAGATAATGACTCTTCTGGACATTTTAAGGACCCCTGAGTCCCTTATAAACATATGTTTTGGAAAAATCTCCTTGTGTGTATGTATGTTGTCGAGTTTTTCTCGGGAAAAGTAAATAGTTAAAGGCTAGTAGCGCATTTAGGCGAGTAAAAATTGGTTAAGGGCGAAATGTGCTTTGTCATTTTTGTATTATCTCGAAAACAATTTATTTAATCTGCCAGTTAATCCATACCTACTACTACGATCGTTATTTTGACTAATCTTCTCTGAAGGCCTCCTTGCCCATGTGAATTTTCAGTTTTTCTCAATTTCTTTCCTAATCTGTTTTATATATTCTTACTAAACGTTTCATATGAACTACCACATTAATTGTGTATAATTTTTGTTTCTTTCTTATTCTTAATAATTGTTGGTCTTTCTTAATTTTTTCCAAAACAGCTCTGGTGATTTATTTCAAACTTCACAACTTGACTTAACTATCGAATACCTATTACTTCTATATAAAACATTTTTGTCTAGAGTCACTATATAAGGTACTTTACTCTTGTAAAGTCCTTTACAAAGGACTCTGTAATTCCTCTAGATTCAAGTTTAATCCTCTGGAATCAGTTGTAAACCCTAAAGGTATCTCTAAAGTCTTTTTGGACATGATTTAGACTTCATAGTACTTTTAATCAAAACGAAAAATGAGAAGGAAATAATTTTGGACTTCCTTTTTTACTAAACTCTTACGTGTTCGTAAGCTGTTACAATAAACAAACACGAAAGTACTTACATATTTGGATAGCATGTAATAGTGGCAATTATTGCACCATTTTTGTAAAATTACTATTAACTGAAAATTAAAATTTTCTTAAATCCAGGAAAAAACCCTTACGGTCTTATTCATAAACGCATTGTAACGTTAAAATGGATTTTAGCTTAAAATATATTTAGAAAGTGTTTCACAGATGTTTTGTTCCGTGTATTCTTAACTTGGAGGCAACTATAATTCTCATTGAAACACATTCTACACACATTTTAAGCTAAAATTCCTTTTAACGTTAAAATACGTTTATGAATAATAGGGTTAATCATCCCTTATCATTACAATTGATATAGGAACAATTACATCTCACAAGGGAAATATTACAGTGTCATCGCAAATTTCCTTGTATTCGTAAAGACATGTTGCACAGATCCAAATAAGAATTTCCTAACTTAAGAAAATATTGGAAAGTTTTATGACATTACTAAGATAATTGTGTCAGGAAAAACTCCTGTGTAATTTAAAAAGTACTTACATGTTTGAATATTGCGTAGTATGGGCAGTTAAAAGTCCTATTAATTGTAAGACATAGTCGCTTGGGGAATTTCCTTTAACCAGAGAAAAATCGTTACTTTTTTGCAGTGTACGTTACACCGGAAACTTCAACGTACTTACGGGTATCATTATTTTCTTTTGTACTTAAAATGCTTGAATTCCACTTGTGAAATCATTCTTGAACCTACCTTAGATGTCACTTTGAAAACATTCCTAAGTTACTTTCGAAATCGTGTTTCGTACCCTAGAGAAGTTCCTTATTTCGTGGATAACGTCGACAGTAAATCGCTGCTTGGATGTAACGAAAGCGCTGTCATCACAACGATGGTAAATTGTCGAAAAACGCTGTGTAGGAAACGAAACTTCCCGGCAAATAAAGTACGAGCGTATTTTTGAAATGTACATAATAATTCAGAAAATTAATGTTAACTTTAAACAGAAACTTTTCGACGATAAGGCAAAACACCATTACGGTCTCAACTAAAGCCATAGAGCGAAAAGTTACTAGACAAAAACCGAAAGCAACTTCACACAACACATTGTGGGACTGAATTCGAGGATTGTCTGACCAAACATACGAACAAACTTTATATTTGTGCGGTATATAGGTTCGACCCCTCAAAGAAGTAGGTAGATACGTTACTAGGGAAAAGAACCTATAAAATTTGTCGGATTTCTACGACGCAAAGGAAAATCCTTGTACCTGCAGACGAGGAAAATAAATAAATGTATCGAGGAGACTGCCCGTGATGTTTCCAAAATTCATGTTTCAGTGTATTTTCTTTTGAGCGGGATCCGATAAAATTTTAAAACCCGAGATGTATTTCCTCCTCACCGGTAATGTTACGACAAGAAAACAGTCCGGGGAATTGTAGAAAAGCAACGAGCACAATGTTCGTAATTATGAAGCAACGAAAAATTCGTCTTCGAAACATCCGCCATCATTTTTGTATTAGACTCCGAGGGCTTGCAGCGTCCCGGGGCCCTTGCTATGAACAAAATAACTTTAATATTGAATACAGCGGCAAAAAATTTCCCTCGGGGATTGTCGGTTTTTCAATTTAGTTAGTTCTTCGACGGAATTAAATCTAATATTCAATAAGTATCGAACTCGAAATCATCTGCTCCATTTCGTTCCTGTGCAACAGAATATTCTCCTCGTGCTATTTCTTTATGTTCCACTAAAATGATATTGCCGCGTCCGAGGGAGGAAACTGTAAAGTTTGTTCACGACGAGCCAATACCGGGGACGTTAAAAAATATGTGCTAAAGAATGCATGGTTGAACATACAGTCCACATTTCGTCCACTTTCTTATAAGGGAATTAATGTATATATATTTAGTTGTGTTGTAATTAAGCAGTATTTGCCTAAAAATTGGTTAATTTCGTCTTATCAAATCGTTTTAATTAGATTATTATAATTTCATTAGGTTTAAATATGGGTAAAGTATGTAACTAATGAAGTAGGGTGGTAGGGTGGTAATTTTTTCCTAAAACTAAATAAAAATGATTGTTTTTCATAAGAATTTAGTGAATACGGGTTTATTAAAATTTTTTATGAAGATTTTATGAAATCATTACCATTTTGGTTAAATGTCCACCTACTGCCTAGTTTTTTTTCGTTTCGCAACTTAAGGAATGTTCAGAATCTCTTTCTCCTATTGGTTCGAAGTTCAAACTAATAAATAAAACATAACTAAACCCCCTAAAGTCTAACAAATAAATTTTTGTCATAACTAATTTCCCCAAAGCTCTATCAAATTACTTAATTAGCTTAAGTTTTCACTCGTTTATGTTTCGAACGCTCACTAAACGGGACGAATAGTCCTTCCAGGGGCCAAAGGTCCAATGGAATCCTCCGGGATGAGGAAAGTCGAAAATTGCTTGTATAGGAATCGCAGCTCGACTGAACAAAAGAGCCTCTTTTGAATCTAGGGACCCTAGAGACTTCCCTTGCTTCTGAATTCGAAAAACTTCCCTTAACTCTTTAACCCTTAACCAAGATTGTATCTAAGCAACTGATACAGGAATATCAGTCTCAAGACGATCAAGAATAGCAGTCTCAAGACAATCGGGGATAGCAGTCTCAAGCGATGAGATAATGATGTGCTATGGGATGAGATAATGGATTTGTTTGGTACGTACTGTATATTTCGGTTGCAGTTTTCTGTTTACAAGCAAATTTCTCCCCTTATTCCTTTTTATGCCACTTAAACCACCACCTACCTGCTGGGAAAATCGTCCCAGGAAAAATAAATACCGGTTCCGTTAGAATTTTATTAAATAGAGACGGTTTAAAAATAATAAAGAGCTCGAAATGAAATGTTTTCAAAACACGTATTGCCCGCGAATAAGCAAAACGCAATAGGAAACGACGTTATAACAATAAAATAAAGTACTCGGTCTGAGGAGAAAACGTTAGAAATGTACAGTTGCGGCCGTTCGGAGATAATGTCCCGCCGTTTATTTTATTACGGCGTAATTTGGGACGTTACACATCAAAATGTTCGGGTGCACGACGGTAAATTGTTATTGAGACTTTAATCGGCTATTAAATTGATTTTCGATGGGCGTCCTCCAGTTTCAATTTTCCTCGTATTAAACGGGAAATTCGTTTCGCTCCCCAGGAACCGTTTTTTGCGTGGTTATTCATGAAATTCCAATGATTAAAATGCACTCTTTATGCGGCGCCTAAAAATACTTTTGTCATTATAGTCGGAGGCCGTGAAATACGGAGAATTAAACCTGATAATGACGCTGCGGCGTTTTTACCACCGTAAATGTAATAAGAGTAATGTGACCGTAAGTCGCGACGGAAATTTGAAATTGCTTTCGTACACCCGCGTATGAATCACTAGATTGTTAATAAGTGTAACAACCGGCAATTTAGCATTCCTAAATAATAATAAATTTCGCCCAAGGAACTGCATTCGTGATCCGTATCGTTTCCCCTAAAACAAAACATTTCAGCCACTGCAATTTAGACACATTTGCATATAAACATTTGACCGAAATTACACTGCAAACCGCCGAAATTTCTCGAGTAAAGCAGCTGAGGTGCATGGTTAAGACCCCTGCGACTCGATAAATCTGAAAATAATTAACAAGCCCAAAAGTGGCGTAGTCGTATTTCCCCGTAGGAAACTGAACGGTAACAATTTGAGTCGCGTTTCGGTCCGCCACTTCCTTCTTTACGGCTACAAATCACTCGGCGACATCAAAGGCCCCCTTTATTTTATCGACACCTTTATTGCTAATTTTGTCATCAGATACGACTCCGAGGAATGTAATTTGTGCAAGTCCCGGCGATGATTACTTTTTTGTGAGTAAAATTGCATGTTCAAACTTAGTTAAATTGCTTTTAATCAGGGTTAACCCAATTTTTCCGCGAGATAATGTTCCAGAGGCGGTCAGACTTATACGCCATAACGTTGTACCGAGATATAAATAGTATTTACCGGGGGTTGTGTTTAAACGCGCCATAACTGTTATTCCCTTTATTTTAAAGAGCAATAATGACGTGAAGCGAGAGGTAATAGACCAAATTACATGCTTCTTTAATTTCTTTCCTTCATTGTAGCTACCCCGAATAGGATTATTAGATTGTTTTACGTGCCACTCGACCAAAGTGGAGTTGCATGTAATGACCATAAAATTAATTGTGACGTTTAAACTTGAATTTTTATTTCAATTGTTGATCAGGCACGGGGGCGCTTTTCAGATAAAAAACATATAAAATACGCAGTGATTTATATTAAAGTGTTGTAATTTGTCACTTCAATAAAAAAACATTTACATAGAAATGCCACATTTGTTGATTAAATGAAGAAAAAAGTTAATTAGATGGATCTAAAAGATTTAAAAAAATGTTAGGATCCGTGAATTACTATAATATATTTTGGTTTTGGAAATATTTCATTGTAAACGCAAATTATCAGCTCAAAATTAATTTGATTGAAAACATTTGATTATTTTTGTAAAATCGTCTCTTAAAATCGTGTTTTGGCACAAAATCTACCTGAAAGAGAAATAAACGCCTCTTGAGAATATATTGCTATCCAAATTTAATTTCGAAATTTATTGTAGATCATCTCAATTTCGAACTAATTTGAATTTATTCTTCAGTCTTTATTTGCATGCATGTACCTCATTACAGGTCGGAAATGTTGATTTAAGCGTCCCCATTTATAGAGTATTATTTATATGGAACAAACGAATGTTCATGTACGTGTTGTAGAGTGTTCGCGTTATAGAGTTTCAATAAATAGAGTTTTCAATAAAAATTCATATCTAGAGGGCCTGTATACTCTTTATAGGACCTCTTGTATTCATCCTCTGATGAATTTTTGTAACGAATAATGGAAAAAATTGTTGTTATAATGTAAATTTTCATATGCAAATTTTTGATTTTGCTCTGAGAAAACCTTTTTAAAGTGCGTCAATTTTTTAATTCAAAAAGATAATACGGTTTCGTTAGTCAATATAAATGTAGAGATGGTTGTAAACTTTTGTTCATGCAGTTGTTGATGGGTTTTTTAAGGTTTGTAAGCAAAGCAAATACCGAGCGCGAATTTTAAATATTTCCGACTGTACATGCGATAGAACGATTGAGGGAAGGAATACTGGCGACGTCCGCTAGAGGGAAATTTTTATACTCTGCGCTCGGTATTTGCATTGTTTACAAGTCTTATAAATTGTTTTATCCACGAACAAACGGGAGTATGAAAGTTTAAAGTTTCTTGCTTGAAACGTCAGTGATAAGTTGGAAAAAAGATAGTCCTAAGTGCAATTTATTTTTCATTGAATATTCAAGAACTTTTTGTGTTTCAAAAGAATTTTGTCAGCAGTGATCAGAAAAAATGTCAATAGTGATCTATATTTGCAACAAATGCTAAAAAATGCACCACTCTTTGAAACAATTAATATCCACGTAATGCGATTGTTTTCAACACCATTAAATATTGTATTAGTGTGATACCTACTAAATAAATTGGTAAATAAATTACTAATTAATAAAACTGTAATTATTAAATTGAAAATTTTAAAGATATAAAGCTTCGATCGATTGAAAGGGTATTTCTAGGGGCCCTGCCGATAGTGCCGATAAAACGGAATTCCTCCCTTAACATCCGAAATGGGGTCCAAAATTAACACCTAATAGTTCGTAATTCAGCCTTAGAACGGCTCCCCGCAATATCTCCCCGCTCCGAGATTTCTATTATGAAGTTATCTTTTAAATCCCCCTCTCCTACGAGGGCCCGAGTAACGCCAAAATTTCTGCGCCATTATAAAAGCGGAGTGAAACGCGAGAAAGTCATTGCGAACTTTACAAGTTCCGGCGATTTGAGTTAGAGGAAGACGGCGAGATCTCTAATTTGCCAAACTTTCTGCCGGTTGTTTTTATTCAAAGATGGTTCAACTTTTGTGTTTTACATTTACAGAATGGAAGTCTAATTTCACGCTTATTTTTATTTTATGTTTCATTACACAATTTGCTTGTTTCAATTTAAAGTTTTTTATTACTTTCCGGTCGTGCCGAATTTTTCGGTGCGTTATTTAAAGCGGCGCGCCGCTTTATCGGGAGGAAAAGTTTTTCTTATCTCTCAAAACTTTCTATCGGAACATCGATCATAACTGTTACATTTCGGATGGTTTTTTACCCGTAATCGTTCAACCCTTCTCCCTTGGAACTCATGAGGCGTACCGTAAAATTACCTTTGTGCGACCTGAAGAATTTTCCGAAATTAAATTAGTTCCCTACAGCCTAACATGTCTTCACTTATGAGATCCTCGGGTGAAATACGAGCGTAACGTAAGGATCTTCTCCATAACATTTCTGCCCTCGGAGAGGCATCTTTCATTTTCGAATGCACATCAAACAATTTGTCTTGCGGTGAATTTTCTTTCACCTTGTTCTTATTTGAAAAATTGAATGAATATGTATACTTACATGGGAAGAGTTTCGTTCTTAATAATATTTCGCCTCTTCTCGTGTCTGCTTCGCCTACGATTTCAGTGTTATATAATGAAAAACGCGAGCCTATAAAAATGATATTTTTTATGTCTTCATTTGGAACACGGGATTACGGTCTTGAAGCAAGTTGTAAAACCGTTTAACCATGAATTTTGTTGTTAATCCGGCCAGTTAATTCGTTGTTTTGGTTCATGTTAGTCATCTCCTCTATCCCTATATTTTTATTGAGTTTAGCCAACTTAGTGGCGTTTAAAATTATCGTAAAATCTTTTACATCCTATTAATGTCTTCATCGCTTTTATTGCAGGCATCCCTTTTTTCTGTCGCGACTCTTCGTTAAACCTTTACGGCCGTAAAATCCAAAATATCGTTATTTGATACGGTTGGTGTAGTTTTCAAATTACGACCGCAAACGCTGTTTCTCGTCTTATTTTAATAAAAAGATCGACGGGCCCCGTATGCGTTAGTGAAAAACCTAACGAGAAGCGAACCCTTAGCAGGAACGCAATAACCATACTTTCATTAAAATCGTCATTACTCCGCGTTAAGACGAAGGCCGGCCGAAGCGCCTTGCTCTAATTTTTTTATGAATCCTAAAAGGCCGGAGTTGATATTAGCTTTCCACGTATTTTTCCGGAAAACAAATCTAATTTTCCTTAATAAATGTTATTGGAGGGTCGTCGTTCTAAAATGAAATGAGCCTTTTAGGATAATGGATCCTCTGTGACGAGCCTATCATGGCCGGTAGAAATGAGCTCCCGCAGGACCGCACAACTGTTATAACAACAAAAAATTGTTATTATAAACAATAAATTCGCTCTCAAGCAACTTCACGACTTTTTTCCATTATATCGTTTCTCGTATATAAGGGCGCTGGAAGTGAAAGTGTGAAGGGACATAATGTGATGGTTGGATGTACTTGGAAACGTATCAGGGTCTTATTAGATTCAGGGTCGTTTACAGCTTCTTAATACACTTTATTGCAGGGGTAGGGCGATACATAAAATGTGGCGGCGAAACGTTAACTTTTCTATTAATTGGCGGTATGCGCATGCAACACATTTCGCAGATTTTGGCGAAGGTACTCGCCCTATATCAGTAGTTCAATGGGGTATTTACAAAGCTTTTTAAGTTTTATATCCTGGAATTATTCAAGACAAAAATTCTACCCTTTTAATAGCGTCTTACTAGTTGTAATAAAAAAGGAAATTTTTTAAGTTCTGTCAGTCAGATCATTTCCACGACTTTTCATTATTTTTCCTCATTCTTCTCCCCACTCGAATGATTACCAGCTCATCTCTAGGTCTTTTCATTAGAACATTATTAGCACTGTTGCGCGAGAAAACGTTTATAAAATAATATGAAGAATTTCTGAGAAAATTGACAATTTATGACACTTGCGATTTTTCTTGTAAATCAGTAATATTATTGTCGAAACTAATATTATCTATTCAATCAATTTTTTCAGCCTCATCAACACATCAACCTTTTCAGCGTAATCTTATCCTGGGTACAAAAAAATTCGTGTATCAGTTATTCAAAGAGTAAGTCACATAATTTCTACTAAAAAATAGCTAAAAAAATAGCCATGGTGGTTGTAATTGGCATTAATAAACAGAGACAAAGTGCCCCCCCCCCCCCAAACACCTTTTATAAATTTTTCAAATAATTTTTTGAAGTACATTTACATGTTTACTGATTCTATTGAAATATCAGTTCAATATACGTATTTTTGAATTTGTTCTAAATACATTTTGGTGGTCTCAACACTAAATGGTTTAAGTGACATAATTTCGTCGTAACATTTCCTCGATTAAACCGTTCGCAAAGAGAAATTTCACTTAATTTAACATCTACGTCAGTTTGATCGGGGCGAATTAATATTTTTGTTTCATCGGTTACCATTTCCATGTTAATTTCTCGAAACATCCGGTAGGGGAATTATCCAAACAATCGGGAAACTTCCGTAATTGGTATTCACATATTAAATTAAGGTAGCCGGTGTTTACACAAAAGTGGAGCGGCGGCGGTAGGTCCGGTCCTGCTCAAAGAGACCGCACGTTGTGTGTTGTAATAACAGTTTTGCGTGTTATATCCCAATCTCGCCAAAGGCTGTGTTGTCACAGGTTGGACAATGTTTGCCCTGTATTTTACCTTCAGTGCGTTCTCAACAACACCAAAAACAACAGTGGAACACACACGACTTACGAGCCCGCGATGGTCATTCCACCTCTAATGTGTTGTATGTGTATGTTTGAAATTAATTAAAATTTAACGTATGGCGACCGGGATTTTAGATATTTCGGCTCTAACGGGCTCGTCGTTGCCGTATTTTCGGCCGTTTTATTCGTCGGCGGGAAAGTGGCAAATCAAACGACGAATAAAGTTGCAAGACACCCCAGCTTTACTGCGCGCATAAAACCGACTGGTTTTTTTAATATTTTACGGGGCAGATTTAGTGACACCAGAAATATGGGCGTAAAAATATTTTTTTATCGGGAAATTTAACGTGGCATCGTTCATTTCGTATTCCCGCGCCATTTTTTCGCTCTTCGCCGAATTTTGACTATTCTCCAAGAGATTTTGTCAGTGTTAAAACATGAAATGATGTCGGATGCCGTTATTGCACGTTAATTTTTATGTTAGGATTGACCTTTTCGAGCCATTTTATTCCTAACTTTACGATCCCACACTGTATATGCGTATCGAATACAAAAGTGTATTAAAATTATAGGCATTTTTTCACAAAAGCTTGTCACCTCTTTTGTTTCCATCGGCCTATAAGAGAGAGTTTAAATATTTCATCTGTGCTGGTTCTGATTTTCCAAAAAATCATTTGTTCTGCAATAATCCTTCTGTAATTTTTAATGTAATTCTGTGATTTTCTGTCTGTAATTTGGTATTTAATGCAAACTGTAATGGAAACAAGCATTCAAGTCCGCCGTCCGGTCGAACTTACAAAGAATCCACCATTAACGCCCAGTATCATCAACTGAAATAATTTTTTCTTTGTGTTTGTCGTCATTTTATATAGTATACGTCCTATTTCCGTGGCAACTGTGAGTACTGTAGGTATCAAAGCTAAGAGCTACAGCTTCGATTGTATTATATTATATATTATGATAGCTTATATTCTAGCTTTAAAAGCTATTAGGGAGAGAAGAAAAAGTTTCTTGCCGACCTGTGTTATTTTCTAGACTTACCATTTGCGAAATTTCTACGTTAACCGAGGTTTATCTGTGCGTCGTACATAAAGCGGGCGAAATGCACGAACGTTGTTAATCAGTGAAATAACTCGTTACGTTAAAACTCTTTTCATTAGTAAAAAATGTGGAGAGCGTTCGGCGAGCCCCCGTGTAAAAAAATGATTACGCGACCGACGGTAATAACGAGTTCCCCAAATTAACCCGAATGTAAATTTTGCGAGTGTAGCGACGTCGGCAACGCCTCGGCTCTAAATCATAAAAGCCGAAAACCGGGAAGAAAGTCAACAAAAGTCAACCTGCTAATATGGTGTAGTCGGTCTAAAAAGTAGATTGAATTAAGTCCGCTCGAAACAAGAGGGACGTCATGCATTCCTGCAAGACTTACTCGACAACTGTATCGAATTCCCCGCGAAATTATGTTAACTTCCCGGTTTACTTTACACGCTACGAATGTATCCTGATCATAATTTAATTTGCTTCCACAGCCGGATACAGTTCTCAAAGTGAACGGTCTCTATTAGGCGTCTCTATTAGATTTCATAAACATTACGTTGCCGTCGCTCGCTACGTACAGAGGCTTTCGTTAACCTAACTTTGAACGATATAAGCGATTACTAATTCAACAATTTTGCAAGTACGAATGCCTGCCGAAAAGCTAATACATTAGTACATTGCAACATATTGCAATTTTAAAGCTTAATCAAATGGAATTTTTGGTTTTTACATGATGTCTGCTTTAGGGTTTTACAGTTTTATGTTGCAATTTCAAATTTTTTTATAATAGCGACCGGTAGAAACGCTTTTATTGATAAGCTTACAGAAATGGAACTGTTAAAATCAATTAATCAAAGGTTTTAATATTGGAAAACCAAAGATAAGCCATGTTGAAATAAATATCGCTTTACGTGTATGATGTTATTGAAATGAACTTTTGCTTAAAAAACGAAACCCACTGGAGCAATTTCAATTCTTTCTATAGAAAAGTTGTAGAGAATTAAATAGCGATCAAAACGTGAGGTCCATTTTTACCGGAGAAAATCCGGAAAACAAAATCGAAAAATTTGTTTTTTTCTCGAAACTTCATTAACTTCACCATTTATGAAGATTAAGAGCTAAAGTTCAGTACGGAAATAGATAATTATGTTATCTTAAGTGTGACAGGAAGGCGCTGTCGGCCTTTTAGTTTTTGTGCAATTGAAATTTCAATTTTCACTGGAATTTCTCGGCGACTGCTAGAAAATCCAAGAAAAAATAGTCAGAAAGGTGCCAAAATTGTAAGAGATCGCAGTTTTCATCTATATTTTGATCTATAATTAACCATGTCCTGATGAAGGGAACAAGGATATCTCGAGATCTGGGCAATTATACCAGAATTTAACGAAAAATTTGCCTTTTTGTAACCACTGTGACTATGTTTACGAAAAAATCCCCGTGTTTACGAAGAAAAATCAATGAAAGGAAATTAAATACAACATTGATGTGTAACTCTTTCAAAGGGAAATGATTGATGACGGAACAGAATACGTGGGGGTAACGTTCTGTTCAATAAATAGTTTTTACTTTTTATTTGCCAATGAAAAGTGCAAATTTGTACATGTTTATCTAGCTGAAATAATCATCGATTAAAAACAATATAAATGAATGAATCAAGTTATGTACTTTTTTTTTTAAATTAACAACTAGTACAATTACTTGCATAGCTAACTAACTAAATCAATACTTGTTCAAACAATATTGAATTTAGTATTATTTTTCAAATAGCAAATAACACTAAACAAATAAATTGGAATGA
This sequence comes from Cryptocephalus primarius, assembly GCA_963576515.1. Classification (NCBI taxonomy): domain Eukaryota; kingdom Metazoa; phylum Arthropoda; class Insecta; order Coleoptera; family Chrysomelidae; genus Cryptocephalus; species Cryptocephalus primarius. The sequence goes on from OY754941.1 coordinate 16,262,709, forward strand.
TCTCTTGAACTGTGATATTTCATTTTATTAACCAATAAAATTGCTTCTATACTTAATTGACTAACAGAAACACTTTCATTTGTACATTTTATAAAAAAACAATATTGAATTGAAACTCTGGGTTATCGAATAACTTTCGCTAAAACTGTGTTTGTTCGTTTAATATTCAATGTTTACAAGGAGTACATATATATTCATTTAGTCATATAACAGAACCAACTCTTTTTAAAAATAATATTTATTTTTGACTTTCTTTAAACAGAAAATCGATTACCATGAGGATACGTAGATATCTCGAAGACAAATTTAAAGTACAAATAGTTTCGAAAATACCCGATTAATGTTATCAATACAATTGGTAGATTGTATTAGTTAGATCTCTTTTTTGTTTCAGGTCTGCCATATACTAAATTCGATGCTCCTGTTGCTTTTTCCCCTTAGTTGTTCTGTTGATCGTCTCATCACTTCGCCATGTTGATATACACATATCTTATAGTTTCTGACATTATCTTTTTCCAGCTCCCCCCAAGTAATTCTTCTTTTCCTATACTTACGTGTTGGGTTTTTCTGTGCTGACGTGTAAGCTCCACATTCAATATTCCTCTATAAGTTTTCTAGACATTCTCCAAGCATTCTTACTTAGGTGCAATCACCATCTGGCAATCTGCATAGTGTAAAGTATATACTTCTACGATTTTTCTTCCATATTCTTATGGCTTCGACGACATATATGTTCAATAGAATTGATATTTGATATTTTATAACAATATATATTTGACGATGTATATGTTGAATAGAATGAAACAAGTTTCTTTTCGTTTTCGCGCGTACGAAAGCATCGAGAAAATTATGTTCACTCGAGCTAAACGACGTTTTATCTAAAGCGTGTTTAAAAAAGTGGTTCCTTACTCATACTCTCTTTTCATGCATGGACATGTTCAAAAGTCGTTTAAAATCGTTCCATATCTGACTGATCCAATTCCTCCGACGTCACGTTTTCATTTATATCATGCATTCACTCAATCACAATATCAATATCCATTTATGTTTTATATGTTTTTCCGTACTCCCCATCAGTCATTTTTTTTCTCTCACGAAATACCCGCCGCCATCAATTCGTAACAGCTGCGATATTTTTCTATCAAGCGGATTCCTTTTAAGTAACTTATTTCTGCTGACATTCTTGTTCCTTTTATGTTTGAATTTCTCGGAGATCTCTTAGAATTCGGGCCGGGCTCCTGTACCCTCTCGGGTGTGCATTGGTGGTTGAAATGACTCAAGACCCTTCAGCTGACAGTTATTTAACCTCGTGATAGATATTCAACCGGGAAAGTGCCCACAATCGATACATTTTATTCGCAGGCGAGGCACGAAGAAAATGTGGACTCACAAAGAAACGTTCCCTTTACCTTTCGACAGGTTCGAATAGTATTTCGAATTGTTAGATTACTGGATGGGAGGATATCGCTTTTTTGATATGTTACCTGTTTTTTGCCACGAAATCTGACCATTTCCACTCTTTGAATCCTCACCTCTTTCGCCACTTTGTCGAATAAAATAGCGTACGATTCATACGGAAAACTGTATATGAAAATTTTTGATTGAAAAGGGAAAATTGATAATAGGGCCAGTATGAAAGAAAAGTTTGGACAAAGTGACAAAAGTAAGGTTTTCCGGGCAGAATTTTGCAACACTAATCCTAATGCCCATATTGTCGAAAACAAAGGTATTTTATTTTTGCTGCTGATTTTTGTTTTGTCTGCCCCTTTACATGAACACAATTATTTTTAACACATTCATTTTGAAACTTCATTATATCATTTGAATAATTAGTAGCTATGGTAATAACAAACCATGCAATCATGCAGCAAAAAAAGGCACATAATAATTTTACGCGCATACGTATGCGAATGGTCTAGTAAGAGGGAAGATCAAATCAAGATGGTGCCACGTGCGCAGACGGTCACAAATTTTAACACTTACACCCCAATGATCAATTTTAATATTTAGCTATACTTTTCAAAAAACTTTGCAGTGTAAAGTAAACAAACGAGTTGTACTCGCTTACTGCGCTTCTGCTTTATAAATGTTTTCTATTTCCTCCTTGGCGATAGTTGTCGCCCAACTTTCCTCTAGCTGCCTATTCCCGCTTGTAAAAATTTAAAATTCTGCCCGGAACTTATTAAAAACGACAAACGTAACACAGGAGTAAATGAAAGTTAAATTAGAATCGCAAACTACATTAGCCTTTATCATTTTCCGGGGAAAGAAGGGCATTTTTTATCAGGCAACTTTTTCGAATTAAGCCGAAAATGAATCTGGTGGGAATAAATGAATAGAAATTGTCGGTGCGATCTAAGAGCCGGTTATTACACACTCGAATATGGAAGTTGCGAAGTTTTCCCTCCCCCGACAAACACCTTTTATAATTACTCCTCCGGTGAGTTTGTGAGTTTCCTTGGTGCAGTTATTAAGATCCGTTACGGTGGAATACCTTAGCAGATAGCTAACGTTAACTAAGAAATTGGGTAAGAAAAGTTAGAGGGAATTGTTTTGAAAGTTCATTTTGTCATAGTTGCAATTACAAATAAAGTATTTTACACGCGGTTTGTATGTAGTGGATACCTGTAGGTACCTACGTTTCCTTGAATGTAACAAATTCACTTTGAAACTTTGGGGCGCGAGTATTTTGAACGCTGTAACAAAAATGCAAAAATATTCCTACTTGTACATCGAAGCGGTGTTTCATCTCTTTTTTTCGATAAAATTGATCAAACGAAAATTGGTAATTTAAAAAAGGTTTTGCGAACAGGGCATGTGTGCGTTGTGTAACTCATTTCACTTTACAATCGGGATGCACCTTTCGGAAAAAACTGCTTCTAAATTCAGAATTCATTAACCTCTTGAAGTGGAAATAAAGCCGGGGCCGGATAATTGCACGTGGGCTCAAAGGGTTCCGCGGCTAACATTAACATTGTAATAGAACAACGGGGTTAAAGAGCAACTGACCCTGATACAAATAGCTAAGGGTCAGGATCACAGGCAAGATCGATATCGTATTTGTTATCTCGTCCGTTTCGAGACTGTTTAATGCGGTGTCTAATTCCTGAATAGCCATAAATTCTGGAAAACTTGGCTTGTTCTTGAAGTGTTTTTCGTCCCTTCTTCCTCTTCCATTTTCTACTCCAAATTTAGCCCTGCTAACGACCAACTTATCCGGGATTGTGAAGGAGGAAAATTGATTCGGTTAATTTTAGGACGAGGACGCCTCACCAAACATAGGATGTTGCCATAAATAACGCCGGATAGGTTTTAAAAATATTAAAAGCCTTCGCTTCGAAACTTCCACGGTGTAATATTTCGCAATATTACTCCAATGAAATGATAAGGAGTATTTGTTAATTAAAGTGCTGAGATACACGAAAATTAACGAGTGATAAAATTTCCAGAACCTGAGAGTTAAAACACCACCGTTTTCGTCTTCCTTACGTTGAATTTCCGCACGGTTCTGTCATGGAAACAGACTAAACTTTTCCAGGATAAAATCCGAGTTGTCTAAAACAAGAGAAAAATTTCTCCGGGCGATCTTTTACTTAACCTTGAGCTGCCGAGTTTAACTCTTTATCGAGTTAACAGGTAAATGGTAGAAATTTTTTAAAGGTGGATAAAATCTAATTAGAAATACAGAACAAACTTTTGATTAATAAATTTACCTCTTTTTGGTTATTTCTAAGTTGAAAATATCAAAAAGTTTAAACTCAAAGCTGTTCTGTGTCTAAACTCACTGCACCCTAACAACGAAAAGGTGGACGAAGCAATTTAATGAAATGGTTTTGAGAAGATTTGCAAAATACGCTTGTAACGTATATATTTCTTTGTTTAGTTGTATAAGTCAAAAAGAAAAAAGTTGTCTATGCGATGTTCTAATTTCAATTGAAATTACACTTACAGCAACTCAACATTACTCTGATTTAAATGGATTGCAATCCAGCGGTCCTTTCTGCCATTTAAAAGTCAAATAAGTCATGATGCTGAATTATTTCTGTCTGTTTTCTGTTTAAACAATTATATTTTGACATTGTTTTAATTTGAATTGACAGGAATTCAGACACTAACCTTCAATTCAACCTAATAATTTACAAAATAAACGAATCATTTAAATATTGCCACGTTCAGTGGATATCCAGCAAATAATGACTTTAATTTGATTTAATTCTAAATTCGCGAGAATGGCGAATGCGCCGGTTATTTGTACTCTGGCATTAAAACAGTAAAAATCTTCTAATCAACCTAATCTATCGATTTTAGACAAAACTACTTCTTTTAAGTAAAACAGCCTCTTTAGTCACATCATATAAGAAAGTCTAACGTAGTCCTTGACAGAACAACAATATAGATCTTTCAGTTCAATGGAAGAAAAATCTATTTCCTGAATGGTTCTTTTTTGAAAAATTTGGAAAATATCGCGTAAACACCCATGATATGATTTCAGAAAAATGAATTGGCAATCTCACTTGACTCCCTTGAAGTAAAAATTCTCTATCACTTTATCGCTCGTCAAAACGACATTGAACAGGTGTTAACGTACATTTAAATTGCTTGGCATTATTTTTACAGCATAAACAACTTCTTTCACTATAGACACAAGAGAACATACTATATGTAAGCAATCACGCGTAAACCAAAAATAAAACAGTCTTTCTCTGTTGTCCGATTCTTCATCTCCTTTGCTTGTTATCTCCATCCTTCTAAAAATGGACGATACTGGCAGCTAAAGGCAGCTTTACTATTATAAAATTACTACTTTATAAAAGAGTTGGTATGCATTTCGTCTAATAGTGCATGAAATAAATAAGCGCCTGGTATTGTTGTTTATCTTTCGGTTCGTAATGACCCATAAATAAATAACGAGAGGATTTTGGCACAATTTGCCCATACCTTCCGATAACCGGAAATTATACACAGGTGAACCGGGGGCGGCTCGCGCGATATTTCTCTTCCGCCATAAAATTCGACAGAGGAGACTTTTTGCCGTTTCATTTTCGATTCGCCTCCATAAAAAATGCATATCCGCATCGAGGAGTCCGACGTCAAATAAAAGAATGTGTAAAATCCGATTGGGCGGAATATCGCTCCGTAATTTATTCGAGCCGGTATCTACATTCTCCAAACATTTTTTCCGCCGCCCTAATGAAATTGTTCCCACGTTTCCGAATCAAAATTCAATAAAAATATCCTGAATATTTCCCGATCCCGGCGACGTTCCTCCGGCGGGGCCGCTCTTCCTTTGGAGCGGAGTCAAAGTTTCGCCGAAGGCATGTCTTTGTGACGCGAATTTGTCACACACACCCACACATACACACACGCATATTTTCAGGCCCTCGAACGTGAATTGAAGGCACTTTGTCACATCGACTCTCAGCTATGCCTTTGAATCGTCGAAATATTGTTCGGAGTGGAAGAATGGCATGTGTGTATTTTTCATGTCGGGATTTGTGTACGCTTCGTCCCGCTTTGAAATCGAATTACGACGGCTCGGAGGCCTGAAAGCATCTTACGACGTTTTAATTGAAACCGGATTCCCTCTCTCATCGTTACTTCGACGGGTTAAAAAGGTGAAACGTTTGAAATTTCACCGTTTATAAAATTAATAATACCTGAAAATGTAAACTCAGCTTACAGGAGGAAAAACGCCACAGAGCAAAGCGTTAATTAAATTTATCGTCACCTAAAACAAACCTTATGTTTTATTTGATACAAAATAAGCAAAAGGGCGGCATTTTTTTTGCCTTTTCGGTTCGCATTTGAAGCTGTGCTACGTGCTATTATTTTTGCTAAAGTGATTTATAGACATTATAACAGAATATTTCCCAACGGATCTCTACATAATTTTTCATAGTAACTTAAAAAGGTCGCTCACTAGTCAATACACAACTCCTACTTGAACCTATCAAATCGAGACCTTTGAATATCAGTATTAGTAGTGTCATACAGATAAGGCTTTATTGTGAAATTTCCCTGAATCGACTCATCAAAAACCGTTTAACTCAATGGGCGTCACAAATGTTTTCATCGTAAAACTAGTCATGACGAGTCGCGGCTTCGCTCGCTCACTTACTAGGATCGCCTTCTCGCCTTTCAGTTATTTAATTCTTTTCTCCCTTGATTTACTTCGCCAATATGTTTCTTTTGCAAGTAACAGTGACATGAGTGATGGAGGCCCTAGCGTAATTTTAGAATACGGGGCCTTTTTCCAGCATAATAATGATATGATTCAGTAATTCTCTTCATCAATTCGTGAAAACTACGTATAAATCTCGGCTGTCTGGAGGGAGAAGTTATAGTGATTGTGAATGTACACATTCATAACAAATAACTGCGTAAAATGAATAAAGTACGAAATGGCCGATATAAAGCTTGCTGGTCGAGAAAATGGCGTCTTGAAAGTTGGCATAAAATACAAATATTTTGATAAACTGGACTTGTGTGATTTACGCACGGAAAATCGTATTGGAGGTAAATATTGGGTTTCGAACATTTTGGCGAAAGTGATGTGCATACATAACCGTAGGCACTGTCTTATCGAATGCATGAACTGCCGCCGAATTGTTTACGTACTCGTTTTCGTTTCCTTCGAATGTGAATTTGTTACACGGTGAAGTAATAGGGCGACGCTCGTTAATTCGCCGAAGTTATACAAAATTTTAAATTAACTTTCAGCCCCTTCGCTCCCCCTAAGCTCGGGGCGAAACGTTCCCCGGCGTACGTCTTTATTCCATCCCTTTAATTCCGAGCCCTTTTTTCTCCAAAGATAGCGAACGTCGTGGCCTTCGCTTAAATTAATGTCTAGGTCTGCAAGAAGACGGAACGGAGGCGAAAGGAATGAAACAACTTTAATTGTTTATTTCAATTTAGCTCGTGTCTCTTAATAGTTGTAGGGTTGTTTGTTGATGGTGCTGAGCTGGTACGAAACATTTACTCCCCTTACGAGCATACTTTGCCGAACTTATTACCGACTTTAATTTAAATTATAACGTCCCGGCCTTCAGTCGAAATGTAATTCAGCCTTAGGACTTAATACTTCTCACAATATTTCGAAGTGTTTATTAAGACCCGAGAGGAAAGCACATAAGGAGTTAATAAGCTCCGTGCGCTGATCAACTGTCTTGGGTAATACCGCGATCACCATCGGGAAGAAATAGAGATAATTTAACTAAAATAAACTTTAATTACAACCCAGGATGCCGTTACTAAAATGTTAGTGTTGCGTATTTACTCGTGTGTATTTCTTATCGCTCAGGTATTAATTTAAATGATCTCGTGCGAAACACAGAAGTGACGTAATAGGTTTTGTTATAATTTGAAGGAGACAGACTGGTGTAATAATATTTTTGAACACGTGTAATTACAACCGCCACTTTGTGCGTTAGTTTAGGAAGTAAACACCGAACAGTCCAAGTGTAACAAGCTCGGGAAGAATTTTCACCAGCAATTTTTGTTCATTACAACCTGTATTTTCTTTTGGAGTACACCTTGTAGACATTATTTCGTCTTTGCCCACCAAAATTTGCGTTTACATTAACAGCTCTTAGTGCGACAACTTTGGAGATCAATTTCATTTATTACACTGTATAGGTGGTTTGGTAAAATATCAGTAATTTCGCCCTAAAAGATTCTAAGTTTAAAATTTTTACTTGAATGCCCTTGGAACCTTACTATAGGCTAGTGATGGGCTTGAAAATGCAGACCAATAAGGGACTAAAATGATATAATTTTCCTCAACGACAACAATACTTTGGAATTGGAAATACATTTAGTGGCTGAGATAATACTACATCCGCATTTTTCAACAGAGGCAATTTTTTATGAAATCATAAATATCGACATATAGTTTGAGAATATTATTGAAGAAATATGATTAAATCCAAATATGTAGATTATTAGTACAATTGATTAATATTCAATGATTAATAAATGTTCTCACCAGAATAAAATTTACTGTATTAAAAACGTCAAATTTATGTAAAATTGTAGTAAAATTGGTCAAAAAAAGTTTTTTTAATTAAAATCCTTTACCATTTTGTTAAGAATACACCATAATTACATTAATTGGTTTAATTATTTATCTATTCTCAACAAATTAACTTAAAATATCTTTTTTATGGAAGAAAATAATAATTTTGTTGTAAAAATGCGAAGTAAGACAATTATCATTAAAAAATATTCGAGCAACAACTTTTGCAACCCACCATTTTGAAGGAAATTTTATATACTTTCTTTCTTTGAAACAATGCATATACCTATCGCTGAGCCAAAAATATTTATAGGCAAAATAGTAAACAAATCGAATTTTTGTTATTTCTAGTTTTTGTTTGAAGATATTTTCGCTTAAAAAAGATTTTTTAAATGTCGTCTCGATGGGAAATTCAAAGTTTGATATAAAGTATCCCAAAGTTTTGCTTCGTTTTCTAGATATATTAAAAACTGAAAGGGGTGCAATTTCATTCCTTTCAACTTCGTTAACGTGTCTTTCAGATCTTTTTCAAAAAAATTTGAGAAATCACTAAGGCTTCGGCTAAGGCCGAAATTTACTTTTGTTTAAAGAACCATCTAATATTTCCATCCCTGCGGTTTTGTACACACAATTCTCATCCATTTTTCATCTGTAAATTAAACATCTTCCAACGTATTAATTTCCGGTGATCGACGTTACGCCTCGATGATCCTCGAAAGCTAAACAAGGCACATCGAATCGCGACACACGCCTACGCATCTAGATTAAAGTTATTTTTGTAACACTTCATCAATTCACATCGAAAACACGCTATTATCGCAGATGTCTGTTCCCATACCGCGGAACGATCGACTTCTATAGGTATCGCACATCTAACCTGTGTGAATGTGTACGCGTGTGTACGTGTGCGCGCCCTCTTCTTTTCTGAATTTCAGATTGAAATTTTTACCCTTGGGATTTCGCAGATACGATCCGAAAAAATACGGTGTAAGGGGTTTTACTTTCACATACGATCAATGTTTTATGAAGATACATGTTTTGAAAGGTAACAAGTTATAAGCCGGATGTTGGGGTTCCGGAGATGAATTACAAATTTTTTTCAAAGGGGAGCCGGTTTTTTCTATAAGTTGTTTACGTTGAAAGGGAACGCGAGGGAAAACGAAACTTGTTAACAAGGGAAACTTTACTTTATTCACTTACGCCGGAGTAGTTGAATGTATATTTAATTTTGTTCTAATAGATATATGGCCTATTTGCTCTCTGTAGTACGGCTTTTTTATCAACATTTCCAGACTGCTGATATGATTTATCGTCGAAAAACGTATTTTCGCCCAAAATCAACCCAAACAGCGTACAACCCTTTCAAGTAAAAGTCTCGATTTGTATTTGATGGTTTGACACCTGTATCAACATCAAACTCGGCCGGCGTATTATTCAAATCGAATGAAAATTCAAAGCAAATATTTTGACGAAATTAATTCACATTTGTTCGACTGATACCTTCTCCCTCTAACTCACGGTACATGAGTGTATGTATGTGTGTGTGGTAACCGTGGTAATTACGAACCTGTCCCATATTTCTTATCAAGCGTAAACAAGACAAATGGGTTTGAAGGGACAAAGGGTAATGTCTGGAACGTGTACATGCATGAACTAACAGCGCATGTACATTTATATATCATCCAGAATTGTCGAAAATGTTTACATTATACTGCGTGCCGATTAATAGTTTGGGTACCCCGATGCGAGATAGGGCGGGGTGCGGAAAAAGGCGATGGGTCTTAAGTCCGGTCAGATTCTGGAATATTTACATTATATTCCGCCTGAATTGCGATGGCGATGGTTTTGTTAACAACACTTCAGCGCTGAACAACGCCTAAATCGTTCACGTTACAGAAATTACGCTACATTTATCATTAACACTAACGGTGTGGTGATAAGTTCTAAAGGTAAAATGTTTATACTGGTGTAACGCCCTTGCGGCAAGACTAGCGACGTTGTCTTTCGGTTCTATATTACTTGGGCGCTAACTTATGACATCTATTCAGCTTTCGGCTAGTTTAGGCCCAGGAGAAGTTCGGATCCGTGAAAATAATAACGCAAATTCGTAAAATGTTCAATTTTGCTCATTTCGCCTAGAAAGGGGTGCAATACGATCACAGCTTTAACTACCATGTACTATATATAAGACACTATGAGAGCGGGGCAAGCACAAAAGGATTGAATATCTAAATTGTCCATAAATTCTTACATTGAGTAGGTACGAATTAGTCGAAAAATACGTTTTTCCATCATTGATAGTATTGATTTAACCGATTTTGAACTATGAAGAAAACCAAAGGTTAGAAAAAATGCTACGTATATCGAAAACATAATTTCCTTCCCTTAAACCCTACGACCGCAAAAATCACATAATTTTGATTTTAGTTTCCTTCTGCTCTATCCGCCATTTTTCTTTCACCTTAAATGCAAGGAATTTCCTGAAAACGGTTTATTAGGTGACAAAACCTTTACGTCCTGTAGGAATTCGTTTTGGAACACCTAACAGAATTCGCACACATGTAAGTGTGTTCTAGTTGGACGTGTATGGCTTTTCAGCTATTAACATGCGGACTAACACAATCGGGAAATGCAGTGAGAGCTTGGATGGAATAGGTCTTGACTATCACGAAAGCACTTGCAATACCGACATCTCCTTTAATTGAACAAGACACAACGATCGACTCGTTACTCGGAAATAGATAAGGGTTGTGACTGTAAGAGGAAAACGGGTAATTTACTCATTGCAAGTCGTGTTGTTCAGCGATTAAAGCAGCAGTTTTGCTTGATGCTCGCAATCGATGCCAGAAAAATACAACTGGATGAATTAGGGGAACTCACCAGACAGATATGTACACTTGAAGTTTCCCTATTCCTCGTATTTACCCGCATCTAAGGCCATAATAGGATATTTCCAATGTAAATTGTAAACAGCTGTGAATATTTCAGGGCAGCGTAACATAGTCATACAAGATAAATAAATATGTTTGTTGATGGAAGTTATGGGCGTATTCGCACAGGTGTATGAAAAATATACGGAAGGTATAATATTCCGTACCCCGGGGATACCAGAACGTTTCGTATAAATATAATGGTGGTGTGTGTATCGTGTTTTTGAAACAAACGAAATGTTTGTGGATAATATTCGTAGACGGTGAACACTTGATTAAACGGGAACGATGGCGGTGCGATGAACGCTTTAATTAAATGGGGAGGTAAAGAGTTATGCCGGAGGCGATTCCGCTAATTTATGGATCACTTCTCGGCGATAAACGAACCGAAAAATTTTCTTGAAAATTCTCAAGATGCTCTTCCCTTTTTTGCATCACACAATTGGATTTAGGGGATCAGTTCCTAGGGTGACATTTTTGTAAAGGCAATTTACCAAACAAATGCAAGCCAGTATTTTTGAGTATTTTCGGATTATGCCTTTTTTGAAGACCTTTTTACACCAAACGATACATAATCCTTCTTCAGTGGAATCTGTAGCATTGTAATGAACTCATAGCACCTGTAGAGGGCGGTTCTGGAGGACGCCACTGGTTTCGATTTTTCCAAAGATCTTCTCTAAGCCCTCTTGGTCTCATTTCCCCATCAACTCCGCTCTTCCTGGGTATTCCTGTTTTCCTTTATCCTTCTGGTCTCCATTGTAAAATTTGTTTTGGTATTCTCGTTCCTGACATTCTCTGAACGTGAACAAACCGTATCAATTTACTTCATCAATACGTAGAGCAACCAATAGTTACGAATCATTCCATGCAAAATTTAATAAACGTTTTTTATTAGCAAATTTTTGAATTTCGTGATGAAAGTCAAGGGGTAGGTTGACGAGGTGCTTCCCTAAGATAACTAATTAAGTTTCAGTCTACTGGGCCCAAAACTTTTTGAGTTGTGGTGATTTTTTCAAAAATATCCATATCCTTTTTTGTTCCAAAATACTTAATAAATTGTTGAATTTCACGATGAAACTCAAAAAATAAGTGAAGAATCATTTTGTGTTATCTAACGAAATCGACAAAAACAATCTGTTTATCCTACAATTTCTTGTATATGTATATCCGTTGTCTTCTCTAGCGAACATAATATGTCTCTTTTTTTTTCGAAATTTCGGAATTATTCCTCCACGGTCCTACGTATGCTTAAACTAAACTTGTGTCAAATATCAGGTCTATAGCTACCCTAGGACATTATAATAATACCTTTGTAATCTCTAACCCAATATATTTTTAGCAGCCTAAAATTTTCAAAAACGTAACGAGTCAACATGAAAATTTTTCATGAATTTTTAACCCTAGAGATGATATTTTAGCATTAACCGGCACAAAAATATTAATAAAAACCATCAAGCTATTGATTAAAATTACCAAATTGTTTTGTAAGCGCTTTTTCAATCCCTCTAATGCGATTAGATTCTATTACAAACGTCGGTTGTTTATTCGTTTCTACTCTAAATATTTTATTAGCCATTTAACCCGTACATGCCCTGCATCCTTTAATTCGATGAATAATTTTGTGGGCCACCTGTTTCAATTAGGATTAGCGTCTGTAGGCGAATTTAAAAGCAATTGTTACTTAACAGTACACCGTCAATCTCTTTCTCTCAATTAAGTAAAGTCACATTTATTTAGTGCAATTAAAATAAGGAATATCGTACGAGATTGCCTCTTAATCCGTAAGAATCCGGCTTTAATCGGATGAAAGAAACCCGCGTTATAATGGCATTTTAAAAGTGGGGGCTATGAAAAAAATAATTGATCTCAGAAGTAAACACAAGAAAAATGCTCACTCCAGAAAACACCTACACAGCACGAAAAGAGCAATTCAGTAAATAATTACAGCGTAAAATGCATTACGTCGAAAATAAACACGGAAACAAAGGACATTTCTCTTCCTCATAATATGAGACTTCTTGCCGGTTGTTCCCTTTTCCTTAATTAAATGTACAACGATAATTCCCTCTTCCTCTTTAAGTTTTAAACTACTTAATGTTGAATAATACCGATGCTTTTAAGACGGAACGGAAACTCTCTTTAAAATATATATGAAAACTGCGACGGGTTCTACGTACACGGGTTAAATGGCGGGTAAACGAAAAGTTAATAGTATTTTGACTTTTCTCTACGAACTTTCATACGTCTTGCGGCTCCGCCGGTTAATGTTTGTTTGTAGACCGAACGTTGCATATTCTAGTAAATACGGTGAAACGGTATTAATTGTTACAGAAGCGTATTCGAGGCATTTAAATGGCCATGCTTTACATATTCGTCTATGAAACAACAGTGGATACATCGCGTTGCATTCTGACAAATTTAATGTATGTTACGAAATTGGTAGGCTCTACATCCATTTTGATACATGTGAACGTATCTCAAGGGATGGATGCGTTAAAAATATTCAGCCACCAATCGTAAAACGTCACCCATCTCTTACCACAAAAGAGGAAGTGACTACAAGTATATAGAAAACACTTAAAAAATACTTCCTGGTGTCAATTTGTCTAAGAAACACCACAAATGTTTTTTAAGCATCGATTTTCATTTTTCGAAAGGACCTCAACTGAATTATACTTCATATGCTGTAAAGAGTTGTAATTTAATTCGACGAATGAAAAGTGTGTGGTCGCGTGGAGAAAGCTCCTGACTCCTGTGAATTTCAAAGTGTCCATTGTCGACTGGCACGAAATTTACATCTCATGGAAGAAAAACCGATGACGCGTAATTTCCCTCTACACAATTACATCAAAGCGTGTGCGAGTGCTCTGTGTGTGTGTGTCTGTCAGTTGAATGCCAAACGGCCCACAGAGATTATTTGTTAAATAACCGTCCGTTATTTGAATTTCTATATGTATTATAGGTGAATTTCCAGAGTTAACTAGGCAATCAATTACGAATAGCTTGCTCAATTTTACTAATTGTATCGATCGACATTAGCTTTAACACATTTCGTTTAATGTGATTAAGGCATGTCACAGATATATACGCGTATATTCGCATAACTAACGAAGATGGCACTACATGCTGCGCATTAATTAACTATCCGTGTGTCAACAGCTAACACAAACAATTTATCAGGAGAGATCTTGCTTTAATAGGCTTAGTATGCGAAAGATACGTTTTCTCCCGTTTCCTCTGGATTAGGATGACTCGCTTACTTATGATAAATATATCCTTGTCGGGGATCTCCGACGCTAATCAACACTTCCTCGCGGTGATGAGTATTTTGTTTAATTAACTTCGACCCTGAATTGTAAAAATGAAGAAAAACAACACAACAGCGAGAGGGTATTTCCTTGTTGGAAGGGAATTTTAGAAGCTTTATAAAAGAAACTATAAATAGGGAACCCTGTGAAACAATGGAATATTTCTTTATAAATGGAAAAGAGCGCGATGAAAGTATTGAAAAGAAACGTGCAGATTAAAAAACACTGTTTATAATAGCTACGTTTACTTCGGTCTTCCCGTGTGCGTTACATATGAAATAATTAAGCAAATTATTATTAAACCAACTGTAATAATAAACCTAAAACTTTCTCAAGTAATTTTCATTTATGTGTACCGTCGAATGTACGGCCGCAACGAAAGTTTAACCATCATCTTATTCAGCCTTCTCAGCTGTTAACTTTTCTAATTTTCTTTCACGATTGTTGTAAGGGGTAATATTGGATAATAGTTGTGACGGTACGTAAGTTTTCTTCAAACTACAGCAGTAAACATTTTATGGACACTAAAACTGCCACCGACTCCCTTCGAGTTCAGTCCGTAAAAACTCTCGAGATTTCTTGAAGAATACTTAATAAAGCTGTCGGGCATGTGGTAACTGTTTTATTAATTTTTTGATTGGTTCCCGAGATACGAGCTGTTTTCACGCTTCCCCCTGTCCGCTCCTTTTATTACGCGGAGTATTTACGAGGGTCGTGAAAATCACCACCGAACTTTCCGTTTTATAATAGTAATTTGGCGAGCCCAATTTTTAATAATGGAATTAACCTAATGTGCTTTCTTTTTTCGTTTCTTAATTTTCGGGCCGTTTATTACGTAAGCGATATTAGAATGTAGTTTTTCTCAAAGTTTCGTCCTCAACTCCTAAGAAAATCCTAAGGAGGAATGAGGTCCTGCCTGCGAAGCCGGGGGAGTGCCCCTTGCTTCTTTTCCCTCTTGATTTTTTTAATAGTTTTCCTTCTTCTTGGGATTCCCTCTCAGTTTCTTCTCTTTTCCTGGTGTCCTCTTCTACTGCTTCTTTTCTCCTTTGTTAATCTTCTTCCTCCGTTGATAGTAGCGCAAATATTTGTCTCTTTGCTCTTAATTTCTCCTCCTCCTCCCGCAATGTCCCTGATTCTCCTCTTTTCATTTCCACGTTTCTCCTGGTTGCTTATTCTTCACGTACCATGGTGCTCCTGTTACGTACATGACTGGCATGATGCTTGCTTCGTACGTCCTCTTTATGCTTGATTATAACTTCTTCGTTGTACTATTGGTCGCAGATGGTTGAGTCTGTTTTACGATATGTAAATAAGCTTTTATAAGTTACCCTCCGACCATTATTGAATATACAACAGTATGCATGAGTGTACCTATAACAAAACTTATGTTGTTTGCTCGTTCTTCAACGTTTCAACCATTTATTGTGATGCCATTTAACAGGTTTCTACATCCTTGACATGAAAATTTCTATGCGCTATATAGTCAGTAAATGAGCTCCTAGGGTTCATATGGCATTGATTCTCTAGCGAAGAACGAAATGACTTCTCGGGACAAAAATAATTAGTGGCCATTATTACTCCAAAGGCGTTGTAAATTTAAACATCCTTAAGGATCTTGGATAAGTTCATCTAACTTTTAAGGTTCATTATGTTTGACTGGCATAAAAAGCATTTATGTGGACATTTAATAACGTTGCCCCAAGTTATTTTTCACACGCACAAGATAAACGGTCAAGTAAAAATGCAGTGTTAAAGGTTGCAAAATACAAATAACTAAATTAAATTGTTGTATCTAATAACATTACATTCAGCCATATGGGTTCCCTGTGCTTTGTAACCACGTCATTTCCTATATCATACACATTTACGTGCTGCGTTATTATCTGAGAAAACGTCATACCGAACGGAACAAAATAGCAGGGAGGTCGCTTTAATTATGGTACAAATCGGTAATTTTAACATAACAAACCCTGTCGCGTGTTAATTTTTACCGTTTGATATTATATATGATATTATGCACATATATAAACAGACGCGGTTGATATGAAATTACTTGATAAAATAATTAAAAAAATCACGAACCGTTAAATATTTGGTGGATATTTATTTTGCTTCAATACATTCATGTTGGAAAAACAACAACAATATTTTAATCCCTGTGGATTGTATAATAAAAAAGGTAATCAGATTCAGTCCCCTGAAAACAAAACTCTGACAACATGAATGTTTTAACGTATAATAATAAAAATCGTAAATTTTGAACGAGGTTTCTGTTACATTAATGTTAAATGTAAAAATTCAATAACCAAATTTGTATTTAACGTGCATTTAATGAAAGTATAGTTTGAAACGTTTCACGCTTATGGAATCAAAGACAACTACGTTTAACGATAAAGGAGAGACACTAATTCCACACCTTTTGCTAAATTTAGTAGCTTAATTTCATTTTGTACCGCTAGTAGCCGAGTTTAAATAAATAAGTAAACGGATATAATTCCGCTATTCTAAGCATTTATTTCGAATTAAATTTCAGTTTATGTCTATTGAATTTAACTCTTGCAGTTCGTACTAGCCAGAGGAGAAATGAAAATACAGATCGTGTTATAAGATCTAAAGACTAAAAATGGGTCTTTACTTCCACATCAGGTTGAAAAAGTATTGGTACTTTTACCTGAAAAGTATAGGTATTTAGAATTTTCATTAATGATAATTTTATACACCATTTCACCAAATCATTTCGAATCCAACGCCAGCGTCCAATCGAATTTTATACGTTGTTTTTTTTTGGGAAGTGAACTTGTTTAACCAATTTAAATGAGGCACTAGAAATGTTGTTCGGACAAGCAGCGGCAGTTTGTAATTTATTTTTGAAAATCCACTCGATCAACCGTTCAGCCGACGGTTTATAGTTCGAGGTTTCGTTTAAAAATTAATTATTGCCCGTACCAGAAAAGAAAGTACATTAATTGATGGAAATTTGACCGAAAACGGGATAATTGAAAACTATACAAGCGATTTATTAATATGGGTAGTGCGAATACAAGATTATTTTTATTGTAAACAATCGATTGTTGTAAAATCAATAAGCTGTATAAAGAAAAACATAAGTTTTACAAAAAAATCGCTGAGTTTCCGTAGTTAATGTACCGTGTAACATTTATAAACCGTTTTACATATTTCTCCGACGTTTTAAAAATGTTTGTTACAACTCAATATTTGTCTTTCTGTCAAACCGTCAGAACAACGTTTAGATTAGATTTTCGCTAAGCGTTTTGAAAAACGAACTAAGTGGATGCATATTTCACGATTTAAAAATAAGCAAACATACTATATGTATGCCGCTTAATACACACGCATTATTTTGTTCCGAGTTCTAAGAGACCAAATACAAACACAATTTACATTACGCCAGTTAATTTGAATGTATAACCATTTTTACTACACGCTGTATATATTACTTCCGTCACATACTTTGCTGATTCCAATGTATCAGTATTTAGTAAGGCCCTCGCTCGTGAAAGAAATGATTACGTCTAATAACTCACAGCGTCTTAATTCTATCAGGAAAGCCCCCCTACAAAATATTGGCTTAGTACGTCGAAGGGTGAAAAAGTCCCGGGGAGCGAAAAAAAAACTTTTAGACAGGGAACGGATCGACGAGTTATCTGTTGTTCGCTCTTTAACGTGTTCGTCGCGAGAAGTTGAGAAACATCAGAAGGGAAACTTTTTAAATGGCGCACCGTCCCCTTTAAACGATTGTTCGCCCTAACCTGAATAAACCCCAAACTGAAAGATGATATCGTGAAAATGTCACTGCCTCGCCGGGACGACGGAAAAGAAAAGATGCACAATATATTAAATCTCCGGGATTTTTCCTCATTTTCCCCATTCAGATTTCGCGTTAATACAAAAGATTTATGTCTACGCTCCGTGAACCCGATAGCGGTAACGGCGTTCCTGTTTTGAATTAAAACTGGGTTAATACTGAATAAAGATTGGAATTTTATTTTAGGTGTCTTCTGAGCATTACATGCCTTCCAGAGGTGCTCCGCTCGTGAAGATAAGTCGAAAAATTTCAACTCCATGCTCTAAAGTAATCTCCGGTGGTTACCGTTGATATTTCAGATAATAGAAACTAGCACTTACGAGACAAGACAAGACTTATTATATATGCATTGCTCTTGGGCAAAGTATAGCCACTTATGATATGCACTGGAAGTGTTTCAGTGGAGCTTACATTGGGATTTATGGCCCAATGTTTGACGATAAAAATAGGTTATTACCTCAGGATTGTTTCTGACATCGTCGATTTTGATAAAAATTTGTAATTATTGTTATCTTACCCCGGCTTTAAAAGTTACATGTTTCTTGATATGTGCTTTTTTGTGTAGAAAGTTGTCCAATCTCTCGCAGCTATTAGATAAAAGTCTTCTATTTCTTTATTCAGGATTTCACCTCATTTGCCTTAAGGACATTATGTATTCGTCGAAACTAGTCGCACATATATGGTGGTAAAGACTCTTTGTGCATTTGTTCTTTTTGTTTTTACGGGATTAAAACCTTTCTGCAAAAAATTCGTAAGATTAGGATTCTTCCGCATCCTGGAATACATTATTGCAACGTTTCATCCCTTAAAAACTACCCCTTATGATAAAATTTACAAAAAACTTAGTTTCAGCCTTTTGATTGATTGAAGTCTTTAACACTGCATCTACAATGAATTAAAATTATGTTTCTAACATCATTTCAGATTTATTGCAACATTTGAGCCTTAAATATTCACTTTTTTACTAAAATTCCTAAAAACAGAAGATAAATTTTAGCACTTTGGAATTTTTTAATATCCATTTATAATGAATTAAAATCCGGACACTATTTATATTATTTCTGATTTATTATAACGTTTCATCCCTTACAAATCGTCCTTACGATGTTTACTTGAAATTTGAAACTGAAATTATGAGATAAGTGAAGTAAAAAAATATAACTTTTATATATTATGTGTATATTTTATATATATTTATGTATGTATGTTTTATATCAGTAAATTATAGTTTAAAAAACTATAAAATTACGGTTTAATAGCAAACCGAACTAAAAAATAAAAAATATTTTTAAAATAAGAATAAAGGGATTAAAAAATTATTTTATTGTAAACTATCTTTTGGTGATTGTGCGACGTTTTCACAAAATTACTTCAAATTAACACAAAATTGACTCAGTTTAACCTTTAATTGAGTTTTTCAGCAAAACATGCTTGGTAAATTTCATCGAAAAACACAACTGCCCTAAATATTAAGTCATCTATTCGCTCCACAATTCATTTTGCAAGGAATTTCAAGGGCCACAGTAAAATTTCATTGACTTTTCATTTTTGGGATTTTTGAATTCTACGGGCTTTAAGATATTGTCATTTCTGAACATTTTGAGTCCGAAAAGGTGCTTTTGGACGAATGTTTATGTGTGTGTCTAATAAGGCAACATAATTTTAACATAATCGTTGCGGTTAAAACTGTATTCTTTTTTGTTTCAGGTATGTACCATAACTTCACTACTAGAGTTTAGAACGTACGAACCGTAAGTACACATACAAGTGAAAAAAATTTTTTAAAATAGAAAATCCTTACGTGTATAGTACTCGAAAGTTTCAGTAAGACTGATCTTCTAATGTCTCCAGGCACTTTTTTACATTCCACTTCAAAATAGAAGAAAAATTCCTCTTTATGAATAAACGATGATTGTTAAAAGACAAATTTTTAAAAATTTCAACATTGGAATAGAGGAACAAACATTCATATCGTTAATAAATTCCCTTTTTAGGGAAGAAGATTAGAAAGTTTTCAAAAACATTTCACAAAACACAAACAACGTGTCGCGTATTTGATAAATGAATGGCCTCATGTGATACTAATTGAGATTTGGGTACTCGAAATATGCGGGGAATTGATATGAATCAATTATTAATTAATACACTTACTATTTCCGTGCCTGCTGTTCAAAATAAATTGTGATCATCCCACTTAATTTTACTGCAAGGTTTTATCCACATTTGAATTAAATTTTTTTTGGACAACTTAAATTTACCGTACAACTGACATATTGATTTTGCGGGTTGAAGTTTTCTCCTTCCCAATTTGCAGGGGAAGGAAAATAGGATTACATACAAATTTTGGGCAATTTCTGTCCTTACTTCCGTCTTTTGACCATATCACCAAAGTTTCAGCAATAATTTAGAATATGGTAACATTTTGATATAATATCAAATTCCTAACGCGATAATAAATAATTGATCGATCTGTTTTCTTCCTCGGTATTTCAAGTGAGATTTTACGACTCGTGTGCACGTTAGTTGCTTAATAGCGAGCCGGCCGGCCTTCTCCCATTCGTTAAAATTGTTATGAAAAGGAAAGTTGAAAAAAGCAATCTATTCGTATTAAAGCCGGCGCTAAACTACCCACATTCACCTTTTTAAATTATTTCCTGCATTAACGTCGACATAAATATGCGTTAATTACGCCTGTGATGGTAACAGAGAAGTCAAGGGTGAATTAGAAATAAAAGCGGAACTGTAGGTATTTTGCACGGGGTGGGGTACGCACTATAAATACCTGCTTTGAGGTTAAATTGGTAGCGATTTATTGCTCGGTAGATCTGGAAAAGTGATGATATAATTAGTCGTTTTATTTGCGTAATAAAAGTATTCCGTTATTTACTAGTGGAAATAGGGTCTGTAGGCAAAATGGTGAAGGCAGAGAGAAATGGGGAGGGAGATTCGGTGATTCCAGTAAAAACAAAGTACGTTGCGAAATCCTTTCATTTCTCTCCGATTGTTCCTCCCTCAGGCGCAGCCCTTTCTTATTTGTATCAGACGGATATGTAATAATTTGATATCTTGTGTGTTTTACGGGAGGAGTTGCGCGCCCCGAGGATCATCTAATCCTGGGAGAACTCCGCTTAGGCCACACTCGCAGTCATCATTTTAGGGCTCCCCAATCACCTCGTATCGTCCCGGGGGCCAATCGTTGCTTTTGTGTCTAAATTGAATTTGGCAATATCTGGTTTTTCCTCCTACGGGTTAAATCCCGGCTCGATGTTTTAGCTTCTGAGTGGATGGTGTACTCCAAGGCCGAAAAATAAAAAAATCCTTTTTCCTCCCTCACGCACTGGTCGTATTAATCTCTATTAGAAATTGAGGCCCGCCCGATGACACACGTACTTTAATCGTGGAGTTTTGCGTGCGCAAACATCCACTTCCTTATCGTAACTTAGATGGGGATCTTCGAAAGAACCGCCGGGTAATATTACCAGTTACTATTAGAATGTAAATGAGCTTTGAAGCATTCGGAATGAGCTTATCATGGCTGAGGTAAAGTGACAGGTGGCAACGATGTGAAAGGACCGCGAGATAAAAGGGGGGAAAACGGCCGAGAACAGGGGGGATGGAAATGATTAGATTTGGAATTGTGATCGTTTGAAATTTTTAGGTGGCGAATCTCGGATATCTCCAGACAATTTAGGTCTTCTTTGTGTATTAAAATTTCTCGTTTATTTTTCTCGAACTCGAGGTAACGTAAATTATACAGTAAGATAACGTTTCATGGGAACATGTGTCTATTTTCCCTCCCCTGAGTGTCATTAATGAAATCGCACAAGGAAAAGCATTTATGAAACTAAAATGATAACTTTTATTAACAACAACGATCGAGTTTGGTCATTAGTACGTCAGTGAAAAGTTACAAAAATTGAATTTTTCTTTTAACTTAAAAATTCTCACATTTAAATTCTATTCCTTCAATAAACATAAGAGCCTTCTGAATTTTCAATTAGCAAGTGAAGAAGTAAAACGACTCGATAAAAAGTTCAAAATATGCGTGCAATTAGGTACTAAAAAGTTTTAAAATATGCAATGTAGAACTGAATACATATGCAAATGCTTTACGTTGAAACATTATTTCGTGTCAAAGTGGTAATAAGGAAATTGAAGTTATAGCAAGTACGTGCGTAGCTTTGTTAATAAACATGGCATGGTAAGCGTAACAAATCGAAAGAAGTTCATTAGGTGGTTGTTCATTATATATTTTGTAACTATATGAAGCCACTATGTGTTGATTTTGTCAACAAAAGTTCTTTTACAAGATGGAACTAAAAAACATTACATACAATTTTTGATATCTATTAACGTGAAAATTCAATAATAAGGCATTTGCGTTATTAGCTTCACTTTGTTCCTATGTAGTAATATTTGTTACTAGAATTGTCATTACTCTTGTGAACAATGTTTGTAAATAATCCACAACCATCCCTACACTAATTGGAAATTGTAAGTTTGCATATTTTCTGAACATTTCCATAGAAAAATTTGTTGTAAAATTAAGTCTGAGGCAAACAAAAACCCTAGAGGTGGACCAGGGTTCGTTCAAATGAGGAGAAAAATGATCTTCGAAGAAAGATTTAGTGATACTCATTGTTTTTAGCATATTTTTCATTACTTTTGCCAAATAACAAAATTGATTTTTTGAAAACAACCACTTTATTAACGTATCAAGTTGAATCATGAAACATTTTCCTCTTAAATTTCTGTCTAAAGTGAATAGTTTTTGAGCAATCATTTGAGCAATTTCAAGATTTTTTCACAATTTGTTTAATAAAATGTTACGCTCCTTTTTTTGAACTGACGCGTAGTAAAATTATCATTTCTACTAACATTTGTGCCTTTAACTGAAAACAGTTACTTCAGTATATTTAACATCATCGGGGCTACAAAAGTGAGAGGTCCCAATAATGGCATTCATGTTAAACAAAAAATACAACTCGTGTAGGATTTTTGAGAAATAAATTAAAATTCTTCCAAAGTCCACTTTGGGAATAGGAATTCAAGATTGAAGTTTTAGAGCAAAATTCCTCCTATTCTTTTTCATACAACCTACTTCTTTGTGTATTGAATACGTATGGTCATTATATTCCTTGTTATTATTAGAATCCCGTTGCATATATTTTATTTACGAAGGCAGTTATCGACGTACTGTAACGTTATTTCCTTGTAAAGTTCGTCGGAGTTAAATTTACTTCCGAAGTACCCAAGGAAAACATATCGTTTCCAACGAAACCCGAACGCAAAGAAATCAACGTAAAATCGGTTATCCAGATAATTCTCCTGGGGAATAAATCACAATAATGATTATGAAAACAATATTCCGGATGATTTTTTCCTGTTCCCCGGCCATTCATCATTTTAATGCCGAAATTGGGCGCCGGTGACGGTGTCGCTGTTTGAAAAGTTGACTGCAAACATTACATTCCAGTCACGTTTGTCGACTGCTTGGAACTAATAATTCTTCGCCGCCACCCACGTGTGGTGGCTGTTTGACAAATTGAAAAAATCCTCCCGGAATTCAGGGGCGGAAGGTGTACGAAAATTAGTTTCGGATCTGGAGGTGATCAATAGTTATTTTATTTTTAACCCCGCCTTGACGGATTACGCGAGCGGGGGGGGATAAATCCGGCAACCATAGGGGTTTGAATCATTGAACGTTTAATGTACGTGCGTTCCCAGCGCCGAAATTAAAGGCGAAAACGGAAGTGTTACCTATGTAATCCCGTTCTTTTTCCACGCACTTGACCTCTGTCATCAACCCCCTGGCGGTGCTGTAGTGAAGGCAATAAATACTAAACAAACAGTAGGTTTTCATTATTAAGGAAGCCCAGATTAGTTCAGCTTGTTTACGGTGGGCTGGAAGGGGGGTGTAAGGAAGAGCGACTCTTCCGCAAGCAAATACTAACCGCTCCCCGGCAAATATAGAAATTTATAGAAGTGTTTACGGCGGCGTCCACCGCCCTAGACCGGAGGAGACACAAACAAGGTACGAGTGAATAATTAAAATTTGGTAATTGTCCCGAAGCCAATTTGCTCCCGGCTAATGGAATTTTGGGAGAGATCGCATCCGGCTCTGGTGAGCATTTTCATTTCAGGGGAAAAGGTTACCGTTTTGGGGCCGGAAGTGATAACATGTTGGATATTCACAAGTGTCGGGGAGGATTTACAACGCTGCGCAATAGCGATTCCAAGACCCAATCTTAATAAAACGTAACTTCATAACTTTACTTTCACGCTGTGGCCTCACATGATCTCCAAATTGCAGAATATATACATTGGGGCCGATAGACGACTCCACCAAATGTTCCTACGTACTATTTGCACTGTGTTACGTCTAGCTCTATTGAAATTCTACAGGCATTTTCCTAATATCATGAGGTTACAATGCAACAGGTTCAATTAGTCTTAGTTACCACTTTTTGCTGTAAAATCTAAAAGTATTTTGGACGATTTCTATGAATTTACGAATTTTGTGGATTATTTTATTTCTTTCATTTATTTGCAATATCACTGCAGCAAAAACTGCAATTTTTTCAGTGGCGGCGAACGCCCCCTTCGTCGACGAATCTCCGAATTCGGAACTAATTTCTTTTTCTGTCACCTACAGGCAACTTCAGATTAATAAGTTCTTAATTAGATTAATTGATAGCACCAAGAACTGGTATCCTCATGAACAAAGTGCTGTTTGTCTTGAATGCTGGGAAAATGAATGCTGTTCATAAGAAATTGGAATCGCGTTTTAAAAAGTGATCCCTAGAAGATCCCTATAATGATCCTTAGGACTATTTCCTTGTCGCCAATTCTTTCGTAACACTTTAAAGCAACTAAATGTCCCTTCAAAATTTTGAGGCGCTAAAATGGATTCAAAAATGAATCTAGAAAGTTCATGAAAAGCTGAAACGTTTCAGTTTCAATCTCGCATATTATGAAACTTCAAGAATTTAGAAGAGAGATTCAAGACAACCTTTTGAAACATTTAGCAGTCAAATTTGCCTCCAAAGGAAAATCTAGACGGTTTGCGGAAGTTTTAAATGTTACAAATAATCCAGAATATAAATTACAGGGATTTTTTAAGGATTTGTGGCGAGTTTTGTGGAAATTTCAATTTGTTTTATTTCTCCGCGGACGGCGGAAATCTGGAAGTAGACTCTAGAGGTTTATCGCTTCAATTTCAAGTACTAAAGTGTCTGAATCATACCAAAGAAAGGTTCTAGAAGTTTCTTTAGTATTTTGGAAGGCTTTAAACGCCTCAGTTTCAATCCTAAGCTTTAGAAAACGTCAAGAATCTATAAGGGAGATTCAAGAGATCCTTTTGGAACATTCAACATCCAAATTTGCCTCCAAAAGAAATCTAGATTACTTACAGAAGTTCCAAACAGTTTTATTTTAATTTTAAATGTTATAAGCTGTCAAGAATATAAATTACATAGAATTATAGAACCACAAAGCACTGATTGTGTTTTACCATCGAATAATGAAGCTTTATAGTAATTTCAGTTTTTTTTTAATTCTCGAAGGCCCACGGAAAATCTGGAAGTAGAATATACAGGCTTTTTGTTTCAATTTAGAATACTTGAGTGTCTGAATTGGACCAAAGAATGATTCTAAAAGTTTGTTTTGAATTTTGGAACCAGAGAATATGTTAAAAATTGAATCAGGAAAGTTTATTTAAAGTTTAAACGTTCTTCAAGAATCTAGAAGAAACATTCAAGAAAACGTTCCACATCCAAATATGCCTCCAAAGGAAAACTAGGTTGTAAATAATTTTTTTGAATTTTAAGTATTGTAAGCAGGCTAGAATATAAATTACAGAGGTCCTTTCAGAACCTAAAATGTCCTGTCTTAAAATTGAATTTAGAAGTTTTGTGGGATCTTCAAATTTTTGTAATTCCCCGAGGACCACTGAAAAGCTATAAGTAGAATTTACGGGCTTTTTAGCTCTTTTAGCTTCTAGAGAAGAATGGGAGAATAGAGAGAACTGAATTCTTTCAACATAATTTCAAGGTTTTTTTGAATTCAACCTGGTATCGAAATTTAAAACGAACTGATTATTTTTATATAATTTCAGAATGTTTTATGGTACGTTGCAATTTTTAAAAATTACTAAACTGTGGAGCAAATCGACTGAATTTTCTGAGCGCGTAATTAAAGTGATGTATGACGTTATTCATTTTTCACACATGCAAAGCCTCGACGGGTGTTGGTTGTGCCAGTATCATCAATACGAGGACGACAAATGTTAAATTAATCCAGCATAAGTACCCGAGTACACACCTACATGCAAATAAAAACGCTTGCCGTGAGTGTATCACATAACCTAATTGCCGTCGTATGACAAATTCCTAAATTAAAACCGCGAATTTCATTAAAGCACGTGACTTGTAATCCCTTTTCGGATAACCGGAACCGTACCAAACATCAATTACGCGGAGTGTTTCCCGTCGGCAACTCTTCCAATTATTTCCGATAACTAAACATCCCTTTACGGAAGTCTTTGAGATTTTGTCGACGTCGCCGCCGCCGCCGCCGCCGTCTTTTCGCCCAACTAAACCTCCATTTCGGAGCCTTTAATGTTTAACCAAGTTATTTGATATTAAAAACTTTTAACGAAATACTTTAAAAGCCGATTAAGGCGGCCGCAAAATGGATTTAAACTTTTAATAAACATAGATTAGGAGTGTGGGACGCGAACTTTACCGACCTTCGAAACATTTAAAGTGGATACTTGGCTAATAAGAGGAACGATTTCCACGCTCGATGGTGGAAAATTGATTGGAAGATAGGTACAGCAGTTGAGACGATTCCTACGCCTTACTTAAGTCATGAACACGTTGATTAAATTGAGGAACGGTTAGGGCGTGATTAGAATATTTCAGATCCCTTCCCCTTTGCCAATAAATTTGCAATGACGTGCGCCTATTCAAAATTAAGCGCAAATTCAATAAGTACATTTCATAAAATCCCCATTCGCAGTGAAGGGGTGTCTCAAAAACTCCTAGCTAAAAATAAACCAGTAATAAAATGAAGGTGGAGATTTTCGTCGACGTCGCTATTGCTCTCGTTGATAAAAAAATTTAATATTTCGTAATCAAAAGAAACGACGCCGGGAAGCAAAAATCCATACCGTAGTTCAACTGCCTTCAATTCACTTATAATCTTTCAGGCGCTGAAGTAATATTTAGTCTTTTCCCGAGAATTAAAATTTCAGAAGTTATATCAAAGGGAGAGAAGTTGTGCTTATTTACTAATTTTTAAGAAGAGTTGGTGGATTTCATTGATTTTTCATTTAATTACAATTTATTTCCCTTGCATAAAAGGTCGATAAAGCAGGGGCGCCGCCACTGAACCAAAATAGTGCATGGTCGGACGATTGCGGATTTTATAGTGCAGAAAATCATGGCGCATAGACTGTACGAAGCGCAAAAATTGCCGGAACAAATAAAATTTAAATCACGTACGAATTAAAACGATATATTTTTAGATGTATCGTTTGTTCGACCGTTCACGTGAAAAGATAAATAATGATGTATTGTCCGGGGTCGCCGGAGGTGAATGAGGTGGATGTGTCATTTCGAGGACGTCCTTTCTTTCCGTTTTATTTCGGCGTCATGAATTGACCGAATCGTCGGAGGATTTTCATAATTCGGGCACGTCTCCGGAAATATTTACTGCCCGCCCGCTTTTTCCATGTCGGGCACGTCCTCGAAATTGTACCACATTTGTTAGCAGATATTTCATAATCTTGACCTGATAGCACTGAAGCCAAAGTACCCGAAGCATAATGTAGTGTGATCGACGAATCCCGTTTTTCTTGCGAGGGAAATATACGAGAAGTTCTAATTTATTAATCCCGTATTAGTACAAAATTGGGCCAGAACAATAACACGGTTCTTAAGTTAGACATACATTGAACCCTAAAGAACAAATCAATCAACCTGCTAATTTCCCTAATTTTCAAAGTATAATGATCAGTTAAACCTTTAAACACATGTCGACACAAGAAATTCATGCCTTGCCAGGATTTTCAATACGCTTCACTGCACCTTTATTCAGGGGATCGCCCCCTCAGTTAAAACCTCAAAAGTAAAAATCCCATTATATTTTAGTGGGGTGAGAATCTCTCTCAGTCAGTTTCAGCTTTACCCCTTATCTCTTAGGTTTGAAATTTTATTATTAATCAATTAATTAGATATGAAAATAATGGCGTGGCAGGTCAGTCTATAACTATTTGCAATATAAATCTGTTATAAATTAGGTGTTATCACAGGTAAAATGTTGGGTGACAATGGCTATGCATGTAAAAGATATCTGCTAACACCGGTTATACATCCTCATACACATGCAAAAAGAAGTTACAGTAGGGCTCATGGAAGCACCAGAAATATCTTCGAAAGATGTTTGGAAATCTAGAAAGAACGATTTAGTTGCTTAAAAAAGAGGGTTCAGGGTTTAAATTTACTTTTCTTAGTTGAATTACAGGTTTTAATTTGTTGTAGTTTATAACCTCACTTTGACAGGCTCGTAGAACCATAGAAATAGAAATAACACTCCATAGACCGGTTCCTTATTCACGATTTGCGCCCTTGTCAGAACTTTTACCTTCTTAACTGCTCCTTGACGGAGGCGAGAAGATTTTGTAGCTATCGAACAGCTTATCTGAGGTTCCACCAAGACCTCCTTGAGTATTCCTTAAGTGATGCCCTTAAATTCCGCAATCGAATCTAAAATCAATCCATAATATTGTGGATACTTCAATTATGATTTCCGTATTCGTCGCTATTCACTGTACAAACATACAAACCGACTACTTGTCGTTTCGACTTGGAATCGTCACTGCACCCGAGTGCAAACATACCCCTATCCAGTCGTCCCTCAACTACTTACAATGCCACTCGAACTAACCCCCATCAATCGATCGCGTCCGGTACGTAGCGCTAAGCATTTTCCTCGCAGCCTGCGAAGGTAAATCGGACGAAATTGGTCTTTACTTTGGACGCATCATCGATTTGGATTTATTTTTCGTTAATTCGTCGAGCAAGAGGGGTTAAAACGACAAAACAAACGAAACGTTTCCCGGAGCCGGTCTCTCTGGGGTGTCACAATCAGCGATCCACTCGCCACGAGGGAGATTCACGTTCGGTTCGATCTGCTTCGTCGTAGCCGCTTTCGATACAATGAAAAAATATACTGCGGGCAGAGAGAAAGTTTACGCGTCGCATGGCTAACCTTTTCCTCGATTACATTGGAAAATTTTGCTTATTCATTTATTGATCGTGCGAAAACAACGGCGGAAACAAACTACTGATTCATCCACCCGCGGTGGGTTTTTATTGCTCTTAAACGCTAAGTAATGCCTTGAAATGAGGGCTCAAGTGGGTACCTTGTATGAATTGCTACTTATAAATCATAGCACAAAGGGCAATTTATAGCTAGACCGTATTCATGAAACATTACACGAAAAATCAACTGACACTTGACGATCCACTAGGGGCCTGACAATCGTTCGAAATAGACCAATGAAACCTACATCTAACGATGATCAGCAAGCCTGCGTTTCCGTCATTATCGCCCGGTATATTTCATGGTTCTTTTGGAAAATCTAAACATTGCTAGGGAATAAGCTCGGGATACAAGGTGTAGCGAATGCCCCGTATAAGCCGTTGTTATGGAAAAACAAGTGTTGTTTATGAAATTGTGAAATGTAAAATACTGACGTCAGTGTAGAACTAAATCTCTGTGTGTAAAGACTGCTGTAATTTTAGAAGAGTAAAGCCTGTTTGTATAAGAAACCGCTACAAATGGGGGCCCGTCCGGGATTTTGTGAACCGAAGTAGCGGATAAAGGATTGGTGGACCTGGGATGGAGTACAGAAGTGATGGCGATGGCACGCGGTTGAGAGGCGAGGAGTGCAGTCTGTGCGGCGTTATGGAGTTGTTGAGCGGCTGGCGCGGGTCGGGATGCTGCAGAATCCGAAGCTAAGTACCACTACACACATACACACCACTATAACACCAAGGTTTAGGTCAACCTAAACAGGTCTAGATTTAGGAAAACACTCGAATGGATAGACTGCGTGTGGCTGGCGCGCGTGGCCCGTTTGAGTGCTACACTCACATTCGTAACTCATATTGGGAGACGGGCGCTGTTCATCTTTAGTACAAGAATTGGTGATGGTTGACCACTGGGTTGTGTGTCTGAAGCCATGAAGCAGTTGCTGGGGATTTCAGTAACTGCAGGAGCAGCGGAGGATTTCAAGAGACAGGTCCCTCTTCTACCTGGAGCATTGGATGGGATTGGTTATCCCTGGTGTCTTTGATGGTCGGAAAGAGGATTGGCCTGCTTGGTTTCGATTTGCTGCTGATTAATTTTTGTACAGGATTTGCAGTCCAACCCGATCAATGGAGTTAATCACACACATACACATGCACACAATTACACATATACTTGCAATTTATTGCAAATGGATTTGGCAAGGATACTGGCGTGTTTTGTTTGATTTTTAGATCAACTATGGCGAGATTCCCGGAGGTGAACATCGCCTGGAGAGGACAGTTGGCTCTCGATGGATAAGTTCTAGCGGAATTTCTGAAGAAGGGGAGGGGCGGTGCGCGTGAACGGTGTGCATGGTAGCAGTAGCAGTAGCAGTAGCAGTAGCCGAAACATTAGCCGTAGCAGTAGCAGCAGTAGCAGTAGCCGTAGCTGTAGCATTAGCAGTAGCAGTAGCAGTAACCGAAGCAGTAGCCGAAACATTAGCCGTAGCAGTAGCAGCAGTAACAGTAGCCGTAGCTGTAGCAGTAGCAGTAGCCGTAACCGTAACAGTAGCCGTAGCCGTAGCAGGAGCAGTAGCAGTAGCAGTAGCAGTTCGCTGATATGGTAGTCATTCGCTGATATGGAGTACTGAGCAAGTAGATCGTCCGAGGGTCGAGGGCGACCCTGAAGACGGGGAGGGATAGTGTAGCGAATGCCCCGTATAAGCCGTTGTTATGAAAAAACAAGTGTTGTTTATGAAATTGTGAAATGTAAAATACTGACGTCAGTGTAGAACTAAATCTCTGTGTGTAAACACTGCTGTAATTTTAGAAGAGTAAAGCCTGTTTGTATAAGAAACCGCTACACAAGGGAAAACGTTGGGACCCGTCTTCTTTGCTCACGAGACTTCCTGTTGCGTACATTTCTAAGAGTAAAACATGCATACTCCCAGGTTTCAAATCTTGAAAAATTTTATTTTTGCGCCGCTAATCAACAGAAGGTAAACAGCAGTTTTAGTTGCACACTCCAATTGCATTCGGATTTAATTAAACACGTTACGTCTAACTACTGTTGAATCAAGCAATTGAGATCAAGAGATTGCGATTGTAGCGCGTACACAGTTGGGGAAATGTTCCATTGTTTGTACGTCTATTAAATAAAATAATCATAGGCACTACATTTTTGCTACGTCTTACTATTAAGTACCTTCGTTAATTTTAAATAAAGAGGGTAAATTAGGTACGTGACTAATCACGCGAGACAATCGATAAATTACTCATTAGATAACCATTAACGATCGCCTAATAGTAACGACTCGGATTTATCTATTTCTATGAGGTATCAGCCTTCAAATTAATTTAATTACTTGATTGACTGCCCCATTGTGATATCCTAAAAATACTCTGATATTGTGACTATTATGAAATAGGTCGGTTAGAGTTATTACACCTCTATAGTAGAGGGGCCATAATTTTGTTTAATGATTTTATAAATTTTGTCGAACTTGATTCTTTGCAACATCTTATAGCTTAATCCTTTAACACTCTGTACTCTTAGAAGCAGGTATTTGTAGAGAATAATTACGATTGATGGCGTAAAGAAAAATTGGCGAACTTACCCCGCATATGATTCGAAAAGCTAATAATTGCAAGAAAAAGTGAAATAAAATTCTCTAAAGAACTGAACGTTGGTGGATTAATTCAGTTAAAAAAAGTTATTGCAAGAAAACTATAAAAATTAGTGGTTTCCTCCCATTTTCCTCCCTCCATCCTCCCCAAACTCCCATTTTGAAATGAGTTTTCCAATGCTTAAAAAAGGTGCGCAAGACAGGCGCTGTAGGTGTAATAGTTTTTGCCAAATTCCATTTCTTTATAGTTGAATTAGATTCGGTTACCTTCAGCGATAAGAATGACATTTCATTTGGCAAGGGGCGCTCCAGTCATGTCGTATTTCAATAAAAATATTGTCTTTTTCATGTGGTCTCCGTTTTCCGTCTAACGTAATAACGATTGATATAAGGTAACCATTGAAGCTTATAAAAAATATTAGTCAAAACGGAAAAGGATATATCCCAGGAAATGGACAAGGAAAATAAAGAAAAATGATCCCGGGATACAATTACCCCTCCAGAAAGCCAGATAAAGCAATATTTTATTGCAAAAGTTTCCTTTCATGTTTTTTATAGTGGCCAGAGCCCTTCATCCCTCATATAAATGAGCTAGTGCTGATATCTGAGAAAGTCTTTCCCGATCTGTCATCCAAGCAAAATAAAATATTTTTTTCATCATTTCCTTTTTTTAGAGAAATGATGAATCAAACGGCCATGCCATCAATGCCATCGTTTCACCCCCGTTATTAATACGGAGACATTTAAATGTAAAATGCCATCGCTCCGGATTAAAACACGAAATAGGAGGAATATAATTCGAAATCGATGAAGTTATAAATTGTCTGTGTTCGAATCCAGGGGATGTTCTCGCGGCCCTTATCATGGCCGCCGAAATCCGTAATTAGGCGGTCGGGTGGGATAAAAGGGAAAGTTTCGGGAAACGCGCCGCGTTATCTCCCTCGGAGAATTTGAATGGAAATTGTTATGTTTGCGAAGTTTTTTTCCCTAATTAAGACTATTACCTTCATAACGTATTCCCTCGCAGGATAAATCACGATGGGACCGCCTATCGACGCTCCGGATCAGAAAAATTCCCACTCATTAAACCTATCGGCTTTAAAACTTCAGAGTTACGAATTGACCGTTTAACCGTGGAAAACATTCGATAATGCGACCATTCGAACCCGGAACGGAGCGCGGGTTACGGACGTGACGCTTTGTACCGATTCCCCTTCCGGGCGTTTTTCGTCGCTCCTCTAATTCCTTTTTAAATTCCAAATGGCACCTGCCACGACTGTCGCCCGCCGTTCTCAGACGGTCTAATTACGGTGTAACAGTAGAACGGCGGGCCCGGAGGATCCGAGTAGGTATTTCTATTACGCCCCGATCCCGTCGCTGAGACGGGATAATGAGTCGCAATATTAAACGGGATCCGTTAAGGGGATAAGTGCAACACGTCAAACTTCTAGTGAACCTCGCGCTCTCTTCCACGTTCGGTGTATCGTTTCAGATTACTTTAAGTGGGCCCCGAATAATTCCGCTTTAATTCTCGGTTTAATTCGAATGGCGGTATACGAGTGTTGAACGGTTATCGTCGAGAACGATAATGGGCGACGTCGACTTGCGAACTGAACTCGAATGCGTTACATATTGGTGAAGAACTGCCACCGATTTAGGGGCACATCTTTAGTCCATCCCTTAAGGAATACTTAAGGAGGTCTTGGTGGAGGAAACCTTGGTGGAACCTCAGATTAGTGAATGGTTTAATATGGAATCTGCCCTTGGAAGACAGATTAAAGAAGGCTACACAAGCTTTGAGCAGTGCCACAGGACATTGCTTATAAGGCCAATGATTGCCTGTGGAGCTACACTCTGGTGGCCTACAGAAACTGCAATAGTGAAACTGACTCAGGTCCAAAGAACAGCCCATCTTACATTGCGAGAGCTATGGAAATAACTCTTACTAGGGCCATTGTAGTCATGCTATGTCTGCACCCCTGGATGATTTTAAATCAAGATGGGATCAGACAGTAAGCTTCAAACCTGCCAAAAAGTTTCTATTCTATCCCAACGAGGAAATTGGTAGGAGTTCTTTGGCTTTGACCAGAAGCAAGCTCCTACTCACTGTATAAGTTTTGACTGGACATTGACAACTAAGAAAACATCTCCTTCAAATGGAATTCCTCGTGATCAATTCCGTGATCAAATGGATTTTCCTATGCTGAATTCCTATTTTTATTTCCTATTCTGAATTTTCTATGAATTAGGCTGGGCATATGGGGCCTAGGTGCGGTGTGTTTTAAACACCCTCCTCGACTTCCAACTCCAAATACCCCACTCGTGAATCGTAGTAAAGTAAACTTAATAATGAGGATTTTTCGAGTTGTATTTGGTTTAAATGAATTGTTAAAGTTTTAGGCAAATTTTGTGTTTCGCTGTTTTTCCACCAACTGACGAATTAAACTTCTTTCGGTACCGTTGCTTTTTTTTCTGAAACGAAGTTTGCTTATCGAGTGCAGTTGGAAGCGGTGCATTCACGGAAGGGAGTTTAATGCGAATTTTTACATGAATTAACCGAACGGAAACTTCTATCTCATGACAAAAATAGGCAATTATCCAGAACGGTCTCCTCTGTCATAAAAATCCGCGTCGCTAAAAAATCCCAGACGTCGCATGTAAATGAGTGGCAGTTGGCTATCCGCTTCATAATATTTCATTTTTACGAGGAACTCCACGAAAAGTTCCTCTACAAATTGTTTCCATTTTGAAAACAAACAATTCATATTCGAGATTGGCTCAATTTTATAAATATGTATGAACGAGAATCATGAGAGTTAAAAACTCACTTTTTGTTTTATTTATTGCAAGCTGTTCGCCAATTGTGCCTAGAAACTTTTCAGGTCCCGGATAAAACTCTATATTTTCTCAACTACAAAATTGCCGATGGGAAATATTTCCTCCGAGCCTTTTTATGCGTCGATTTTCGTTCCGTTCCAAACCCCTTGTTTACCGAAAATATTTATCCGACGACTGGTGCCGTATTTAATATTTTGTTTTTTAAAACTCTTCAAAATATAATCAAGATTAATTTGTATTCGGAGGAGACGAGCACTTTCCTTTGGTTCGTCCTCCTTAAAGATGACATTATTGTCATATAGTTTCAGTGAAAATATTCAGGTTTTATCTTCATTCTTTTGTTTGCGTGAGCCTCCTTGTCTGTACCGTCCCTCAAGTACACCAGAGATAAATAATTAAAAAGAATACGTCCGCCCGGTATCAGGAGGCTTCCCTTTCCCAGATGGCGCGTGCATTTTTCAAATATCTCGCAGCGGTGATTAAAATAATGATTATTTCGGGATTAGAGGTAAAAGTTGCGAAAACACATTCCCCATACATATTCATGATCTTGAAGGAGTTATCTAAGAAATCGTCCTCCTTTGTAACCCCCTCGTTCGAGATCCGGCTGAGCTATCTTTGAAAATTAATGTTAACCACACTACTGGAAACTATAAACCTCTAAAATGGGAATAAAATGTTAAAATATACCGCATTTGCATTACATAAGTAATCGCTCGGATATTTTGCATGGAGTAAGTGGCTGCTGCCATGAACGTTCTATGCGGGGGCCGCTTTTGGCAAATGAATTCAAACCCCACTAACGAAATATTCACCCCTTTGCATAACGCGATAAACGAATTTATGCACCTAAAGATCTAGCAGTTACTTTGAAATCCCGGTTGAAATATGGTGCTCTCAAATTTAGCGTGGAACTTAGCAAATCTTACCTGACGTTTCTTCCTAGTTAATCCGTCGTCGCTTAACGAGCGCAAATGTTTTTATTTGTCCACTCTTTTATCTCGGAAAAATTAAAATATTCCTCCATGAGGTTAATGAAGTTTTAACCTCTTGCGTAATTTAGCAAGTTTTCCACTTGTGCATCACAAACTTATCGAACCGTTTTTCTAGGCGTTTTCGTAGTTTCGGGATTAAATTGTTTCCGCTGTGTTGCTTTTCCTCCCTTTTGCATAACGCGAAAAACGAATTTATGCAGGTTACTTTGAAATATTGTGTTCTCAAATTTAACGTGAAACTAACAAATCTAACTTGACGTTTCTCTCGGTTAATCCATCATTATTCACGTCGTCGAAATGTAAATTTTAAATTATTTATTGAATGAAGGGAAAAGCAAATTTCGTTTTTTTCTCATCCGTCGTCGAATGCTCTCCCCAAAAACAAACGAAGGGGTCTATCATAGGGCGATTAAAATATTACAAAGTTGGTAATTCCGGCGGAGTTTCCCAGGCGGTTTTCTCTCGTTCGACATCCAGTTTTAAAACTAATCGATGTCGAACAAAACGAGTTAATTTCAACTTCCACAAATCCAGACTCTCTCTAACCGAAGCGAATTTCCGAGACTAATGTTGATAAATGTGCGGTGGACGTTTTCATTAATGTTCGGACCTGAAAAATTCACGGGGATTATTGGTTTTTACTGCTTTTTAGTTGATCCTGCTTGAAACCGGGATATATTGCGTATTTTGTACAATGTCGCTCAAAACACTGCTACACCTGCATTGTACGACAACTTCAAAATCAGATTACGGAGATCTGCCAGAGTTACCGTTTAATCTCGGAATGTGGGAAAATCGACAGGAAAATTACGGTTTGCTCGCCGCTGTTTTGTTATTACGAAGAAGGTGCTGATCAAGCCCCCTCTTCTGCGTTGTTACGCCACTGTTTCTGCCTTTAATTTTGTCTTACTATATTGCGTGTCCTTGTGATGCCTGTACAAAACGATGCCACATAATCCTGAGGCCCAAAGTGAGCATTTAACCCATCTTACCTCTTATCAAAACTGCTTTATTAAGTTTGTAATTTTTGTTACGATTTGTCTTAAAAAATTACTAATCTCAGCTATCTCTCACTACTAATCTCATACTATTATATCAATGTATCCAAGGTTCAAATTTCGCTCAAATTGATTGAGTGCATTGGTAATTACTAACCCTTTTTCTAACCCTCAAATCTACTTCATGGTATTGTTTTCAACGTCATTACGCAATTTAGTATTATCATAATTAAGGATGGAACTTATGGCCTCCTGAATAAATCCACGGCATTAATCAAACCCAGTTAGCAGCCCTTCTACAACTCAATTTAAAACTTGGTTTACCCACTATCGATTAAGGGTGTACATCAATCTCAGTTGCTGGACTGCCTGTAAACAGGCTGTTTACACTTTGGTCGGCAGTTTACACCTGTGTGTCTAATACATTAGGCCGTATCCTCCGTCGCTCTAAAAAAAGCCCGTCACATGTCACTGATCAACGATCTAAATCGTTCTTTCGATACATGTGTACGTAATCAATCGATTTCGTTAAATGCACTAAAATAGCATACTGTTTGGGTTCTGATATTTCTTACTGTTTGTATATAAATGCAAGCATTGTGTGTTCGCAAATTTTTGCAAAAATTTTGAGATTATTTTGTAAATATTTAAATAATGGAAATTAAGTAAACTTTTCCTTAAATTCTATACCTTTATCTACAAAATTTATCCAAACAGTGTTTCTATACCTTTCCATTTACCAAGGTATAATCGATTTCCTAAACAGTATAAGAATTCATTCAATATCATCATATCATATCATTCAATATCATATGCTGCATACACGCACACTGTCTTTAGTGGGCACAACAGACCTTTTGAAAAATTTAAAGGCATTAGGAAAGATAAATGAATTATACAAATTAGATGTTACGTGCCAGACGTCTGAGATTCTAATAGTTCTGCGTTGCCTCGAGGATTTTTATTCATGCTCTTTTTAGGGAATCTACTCTTCGTAAATGATGTCTTCTTTCGGGGTTGGCACGTATCATGCATCAAATTTTCTAGCTTCACTTATTTACACTCACTACGTTAGGTTTCTTTGTGCCAACCACAAACCAGATTTGATCTAAATGACAGATGAACGTAGAAATCTTGCAGTGAGATCTCAGACTATTCACGTTCAATATATCGTACGTACGTAGATATCAGCGTTTCGTGTGCATGTACTGCATATATTCATAAAAATAGTTGACGAAGTAATGATCGTGTATCAGTAGTATTACCCCAGGTAATATAGAATTTTCGTGGTATTGTGTTTAACAGCGATCCACTTGTGCGACTCTTTTAAAATATCCTGTAGATGCTTAAAGCTCGTACGCCAGCCAAAATTTCGCTTTGGGTAATTTGTTATAAACGAAAATAGCCAAAACAGGTGAGCTTCTTTAGTTTTTGGCTTGTACCATGAAAAGTATTGAATATATAGCGTTACTGTGAATGAGCTATTTTTAGAGAATTAAGAAACCTTTTGTATGGTGTTTTGCAAACCTTGATCAGACCATTTTCAACCGAGACAATCTGGAAAACCCATGAAAGATTACTTTTCTGTAAAAATAATCATGCCACTGCTAATTTTCAAGATTAAGGGAAGATATTTGGAAATGATAGTTGATTATTACTGTTTTAAACTAGCATAAGGTGAAAAATTTATCGCACTAATAGTTTCTGCACAATTGCGATATAAACAAATTCCGCGAGAATCTTGCAATGCATCGTATTAACTGTAAGACTCGATTTTGATTTATCAAACAAGTTTAGGGAGCGTCCCCTCAGCGGAGGGGACGAGAGAGCGTCTCCCTCTTTCCTTTCCTTTCTTGGCTTAGAGGTCAGGTAACGAAAAAAATGATGTTGAGGATGGTTACTCACTTGGGCTTCCTCCTCCATTTAACAAAAGATAAATTTTAAAAAAATTTTTTGGTGTAGTTCAAGGGAAAAACTTTTACTGTGATAGACTTCACCTTGCGGTGGTTCAGAGAATCTTTCATTAATATTAAGGGTTGAGAGAGTTATGAATGTACAAATTGGCCAAAGCGAAATTTTGGCTGTCAAATGGATTGCCGTTAGAGTAATAGCAAAGACATCCATTTTTTGTCCTGGCGTATATGGTGAAGGAAGCAGCGCGAGGACACTATCTCATCCGAGGCTGCGGGGGTAGATATTAGAAATTTCACGTTGTCAGTGATTATTTATCATTGGAAAAGCTGTTCTATGCACTAGACTGATTGATATTGTAATTTCTGCTAGTTTCCACGCCGTTAAATCGGCCACTTGGCGTCCGCGTATTCGGAACGATTCCAGCAGCAGAACGAAACGATAGTGTCACTCGCGGCGATCGATCATCCGGTTTCCGTTTACACGTAAAAGTGAGCAAATGGATGCCATTCGAACCCCGAACTAGACGTGTAAACGAATATTGTCCACGTTGTTGACACACTCGTAACTGTAAATGTTATGGGCCGGCAGATAAACGAGACATTTCGCTTTATCGAACAAGGCCATCGGTCACATTACTAATGCAAATCGGCGCGAGAACACGTTACTTCGTGTTTGCTCTCGCTGAGCTGATTATGGCGGCGGCGGCGGGCGTCGCCTGATCCCAGAGGATACTCGCCCTCGGACATGTCATTCGACCAAGTAAACATTTATGCGATTCTGGAGTATCACGGAAATGCATATTTTATTGGCACGCCTCCACCTCACATTAACTCCTTTTAAGCCCATCGTATATACGGAAGCAGCAAATGGGGGGCGGTCGTGTTTGCAATTTTGATGAACGGGGACGGGACACTGAAGCGTTTTCCTGGCTCAAATGCATAGTTTTGCTCTCTTTTATACCCAAGTAGCAAAGTTTATTGAAGCTCGAACGGCGTACTAAATGTCCTACAGTTGTCGACACTTTTCCTATCGCCGTGCACCTTTATCCGACTTTTTTATCAGTAACAAATCTATTGCAAATATATAACGACCCATATAGTATGGAAAGGCAGAGAGAGAACTTTTCAAAGCAAAGCAAAAGCCCAAGAAGGGTGTTTGCGACACGAAAGGAGCAAGAAACTCTTACACACTTACACATTTAAGGCATGTGATCCAATCTCATGGTGTTGTCAAGATTTTTCATGATGAAATTGGTCTTTCTTTTTGTAGGCGCAAATATGCTATATTTCTATCGAAATAGGCCTAATGGGTTCTGGCTCGGATCATCTGCTTAAATGGAAGGGGACCTTATAATATAAGTGCTGCATCAAACTGCATATATATGCCAGTAAATGATTTTTTCGTAATAAGGGGTGATTTTTAAGAGATGAAAATTTGGGATGCAAAAACATTTGCATCCCATTTTTTTGACACACATTTGAATTGAACACGATGAAAATATACCAATTTAATATAAATGAAGTTGACAAAGTCACTATATTTGCTTTTTTCCCAATTTTATCATAGCGGGAGTGGTTTCTAACCAGTAAAATGAATCAAATAAGGCTTGACAAATCATAGATGGTGTCTTAAAGCGTGAAACAACCTTCATTTAAACCCTATAAATAAAACCCTCTTCTTTTGATAAATGTTGTATAATTTCGCGAAACAACACAAGTTGTATTCATCATATAAACTACTTAACCAATGAGCGTAACGTTGAAATATTGTGTCACTATGCATGTTGTGTGCGTACTCGCGTGTTAAACGAAAATCTCCGAATATTTGCCGAGCAAAAATCAGATAACTCACGCTACAAGTCCCCCATGATGACAAGAATGCAAAATATCAATTTCACCTTGTTGAAATGGAAGTTTAGATAAACCTGACCCCAAACACCGCTTTGTTACTTTTGTAATTATTCCTCTCTATTTAACTCAAGATATAAAACATATTGTAAAAGTACTCCTAAGTTGTAATCGCACTTTAGAGACCTCCGCTTATTAATTACGCAGCAATATATAACGGCCGACTTCCGATTTAAAGTGTAGCATTTAGCGTTTGTCAATCAATATCAATCTAAAATAAATGAGAGCCCGCCGGTGGGGAGGGGGTGAAAAATGTCGACGTTAATTTCAGACTGACTAATAACGCATTGAAAATGCGAAAGTTTTAACTTTTGCGAATTTAAAATGTCAATCAAAATGTCGACATTGCTAATACCGCTATAAATAGTATGGCGGTATGGCTGCCGTTCGCTTTAGCTATTCATGTTTTAATTTCGAATAAAAATACCTGTCCACGGACGGCTCATTTATTGTGCAGAACTATAAAACGATAGGTAATACCTTAGTGTTAAACAAGTATTGCGATGTATTAATTATGCAGAAATATGGCGAACACTCCTCATCTTTCTATATTCCGTCCGTGTCAGAACAACTGCCAAATTATACGGCAGAGTGAATTTATTAGGGTAAAAGGGAATAGTCGGGATGTTGTGTTATGGCGGCGGTCCTTCGCCCCTTAGAAGGTTCTATGAAGGTATAATATTAGCAATTATTCTAAATCTAAAGGGATGGTTAATATACAGCCCAGAAAGGTGTACCCTATATATGTAAATGGGTCCTCAATTATATTCAATTATCGTCCTATTTATCAACGCCTAACCGGAATATTACTTGAAATTGTGTGAGGTATAATATCTTATTTATAAGTAGTGTATCTCGTCTATTTATCCGCTGTAAAGGTGGAAAATTACCGGATAATCTCACACAAAAACATTGGTGCAGATACAAATGAATCGGCCCTTTTAGAATCTTTGTACGTCCTTTCCTTGTCTTTTATGAGAAATATAATTG
Source organism: Cryptocephalus primarius (assembly GCA_963576515.1). Taxonomy (NCBI): domain Eukaryota; kingdom Metazoa; phylum Arthropoda; class Insecta; order Coleoptera; family Chrysomelidae; genus Cryptocephalus; species Cryptocephalus primarius. Next base: position 16,304,353 of record OY754941.1, read on the forward strand.
TAAATTTTCATGTGATTAACAAAAGTACTGCTAAAATGAACCAAGTTCAGTTGTTTTTTCATATGAAAACCGTAAGCCTTATATAAAATCAACGGCTTACCCTTTGTATTGCGACACTACATTCTTCCATGACGAAAGTTTCACTTTAGCGAAATTTGTATTCCTAAGTGCTTTTTCTCAACTGTCCACGAATTAAAATTTATTTTCAGTACATGTATCTTTGCATTTTCTGAAAATTTAGAATTAAGCTCGCCTTACCCTCGGCTCAAGAAGTTATATACGCGCGACTTGCACGATTTTAGGGGGTGAAAACTATATATGTAGTTGAAAAGGTATAGGGATTAAATAGGGGATTTCCAGATTTCGTTCTAGAAGGTGTTGCTTTTTGCTTTCGATATTATGATTTGAATAGGTTAAAAATTGATATTATAAGAGGGTTTTAGGTCATTTTAAGCGATTTTTTAACAAGGATTACATTGTTAAATAACCGGACCTTAAGCCTTTGTTATACCAGGCTTGCCCTTATATCTGATGGCGTTGTAAGCAGTTTTGACTGGAAATATCGTTAATTGTCACGTTATTTATTAAGTAAATTTCCATAAGTCGTGCTCAGTTATCATTAGGTTTCTGGTTGCACTAAGATTATATATACCAGTCTTTACAATGAACAAACTAGTTCTTTTAAGGCTCCAACGACCCTTCTCTTTGATAGACTTAATATTTTTTCATAAAGGCCGCCATATCATGTTTTTCGCATAAGGAAAATGTTATTTCTGAATAACGCCGACCAACGCATGTGTAGAGGACAGAAATATTGTAGAATGTGTGTATTCTATGTAGAGAAACAGAAAATTCGTGACGTCGCTTGACGAAATATTCAAAAGAACACGAAGAAAGGGTGTCCGTCCCTCCTCGCGACCGCACAGCCGGGAGGCTGCACCTGACATTTCTCCTTTTTCCCTCCTACTTTACATTACATACCTACGACTCGTAATAAAACTCTCTTACGAAAAAAATATCTTTTTTTACGCCCCGACAACTTCAAAAAGATTTAGATTAGAACGTCTGAAATTAGAATAAAACGGTGAAAAAACAATTTAGCTTCAACATAATCTGAAATTAAAGTCATGTAGCGTGAAATTCAAAACAAATTTAGGGGTGAGCAAATAAGAGCGAAAGAAAAACGGGTCCCTGAAATGAATAAAAAAAATGGTTCGCTCAGGACTCCCCCAAAACGGAGTACATTTAAATCACGTGTATTCTTTTTCGGACCCGTCGGGAATTGAAAATAAAGAGGGGATATGGAAAAATAATTTCGGTACATGCGGCGGAATAATCGCTCGGAAAAGAAAGTAATTTTTATTAAGATGCTCGAGGTAAAAAAAATCTAAACAATTTTTCGACTTTTTTACAACATAATTCCCTTGGGCGGTATTTATGAAGTACTCCAAACAAAGGAGCGGATTTACAGGTATGTCTACTTCCACATAAAAATTTATCTTGTTTATTTTGAATATCTACTAGCACGAAACGGGCTAGTTATTAATTTAAATTGACTGTTACTTGTGATAAGAAATGTTGTCCTGACGGATCGAAAATATGACCACATTCGTGTATATCCGCTATCATGGGAAACGTCGCATCTTCTCGACAAGAGGTCTAAATGCATGCATTTACACCCTAAGAGCCACTCGATAGTATTGCATACCACGTAGCTCTTCTCCATTTTATTTTGAATATTTGAACGTATTTTCCTTGCAGATAACATCATTTTAAAAAGACATACGATGTTGAATTATTGATGAGTTAAGTAATGATGAAAATAGATATAATAATGAAAAAAGTTATGTAAAATAAATTATTTCAAAAATCCCATGGGAACACGACAAAATGTTGCAAGCAGCTTGGAGCAAAACTAAGAGTGACTAAGTTATAGGAAGGGCAGGCAGGAGTCATGTATCTTATTGCTCAGACAAATGTGATCTATGTTTCAAAACTACCTCACAACTATTACAAGAAATTTTAGTCGGTCTTTTATATTTTAATGCGCATTGTTTGCAAACCTTTTCCGTTTGTGCTCGACTGCCATCAATTGAAATATACGAATTGTTCGCATCGTAATAATTAATCTCCAATATCGCTTGCAGCCCTGGGGGATTTCAATATTGATCTGTGCTATTAAACTAGTTTCGCCGTTTTATTCAAATCGTGGCGATTAGTCAGTAATGGTGCCCAGACGGAGCTGTAAAAGCGACCGCGTCGAAAGTACCCGGCGTTGTTATCAAATCCGCCCCTCCCGTCTTGTAGACAGAAGTAAAATAAAATCCGGCTCCATATGTAAATATCTTTCATTATCTAATATCATAACTGCTTCCCCGTGGCGGCGCTGCGTCGAAAATCACCCTTTGTTAGGAGCGCTATATCGAAATATGAAACTGGCGCGAAACACAACACAATACCACCGAACCCGCTCTATCTTAACCTATATATAGAAGTGCTGTAAATTTGCAATGCAAAACTGTAATTAACTGTAGAATAAATCTCTCGAGTGATGCATATTCATTTCACAGCACAAATGAGAGAATACTTTTGAAAATGGATCGGAAGGTGTTCGTTTACCTTCGAGCAGCGATCACGAGGACTGTTTTCGTACCGTTTGAAATATTTGTACTCTTTGGTTTTGTAATTTTCTCTAATAGCAGCACTCTAGTTGAGAGAAATCACGATAACCTTAAGTAGAGGAGACCGGGGCTCGGTCGCCATATTTTTCTGCAACTCGCTGACCTTTTTTAACCATATTTTGTCGCTTAGTACTTCAGCTAAGATTCTGACGACCGACATTTCCAGGGAAGGTTTTGTAGTAATTACAAATAACGGTGCAGGAAAAAATGGCGAACTTACCCCACATATGAGGCGAGTTCCACATAACGTGTCTCAAAATTGGCAAACTAACCCTGGCGCCGTATTTAAGGAGTTTAATGTAGTGAAAGCCCACTTATTTTAATACGTCTTTCTTCTACAAGTCAAAAAGTAACAACGCAATAATTTGACTTACCACAAAAAGCGGCTTCGTTGAACGTAATCATCTCTACTTACTAGCAGCGTTGAGCAAACGATGTGGAACTTTCCTGAAAGAAAGAAAGAATCATCATAACATATAAAACATATTAGAAATTTCAGCCATCTAGCATGTAATGAGTGAATTACAGCGCGATGGCTAACTAGCCCCGACCTTGTCTAATAACGCTGCTTATAAAAAATGTAATCAATTTTTTTGGCGCTTTCAGTTTCGAAAAAAGCATGAAAAGAAATCCACAAACGACAATATTAGTGTGAACCACTGACTGTTTACATATTATATCACCTACAGGTAAAAACAGTCCGTAGTAAAATTTTTCAAGAAAGTTTACAGGCCGAATCAGGTTTACCTATTGACCTGAATACTAGACCCTTCGTCGCTGAAATCATTCGTTTGCGTATCCATGTAAACGCGAGTTTAGAATAACGTATGACTTTCCAGCGGAAAATTGCATGCTCCTGCACCGAAAGCGGAATGACGTGAATTGATTGCAGGAACGTACCACTCATAATTCATGTGTCCATTAATCAAAACTTGTATTCAGCCGGTGAAAAATCACACCTTAATCAGTTCCATCTGGAAAATTATAGATCCAACTACCAGATTCGAATATTAATATTAGCCGGAGAGAAAACTACCACGCGTTAGATTAATCCGGGTTTATTAATTTCGCTCGGCTAACAAGAAATCGCCCGGGGTGAAATATTGGATACGGGGGTCTTTTTGTCGGTGTCGAAAAGAGAACTGCTTTTGTAAAAGGTATTTTTCAAACGTAAGAAGGAATGGAGTTCTTTTGCAAGGGTGAGTAATTAACGTTTGTAATTGATTCGTTGTTATGAACTTGACCAAGTTTTGGCATGAAGACGTACTTTTTGGAAATTAAGTTAAAAAACTGCGTTCAAAAAAATCTTTTCATAACACGGGAGATTTCATTTTACACTTCGAAGAGAATATTTTGTAATGTTTCGATCTTCTTCGTTGATCGTGTTCCAAGGCGAAAATCTCACTGGGCTAAATCTAAAAAACGCGCCTTTTTTGACTGTATCAAAACATTGACTGAAACCCTTAGAAATCCTTCTAAATCAAAGAAAGTTCTTATGCTATTGCAATAAGGCCGCCTGTAGCTTTCACAATTACAGAGCGATCATCATTTTGACAACGGTAAGAACCGTTGATCCCAGCTGTTTTGGAATTTGGATAAATTCATTTTTTTCGAAATAACTCTCCAGAAAAAATCGTAGAATTTAACAAGTCAAATCAAAAATTGTAGATCTCAAAGAGCCAGGTCGATTTGTATAGCACAATTTTTCTTAAAAACAATCCTTCGTCCTTAAAAAGAACGGGGTAACAATTTTCTTCTTAGAAATAATTCTTATAAGATTTCCCTTTTCCAAACAGAACGGACACACGTAATGCTGCTAGTCTTCACAACTTTTTTCCTTAAAAATCAATTTTCAAGTTAAGACAGTCGAACATTCAATTCCGGTACCATCGCAAAATTTCCTTCTTAGTATTAATCCCTTTGAAGTGTAAGTAAACTAGTGGCGAATTCTCCCACGCAAAATTAAACGATTTCAAACCTTTAACATGTCGCTGCGCATAATTACTCAGAGAAAAGAACATTTGAGCATGCGAGTGACCCGATTTAAACATCCCCGAACTCGTCCAAGCTTTGGCGCTCGGTCTTCCCTCTAATTAACTAATTTTAACGACTGTTTAAACTCCACTCATGATCAACGTTCCCGCCGAAAGCGTTCGGAACTCTAAAAGGCCCGAGAAAGGGCCCGGCCGGATTTACTGGTCGCCCCCTAATCGTCGAAAGTACTTTAACATTTTACGTTACAACGGCTGATTGGTATTTACTGCTGGGGTTAATGTAAAAAAGATGTTAAACACGAAAGTGAAATTTGATGTACGGCTTACACGCCGAGACGCCAGGAGAAAAATCCCCATGAACGTCTATTTTTAAACAAGACAAAGCCGGGCTTGAATTATAATAATTCGCGGTACCTGGCAGCCGTTTCAACTACTCGAGGAAGTGTACTTCTCTAAACTGTAGGTTTTCCTTTTGGAAACCGTTCATATTTGCTCTAATCAACCCTTTCAAAGCTTCAAGCATCACAGACAGCTTCGAATCAAGCTTATCCGTCGACTTCGGCCTTTTCGACTGCGAAAATTATTTTACAGAGATATGAAAACGGGTATGACCTGAAAATAACAGTAACGTTGGTAAAAAGACCGAATATAAACGGGCTCTGCTTACATTCCTCGCGTAAATACCCTTGAAAAGCTAAAATATTTATAACCCTTTAATTTCAGAACATTCTGTATATAATATGATTGCACTTGCATGATTTTCGTATGTAATTATTAGAAATTATCGGCGATGGTTAGATGTAATCGTTTTTATCACAAGAAAATTCATTTATAAGGAAAAGGGTGTTTACGACTTCGACAAGTTTTTAGGGTTTGTTAGGGCTTAAGTGATAAATTGCATATTTCCATTGTTTTATATTACTTCCATTACAATGGTTTCTCTCTATTAGATTCTGATCAATAAATCCCGATTACACACTTTTGTGATTCTGCGTTTTACAACGTTTGTGGTAGGTTGAGGAGTGAAACTTTCCGAAACGCGCGTTGTCGAGAACTTCTACACAACACAAGATGAAACGATCTGTTTACAGCTCTTATCGTGTGTTATCGTTGGTAAAAAAATTGAATTTCTCAAAAGCGTTTTCGGCTCGGAGAAGCATCTTTCCCCAAAAATATCATTTATTTTTCTCCATCGGGAGAGCATAATGGATGGGATTTTTTCAGTGGTGTCAGCGAATTGTTGGGATCATCATTTTTTAAAAGTTTCTAATCCGATCGGAACTTTTTGACAATCGCGAAAGTTTCGACAAGTCAGCCAGGCAGCAAACATCTTGAATAAACTTTCACGAATTATAGGTGGAAGTTTTACGAATAAGTTAACAACACTTGCCACTTACCACGCTCCGCTTTATATTTCTATAATACCGATTTCCCCGGTATCCCATCCAAACATCGAGTCGCTTCGCAATATTCGAGTGTCATCTTCAATTGTTCCGAGTTCGCATCTCAAACGGTTTAATGGTCTTCCGTCTTGATATTATCGACTGTTGCGAGTTTGTGAGAGTCGAATTACGATTTGATTTGAACCTCGACTAATAATGTCTATTCAGAAACAGATTGGCTGTTACGCGCGCCACGCCACTCCACACATCGAGAGACCCGACGAGAACTCCCAACGAAACGGAATACAAAAGAACGTGGAACGTAACTTTATAATCGATTGGAATTATTAAAACCCTTGATGTGTTTTCAGACTGATTATTTTTAAATTAGACTTGTTTTATAATTAACCCTAAGTGGATTTTAAATACCAGGACTTCAGAGTATAACGCACTGCTGGGCGATACCCAGGCAGGCTTTGAAAATTTCATTTACAAGACGGAAAATTAAATGTCTTCATGGGCTTTAATGCAGTGTCATTGCACCTTAATGGGGAGATATACCAAAGTTCATTATTATTAACGAACAATGTTGAAGTATGACAACCCTATCGGGAGGAAATTTCACATTTCAGTCATTGAGTAATAAGGGCACTTTTAGTTTTGAGAGCTAGCTTTCCTATAGGGGGTTACGCGCTGAGGAGTGATTCAATAAAAAAGCGTCAAGAGAAGATACGGAATGTTCTCTCCCTTTTCGCTCTCCCCCTTTTTCTTATGTGAGATCAAGGACACGACGCTCTCCTCTGATATCCGTTTCTTTCAATCCGAAGCTTTTTAGTCGAATTTCCAAAACGTATCCAGAGAGAAAATGAGAAAACTAATTATTTTCATCATGGCACCTTTAATTTGCTTAGTATTTCCGGAAAAATTCTGACCGAAAAGCATCAAATACTGGACTATAACGAGTTTAAAATAGAAATACTCTGCCCGGCTTAACTGTTCATCATTCGGGAATATGGGTCCAGAAGTATCTTATCTTTAAGATTCTGAGTCATCATATAGGCCAAGAGAGAAATTATGAATTTCGTGATTAAAATTTTTATAATGCAAATAAGATATAAATAATGTTATCACTGCGTCAGACACAATGACGCGATTAATTATTTTTAACGGCGAAAATAACGAGAGTTTTTCAAATTCACCTTAACCCAGTTACAAAATTTCACGAACGCACGATTCTCCCTCTGTGTGTATGTGTGTGTTTTCAAGGAAGAGGCTTTATTATAATTTAGCAAATTAGCCACATAACCACTGAATTTCTCGTGAGATAATTAAAACAAAGTTTCAACGGTGATGATTTATTGATGCGCCCAAAGTCCCATATACTCGTTGTCTGGCACGCCATCACGCATTGTTACCAACTTTTACCTGTTTAATGAACTGTTTAATTTTCTTTGTTGCACGCAAATATGAATTATGTATTTTATTCTTTTTTTCTGGAGGGGTGCCGTTACGCTGTTCGAAAGCGTCCTGATTTTAAATCGAGTGTATTCATTGGAGCAAGGGGATAATTGCCGTTTAGTCAAATTTAACATTTATAAAGAAGGCTTTGGGCCTGTGAAAGTAAATTATAAAAGACAAAACGCAATATTAGGATCAACCCAGAGCTGATCGAGTATTTCTCGTTATAATTATGTCGCGTTCTAATTCAGCTGAAATTATCGACACGCGTAGCGTCATCGATAACCTTATCGCCGCCCGGAAAGTCGGGAGGAAAGAATCCGCGGTATTTCCCTGAAAAGCCTTAAATTCCGCCAGCCCCCCCGTCCTGTGGAATCTTTAATTAGCATTTCGTGCTTCCGTGATTAATTCGGCCCCATGTCACGCTTATGCCCCATATATCTCCGGTCCCGGACCCTTCTTCTTATCATCGCCGTTTCTTCGTCACTTTCGCGAAATATATTAACCGTCGTTTTTGTGCATTTCTTAGTTTCACTGTTTCCGAGGTCTCTCCCTTATCTCGCACAGTTATCCGCATGCGAATTAATGGACCTGTCGGCAAATTAAATCTTTCGTAAATATTTGCTTCTTTCGAGGGAGCGGAAAGACCGTTTTCAATTATCGATAATTTCATGGGGAATATTAATGAAACCAACGAGAAAATATCGAGAAACTGAAATGTATACCCTTTCCAAACAGGCACCAGTCGTTTTATCCAAAGGTTCTGTTGTTTGGACTTACACTTTCCTGCAAGATATGAGTTATAGCACCTACCTACTCTAGTAAAGTTAATGCAAACTATAATAACAGCCAATGTAACTAATTGAAGCTATAATAGTTAAGCAACCTATGCACTGTAACTGACAGCTAATATAACTAACGTGAGCTGTAATAACTCGCTACTTCGCACTATGTTTCCAAGTTAAAGTTACAAAATACATGTTGCTATTACAGCTAATATAGTTACTAGCTACTCTATTAAAGTTAGTGTAACTGAATGTAATTAAAGTTAATGTTACTGTAATTAAAGTAACTACTACAAACTATAATCATTATGCAACTTATACAGCATAATAACTGACAGCTAATAGAACTATTGTGAGCTGTATTAACTAGCTATTTCGCACTATGTTTCTATGTTGAAGTAACTAAATACACGCTACGATAACAGCTGATGCAGCCTATATGAGTTATAGGCCTACAGCTAACTAGTTTGGCAGCTATAATTGCCAAGTAAATGAGCTAAATAGCTAGTTGGTTTCTATGTTGAAGTAAGTAATACACAGTAAGCTGTTATAGTTTGCTATATAACAAGGTATTATTGTAGTTTGCATGAGCTTCAATGGTCGATCTACATGTCTTTTAGCTGTTACAAAAGAAATTAGACTTTGTCTTAACGAATTTTAGTCGAAACCCGCAATAGAGGCTTCGTTTCAAAGATGTATCCCCTTTTTCCTGCTTCTGAGTTACATCGTCCTCGATTGTTTGAATTTAATCACCGTTAATCACTTGGACGCTAAACACCAACGTTATGAACGTCAATTGCAAGAAATTACCGCCGTAAGTCCTTATTGTATTTCAATTCCGTCCGGAGCAATGCGCCATTTAATCAGATTAACATTGCAGTTACTAACTACCTAACTTTCCTGAAAACTTTCGACTCACGCAGACATTTCTAGATGGGGGTTTTAAGACGAGCGCTGTGGAATAATCGCAGGGGATTGTAACCGAAACAAACCGCCTTGTTACATGTACTTATAATGAGAACATACTGTATCCGGGGCTCGTCTGATTGGAAAACAATATATGCATGTACATGTTAAAAGGGAGCAGGTTCCGCAGGAACTTTCAGACGAATATGTTCGGCTTATTGCCTCGACGGATACATTCAGGACGTCTACAAGTATCAGCTCGGGGAAGTTTTTGTTACGTACGAATATTCAATGGATGGAAAGTTAGGGTAATGGGATTACGTTCCATTTAACGTTTAATTAATTTGCGGGATTTATGGTTGAGTAATTTTGAACTTTCCGACGCGATGCGAAAAACGGTCAAATTTGACCTGACCAATTAATCAAATTATAATATAAAGTGCTGATAACGTGACTTATTTTCATTGCCCAGGCGAGACCTACTTTAAACTGATATGCTAAACGATGATAAGATTTCAATATATAAAATACTACTTCGTTCTCCCTCCCGACTATTCTCCTCGTTGATTATTGCCATAAATACCGTTTAAAAAGACTGTAAATAAATCAAAGAGAAAAAAGGAAAACCCGGGAGAGGGAGAGGTTCAAGAAAGCCATTACTTAAATCTGGAAATGAAATTGAAGAAATTACATTAAACCTCCACGTCCCAAGTATCTATCAATTAAAGGCTTTTCTCCGCTCAGCCGGTAAATGCAATAACGCACTGACCCTAAATCATTTTAAAACGGAATTCACTTTGTTTCATTTTTCAATTATCTCGATGGTTGCACGTTGACTTCAGAGACGGACTCGGTGGGGATCTCAGTCAATTTAGGTACAATTTATCAAATAAATCGAGAGTGAACAATATCAGAAAGGGATTAATAGAAGTAATGTTTTTATTACTGGTTTAATCATTCTGGAAACAAATGGGTTACGAGTGCTCGATCACTTGTGAATAATAGAGGAAATTTTCAAGAATTTAACTTATTAAAAAACGAGACTTTCCAAAATTTTTAAAAGGCAGAAAGTGAAATGTGGGATTCCCGGATGTTTCTGAGCCATCCTGGAGTTCAATCTACAGCCGTAACGAGTTTCCAGTTTCTATCTATTTTTAATAACTGTTACATGAATTTCACCCTCTTGTAAATTTTGTATCAAGTTTAAAACTTCTAGCTATTTTGGCACTGTTTTATACATTTCATTTCCATTCTAGCCTCCTCGGTAAAGCAGATTCAAAATTTCTAATTTTTTGGGGCTATTTGTGAGCTAAGGCTGTAAACTAAACTGGTTAAGATTATTAATAAGGTTAATATTGGAATTCTTGAGGTATGAGCGTGCATAGTTCGAAGTTTCGGGCTATTAGGGCGGTGTTAAATAAATTTCATCTCCTTTTTTAAAACTGCATCTACCTTTTCTGTCTCATTCTAATATAAGTTTAGTATTTCACACACATAAGTATTTCGGTACCAGGTGAAATTTCAGGGTTTTTCTAAACGTTTAGAAAACTGTACACGTGACGAATATCAGGTTTCTGGCTATCTTAGAAGTCACGATTTTTCGACTTTTGACACACATACACTCTCATACTCATCCCTTCAGCCGTATATATTAGATTTGACCTTACAGCCCAAATCTATTTTAGGACACCATTCGCTCCTCTACATGTAATAATGTCTCCAACAGACCAAATCTGCGCTGATCCGCCCCCCGACAGACGCACGGACTCCGGCCCTGAGATAACATTTTATAACATTTTCAAAACGGCCCTTTGTTGATGATGGCCGCCGGGCATTTTTGGAGAAAACCGAAAGATAAAAGGAGCACGCGGAAGGTAAAGAGCCGGTGAAATGGCTCTTATACCTGTAGTTAATTAGAGGAGGTTCCATCGCAATTCTGAGCTTGTTTTGTAAAAGAGACAATGTTAACCTCTGCTCTACTTTTTTCGCCTTCTTCTCTCCGATCTGATCCTTGCCCTCGGTCTGAATTCTCAAAGCTCTCCGTTACCTTTGAGGATCCTCGAGGAGTAAAATTTCCCTTTGACGCGATGGACAGAGCCCGTGTCCTTATTTATCGGATTCGAGGTACTCGTTGTGGGGGTTTAATTGATTATCGTCTTGCGAAGCTCAACCTTTGCATTTCATCGACAGCAAAGAGCAGTCGAGGTGTAACGTTTAAGAGCCAATCAATGATATCCAGTCGTTATTGTTTTCTAAGTTCAAATGAACTTTTTTGCTTTTAATGATGGTTTTGATTACCCCTTATTCCATGAAGTAGGGTATATTATAGTATTCATAGTTTTGTGAAGTAGTACATAGATTGTCAAAAATATTCTTGTGCAGGTTTCTTGGGTGGTAGGACGCTTTCTCAAGATTATTCCACATAGGAATTATTTCATTATTCCGCCAATGAGGAGATAGTATCTTGACATTAGTTTTTCAGTTTCTGACGGCTCAACCGCTTGCCTACCCATAATGTACTATTTCACACTTAAGATCGTTTAATGAGGACCGTGTAAAACATGATGCCCCTTATCCTATAGGCGCAATACATGTGTCATCTTGATTTTCTGGGTTATGTTTAGTTAAATTTAATAATACCCTATTTTTTTCGACAAGCTAATCAAAAACGAAGCAAAATAAATTTCCACTCTTCGTCCATTACCAGGCACTGATTAAATATATCAATTTTAGTCTGAATTTGTGCAGGCGAATATCCATGATATATCTTTTGAATGAAAAAGATACCGAATGCCTCGCGCTTCGATGGAACTAAAAACGTTCCTCGCCATCTCCCTAAGCATCCCTCGCTTTCCATTTTTCCGCTTTAATTTTATTACGGCGCGTATTAACTTTTTCTTCACGTATCCCGGAATTTGTCACGTTGATGTAATGGAAAAATTTAAATTCATAAAGTGCCCTAGCTGTTAACACATTAACCCGAGCCGCCGCCGGAGCGCGAGGATGAGTCCGCGGGAGCGTGAAAACAAAGAAAGATGCCGTCTTCCCCCGTCGCCCCCTCCCCACTCGACTTTCCACCCGGAGCACTGAAAAGAAAACTCAATAAACTACCCAGCGTCGTCTCTGGCACCCCCATAATTCACGCTTATAAATTTTAAATGGGATCCCAAATTACGAGAAATCCGGAAATACACGCAAATATAAAGTAACTAGACTCAGTGCTTAACGCTATAAATTCCCGGATTTTATGTCGCCGTACCGATATACTGATTTCACACCGTGTAATCAGATTATTTGTTTAGCTAACAACCTACAAGCTTATTTTCTTTGCACTTTTGCCGGTCTCTTTCGCGACGCTCACGCTTTCCTCGTTTCGGCTCTTTGTACGTATAAATAAGCGAGCGACGCCAAAGCTGCTTACCGGGGGGTTCCGGTTAGAAGGCCTGACAAATAGATTTTTTATAAAACCCTTCACGTACGCGGATTACCGTGATTAAAGTCAATTTTAGAAAAGTAACGACTTTCCGGTATTACGAGGGAATTACTCCCTGAATCATTAAAAGACGCGTCCGAGCTTTATATCGGATGATGTTGCAAGCATTTTTGCACACCGTGAAACAATACGTACTGTCGAGCACATATTCACAAATAGCACAAGAGTGTTAATTAATAACGGTTACAAAATTTTTTATTTCTAACCCACCAAATAGGTGTTCACGTGTAGATTTAAATGTTTAGAGAAGTTAAAATTAGTAAAAAAATAACAAAAATGTACTGGTCCAAATTTGTAATTAACACTGTGTAATAGAGGGGAATTTCTTTTTTGAAAAACCGCGATATTTCGAAAACCGTTGGCCCTATCGACTTGAAATTAACGCCATAGGGCTTAGAATCTCCCAAAGAACCTACCCTGCGAGTTTCATGTGGAAATTCAAAGGTTCCATTTTTTAGGCCGAAAATTTGCCCTTGGTATTTTCTCCAAAAACAGTAAAAAATAGATTTTCAAAATTAGAGTGCCAATTGAAAGGGGATGCTTCCCTAACGCTGGGAGTGAAGGAATTTCTTTCCTACGACGTTTGCTTTCCGAGATATGGAAGGTAGAATGGAATGGAATTTCTTTTTTGAAAAAACCGCGATATTTCTAAAACCGTTGGCCCTATCGACTTGAATTTAACGCCATAGGGCTTAGATTCTCCTAACGGACGTACTCTGCGAATTTCATATGGAAATTCAAAGGTTCACTTTTTGAGGCCGAAAATAGGAAGATAAACCCCTTGGTATTTTCTCTAAAAACACCAAAAAATAGATTTCCGAAATTAGTGCTGGACTAAAATTATAAATGTATAATTACAATACGATTATTAAAAATTATTTGTATTCCCCAAACAAATACTATCCATTTTTTAATCTTCCACTACTATCCATTACTCGTAAACAGGTATACAAATTATGTTCCAAAATGGGCAGATTTTGAGTTAAACAATTGTTAATATAATTAATTTCAATAGTTTTTGAAAAATGAAGTAAGGTTGCGATCCTTTTTATATACATTTTAAACAAAAGGCACTCAATTCAAGGCAATTTGTATCAACTTCTTTTCTACTTAATTTTCGTTAGTTATACCCACTGCACTCCTATTTAGAACGAGTTGTTAGATTACATACCAACATAAAGGCCGTTTATTATTATTTCTAGTTTTGAAGCTCCCCGGGGATTCCAATTTTCATCCGTAATAACGGGACTTTAAAGTGAAACGAAACTAAACGGGAACGGCGCCGTTTATTATTTTTAAGTTAAATTTAATTCCAGCTAACCTCTAAGCGCTCCGGCGTCCCGTCCGTAGAGCGGAACCGAATGCAACAATAATTATTGTTTTCGCCCCATAAAATATTCTTAAATCTGATTTTAATTAATTTTCCTGTTTAAATAATTCAATTAAAGTTGAAACAAGAATAACACCCCCAGGCAATAGGGGAGCTTATAAAGTTGTGATCCTTCTGGGAACCGTGTTTTCCTTCCCCAACAGGACACGCCGAGAGCTCGACGCGTACCAACTTTTACTCGGTTCCGCCAACTTTAAAGGACAAATATCTCCTTGCTGTTTTGCACTAATGAGATTTGTTGCAAGGAATCGAGATAAAATTCTCCGGGACTTTTCTCTACGAGAGACGGCGGGGAATATAAAACGCGCGAATTACGGTCGTATGATAATTCCTATTTTGATTCTTTAGTAGCAGACCGTTTGAAGTTACATGATTTAAATCACAAATCCAAATTCTAATCTATCCAAAAAATCCAAGTCAAAAGAGTAATACCAGAAAATCTCTTCAGTATGTGTAAAGTTTTAAAATGTTTTAAAACTCGACCAATCCAACTTGTTGTACTTAGTATACATTGCTATTTATAATCAGGATTAGTTTGACTGATTTTTTAGGATAATTTTTAACCTACCAATATTATTTCCAATACTGAGAATATCATATATTCCTTTGTTGGTATTTCGCCTTAAGTCATCCAATTTTGCGTGGAAACGAAACTTCTGTTATAGTTCGGGATTAAATTTCGGCGATATTAATATTTCGAGGGAGGAATTGAAACATATTTGCGTGGATTTGACATTTCATCAAAAATAAATTAAACCTGTTAAGAATTCTACTCATCGTTTTATCGTAATCGAAATTTCCCAAATGACAGTTTCAATTATTTTCGTAAATTATGGAGTTTGTAGTATAATAAACAATCTACAAAAGAGCAGTTACGACAAAAACCAAAAACGAAAGACGTGTTCTGTTGACAACCTTTCGTAATTTTCGATAATTAATTAGGTTAATAGTTCATCAAGCTCTAAGAGAATCATCATTCCCTAATGGTAGTTTTAGTATTTGGCGTTGAAACACCTTTAATAAAGGCTTATTAAAGCTCCATAAACTAAACTGAAAAGTTTATTATAGACTTACTTATTAAGTAGATAGGATGAGAGGTATCAACGTGAAATTTGGACAAAACATGTCAGGAGCAGGACTTTAATCTGGGGCCATTTCATGAAACAACTTTGCAACTTCGCACTTTGTGAAGTTACGAAATTTTCGCTTTTCTCCCATACACTTGACACGATTGTGCCCCTTATTTCTACAATTATTAATTTTCCGAATGTCTCGCACCGTGTGTTTCTCAAATTATTTTCCATTTAAAGGTGAAATTCCCAAAAAAATCCAAACCAAATTCAAAAATATCAAACCAATTCCGAAAATATACTTATACTAAATGACATACGGCTATAAAATATGAAAATAATAAAAAACGTACTCATTTACCTCCTTAGGCAAAAAGTAACTTAGGTATCTTGAGCCTTGCCGCTCCTATGAAATTTATATAAATAAGTTACTTGGAAAATACAACTTTTATCCTTTACACTATTATTTTTTAAGTATTTGCTGCTGATGTATCAAACCGTGGAAACGCCAAAAATATAATAAAAAATTAAGAGAAGGGGTGAGATCCATAAAGTTAGGGAAGTTCATTGGAAAAAGCAATTTTGAATTAATACTCTTTATTCTTAAGGTGCGCCCACAATAAAAATTACGAGAACCATATACTCCTCTTATTTGAGCTATCAACGTATCAAGTTTAAAGCTTCTGGCTATTCATGCACAAGCTATAAGCGTGCCAAGTTTATAGCTTCTAGCTATTCGGGGAGTGTTAAATATATTTCCATTCCCTTGATAGGAAGAAGTAAAATTCCGTACAGATTTTCTTCATTGATTTGCTGGGAACCGCGTCCACCTAACAAGAGTCAAGTGTACCATTGTTCGTTCGCTAGGGAATGATGGGACAAGGGTATGACCGATCGAAGTGGGCGCTTCCACGCTTTATCGAACAGGGAAATTTTACGTAACTAAAGTCTTTTGTAGGAAGTTTTTATTTCCAAATTGATATTAAAATAACTTCGATGCGGCGAAAATTTTCCGGAACCCACAGTGTCTTCGACTAGTTCAAGGGCGCAATTTTAAATTCCCGACTTCGCCGAAACTTTATCTATTCGAAAATTACGTAACACAATCTTCTCGACTTCTACATAAAAGCGGGCATTACCGGAACGGTCTTAAACCATACACATACGCCCACGTATCCCGATTCGACAGAAAATCCGGGGCTCTCCCGATCGATGCCAAGTTCATTATGCACTTTCGATTCAACCCGAGTCGGGGGTTATGTGTTTGATCGAATTAACTCATCCTTTCTTGTTACAGGAAATAGCCGCCATCCTTATCAGCTTTGATCGGCACGCGGAATGGCAGAGCAAAGAGGTCAAGATCAGGTCTGTATATATTCCAGATTTATGGGTTCTTGATGCCAGGTTTATGGCTTCGCCCGATTCGGAAGTTTAACTTTGAACGACGGCTTCGGCTGGTTAAGTGATTTTGGAGGGGCGGTATTATACAATACCCTGTCGGTCGTAAAACACTGGCCTCGGTTCTAATAAGGTCGCGGGCGACTCTAACCTGAGATAAATACCGACTATGGAAAAATTCTACTCTAAATAATTAAACCCCCTGTAGTAGATATGCCTCTTAGAACGCGAGATAATGACAGAAAATGGCGAGTCATTTGTAAAAGTATGGCCACCCTTCAGGGATCTTATTATGTAATGAGCGAAATGAAAATAGTGATCAAAACGCTGGATCAAAACAGAACGATTAATCGAACTTATCAGGATTAATTACGTGATTTGTTACATAAAAATTCTTGTACATTCCAGTAGTCGGTAAAAGATAAACCGAACCATACGCAATGTCATACTTTGTAACCACTACTTCAATACAAATGAAAATGCAAATATATTAACTTCAGCTATAAGTTTGTTATTTACTTACTGACGAGCTCAGTTTATTAGAAACTTATCTAATTTAATTTGTTTAATTCATGATGTGTCAAGAATGCAAAAGACGCGAACTTTGTAGTCCGAAAAAATCTATACATACACATCCACGTGATTGGAGTCTAAATTGTAATATAGTCTACTATTAGTACAAGGGTTCAATCTGTATTATAGTCCAGGAAACGAAGGTATTGACCTGGCAATATTTTCAAGATGCATCGATTGACTTGAAATTTTGACAGTTGGTAGGGAATGGCCCCAGGATCAAAATCTAGATTATGCCAATAGGCGCTTTTACCCTGGGGGTGGAAATTTTTTAGGTTTTCACTACAGGAATCGATAGAGAAACTAATTCTAAGCAAAAAATTTTCCAAAAAATCAAGGTTTTAATCGATTTTTCGCGAATAACTCGAAACGTATGCATTTTATCAAATAAACTGTAGAGGGAAAACTAGCTTTTAAGAGGACAAAGAAAATTGTATTTTATGATTGCTGTTTGACTAACACGAACCGAGCTATGGCTTGTTAAAGGTTAGATCTTGTTCGTCAAACGCTAAATTTGAGAGTTTCAAAGTCAAACAACGGGAAAACTATGCATTTTTTAGGGAAAAACTAAATAGAATGTCCACTATTTTCCTCTGCTTCACACTATAACTTTGACCCCGAAGGGTCGCCATGCTTGTACCAAACGACTTGTCATTTTCCGTCACCATCTCCCGGTCTATCAGCTTGACTGCCACGACCGAGGAGATCTCACCCGTTGGTCCTGAAGTTGGAAACGATTCAAGTTGGAGCCTTCGTCAGCGAGAAAGTTCGATTGCAAAATTTCGGCCTGATGCTCTCCAAATTTAATTGCGATCAACTTGTAATTGCAATCTGAATGCAGTGTTGCCTTCTTCTTTACGGTCGTGGCTAGGATTAATTAAAACAACTTTAATTATAAACGCTTTATTAGTCAAGCGGAGTCGTTGTTTTTGTCCTCTAATCCTTTCTGTTTATTGCGGATGGAGTGGGTATCTTGTTATTCCGTGGAGGGAGTGGGGGGGTCTCGGTTCGGATCCGCGAATCGCGCGACGTTAAGGATTCCTGATAATTGCACCCTTCGGTTAATACTCCTTCATTTGCAGGCTAACAGTAAACGTCGTATTTGCGCTTGTAATTGCCACCAAATATGTAGTGTAACCCAACACAGCCGGCTGAATCTCTATTTACTGTTATTGGGTTCCATATAACCGATATCGTTAAACGCTTCAATCCTTACGTATGTACATTCCGACGATACGTATTGTACCGTAATTACAACTTACCCGTAAGTTGACAAGGTGATTAGATCGAGTGCGACAAAAGTTATAAGATTGTTTGAAAATTCCGGATTTAGTTGACTTATCGAGTAGATTAGATCGTGCATAAGAGACCATTTTATGAAATACATGTTACGTTACGATTTTTAGATTCGTGCGAAATTAGATTTCTCGTATTTTCTTTATTGTTCAGCCAGTCGACTCTTTGTGCATGCCACTAGTTTAGTAGATCCGTAATATGACGATTAATTGATTAATACTCTTGCCAGCACATATTTTTTGGAATATTTTCAGCTACAATTATAATAATGAAGTGCAACGAAGTTTGATTATGAAAGCCTGCCTCACACAAAGCACGAGTCTGATCTTAACTAGCATCTACATACTTAAAAATTTCTTATCGAGTTCCAGTTGATATTCAAATATAAATCAGGGTTAATATGATTCGCTTGTTAAGAAAGTTGGGGAAAATCACATGAACTTTTTATACATTCCCGGCGCAGGACAAGTTTATTTCGGTATTGAACTTGCCCAATCGTTGTAAATTTAATTTGCCTCCGTAGCCTTCTCCCTTCTCTTCCTCTCGCTTTTTCGTCTATTTGCACGCCAGAATCACAAAGAAAAATAAACGCAGCGACAAAATTGTAACGAGCCGAACGCAACGCGATTCGGTTCAGATTTCCACGTTCCGTAACAATTCCCATTATTTAATGAGTTTCCCTGATTTCAGCCACTCGACGAGATAAAAGCGAACAAGAAATCGAGCCACCGAAGCCGTCCTTTAACGATATTTACTATCCTCCTTTTATCCGTTGAGGAGGCGAATGAATGTTGGTAATAATGACATGTAGCCGAACCGATCGATGCGAACTACTTAAAAGCAGGAAAGAATAGTATGAAAATTTCGAACGCGGAGTCGCGATCCGTAAAATCTGAATAAAACTAATTTATAAAGTTTGGTTTTTCGAGTTATTGCGCTTTATGGAGCTTCGGATAGTTCTCGGAGTTGCGAAGTGCGGAATTTACGGGTTAATCTATCTTACGGTTTATCTCGTTATAATTTCGAATTAGATTTATTACCTTATCATAATAATGCAAGCGTAATCGAAAAATTCGTATGTCAAAGTTGGGAGGGGCAGTCACCAATTGAAAAGCTCTTTTACACTCATAATAAATGAACCAAAGCAACTTACCTGAATATCTGGGCATCAGCTTGGAGTCCCTCAAGTGTTCAGCAATGCTGCCACATTCTGCAAGAATACAAGTGCGCAAGTCAGTACCTCAAATCAAACGAATATTAGAGTCTAATAGTCTTCACGACCACAGTTCAAAAGTAACACACCCAGTTCTGTCGTGGGTAAATCACCCAGGATCTACTGCGTCTAGAGCCAATTAATCAACCCACAAAGGATTTTACATACACAAAAGTCTTCGCGACGAAGGTAGCTGTATAGACCACGTGTTCACTCCAGCGGACCAAATCATTCCACCGTCGTGTTGTTAAATTACATTTCACTAGAGTCAGTTGCAAAAATACGACGAATAAATACAGGAACGCCTTAAGGACGGTTGCTCAAATTTTAATTTTACAAATTTTTGTTCATGGAATCACCTAATTAATGCGGCTATTATATCATCGATACGTCCTACGGTCCTGAAGGGGGCGTAATGTCCGCTTTTTAAGGGGTAGCTTGGGTGGTGGTGGCTATAACACATGCGCTTGTTGGCAGTTTAATAACAATTTAATAAAAGTTGCCTATTGACCCTCGAGCTAAGGGAAAAGGGAATTAAAAACATCGTGTAGCAAGTCTCGAAAATTACCACAAATTATTTCTTTTGTTTTGGCTAATCCTATTTTCTCGCTTATTTTTCTTTATCTTTCTTGTTATCGTAACTGATCTATCTTCCTATTTTCAGGGATTCTTATAGATATGTAGGCAAGGTATGTTTATGTCAGGTCTTTTTTGACCCTGTATATGCTGTTATGCTCATATTCAATTTAAGTTGCGTTGGGCCGTTATGATATATATCGTGAATTCTCTAACTCCTGTAGAATTAGCAATTATTACCACAGCTCCATTAATACGAAAAGATAAGTGATAGAATCATGTACTTGAAATTAATTTTTATCAGTTGCATTTCTAATTATGCTTATTGAAATCCCTTCTAGAAGTACGAAAGATTTACCAATTTACATTTCTTTGTTTAAACAAATTGGTAATTTCCGAGCCTTCATATTTTTATATTTAAAAACACCTTTCTTTAATTTAAATATTCATCAAGGCATTGAAATATTTGGAGTCTGCGATACAGCATTTCCTAACCACCATAATGCCGGCCCGCGAAAGAAAACTCGTTAAAAGTCGTTTTCCCTGTTTTCCTATTAACGCCGTTGAAACGTCATTGAAAGTTAATAAAAAAAAACCGCGCCCGTCGACTAATTAAATATAAGTTTATTGCCCTTTTTTAAAAGAATAATAAACATAAAACGAGCCTCGTCCTTTTTCCATCCACCGAAATATAAAATGTAACTAACAAGAAAAGTAATTTCGTTCGCGAGGCGATACGAAAGAAAAGACGCTTTCCAGCATGGGCGTCAGCGCGGAAAGGTTTCAATATCCGTTCGTGCAATCATGAATAATTTTTACGCTCTCGCGATGTTAACAAACGACCGCGTATAGTTGAGGAAAACGAGTTAATAGAAAACGGCGAAGGGGGGCGTTATGTGAATTCGACTCGGGAAGGAGTTTGTGGGTTATCGAGACGTTTCGGCTCTGAAGTCATGTGTGAAAGATTTACGGATTAGAATAAAAATTAGAAGGGAGGATAATTGTGTTGTTTTACGAATATTTTCGAACAAAATAAAAAGTGCAAAAGGCTCTTTTCGAAGGAACGTAGAAAGTATCGCGCCACCCCCATCAAATCATATTCACTTAGTATCACCTGATAGCCGGCGTGCGAGAATTCGCCAAAACCTGCGAAAACTCCACTTTTTGGTGTATGCGCCTTATCTTTTATTTTATCCTAGTTTTTAATGTCGATTACCCAATGCCGATTCAAAAAACCATTTTATTCTCCATAATGTAGAAATATCGATCACATCCGGGCCGTCGTCACCTGCGGCAGCGCCCCCGGCAAAAGTATCCGTCTGTTTTATTCGGAATTTAATATCACTTTTATGTAGACAATATTGCCGTGTAATTGCGGGATAACGGGTTACATTTTACAGTGATGGCGAGTCCAAGTGGTTAGTTTCAAGGGTCTGGTTTACGAGTCCCGTAACTGCTGGAAATACGATGAATTTTTTAATAACACGACGTTGTCGTTAACAATTATAGCAGTAATTATGTTGTTTAATGTCGCTGTTTCCGTCTTCGGGAAGATGGGTCGTTGTGCCAAAAATGATTATTGTACGTTTGCTCGAGCCTCGTACGTCGATCGGCTTACTTTTCCGTAACAATGTGCCGTTTATGGGACCCCCATAACGACTCACTATAAATAGGAATAGTAAAACTCATTTCGTTTTACGCTTTTAATTATAAAATGATTTTTATGTACCACTTCGATGGATTAAATTCGAACACGGTAAACAAGGAATCTTTACGATGCACGTATATACGAAATTAAATTAGATCAAAAAACGCAGTAGGTGTTTTTAGGAAAAATAATATGAGGAATCATTCATAAAGGGTGCTACTTAGTAGAGTTGCTTGTTTGGAAAATTCTGCTTTTTTATTTATAATATCCAGCATTATGTCTAGCGTAAAGAAGGTCATACTGGTCCTAGCTCCAAAATTGACCACCTCCTTATTTTTTCATTAATAAAGGCACTGAGCTATTTGCCAAAATGTATTTTTAATAATTTTAGGTTTTATTTTTACAATTCCTTAAACGCAAGAAAAAAGAATTTTTGGAATTAGGAAAATAAATGACGGCAATCGATCAATGAAATAACCGATAAAGTCACAATCATGTCTGTAAAGTAAACACAACAAATACCGTAATTTGTATGACTGATTCGTATTAAGAGTTATGCTCAAAAATATCGAATGAGAATGTAGCGTTTTATATATTCCTGGATTTGTTTCTTAAAAAATAAAACAATTTATGGAAATTTGACAACCGTGAAACGATCAGCGCCCTCTAATCTATAAAGATACACCAACGAAAGTCACGTTTCTTGACTTTGATTTTTTTGAAAAAGTTCAAAAAGTATTGAAACTTTTTTCAAAATCGTTAATTGCCCGTATCTCCGTAATTCCTCGTTCGATCGCCATATGGATCCTTATTCTGAACACTCGGTATAGCATTCGTGTTCTTCAGTGAGCCTTACCGTTTAAAAAAGAGTCTTTGAGTCCGCGACGCTTCCTTGCGTAATCTTAACTCCGTTTCTGATTCTATACAAATATGTACGGTTCCACTTTGTTGCAATGTAAAAGTAAAGAAAACTAATTTGAAAGCGTGGAAAGTCTCGAGTCCAACAAACCCCGAACTCCAAATAAAAAAATTATTTAAACTGAAAACAAATTTACAGTGCCCTCGAGCTATTAATTTACCACGAAACTGAATAAGGTAAACCAGTTACGTACAAAAATACAATTCTGTTTGACTATAAAATTCGGAGCGAAATGATTTCGCGGGTCACTGGAAGTTCTTGTATATTTGTAGAGTAAAATTGAAAACAAAATGAAAAATACACAGTTTGAGTTGTAAAACGCATGGTATTTATTTTGTGACCGAACAAATATTACTGATGGATATATTTTTGTTCCGTTAGCGATATAAACTGTTATAATTCTAAAAGACTCTTTTTTACCGTACACAAATAATATTAACATCCATTGTTTGTTCGTTTCTGGACGATCAACCTCAATGCAACACACTAAAACTGTAACAATGGGTTGAAAGAAATATGTGGTTTTATAGTTTTCTGAAAACGAATTATTTCATAAAAGCATTGCTGTTGTATCGCGAAAATAGGTGTGTAGCTCTTGCCTCAAAGGAGAAAATTGTCAAACTCACATCGTTAACATTTAAAACGTTTTAGTTTAACTCAAGAGTTTACTATGCCACTGCAAACATTAGGATTGGTTGGAGGTGTTACTTAAGGATCTCTTGGGATTACGATGAATGGAACGATTTTGCCGCTCTTGTTTCAAAATTAACTACTTCGTTTTATTTGCTTCACAGATTTCGCTTTGTCACCAAGGATAATACGTCAATGCAATGAGTGTTTACATATAAAATCCTTTTTAGGATTTGAGAAAAATTCTCAAAAGTACGAATT
Organism: Cryptocephalus primarius; assembly: GCA_963576515.1. Lineage (NCBI taxonomy): Eukaryota > Metazoa > Arthropoda > Insecta > Coleoptera > Chrysomelidae > Cryptocephalus > Cryptocephalus primarius. Next base: position 16,328,026 of record OY754941.1, read on the forward strand.
ACACACTAGTCTATTATATCTATTCTTACTATTATATCTACAACTACTGATATATTTTCTAGGGCCTTTTCGGTGCTCAAAAAATCTAAAGAAATAATGGCAATTTACTATCAATTTAATATTTAGTATTAATAGTAATGTTATTATTAGTGTTACTATTATACTTATGGCATTGGTATTAATATTACTATTATACTTCATTAAAATAATATCGTGAACTAATCAAAAAATTTGACAATTAAATTTTTCGATAGAAAAACACATGGCATGTTTACTTTTCAAGCCTATTATCGAACTGAATGCTTTACGAGTGGTTTCTTTTATTTTTCAGGCCGAAAAGCGGGTCCATGTTACTATACAGCAGGAAGAAGGTTCGATATCGCAGGGACGGCTACTGCTGGAAAAAGAGAAAAGACGGGAAGACGACGAGGGAAGATCACATGAAGTTGAAGGTGCAAGGGACAGAAGTAAGTGTTATTTTTAATCAAGCCTTGATGATACTTTCACTTGTACTGAGGACAGTGGTTTACAATTTAAAATCAAGGTATTTTGAGGTCTAAAATTGAAGTATTATTGGTTTAATCGAATTTATTTCATTTTAATGCGCAGCTGTTTAGAAAGTTGTTATGCTTGAGGCATCAGAATTAACCAAAGCGGAAAATTTGTTGAAGACGAAGTGGAGTATAAAACAAGAAAGCCTGCGGAAGTTACCTTTATTCTGTACTGATTTAGTGACAAGTTTCAGATTTTATATAGTAGCATTGTCCCTCTACATGGGTGCATCTATCGCCCTTCTTTTCAAGGTATATTATGTTGCACTGGACCGAGTGTAGCGGGAAAAAAGGGCATAAGCCGGATAAATGAATAAATAATGACGCGTTCTCCCCCCTCGATTAAATCCCCTGTCTGGTCCGTCTGAGCGTCGGGATCCGTTCCCGGCGTCCCCAGCAACTCCAAAAAGCGGCGGATTCGCCATTAATTAGAGCGGCCGATAAGGTCGGACAACAGCTCGGGCTCGAAACGTCTAAATTGAAAGGTTTAAAGCCTTTCCGGATGGAGATGTAACGATTCGCTCTATTTCGAATTAAACAGAATTAAAGGGTGTTCGATCGGCGGCCAAAAAAGTTAACACCTCTCGAGAATGCGTTTTAGAGAGATGAAAGGATTCTTTGGTTCCCGCTCAGCAGGACGTAGCCGCCGCTTTTTGCGGGAAATTCGATTGGGTACATTTATTTACGGGGAACTTTGTAATAAATTGCCTAGAAAGGAGGGGAAAGTACACGCGATTTTGCGCCGGGTTGGGGTTAGCAGTTTTTAGTAGATTTTCCTGGGAAACGATCCGTAAAAAAAATCAAATCGTGTAACGTCGACGTCGTCCGTGCCAATTCAGGAGACCTCTATTAAATTTTCATACAACGGTCAACTCCATTTTATCAACTATAGTTTTAGATTTACGTTTCCTACGTTGGATAAGTTAAAAAGGTGGTATTATCCGCCAATGTTCTTTTAACACGCTTCTATTAGCTTCACCCGTATGTAGGCACGTACTACTTACACATCTAATTAATTTGAAAAATTGCACACGCTTTAAAGCCCGATGACAGTACAATAATTTAATAACTTTGTCCTAATATCTCGACGAGGATCAGCAGATTAAAATATGATTCATTAGTAGATCATTTCTTATAAATATTATCTTCTGGCCGAATCAATCGTTTCATCAACAATAACAAAAATAATTTATGAACGTAGGTATTATTTGTTATAGCAGCCTTTTCTAAAAGTCAACACATCGTCTCAGAGAAAATAGTTAATTACTTATAGGAATTCACATATTACTTAGACATAAACTTCTAATTAAATTCTCTAATTAAATCCTATAATTAGTAGGTTACTTGGTTTCTATTTATGTGAAAAGCAAACTTGCCTTTATACACCTTCCTGATTGTCTAAAAGCCCGCCCTTTACTCCTCGACGAAAACCTTCTACGGATTTTCCCTGGCCGAGAAAAAGTATTTCATGGACTAACATAAATTATTGTTCGTAATTAATATTGAAGTTATGGTGGACACGAAGCGTAACTGGAATAGTTTCCCCAAACTTATTTATGTGTACAATCGAGCTATGCTCCGTTTATCTCGTGAATTATTTTTAGTACTTTCTTTATTACTTGTACCAACTGTTATTGACTTAATTTACTACATTCTCCATAACATGGTTACTATGCTACTATGCTGTGGTTGAATTTATCAAAATTACCCAATTAAAAAGTAGTTATAACTTCCACTTCAAAACTTAGCTGTTGAAAGTTTGCTAATACAGATTGGCAAGTAAACTTGATTTGCTTGAAACTGATAGCAGTAAAATTTACAACTCTATCTAGAGTAATAACTTGTCCTAATCTGCCCTGATTTCTGATTCAATTTGCGATGGAGCTCAAAAATAATCCTCCTGAATTGACCTGAGCTTCGTGAATTCTAGCCCGGGTTGGTTTTAGTCGATTCCTCTGCCGCGAAAAAGCTGCAGGTCAATTAGAGCGGACACGGATGCAAATGTACGTGAGAACCGCCTCGACGTGAGTGCAGTTGCAGATTTGTCGATTGAAATATTAATGCCGAACGCAGAGGTATTTAGTCGCTCCCGAAAAACTGTTTAAAATTTAAAGGTTCCTCGTACGTATAGAGATTAGCTCACTTGGCCGAGCCACAGCTGTTATTGCAGAATACGGCTCGTCTATTTTGAAATAAGGAAATTTCATTTTTGCCAGCCAAAATTTGCAAGCAAGATCGGTAAAAGGTAGTTTATTTAGCGCTACGAATACATTGCCAAGTTCAAGTGTTAACTGGGTACCTACGCAGTACAAGTAAATGGGAAGACCGAAAAAGAGTGAAAGCAATCAGCAATGTTGTCAGAGAACGTTAGAGTAACGAAATGAGTTTAATGTGTGTTTTTTTTTTTGGTGATATTTAGGAAAAACAGTAAATTTTCATAAATAATAAAATTGCAAAGCAGAAATTCAACAACGGTGAGTCAGATTACATTAGCAAAAGAGCATTACATCCCGAGTAGATATTTTAAAGCCCTTCACAAAAGGGCCTTTCATCCTGCGACCATAGAAAAAACGTGTTACAATAAAACCGCAGTTTTTTCCTCTTCAAAATACGAACAAGGGCAAACATAAAAGCAAATGATTAGTCGAGGCGAGGTACTTCATCCCGCCATCAACAATGGAATCTAATACTGCACATATGGAGTCCTGTAATAAGGCAGTTTAAATTCATACGGTCACAGACGGCTTTGATTAAATCACGCTGTCATGTCACGCGCCAAAACGAAAAAAAGAATGTCGCTTTTTTGCCAATACCGTTTTCAGTTTAATCGCAATTTCCAATATTGCGAATTCGGAACGCTGCGGAAATTTACACGAAAAGAGAGGGCAGGCGAACATCTGGGTCTCTTAGAATATTTACTTTAGTACATACATTTCCAGCTATGAAGATAGAATCCATATTTAAATCGACGCTCATGTTTAATCGTTTCAAATGCAATTAGTTATTGGTTTATTGGTCTTGCCGAATTTTCAAAAAACAAATTTTAAAATCGTTTGTTTTAATGTCGAAATAAGTGAGCGTTCTGCCTCTTCCTATACTTAAATTTCTCTCCATATAAATTCTAGCCAGAAATACGAAATAAACTTGTTCCTCAGAAAAGCCATCGAGAGCTTAAATGGCCTCGTAGAAAACTTCAGAGCACCGCAGTCGAAATCGAACAGCGCCTTAGAATGACACCCCTTCTCGATCCTCTCGCCCTCTCTTCTCAAACTTTTCCGCCGTAAGAAAGTAAGAGTGGCCCGCATTTACACCGTGAGAAAAGTTCACTAGTCGAAGACACCTGTTGAGGGTATTTTCAGTGAACCATCTTGTCACTAACAGATGTTTCTATCTGCGGGTTTTGTCAGTGGATCTCGTTGTTCTACACAAAATAGAGTCGAGTTCTGTGGAAACGTTGGAGACAGAATTTTTGATTTTCAGTAGTTCTGCTTCAAATTTGCAGTGCAAACGTAAAATGAGGCGTATGGAGTGTGCCTTTCGCACACCTAATGAATAGGGGAAGGAACAACTGTAGGTGTAAAATATTACAATGGCCATTACAAAAACCCATTTGCAGCAAAGGGAAGAGCCTTCCAAAGAAGATTTTCTGTAAATGTGGTGCCATATTTGATAATCAACTACCCTCACTGCAAGTTTTACTTAGCAAATTAAGAGCAAATGATTATTTAGGGATTCTTGTGGGTAGAGTTGTCAGTATTTTGGAAGATATGGGATATGGAACATGAGAAAGTTCTTGAACACTTGCATAGGGATGTTTTATAATGGCGTCAATCTCTGTTTTTCTCATCAAAATAAAACTACGGACAGTGAGAACATTGAAAACATTCACATTAGAATAGGGCAAATTTATCACGTTTTTATCTCGAGGAAACCGAATATTGAAATTATTTTTTCCAACACTCAACACCGTCCTGTTTTACAAAAAAATTTCACTCGGTAAGAAAAATGTGTGCCCAAATTTTTACTTACAAATGCATAATTGCCCATAACGTCACAAAGCTGAACGATGGAAGTTTTAAATTATTCAAGCAAAGTAATGAAACCAACAGGTATAGATCAAATATTATTTGATGATATATAACGATATAAAAAAGGAGGTTTAGGATCATTTTCATTTCTTCCTTATTTCAACGAATCAGAGCTTTACGGGAGGGCATAAAAACCAGGAGCGAATAAAGCTTGAACGAACAATATTGACTGACCGAATCCCGGATGTAATATTTCTTCCCGCTTACGGTATTATCGGTATAATATTTTTTCTCGACCGGTAGCGACTATGAAGACAGTTTTAGATTCTTGTTAATAGTCACGAGAACACGCCAACAAGTCGACCGTTTTTGTCGGGTAAATTGCTCGGAAACTTGTCACCGAGTAATTCATCAAACAGACCTCTCGTTCGAGCGAAGCCGCGACCCGTCGAGGAAATCCAGAAAGCCGTCAATGAATCAGAAACAATCAACAGCTTTCGGTATCGACTTATCGACAAGAAACGGCGGCGATGCGAACGCCAGAGATACCGAGATCCCATTTTGAATGAGACTAATTGTGGATTAGGCTGTCAAGGGGGTAATTAGTTTCGGTAAATTGGAGCAGCTGGCGGTGATTAGAGAGAGGGGATGCCGCGCAAATTCGGAGGTGAAAGAAAATTAACAAAATTATCACCTTACGTCGAGGCCCTTCGAGCCCCTAACGAGAATACTTTACACATTGTTTTTCACAACTATTTAATCGCAATAAATACCTAAATATCTTAATAAAAATTAAAATCCTATTCAAACGTCTAGTAAAAATTCGGTACACATGTGCTACGTTAAGCGAGGCTTGCTACCTGTGCTTATTAAATTTTTCGACTACTTATAAATACTTCATAAACGCATATTAATGCTAATAGGGATATTAGCTTAAAATGCTTTTAAAATGTGTTTCACTATGGTAACTATAGATACCTCCTTGTTGAGAATACATGGGATAAACCCGTAGGGACATCTGACAAACACATTCTAAACGCATTTTAAGCTAAAATCCATTTTAACGCTAAAATGCGTTTTTCTACAATTTTATGTTTGCGAAACTGCCCTGGACTTGAATTTGGTGGGTTTATGCAAGTTTCAATGGGTTTCAGTCTCGGAGGACATCACATAAAAATAAGATTTTCCAAAATCGCCTTCTTTACATTGTAGAAATCTTCCTTCAAATTGTTGAAGGGCCAGAATGGCTATAAAATTGAATTTAGAAAGTTTATAGAACTTTCAAGTATTTTAAATTTAAGTCTGGAGGATATTAAAGTTAGTTCTAGAATTTCAAATTACAGAAGTACCTTAAATTCGAATTTCGGGACTTTATGTAAGTTTGAGGAGGATTTGGCTCTCCAAGGATCGCTGAAAAACATTGACATCTCCCTGCATGTTCTACATCCCTGAATGAATAAATTCTAGAAACGAGTTATGTAAAATTAAATGACAATTTATTAAAAAATTATTATTATAACGGTCATTATATATTTTTTCCTTTTAAGAACGCGTTAGGTATATTGTTCCACTATACAATATATACGTTATTGTGGTGAGAAATTATTACAGAATTTTCACCCTGTGGTCCGCCAAGTTGATTACGTGGTAGTGGAGAAAGTTAAAAATGAATAGCTAACTCAAAGAGGCGAAACGGCTCGGGCCTCGTACTTATACCCGTAAACAAAAACGAGCACATACGTGGTTGTGCGCGTGGTAAAATGATACCTCCTCATTTTCCCGTAGGAAAAATTTTAACGAACTCTTCGTGGGTGTGTAATTGCGGTAAGGCAAGAAAAAATAATAATTGACATTATACCCGACGATTTTAATGAGAACAACACACACACGCACACGTACACACATCCACGAGGAGAGAAAAGAGAGCCAGTCACTCATTCACGAAAACAAAAAAGACGTGTAGTAGTGGCCTGCGCGACGGTGGGCGGTCCACCTTAAATAAACAAAACTTCTAATTGAAATATGCATTTTTCAAGAGGAAATCTCTCACCTTCGTGGAAAATGCAAAGGGTCCTGAAGTCGAGTCGGTCTTAAAGAGATATATTACACCTGGAATAATTCATTCTCACCTCCATTAAACGAGGGTTAAAAAACCATAAACATTTTTACGTTTCTTCGAGAAGAGCTGCTTGTCTTTTTTTGTGTGCTTTTTATCTTTTTAATTATGCAACCGAGCCGACGACGTAAATCTGTGCAATTTAGAAAACGGCTTATTTTACCCCCATCCCGCCCCCCGCTCTTTAATTAACCTGAATAAGAAGAGGTTTCACGCCGATTCCGGGGCGGCGGTGGCGGATTGCTTTACGCCGAATATTCATCAAAATTTAAGGGTACTTTCGGGGTATTCGCCGAGTTGTTGACTTTTTGATTAAATGACGTTCAATGGGATCGTCCGGGGGAGGAGCGCCTTTCGGGGCATTAACAGCTCGAATTCGCCCCGGATACCCTAACAACCCACCTCGCAGGAACGTAGGAAATCCGATTGCAATAAATATTACAGATTTATAATATTTCAAGCAGACGTAGAGTAACACTTATATCATATAATTTATCGTACTAGAGGTGGGAACATTTGCACAGCTCCGCTTTATTTTTAGTGCCCTATAAAACATTTATAAAATGTGTTCTATTGAAAGTTTTACCGTTTACGTTAAGATTTCGACAGGTGTAATTTACTTCAATTGCACAAACACGTGTCGGTGGTTACCCTTTCTTGCAGTTCGAACTGTTATATCATGATTTCTCTCTTGTAAACTTCCTTGTTTTAACTACATCATCTTATTCGATGATGCATGATAAGAAGAGATCCCCAGTAAGTTTCAAACCTTCAACAAAACTACTACAAATAATTCAAAATAGCCATTCACATTTGCATTTAAAATTCCGTACATTTTTTTTATTATTGTCAATATAAAAATAAATCGTCTATAAAATTTACGAGCGCCACGTTCGCAGACAGCGGACGCGAACAAAACAACATGGCTAATTGTAATAAATTCATTTTCGGCATAAAATTCGTGTTCCAACCTGGACCGGCCTAATTCTACTGAAACCATTTATCAAATGATAAATTTCAAGTGTTAAATTCTAGGAAAACTTAATTCGGTAATAAATGACCCCATAATGTAAAGCATTTATCATCAAAGGGAGTATGAATTATTAATAATGCCGCTGCTGATGCTATAATAAAGAAATCATTTAATAAAAAAAAAGAATGATTTACTAGTCGAAATGATGTTGTTTAAGCTTCTTTGGTACGGAGTGAAAATTGTTTCGCGGGGTTATTTATAACTGTCTAGTCAGTAAATACAGTGAAAGGAATCACAAAGGCATTTAATTAGGAATTTAAAAAACAGAAAGGACCGACTGTATTACCATCCTATTGACTCGACTCTTTTGGACAGTTGAAAAAAAATATACGTATACTTTACGCTGGACAGTATAAATCGTTTCCCTCCAGGGAATTCATATTTTATGGAAAAATGACTCAACAATTTCCGTACCTACACTTATTTCTTTTTCAGTGTATCTATGGATGTTACGTTCATTCAGCAATTCTCCCCACTTTCCATCGAAGGTGTTACTGGCTACTTCAGGTAGTATGTTCATTTCCATATCTTATATAGAGATAAGGTAACACTAAACAAACCGAACGCCAAAAACTTTACACGTTTCTTTGCAATAATTTAGGCTACTAGTTTCCCCCTTGCTCTATACCTAAAGTATGATCTTCTGCAGAACCCGGACATCGTTTTGGTTCACTACCTCAACGTACCTTACCCGGACGACAACAAGCTGGCCGTTATAACCCCGAGCCTCGCCCTTTGGGCCGACAAGAAGGAATGGACGAAGGACGAACTCGTTTCTCAGCTAAAGCCGATGTTCTTCAGTGAGGATGAGCCTGACCTTAACAACGAACTAGAAATATCGGTAAGTGGACGCCTTCTACGTACAGTTCGTGCTAAACAAATCTGATATGACACCGTCGATGTTTTCAAAGGGTAATGATATCGAATTTGCTTAAGGTTGCCCGTCATTTACGACCATGTAACCAGAAAGGTTATTTGCTTATTTGCGTCATTTGCTTCTTATATTAAACTATTTCATCAAAATACCGACAGTTCCCGCACTAATTTTTACCTAAATCTTCTTTCTTTAAGAAAAATCGCTTCCATCTAAAACCTGATCAGAATTTTAAACTACAGACGGCAGAAACGGTGGAAGCAATAGTGAGTCAGTTGATGGAGAAACAGAGGGTGGCAAGGCAGGCAGCATTAGTTAAACAGCTGGAGTGTGGTTGCCCTGATTCGACTTGCGCTGACGGTAAAAGTTGTTCCCATCCGATGAGGAGGATAACTGCCGCGAAGGAGGTCTCCAGCTCTCCTTTGCCCAGTTCTAGTTCCAATTCTCGTCCGCCCAGCAACTCCGATAACAATCAAGTCTCATCAACAACAGGTTCAGGTATTCGAGCGCTAGTCGTCGAGTGATGTGTAATTCAAAATTTCTTTGCCCAGGTTCAATGTTAATGGCGAACAACAGCTCGCCCAGGGTCTACTCGAGGGACTCCCGGAACCACCAGGGGGCGCAGAACGCCAACAACTGTTCGTCGAGTTCCGGCAATACTCCGCCTCTTGTCCTCAGCCTATCGCAGATCCAGGGCGGCGGGGGTTTGCTCATCCTCAACAGCAATTCCGGCAACAATTCTAGTCATCAGAATCTAGTGAATCCCGTATCAGTGGCGAACTTCGTGTGCAACACTGGCCGCAACGTATCCAAAGAGAACAGAACTAGTCATTTGGTCTTGAAACAAGAGGTGATGGACACCAATTCCTCATGCCTGCACTCCAATTCGAAGCAGAACTCGAAAGCAACGAGGGAAATGAAAATCGAACCCAACGAAAATCTTAGACAATCAGTGTTTACAGATAATACGATGTACGGGAACGGGCAGACGAGGTAGGTAGGATTTGAATCGATTTTTTCTATCGAAGGTGGTAAATTCCATGACATCCTGGATGTTTTAAAACATTCTTAATGATGTTTAGGAATTCACACTGCCACGCACTTCACACAAAACCACTAACATAGCTTCACTTCGTTTTCAGACTAGACAATACCGCCACTAATCCGTTTATTCATTCGATTTCAGACAAAGGTATTTTTACAGGAACCACCAACAGCAAACGGAGGTGGTAATGTCGAGCGCTCCGTCAACGCCATCGAAACACATGGACACGAGCCAGGACGAGACAGTAGAAGATTTCAAACATCAGAACTTCTGCGGTGAAACAGTTGTCCTCTTAGGGACGGACTCTAGTGGTTCATTAGTTAGCAAAAGCGACGGTTCTTCCATTGTCAGCGGAGGATTCTTCAACGAAACCCTGGACCTATCCCAGGAGGACATCCAGAGGACCCTCTCTGCCAACATGCCTTTGTGTTCAACTGAGTTAGACAGCCAGCAGCACAGCTCCGAATCGAACGGCTCCACTCAACAGCTCAAGTCCCAGTCCGAACAACAGAACTTGAGCAATGATATCAATCCCATGGATTTCATCGATAGCTGTGATGTGGTTGTGTCTCCAACGCATGTCGTAGACGACGATGTATTTGTCAATTTAGATGCTTTCGACATGCTTGGCGAATTTCCAGATTTAGTAGATGGCTTAGATACGAGTCACGCGGGACTCCTAGATGTCAATCCGTCCGATAGTAGAAATAGTAAGACAAATGTAGAATCGCAACAGAACAACCATTCGATGGAAGGATCAGCCAAGATTACTGATTACTCACCCGAATGGGCTTATCCAGAGGGAGGCGTGAAGGTTTTGGTTACAGGACCCTGGCATTCTTCTGGACCTTATACCGTACTTTTTGATACATTCCCTGTACCCACCACTTTAGTCCAAAGTGGTGTCCTACGTTGTTATTGTCCAGGTAAATATCATATCTTATTGAAAGATAATAGTTAAACTGTTGCACTGTTGTTTGTTGTCTGTCATCAAAAATATCTTGGGTTCCTATCTAGTGTTGCTATCTAACGTATGATAGGATCTTGTGCTTTTGAAAACAAATATCATTTATATTCCTGAATTCCAATAGTCAGAGTATCCTGAACAGCTCAATGCATTTTACATATTGAATAAACCTGAAGAACTGTTCTTAAAATCATCCATGTCTGATTAAGTCGTCTTCAGGCGATTTGGGCCCCAATTTCGAATTAATGTAATTTTTTTGTCAGGATTTAGTGTGTTGGTGCTAGAAAATATTAAACCCGTTGCCTCATTCACAATTTTGTTTTGTAGCACACGAAGCGGGCTTAGCGACACTGCAAGTAGCATGCGATGGTTATGTGATTTCCAACTCTGTGATATTCGAGTACAAGTTACCTCCTAGAGAAGAACAAGTGGCCGCACCTGAACCCAAAATCGAAAGATGTAATGATAACCTTTTAAAATTCACGCTGCTTCAGAGGCTAGAAGCCATGGACGAAAGACTACAAATCAAACAGGAACCGTCAGATGGAGATTTGGTGAGTAAAAATTAACCTATTCGACAAGATTTTAGAACGGTTTATTCTAGATCGAAGATTCCGCTCTTTTTACTCAATCAAACTTTGAGGATAGATTAGTGACTTTCTGCCAGCAAATGACCTGCAGGATATGGAGACATGGAGAAGAATTAAGTGTAGCTTGGTTCGCTAGCCATAAAGGGATGACGTTATTACATCTAGCGGCTTCATTAGGATACTCTCGATTGGTATGTGCAATGTTACACTGGAGAGCGGAGAACTCTTCTCTACTGCTTGAGACAGAAGTAGATGCTTTAAGTCAGGACGAAGATGGATTCACCCCATTGGTAAGTTTCAATAAACGATCTTTGGTTTAGCGCTTGACTCCTAATTCATTACTTAGATGTGGGCTTGCGCAAGAGGTCATGTAGAAACAGCTGTAATGCTGTACAAGTGGAACCATACAGCACTTAATATGAAGAACAACGATAACCAGAGCGCTTTGGATTGCGCCAGAGCTAGCAGCCATACTGATTTAGTTAAGGAACTGGAGAAACTGGAATTGCGCAGGGACAAGGCCAACATGCTTTTAATGTCAAATCACTCTTCCACAGATCATGCTTCCTCTCCAACGGCCATTTCACCTGCAAGCTCCATTACGTCTTTAACATCTATTACTTCATTAAGTAAATCGCATGATGGAGTGTTCCTAAGACCAGGTGCTGTGACGAGGTAAAATTGAAAAGAAAATGTTTCAGTAGCAATTCACGTTAATCTATAATATTTTTATAATTTATGCTTCATTTTCTCTTTGTGGATTAGGAGTGAAGCCAACAAGTACAAAATGCTTAACCTAGACCTAGATTCAGACAACAATAGCAAAATGCTAACGTCTACTCCAAGTCCTTTGCTTTCCGACCTATCATCTAGTACCAGAAATAGTTATGGTCAAAAACTGATCAAAAGGCCATCCATCGATAGTGGAATACATATGAGCTGTGGATCAATAACGGAAAAACCAATCAAAAGCTCTAAAGTTCACTTGACTCGAGAGATACCGAGGTTATCCAAGTAATTTAAAGAAAAAGATTTGAATCTCGATAGACTTGAATAGTAGTTACCTTTTCAGGTTTGACCGAAGCATGTCGCTGCCATTACAGTCGTCTTCCCCTAAAAATTCAATTGACTTAGAAGATACTCACAGAAAGATGGATTTCGCTTTATGTAAGTATTTTTTATCTTTCTTTTAATTTAACCTACACAATTTTGTAGGGTTGTTGGGTAAGTAATGTTCGAAAGAAATGATGCATGAGAAAAATCTTGGTTTTTCGTACACCAAGTTTTCAGTTTAATTTTGCTTTAAATCGCTGTTTTGTTTATAATCAATTATCAACAGATATAAATTTGGTATTCTACAGCAGTAAGAGTTTATTATTAGTACTCTGCTGTACACCATTATTAAAGTATTTTAGTTTTAATTCCAATTAACAATGCTCTAAGTTGGTATGATAGATTATAATTTATTAAACCAGTGCCACAAAATATCACTCTAATTCAAGACAAACGTATTATTTAAGGTGTTTCTTACTTTGTAGCATAAGAAATGTGGTTAGAGTGATCATTGGATTTGGTCCCTCAATTAATAATAAATTTCTTACAGTAAAACGGTTTTCATTGAATGGTGTTTTGACGGTAGGTATTAATTTGTCATGTCTGCTACAAAGAAAGGATCATATTTCAATTGTTTCCATTATCGACATTTTCTAGGCAGACATTATGTCCAATTTTACTTTTTTACGCTTAATAATTCAAAAAACATAATATAGTATTATCCCTGACCACCACCACAAACTGCTATTTAGCTCTATACTCTTGCCTTTACTGATATATTGTTCCAAAACGTTGGCCATAGGCGAGATAGGGAGTGGCCCAAGAAGCAGTAGTCCGCTGATAGACGTGGAGGCAGTATCCGATGACGAATGTGATATCCCCAACAGTACTGTAGGTCAGTGTACTATGTGGTCTATGTCAACTACAATCTTTGTTGTCTATCGGTGTTGTTTACTCACTGTTTTACGAATTTGTTTTTCGTTGTTCCTTCGTAACTTTATACTAAAATGTTTTAAATGTTTTAAACATTTTTCATATTGTATATTTATTGTTTTGTGGGTGTAGAGAAGATCACACGAATAAATTCGAAAAATTATTACGTCAGATAAGAAGCGTGTTAAATCATCATCAGATTAATGCAGCAGAATCATTATAAAAATATCGTGTGATGTTTTTTGTAATCAATGTTTTCAGTGATAGTTGTTACATTACAAACTTCGAATAAATCAAAATTCATTGAACCAGAAGGTCGCATTTGTAACAAATACCACTGACTTACACTTCAGTAAAAACTGAATCAATCAATAGATCCATAGTTTATCTAGCCATTATCCTAACTTTCTAGTAATAGAAAACTTGCACTAACTCTCCTAACTCTCAGTGTTCTAGGTATTTACAATTTAACTAGGTCTTACAACTTATAATACATGTTAATAGCCCGATCTATTATTAGTTAATGTGATACTCTTTCTTTTATTTTAGAACAAAATAATTGAAAATCTTTAAAAAATCTCTCGGTATAAAAGTTTTATTGTGCTTCCGCTTTTAGCTTTCGGTAAATGCTTTTTATGGTGTTTCAGTTTTGCTATGTTAATAATATGGTGTTGTCAACATTAGCAGTGTAGCTTTTCATTTTCTTCTAAATAACTTCGTTATAAATCATATCTGTAATCGACATGTACATTTGGGGATGTATTGATACAAAACGAATCGTGCATTAATGTATCGAAAGGTTAAGGCCATGGATACTATAAGAAAAGGCTATTCAACACTAAAGACACCAGGCCAGGTATTCCACTACAAGGAATATTTCACTTAGATTCTCTCTCTACCTCTGTTTTTCTCTGGGGAAAAAATGAGATTTTTACGACACAAAGTCGATTATCTTCTCTGTAGAATTTTTTTGAAATTCTGTCTCAATTTAGATCTTCAATACATTCTCTAATGTTCAATAAACCTTCATGAGTTAACAACATAATGTTTGTTGTCTGTATGTTTCATTCTTACGATTCCATTTGCTTCAATGCATGTTTAGATTATTCTAAATGCTTCATTTTTCTGTCAGTAAAATGTTCCGTTTAAAATATGTCCTATTTCTAGGGGAGCAAGATGCAAGAGTTCTAACGTTGGCAGAACAGATCATAGCTGCGATGCCCGACAGGATAAAGGTTGGTTTAGTGGGTTTAAATGTGACGAGGTGTTTTGAAATAGTTTCGTTTTAGAACGAGAGCGAGGAATTAATGCTGGATAAGAGCCCGACCGGCCCGGATTCCTTTCAAGGCAACGATAGTCTCTCGGACGTTTTCATGGAGCCGCTGTTAGATCAGTCTTCTTCTAGTTTCGAGTCAACAGAGTTCAATTTCGAATTTTCAGATCATAATTATAGGTTCGTCGCCTAAAATGGAAAATACACGTGTATCGCTACCGTTTTACTATTTTTCAGATATTACGACGTAGCTACGCCCTGTTCAAGTTTAAGCCCCGCTTCCTCCAGTTGCCTTCAATCGCCTTGCTCTTTCACTTTGGATTCCCCCTCGCCACCGCCTACCACAGCCGATTTTTGCGAATTTTTTCAAGCTTCTGGGACGGTGTTCGAGAAGGACTTCTCCAACCTAACCCTTTCAGGTAAAACGTAAACCCTTGTTATTTAAACGCTACAACCTTGAAGGTGTAATTATCGATAAAAGAAGGCGTATGGCGTTATACTTCTCTTTGCTGGGATATAATATATATTATAACAAGAGCCAAATAAAGAACTCTAATGCTGTTGTGATATATGTGTAATATGTTCAGATTTAGTCTTCTAGTTAAGTAATTTTGAATTTAAATTATACCAATCCTACAAACAGTATTTACCTGTGTAGGGATTTTCATTGTATTAAATTACATGTATCAGTGGTATGCTGAAGGCATAAACTTTTCAATAAAATACCCATTTTACTTGTGGTAGATCGTGAACAACGAGAACTCTATGAAGCGGCCAAGATAATCCAGAAGGCATACCGTTCGTACAAGGGCAGGCAACAGCAGGAACAGGACAAGGAGAGGGCGGCAGCGGTCGTCATTCAGAACTACTACAGACGTTACAAGCAGTACGCCTATTACAAGCAAATGACCCACGCCGCCATGGTCATCCAGAATGGATATAGGTCGTACTGCGAGCACAAAAGGTTTAAAAAGAGCCAAGAGGCAGCAGTTTGCATTCAAAACTGTTATCGCAATTACAAGGAGCAGGGCGGCAGAAGTAGTAGGGAGGGAACGCCCGCTTCCAATGGGCTAAAGTAAGTGTCGCAGCCTGAGGTTTTGGTGATGGTGGCTTATTGGTGTTTTCGACGTTGCTACTTGTCACGTTACACGCATTTTTAATGTTTGAACTCCACATAAGTAAGTTATTAACGACAATACATCATAATGATCATATTCCTTTGTCCATTATAACAGTTAGCGACATAATTAAACTCTTCTTTAACACTTTTGTAATTTGAAGTAAATTTTGTGTTTTGTCAGAAAAAATTTCATGAGATTGTGATAGCAGCGAGTAATTGTACTTGCTACTTTTAGATGTATCTAAAATTTCCTGTATGGAAACCTTATTTGTACATATAACTATATGAAAAACAAAGCCTCCTTATATAACACACAAACTGGTATTAACATAACCCTATTCCGAATAACGCCCTGCTCATTTTAATTGTTGACGTTTTAATGTACCTACTGCTTGGTGATGATTTAAACAAGATCTCATATTAACAGCTTTACCTGTGCTTAAATCATCATTGCGCTTGTTACACTCGCATTATCGTTACACCATGTACAGAATGTATGTTTCAGGCGTACTTATTCCCAAAGAAGACAACATCAAGCGGCTAGAAAAATTCAACAGTTCATGAGGCAATCAAAAAATAAGTAAGTATTTGTAAAAGTTCTCCTTATGACTAAATTTGGGTTGAGCTCGTCATTTCATTCAGACTTGTTCAATTAAACATGTCTGTGGGATGTAGAGACATGTTTAATTAATTTGGACCTTTAACTTTAATATGAGGGTATGTCTGGAAATTAAACATTTTAAATATTTAATGCTAACGCTTAGTGTGTGGGATGATCCCATGGGAACCACTACAGCTACTACGACTGTGGTAAGTTTTGTAAATAAAAAAATCTGTGGAGAATTATGACTTTCATCAAAGTAGTTGTCCAATTTTACAATCTGTTTAAACGAAATTTTTTCACTATTCACTGACATTTTCACTATTTTTTACAGACTGCAGAGAGAACGAGCAGAAAAAGAGAAGCGGGAGGGCCTGTTAGCGGATGCCCATCAAAGGTCACAGTGTCCAGGGGGCTCTTCCACTTACACAGACCCAAATAGCAGGTATCTGGCATCAGATTTCATTTTCTACTTTTACTTATTTAATAAAACTTCTAACCTGGATATTTTCTTTCCAGATTAAATAATACAGACTTTTCCGAAGACTCAAAAAAATGCAACGATAAGAAGTAAAGACACATGAAAGTACTTATTTCGCAAAAACCTACTTAAACCTAGCAGGTGTACCTTTTATTTGGTATTAAGATAGCCGCTATTAGAATTATTGTAATATTTACTCTGACATATATATTCTTGTATCTTTACAATGTCTATTTTGGCTGTTATTTGGTAATTTTTATGCATTTATCACACATGAATGCAAGGATCGACAACAAAAGTGAGATGATTTTAGACGTTGTATGAACATTTTATTATATTCTGATTGTATGAATTCAAGCTGTGATTGTAGATAGGAGGACACTTTTTCAAAACGATTGAAATGACAAACTAAATCGTATGTTTCCACGAAATGTTAGTTGTCCAGTATTTTGAATTGCTTTATTTTTTTTTCTTCTACTTGAGTTGAATAGCAGTATCTGTGATTCAAACTTACAGTAGAATAGATTTTATATTTTAAAACAATGTGATAATCTCAAAGAAATATTTGGTTTGCATGTGGACCTTTTGCAAAAAAAAATAGGAAAGCAGAGTTTTACTTATTGGACACCTAACTTTAGTGTACAGAAGAGAAGTCTTCAAAAGACATTTATATTTGAAAAAGTGTTTTACCAATTATTAGTACTAAAATCTCTAGTCTTAATATATTCTTATATAGTTAAAAGTCTAACCACCTTTATAAGCTGGATGAGTTTGCTTAATTTTCATTTTCGAATCGCTCTGTAAGTTGCACTTACACAAACTGCGATCGTTCATGATTCTTCTGTTGTACTTAAACAAAAAGAAACTTTTCTATTGGGATTTATTTGGAACTATTTTTCACTGCCACTGTAGGATAAATTTTTAATTCTCTTAGTTGCAGAATTGAAAATGTAGAAGAGAAGACTATTAGTACTTCTGAATTCTATTATAGCAATACCTTGTGCTGTTCACAAAGTTGCGACAATCACATGTTTAACTACAAATTTTTTCTAATATCAACGAGGATTCTTTTATAGTTTCGCAGGAAAGATGGTGTTTGTTTTAGCAAATACACATTTCCAGATTTTGAAAATAACTAGGACAATGACTCGTGCTGTATCGGAAGTAATTGAACAAATGCGAAATAAGTGAAAACTACCATTTCTTTTTGGGAAAGTTTCACATTTGTTGGTTAAATAAGGTGTGATTGTGGAAAATTTGTGACAGTGATCGAAGCTTGATGTAATGAAAACTCTTCGAAAGTTCGCTCATACATATCATTATAGAATAATACGTAAATAATACTTAGTAAAAATTGTTCTGAACATACCTGCTGTACAATGGTCAGATGAATCCTGGTTAAAAATCACTTGTATATAATTTGTTTCCTATTTTTTAAGGGATGATTTAAAGAATTCGTTGGTGCTCAATAAGGTGTATTCCCATATGCACAAATTCAACCTTTTAGTTGATAGCATTTCGTCAATTATCGCGAGGGAATGTTTCTTTTTTAAAATAAATGTTTTCGAAAAATTCGAGTACCTGCAGGCAGGATTATTTTATGATAAGTTAGTGGAAATTCCCTCCTTTGTATATAGTGTTGTTTGTTTTTCGAAATTTTATTCTTTGAAGAATCTTCTCCTATATGAAATATACAGTATATAAGTATTATGTAAATGTAATGTTGATATTTATACATAACAGAAAAGGCTTACAGTTTAATCGTTAACTGCCCTAGACAGTTATATGAAGTAGTTTTGCAGTTTCAAATTTAGATAGGTACCTAGTTAATTTTAGGTAATATATCAGATCTTCAAAATATTTTTTAAATTAAATTGTTGTTCACAGCAGGAGAATTGAGAAATAAACCGTTGCAGAAGAATAAAAATGCTTTCAGAACCACCTATTATTTTCGATTAAAGGCTTCATAATAAATTGACGATAAATCCTTCACTTATTCGATGATAAATTTTATTTTTGTAATCGATGTTTTCAATTTAATTACTCATAAACTATTTATATAATAAGTAACTAGATGACTTCATCCAATTTAAATCCAAAAATGAAATGTTATGGGTATTAGAGGTTGTGATAGTTTAAATTAAGATATTTTTATCCTTTTGCAACGTTAGTCAGTTTAAAAGTGACATTCAGATCGTGCAGATGAAACCTTCCCCTGAATACAAGAAACAATCAAAAAACAATCCTTAGTAATAGTCAGCACGTGTACCAGTATGCAAAATATAGTGAAAGTCTGAAATAAATAAAAAAAAATGTAAATATTTTTAAGGATGGAGAATATTATTTCACCGAGGAAGGAAATACAACAACACCAATATATATCGAAAAAAATTAAAAACTATAAAACGTGTAAATTTGTATTTTAGAGAAAAAAGTCGATATCTGTAGCGATAAAGTTTTATTGACAAGTATATTATTCAAAGTAAATTTTATATCTATGAGACATTACATTACCCAAAGTGTATTTAAAAATATACTGTAGGAAAAATTTATTTTAGTGAAAATATATTTATTTCATAAGTATTCAATATTTAAGCTTTAAAAAACTTCACAGAATGTGCTCTGATCGACTAGGCGTTTGTTACAATTACTGGATGAAATCCAAACTAGTTTTTACTGTGAGTATTTATTACAAGCTATATTCGACACCTTTTGTGTCAGTGCAATAAGCAGTTTCTTCCAATTTCAAGCTAATAACGATTTCTTCCTAAATATCATCACTATAATAATAATCCCTAGTTCACCATCTGTGGTCGACCTTTAATCAGTTAATAGATACCACAAATTTCGAGTAAATGTTAGTTTAGTAATGATCGATACATATACATTGAAAAGAAATCCGACCACAACAATAATTTAATTTTTTCTCTAGGTATTCTATTACACATTCTTCCTCAAAAACCAATAGTTTGGTTTTTATTTTATTTCAACACATATATGAGGCATTGTATTATCCACTTATTATCCAAATTATTGCTCATCTCCATGGTTCTGAATATCCTTGGATTGATTGTCTTATGATTTCTGTTCTAGCTTATAATAATATTACTGCCGATTTAAACTTACTATATCATTAAGTACCAACTAATTATTAGTTAATAAGATGCCGTTTTACTATGTACTTAAACGCTATGAACTACTTCCGACTCGTACATTACGTTAGATTAAGAAAAAGCAATTACAGTCGCATCAAAAATTCTAATTTGTCAGGGCACACTCTGTCCAAATACAGTTAAAGATTGTAGTATTTATAGGTAGATAATTTTTTGAAGAGGAAGAAATTAAAGTACTGATTATTCTCTACAAGAGAAAGAAAACACGATTAACATACATGATAGGTAACGAGGAAACATAGAGAGAATATATAACAAAATAATCGGTACTTATTTAGTTTGTAGCTGCACAGTACCTATATCTATATACATACTTGTTTATAATAATAGAAGTTCAAATTATTGTTACAAAACACACATAAAGACGCGTGTACTGATTCGTACGTGCTCACTGAGTTTCTTATAGACAATGGTTGCTGCACTCGAATTAAGAGTATTGTCATTTGTTATTGTTAAATATCGACAGTAATGTAATTTTTAAAATTGAGGCGAAATTAATGTATATACAGAGTCGGTTCTTAGAGTGTAAAAAATATGTGTATATCAAAAATATCTCTATAATGTGAAAAGAATTGAAGACTTAATTTCCACAAGTTATGTTATTGTCGATTTTGCACTTTTAATTGTTGTACTTAATTAGTTGTAAGACTTTTACATACGTTATTGTTTGTAACGGACGTAAGGCGCGACGCTTAAGTTTTTATATGGTCATGCCCCTTTTTCGTTAAATGTTCCTTTACGAACAATTGAAACTTATTGGCTCTTGTCATTCCATACACAAAAAAGTCATATACGAGTTATGTATTTTGATACTATTATATTTATTTCGACATTTAAAATTTAACGATTGTTACTTCTTTCTTTTTTGATCTATTGTTTTTCTTTAGAGTGCAGAAAATAACTGTTGGTACATACATAATTACTATTGTAACTAGTAAACACCTTTTGAATTATCGAAGTATTTTATTGCACTACCATGCACTAAACTGTGTTTAGCAACAGTGTACAAACAGTAGAGTAGTACAAATTTCGCAAACGATTTTACGTTTAATTAGTCGGTTAGTCAAGCTCAAGTTAGTAAATCAAGCTTAATTATTTGAGCTGGCTTAATAAAGCTATGCTTATGGGAACAACAGTGCATATGGCCCTATTTCTGTGTAGTATTTCTTAACTGAATATCTCTTACAAATAAAAATCGGAGTACCTATGTTAAAGGAATGTTCTACAAATTTTATGCGTTCAGGAAGGTCTCCAATAATAAATAGCTACTCTATCGACTGATTTATCTACGGTAACATAAAACTTGCGGTAATATCCCATCCCTGCTGCTCCCTGCCTTTATAGCTCAATCCTAACAACAGCCATTGGTCGTTATGAGCCCTATTAAAGCCACGAACTATGTAAAAGTACATATCATGGAAGACGGACGCGCCTTTCATTGTGCGCTTTTATAAATAGCCCGAAACGAAACAGTGGGTAACATCTATAGATATTTAGACGTTGGTTTATTTCTCAAGCTGACAGTCGAGATGCAAATCACCTGGCTATATTTAGATATCGCAGTAGGAAGGACGGCCTATGAAGTGTTCAGTTATTCACCGCGAGTTATATGCCAGTCGGTTCTTTATTTCTCCTTTACGGGTGGGTTTGATTGAGATGGAGAGCAGTGCAGTAGGTATACCGGTTATAGGCAAAATCGGTAATGAAGTGAAAGCTTTGATTTTCACGATTACACATACATATACTCACGGGCCCCTCGACAGTCATTAAGCAACGCAATTAAGATCGTACGATAAGTACATCAGTAAACTCGACGGTAATTAATTGTAACGTGGCGTGAAAATATGTTATATGTTCCTCGGTTGAGTTTTGAAAAATTTTCAGCGCCGCTTCCAACTTTCCCGCCCATGTGAGCTTCCACAAAAACGAATTAACGGCTCGCTATAATCGGTCGTAATGTGGAAAAATGCGATGTGATTAAGCACTTTCGTATGGTAATGCGAAATAAATTATTCAGTCACCATTATTACGACTCCGTCGCTGAATGAACAAAAAATCTCCATGCATACATACATGAGTTTATTTTCAATTTAATAATTTAAATTCAGTTATGATTTACGCAAATCTTAATTTAGACGGTATAATTGAGTCCCGTCCCTCGCAAATCACTTTGAATGCGACATTAACCAGCGGAAGCCTTATTTTTGCAAATGGTAAAAGGGCTAAAGCGTTAATCCTTTACCCTCACTACCAAAATAATTGAGATTTGGTATTCTATTTTTTTTTCACAATCTGATCGGTCAAAGATAAATGGGTCTTTTTCACAATTATTGGATGTGCCTAAACTTTTTTTTTCTCCAAAAGTATTTTTGTTATATGATTTTTTAAGGTTGCTGTAGGACTGATTCAAAAGAGAAAAATGAGATTTTTGACATCCTTTCATTTCTTGAGACCCAACCCAAGACATTCTACCTGGATTGAAACAGTTTGGATATTTATAGGAAACTGTAATACAATTTCTCACTGCATGCTTACAGGTCGTAATTCATTACGATTTAAAAGTAACAAGGGAAAATTGCATTTTGATTAACTGCAATGAACCGAACACTACAACTTCTACATACTTCATTACGTTGTTCATGATTAATTAAAGTTATCAACGTTCTAAGGCAAATGGCCATTTTACAATTTCCTCTGGTTCCCGCATATTTTTAATCAAATATTATTTAAATGGCATTTTAATTTATAGATTGTGTAATTTTAGACTTGCTCATATGTAACAATAAATTCTACGTAAAACTTGGCTATCATAAATCGTGAAGTGCTTTAGTGGAGACACCATGGCGCTAAAAGAAATTTATTATTAATCGCCTTTAGAGAGCATTTAATAAATCATTAAATCCAACGAGGCTCGCGTGAGTGAAAAAAAATCACAAAATAAATGTAATCGATAACAAATTAATTTTATCGTAGACAATATTTCTTAATGAGTAAGTGGAAACTGTAGTAACAAGTGAAGTAAACATACATATTTATAAGTTAAAATGCCTTTCAAATTAGCCTTCAAGTGTGCAATTAGAAACATACTTCAAAAAACAACAGAATTATATTAATTGAGCAAAAATAAGTATACTTTAAATCGTTAGGTATGCGCAGAAAAAAATGTTTATGTCGGCAAAGTCGTTGCATTGAAAACATTCTATACATTCCCTATAATGATCAGATATAAACATGGGGGAAGGAATATATCGAACAAATGTTTAAATTTGTTTTTGTATGCACGTAGAAATGAAAAGTTAGAGCCGCTTGGGTACTCGAAAAGTGCGATAAACACGACGGGTGGTACCTCTGGCTAACGACTAATACAGGGACGTACAAATAATATTACTTTTAATCACCGTGTAGTTTGACAATTTATATCGCAGTGGTTTGTTTTATGACTCTCTGAATATATCTTTATATCTCGGAATAAATTTTCACAGATATATTGTTAAGGATAAAAAAAGGTTTACTTGAAAATTTTATAATTTTTGGTTTGCTATTCTAAAAATTATTGGAATGTCCTCCACAAGTACATGCAAATTTCAAGTCAGTATAACAATTCCTTATCGCAAGACATTATTAACGTGGAGAGGGAAAATTTTCATTTGCGCCGGATTGGAAAATATTTAAAACACGGCGCGCGCGTGTGTGCCTGCAACATTAATATGTCGTTGAACCTCTAAAAAATGTCGTTGACATAGAATCCCATTCGAATCTCGATTATGTGATGGAAGAGACAGCGGTACAAAATTTTTTCACTGGACATTGTCCTTGGATTTAAAGATAGAGAAAAACCTGTATCTTTAAATAAATGTGTAGAAACGTACAAAACAGCCTCTTTGCAACGGTAAATAACTTCGGTACACGTAACCGAAATATTAATCCGAAATAAAATAAAATTTATTATATTCGTGTCGTGCCAAACCACGTGGGAGTGTTTTGACTGGGAAAATGTAGACGTTAAGGGGATTTTTTTAAAAAAATCGCCAGATTCTAACGCCATGGTAATGTGTTTTCTAAAGGAACCGTCTTGCATCATCGGAATCTTCTTTCTCCAGAAGCACATTATAGCAGTGATTGCAGTCGCTTTCGACCTAATTATCAATACCGAACGGCTTTTTTTGCTCGGGTTGGGTTTTTCTAATACGACTGATTTAGTAGCTGTTGCGACCGACATTCCATAAATGTCCGTCGTTTATTTTGCTCAGGCAACATTCCGATGCTCTTTTTCAAGCAGCGTCATCCCGAATGCCTAATTAAGTAACTGTCAATAAACAACTCGTAGGAACTTATTATGAAAATGTACTTGAACGTATTGCAGCTAGCGTCTTCACTCTAACTGGTTCCGATTAATTAAAGAGGATCTCCACCTTTCGAGATAGGACTCGAGAGATGAGACGCGATCTATAAAAAGACACTTCTTAAAATAAGCTCGAAAAGACACGCGGCAATTGCAGTTTTATTGTCAGAGGAAAATAGACAACTATAATCGAGTCGTTTTCGGAAGGCGAAGTTGCCAATAAATTATCGAACAAGGAAGAAAATACCTCTACCAGTGAGGCAAGACAGTACTTTGAGCTACATATGGTTTTTCGAAATTATTTCCTCTCTGTTTAAGCAGCCTGTAAAAATGGTTATAAAAGAGAAAAGTTGAAAGAAAGAGGGGCCGCTGACACAAGTGGAACAAACATTTTTACTCATAATACAATAAAAAGGAAGATAAAATATCGCGCATGATTGGGCGAGGCTAACAGCGTCATAGTGAGAGTAATCAATGATACATCAGCTTGATATACCTTATCATTCACTGTATCGTGATCTACTCGTAGCAGTTACAGAGGTGGATTAAGAGTTTTTTGATGAATCGAACAATCCTGATAAGCAAGATGTACCTAATTGATTTTGTAAAAATAAACATAATTAAATATTTACAAATATTTAAGATATTGTCTAGTATATATTTACATGATTAACGATCTATATATGTGTCGAATTCAGGTGAACTGCTGTAGCAGAGTCGAAGTTCATATTAGTAATGGGCTCTATATCGATATCAAAATTGACTTTCAGCTAATAGCTTCGATGAGCGACTCTCTTTCTAATTTACAATTGCACAGATTTCTCAGCTACATTTTCATTAGCAATACTAATTAACTCGTATGAAACAAGACGTAAATGCCCACGCGCCTTCGCGATAAAAATCCAGGTTGAAATTCTCTTTACGGCTTTTATGGCGAAACCTACGAAGCGAAATGTAGTATAACGAGCCGCGCCATCAGAAACACCTGCTCTGTCGTTTCCAATCAAATTTTTCGCTTTAATTGGAACTATCGATCCTGCTACGGGGCACCCTTAAGGCCTACTTCCGTTTATTTCTCGGAATATATTTTGAATATCTTATTGGAATTTTATGCAAAAAAAGCAGTCATTAATATTCACGTTTAAAACTTTAGGTTAAATTATTCTTTTGATTAAGTTTTTAAACCGTTCTTCTGTGGGAATTTAAAGTAGTAATTAAATTTTCGTGTCCTGAATGAATGGACCAGGATATACATATATTTCGTTCATATAAAATTGGTAAGGTTTCGGTGAAAGCCGACGCATTTACATATATTTAATGATTATACCAAATCTGGAACCATCTTCTTATTCTAATCCAGTTCAATCCTTATTCGTACACTTCTGGCTTTATTCACAAATACACTTAGTAAAGAAATTTGGTCTTGGAGACTCACCAGAAAGTACCATATGTTCATTTAAATTATTTATAGACGAAGGTTATGGACACGAATATGTTTAAAACGAGAAGAATTTAGTAGTGATTAAAGTGTTCAAACCATACAATGATTTAATATTTGATAAATTATTTTAACAATATAGATATATAGAGGATTTTATTTTTTTTTTTCTAATCGCTATAATTCGAAAACCGTTAGGTCTATCGACTTGAAATTAACGCCACAGTGCTTAGAATCGTCTATTTTACCTATCCTGTAAATTTCATGAGGAAATTCCGAAGTTCACATTTTTGGGCCGAAAAAACGGAAGGTAAACCCCTTGCGGTTTTCTCCAAAATGGCTCGAAATTAGATTTTCGAAATTAGGGTGCCAATCGAAAGGGAATGCTTCCCTGGTGCCAGGAGACAAGGTTTTTTCTTTCCTACGACCTTTATTTTCCGAGATATGGACTGTAGAAGGGAGGGGATTTTCTTTTTTGGAAAAATGGCGATATTTCGAAAACGGTTGGGCCTATCGACTAGAAATTAACGCCATGGGGCTTAGAATCGTCTCTTTGATCTACCCTGTGAATATCATCTGGAAATTCCAAAGTTCATATTTTGAGGCCGAAAAATAGGAAGGTTAACCACTTGCGATTTTCTCGAGAAGTAGCCAGAAAATAGATTTTCGAAATTAGGGTGCCAATCGAAAGGGGAGGATTCCCTGATACCAGGAAAAAAGGATTTTCTTTCCTACGACCTTTATTTTCCGAGATATGGACGGTAGAAGGGAGGGGATTTTCTTTTTTGGAAAAACGGCGATATTTCGAAAACGGTTGGGCCTATCGACTTGAAATTAACGCCATAGGGCTTAGAATCGTCTCTTTGATCTACCCTGTGAATATCATCTGGAAATTCCAAAGTTCACATTTTGAGGCCGAAAAATAAGAAGGTTAACCCCTTGCGATTTTCTCGAGAAATAGCCAGAAAATAGATTTCTGAAATTAGGGTGCCAATCGAAAGGGGAGGATTCCCTGATGCCAGGAAAAAAGGATTTTCTTTCCTACGACCTTTATTTTCCGAGATATGGACGGTAGAAGGGAGGGGATTTTCATTTTTGGAAAAATGGCGATATTTCGAAAACGGTTGGGCCTATCGACTTGAAATTAACGCCATAGGGCTTAAAATCGTCTCTTTGATCTACGCTGTGAATATCATCTGGAAATTCCAAAGTTCATATTTTGAGGCCGAAAAATAGGAAGGTTAACCCCATGCGATTTTCTCGAGAAGTAGCCAGAAAATAGATTTTCGAAATTAGGGTGCCAATCGAAAGGGGAGGATTCCCTGATGCCAGGAAAAAAGGATTTTCTTTCCTACGACCTTTATTTTCCGAGATATGGACTAGAATGGAGGTGATTTTTTTTTTTTTGGAAAAATGGCGATATTTCGAAAACGGTTGGGCCTATCGACTTGAAATTAACGCCATAGGGCTTAAAATCGTCTCTTTGATCTACCCTGTGAATATAATCTGGAAATTCCAAAGTTCACATTTTGAGGCCGAAAAATTGGAAGGTTAACCCCTTGCGATTTTCTCGAGAAATAGCCAGAAAATAGATTTTCGAAATTAGGGTGCCAATCGAAAGGGGAGGATTCCCTGATGCCAGGAAAAAAGGATTTTCTTTCCTACGACCTTTATTTTCCGAGATATGGACGGTAGAAGGGAGGGGATTTTCTTTTTTGGAAAAATGGCGATATTTCGAAAACGGTTGGGCCTATCGACTTAAAATTAACGCCATAGGGCTTAAAATCGTCTCTTTGATCTACGCTGTGAATATCATCTGGAAATTCCAAAGTTCATATTTTGAGGCCGAAAAATAGGAAGGTTAACCCCTTGCGATTTTCTCGAGAAGTAGCCAGAAAATAGATTTTCGAAATTAGGGTGCCAATCGAAAGGGGAGGATTCCCTGATGCCAGGAAAAAAGGATTTTCTTTCCTACGACCTTTATTTTCCGAGATATGGACGGTAGAAGGGAGGTGATTTTTTTTTTGTGGAAAAATGGCGATATTTCGAAAACGGTTGGGCCTATCGACTAGAAATTAACGCCATGGGGCTTAGAATCGTCTCTTTGATCTACCCTGTGAATATCATCTGGAAATTCCAAAGTTCATATTTTGAGGCCGAAAAATAGGAAGGTTAACCACTTGCGATTTTCTCGAGAAGTAGCCAGAAAATAGATTTTCGAAATTAGGGTGCCAATCGAAAGGGGAGGATTCCCTGATACCAGGAAAAAAGAATTTTCTTTCCTACGACCTTTATCTTCCGAGATATGGACGTTAGAAGGGAGGGGATTTTCTTTTTTGGAAAAACGGCGATATTTCGAAAACGGTTGGGCCTATCGACTTGAAATTAACGCCATAGGGCTTAGAATCGTCTCTTTGATCTACGCTGTGAATATCATCTGGAAATTCCAAAGTTCATATTTTGAGGCCGAAAAATAGGAAGGTTAACCCCATGCGATTTTCTCGAGAAGTAGCCAGAAAATAGATTTTCGAAATTAGGGTGCCAATCGAAAGGGGAGGATTCCCTGATACCAGGAAAAAAGAATTTTCTTTCCTACGACCTTTATCTTCCGAGATATGGACGTTAGAAGGGAGGGGATTTTCTTTTTTGGAAAAACGGCGATATTTCGAAAACGGTTGGGCCTATCGACTTGAAATTAACGCCATAGGGCTTAGAATCGTCTCTTTGATCTACGCTGTGAATATCATCTGGAAATTCCAAAGTTCATATTTTGAGGCCGAAAAATAGGAAGGTTAACCCCATGCGATTTTCTCGAGAAGTAGCCAGAAAATAGATTTTCGAAATTAGGGTGCCAATCGAAAGGGGAGGATTCCCTGATGCCAGGAAAAAAGGATTTTCTTTCCTACGACCTTTATTTTCCGAGATATGGACGGTAGAAGGGAGGTGATTTTTTTTTTTTTGGAAAAATGGCGATATTTCGAAAACGGTTGGGCCTATCGACTAGAAATTAACGCCATGGGGCTTAGAATCGTCTCTTTGATCTACCCTGTGAATATCATCTGGAAATTCCAAAGTTCATATTTTGAGGCCGAAAAATAGGAAGGTTAACCACTTGCGATTTTCTCGAGAAGTAGCCAGAAAATAGATTTTCGAAATTAGGGTGCCAATCGAAAGGGGAGGATTCCCTGATACCAGGAAAAAAGAATTTTCTTTCCTACGACCTTTATCTTCCGAGATATGGACGTTAGAAGGGAGGGGATTTTCTTTTTTGGAAAAACGGCGATATTTCGAAAACGGTTGGGCCTATCGACTTGAAATTAACGCCATAGGGCTTAGAATCGTCTCTTTGATCTACGCTGTGAATATCATCTGGAAATTCCAAAGTTCATATTTTGAGGCCGAAAAATAGGAAGGTTAACCCCATGCGATTTTCTCGAGAAGTAGCCAGAAAATAGATTTTCGAAATTAGGGTGCCAATCGAAAGGGAAGGATTCCCTGATGCCAGGAAAAAAGGATTTTCTTTCCTACGACCTTTATTTTCCGAGATATGGACGGTAGAATGGAGGTGATTTTTTTTTTTTTTTTTGAAAAATGGCGATATTTCGAAAACGGTTGGGCCTATCGACTTGAAATTAACGCCATAGGGCTTAAAATCGTCTCTTTGATCTACCCTGTGAATATAATCTGGAAATTCCAAAGTTCATATTTTGAGGCCGAAAAATTGGAAGGTTAACTCCTTGCGATTTTCTCGAGAAATAGCCAGAAAATAGATTTTCGAAATTAGGATGCCAATCGAAAGGGGAGGATTCCCTGATGCCAGGAAAAAAGGATTTTCTTTCCTACGACCTTTATTTTCCGAGATATGGACGGTAGAAGAGAGGGGATTTTCTATTTTGGAAATATGGCGATATTTTGAAAACGGTTGGGCCTATCGACTTGAGTTTAACGCCATAGAGCTTAGAATCGTTTATTCTACCTATATTGTGGATTTCATGAGGAAATTCCAAAGTTCATATTTTGAGGCCGAAAAATAAGAAGGTTAACCCCTTGCGATTTTCTCGAGAAATAGCCAGAAAATAGATTTCTGAAATTAGGGTGCCAATCGAAAGGGGAGGATTCCCTGATGCCAGGAAAAAAGGATTTTCTTTCCTACGACCTTTATTTTCCGAGATATGGACGGTAGAAGGGAGGGGATTTTCTTTTTTGGAAAAATGGCGATATTTCGAAAACGGTTGGGCCTATCGACTTGAAATTAACGCCATAGGGCTTAAAATCGTCTCTTTGATCTACGCTGTGAATATCATCTGGAAATTCCAAAGTTCATATTTTGAGGCCGAAAAATAGGAAGGTTAACCCCATGCGATTTTCTCGAGAAGTAGCCAGAAAATAGATTTTCGAAATTAGGGTGCCAATCGAAAGGGGAGGATTCCCAGATGCCAGGAAAAAAGGATTTTCTTTCCTACGACCTTTATTTTCCGAGATATGGACGGTAGAATGGAGGTGATTTTTTTTTTTTTTGGAAAAATGGCGATATTTCGAAAACGGTTGGGCCTATCGACTTGAAATTAACGCCATAGGGCTTAAAATCGTCTCTTTGATCTACCCTGTGAATATAATCTGGAAATTCCAAAGTTCATATTTTGAGGCCGAAAAATTGGAAGGTTAACTCCTTGCGATTTTCTCGAGAAATAGCCAGAAAATAGATTTTCGAAATTAGGGTGCCAATCGAAAGGGGAGGATTCCCTGATGCCAGGAAAAAAGGATTTTCTTTCCTACGACCTTTATTTTCCGAGATATGGACGGTAGAAGGGAGGGGATTTTCTTTTTTGGAAAAATGGCGATATTTCGAAAACGGTTGGGCCTATCGACTTAAAATTAACGCCATAGGGCTTAAAATCGTCTCTTTGATCTACGCTGTGAATATCATCTGGAAATTCCAAAGTTCATATTTTGAGGCCGAAAAATAGGAAGGTTAACCCCTTGCGATTTTCTCGAGAAGTAGCCAGAAAATAGATTTTCGAAATTAGGGTGCCAATCGAAAGGGGAGGATTCCCTGATGCCAGGAAAAAAGGATTTTCTTTCCTACGACCTTTATTTTCCGAGATATGGACGGTAGAAGGGAGGTGATTTTTTTTTTTTTTGGAAAAATGGCGATATTTCGAAAACGGTTGGGCCTATCGACTAGAAATTAACGCCATGGGGCTTAGAATCGTCTCTTTGATCTACCCTGTGAATATCATCTGGAAATTCCAAAGTTCATATTTTGAGGCCGACAAATAGGAAGGTTAACCACTTGCGATTTTCTCGAGAAGTAGCCAGAAAATAGATTTCTGAAATTAGGGTGCCAATCGAAAGGGGAGGATTCCCTGATGCCAGGAAAAAAGGATTTTCTTTCCTACGACCTTTATTTTCCGAGATATGGACGGTAGAAGGGAGGGGATTTTCTTTTTTGGAAAAATGGCGATATTTCGAAAACGGTTGGGCCTATCGACTTGAAATTAACGCCATAGGGCTTAAAATCGTCTCTTTGATCTACGCTGTGAATATCATCTGGAAATTCCAAAGTTCATATTTTGAGGCCGAAAAATAGGAAGGTTAACCCCATGCGATTTTCTCGAGAAGTAGCCAGAAAATAGATTTTCGAAATTAGGGTGCCAATCGAAAGGGGAGGATTCCCTGATGCCAGGAAAAAAGGATTTTCTTTCCTACGACCTTTATTTTCCGAGATATGGACGGTAGAATGGAGGTGATTTTTTTTTTTTTTTGGAAAAATGGCGATATTTCGAAAACGGTTGGGCCTATCGACTTGAAATTAACGCCATAGGGCTTAAAATCGTCTCTTTGATCTACCCTGTGAATATAATCTGGAAATTCCAAAGTTCATATTTTGAGGCCGAAAAATTGGAAGGTTAACTCCTTGCGATTTTCTCGAGAAATAGCCAGAAAATAGATTTTCGAAATTAGGGTGCCAATCGAAAGGGGAGGATTCCCTGATGCCAGGAAAAAAGGATTTTCTTTCCTACGCCCTTTATTTTCCGAGATATGGACGGTAGAAGGGAGGGGATTTTCTTTTTTGGAAAAATGGCGATATTTCGAAAACGGTTGGGCCTATCGACTTGAAATTAACGCCATAGGGCTTAGAATCGTCTCTTTGATCTACCCTGTGAATATCATCTGGAAATTCCAAAGTTCACATTTTGAGGCCGAAAAATAAGAAGGTTAACGCCTTGCGATTTTCTCGAGAAATAGCCAGAAAATAGATTTTCGAAATTAGGGTGCCAATCGAAAGGGGAGGATTCCCTGATGCCAGGAAAAAAGGATTTTCTTTCCTACGACCTTTATTTTCCGAGATATGGACGGTAGAAGGGAGGGGATTTTCTTTTTTGGAAAAATGGCGATATTTCGAAAACGGTTGGGCCTATCGACTTAAAATTAACGCCATAGGGCTTAAAATCGTCTCTTTGATCTACGCTGTGAATATCATCTGGAAATTCCAAAGTTCATATTTTGAGGCCGAAAAATAGGAAGGTTAACCCCTTGCGATTTTCTCGAGAAGTAGCCAGAAAATAGATTTTCGAAATTAGGGTGCCAATCGAAAGGGGAGGATTCCCTGATGCCAGGAAAAAAGGATTTTCTTTCCTACGACCTTTATTTTCCGAGATATGGACGGTAGAAGGGAGGTGATTTTTTTTTTTTTTGGAAAAATGGCGATATTTCGAAAACGGTTGGGCCTATCGACTAGAAATTAACGCCATGGGGCTTAGAATCGTCTCTTTGATCTACCCTGTGAATATCATCTGGAAATTCCAAAGTTCATATTTTGAGGCCGAAAAATAGGAAGGTTAACCACTTGCGATTTTCTCGAGAAGTAGCCAGAAAGTAGATTTTCGAAATTAGGGTGCCAATCGAAAGGGGAGGATTCCCTGATACCAGGAAAAAAGGATTTTCTTTCCTGCGACCTTTATTTTCCGAGATATGGACGGTAGAAGGGAGGGGATTTTCTTTTTTGGAAAAACGGCGATATTTCGAAAACGGTTGGGCCTATCGACTTGAAATTAACGCCATAGGGCTTAGAATCGTCTCTTTGATCTACGCTGTGAATATCATCTGGAAATTCCAAAGTTCATATTTTGAGGCCGAAAAATAGGAAGGTTAACCCCATGCGATTTTCTCGAGAAGTAGCCAGAAAATAGATTTTCGAAATTAGGGTGCCAATCGAAAGGGAAGGATTCCCTGATGCCAGGAAAAAAGGATTTTCTTTCCTACGACCTTTATTTTCCGAGATATGGACGGTAGAATGGAGGTGATTTTTTTTTTTGGAAAAATGGCGATATTTCGAAAACGGTTGGGCCTATCGACTTGAAATTAACGCCATAGGGCTTAGAATCGTCTCTTTGATCTACCCTGTGAATATCATCCGGAAATTCCAAAGTTCATATTTTGAGGCCGAAAAATAGGAAGGTTAACCCCTTGCGATTTTCTCGAGAAATAGCCAGAAAATAGATTTTCGAAATTAGGGTGCCAATCGAAAGGGGAGGATTCCCTGATGCCAGGAAAAAAGGATTTTCTTTCCTACGACCTTTATTTTCCGAGATATGGACGGTAGAAGGGAGGTGATTTTTTTTTTTGAAAAATGGCGATATTTCGAAAACGGTTGGGCCTATCGACTTGAAATTAACGCCATAGGGCTTAGAATCGTCTCTTTGATCTACCCTGTGAATATCATCTGGAAATTCCAAAGTTCATATTTTGAGGCCGAAAAATAGGAAGGTGCGATTTTCTCGAGAAATAGCCAGAAAATAGATTTTCGAAATTAGGATGCCAATCGAAAGGGGAGGATTCCCTGATGCCAGGAAAAAAGGATTTTCTTTCCTACGACCTTTATTTTCCGAGATATGGACGGTAGAAGAGAGGGGATTTTCTGTTTTGGAAATATGGCGATATTTTGAAAACGGTTGGGCCTATCGACTTGAGTTTAACGCCATAGAGCTTAGAATCGTTTATTCTACCTATATTGTGGATTTCATGAGGAAATTCCAAAGTTCATATTTTGAGGCCGAAAAAATAGGGCTATAGTTACCTACCCCGTGAATTTCCTCTAGACTTACTTAACTATAGTTACGTTAGTGAAACATATTTTAAACGCATTTTAACTAAAATCAATTTTAACTTTAAAATGCGTTTATGAATAAAAGGGTTAGTCTTTAAGCGTGAACAACAATTTACCCTTTAACATAATTCATTATTTCCCATTTAGAGATTGTTACCAGTAATTACTTATCCTTATGTATTCCTTTTTAACTACGCTATTAAAAACTACTTAAACCATTTAAAGTTTACAAATGAATTGGTTGTTGATATATTAGGTTTAATGGGCAATCACTTACACTACTTTACTATTCAAATATTAAGGATCGCATGCTTGATTGTCCATTAAACGAAACTAAAGAACTAGAATTAGAGCAGACAATAATAATGGTGTTGTAGTAGGAATGGAACTTAATACATTCATTTCTCAATGTTTTCTTCACGCAATATGTCCTTGGCTGCAGTTATTTGACAACATTTTAAACATTTCATAAGTGTAGTGATGTTCTGAAAATTTTTGTAAAGGTACAACATTAATTCGTGTATCAGTGTTCTTTGTATAATAGTTAATTATTCATCGAGGGTGAACGTAATTAATAACGTACTACTTAATAATTCTTCGTAGAAAACTGGTAGGATCATAAGGCCGGCAAGCCAGTTTGCCATAGGCCAAAATCTCTGCTATCTCGGTACCAAGTCAGTTGTTTTGAGGTATTTCTATTTGTGCAATCGTATATTTTATATGGGTATGTATTATATTGTAGCGGTTTCTTATACAAACAGGCTTTACTCTTCTTAAATTACAGCAGTCTTTACACACAGAGATTTAGTTCTACACTGACGTCAGTATTTTACATTTCACAATTTCATAAACAACACTTGTTTTTCCATAACAACGACCTACACGGGGCATTCGCTACACTATCCCTCCCCGTCTTCAGGGTCGCCCTCGACCCTCGGACGATCTACTTGCTCAGTACTCCATATCAGCGAATGACTACCATATCAGCGAACTGCTACTGCTACTGCTACTGCTCCTGCTACGGCTACGGCTACTGTTACGGTTACGGCTACTGCTACTGCTACAGCTACGGCTACTGCTACTGCTGCTACTGCTACGGCTAATGCTTCGGCTACTGCTTCGGTTACTGCTACTGCTACAGCTACGGCTACTGCTACTGCTGCTACTGCTACGGCTAATGTTTCGGCTACTACTACTGCTACTGCTACTGCTACTGCTACTGCTACTGCTACCATGCACACCGTTCACGCGCACCGCCCCTCCCCTTCTTCAGAAATTCCGCCAGAACTTATCCATCGAGAGCCAACTGTCCTCTCCAGGCGATGTTCACCTCCGGGAATCTCGTCATAGTTGATCTAAAAATCAAACAAAACACGCCAGTATCCTTGCCAAATCCATTTGCAATAAATTGCAAGTATATGTGTAATTGTGTGCATGTGTATGTGTGTGATTAACTCCATTGAGCGGGTTGGACTGCAAATCCTGTACAAAAATTCATCAGCAGCAAATCGAAACCAAGCAGGCCAATCCTCTTTCTGACCATCAAAGACACCAGGGATAACCAATCCCATCCAATGCTCCAGGTAGAAGAGGAACCTGTCTCTTGAAATGATCCGCTGTTCCTGCAGTTACTGAAATCCCCAGCAACTGCTTCATGGCTCCAGACGCACAACCCAGTGGTCAACCATCACCAATTCTTGTACTAAAGATGAACAGCGCCCGTCTCCCAATATGAGTTACGAATGTGAGTGTAGCACTCAAACGGGCCACGCGCACCAGCCGGACGCAGTCAATCCATTCGAGTGTTTTCTTAAATCTAGACCTGTTTAGGTTAACCTAAACCTTGTTGTTATAGTGGTGTGTATGTGTGTAGTGGTACTTAGCTTCGGATTCTGCAGCATCCCGACCCGCGCCAGCCGCTCAACAACTCCATAACGCCGCACAGACTGCACTCCTCGCCTCTCCACCGCGTGCCATCGCCATCACTTCTGTACTCCATCCCAGGTCCACCAATCCTTTATCCGCTACTTCGGTTCACAAAATCCCGGTTGAGCCCCCAAAATTGTAGCGGTTTCTTATACAAACAGGCTTTACTCTTCTTAAATTACAGCAGTCTTTACACACAGAGATTTAGTTCTACACTGACGTCAGTATTTTACATTTCACAATCACATAAACAACACTTGTTTTTCCATAACAACGACCTATACGGGGCATTCGCTACAATATGTATAGGTACTTCTGTGAATGTATTATTCCATATTATTATTATTTTGTTTATACATGGATCTGTGTAAAGTTTTATCATATTTATGTCATTTTATTGTTAAATCTTTTTAAATAAAGCATTCATTCACTCAATTCTGATAATCTGTGTTAAAAATTTGGACGTACCGAAGTAAGAGTAATTCGTTGCTACGTTGGATTTTGTTCCAATGTGTGGTGACAAACAACCCTCTCCTACCGGATAAACGTCCATACATCTAAAACTACCAAAGTGTGGTACTGTAAGTTCTCGCACATAAATTAGTAACAATTAATAGTAAGTAGGCCATTCATCCCGCGCCCGGATCGATCGTCATCATCGCCGTGGCCGCGAACGAGGTCCAGGAGATCCGCCGATCATCTCTACTATACGGCTAGAGCCACCTAGTTTCCAGCTCCTGGGCGTACGTACGTATTTTAGTTAATATGCAGAATTGGAAGCCGACCGGCCGTCGTCGTGTCTGGTGGGTTCATCGACTGCGCAGAAGGTCGCGCAAGGTCGGCTGAGACGAAAAGAGCGGACGAGTGCGTGCGTGGAGACACACCCAACAAAAGCCCAACCGATTTTCACCAGCCATCGGAGAGGAGAGCACTTCTTGCGGGCCGGGGCAACAGGTGGTCGGCAGATTTCGCCTCGGGTTTACGTACGGATTCGAATCCGTCGTCTTCGCCTTCTACTTACTTATCCTTCTTCCTCTCTCGATTGCGAAACGAGAGAGGAGGAACGACGACGACAAAGACGAAGATGGTAGTACCTACTCGATGATAATGGTGATGGAGAGGAAAGTTGCCGGTGTTGGTTTTGTCGATGGCGGGTTTTTCTCGTACGCTTATCTGGAGTGGATTTCAATTTTTGCCTTCACCCGGTTTGGGGTATAATTTTCGCAATATGGCGACGAGCCCGACTCATAGTAATTACCTCGATTACAGCTCATTTACGTTACCATCTCCTTCAGTAGACGGATTGATTTATGTCATTGGTTCATCCTTGATTGCGAATCCTTGAATTATATTTTATTCCACCAAATGACTCTTCTTTTGAGTAGCTACAAGACTAGCTCGTGGAAAATCTTTAAATTTTATTGATTACCCAGTTACCCGGCGTTACCCGGGTTCTACAAGGTTTTAGAGTCCGTAGGATGAAACTTATATATATTCCAGTCATAATAGGGTAAAATACCGCACCATTTTGCCAAGCAGCATCGATTTGCAAAAAAATTTGGATGTAGGTTCTATTTACCCTCCACTTCAAAGCTAACCCGGTGCCCCTATTTGAAAATAATTTAATAATTGTAGATTCGAGCGTGTTATGGATTTAAATCACCTTTAAATAAGTTGAATGAACGTTAATTAACATTAAGAGATATAATTTATGAATTATTGAACAGTTTCGACCCCTAAAAGCCACCCCCTAGAATAGTTATAATTAAAAAAATATTTTCAAAATGTTCTTTAGCAACTCAGAATGCTTACATATCACCGATTTGCACAAAAATTTGGATGTAGGTTCAATTTACCCTCTACTTCAAAATTGACCTTGAACTGGGGGTTGCTTTTTATTTTTTAGGAGTTAAAACTGCCCCTATTTGAAAATAATTTTAAAATTATAGAGTCGATCTTGTAATCGAAAGCAGTAAACATCAGTTCACATTCTGAGCACAAAAATCACCCCCTACGACAGTAATCATTAAAAATTAATGTTGAAAAATATTATTCAGCAACTTGGAATGAATTAATCATATAGTGATATTAAATTAAGATTTCTTTGCTGTTTTAATTTTTTTATCGTTTATTTATCAGGTTCAACCCTTCAACCCAAACTGCTCCTTCCAAAAAAAAATCAAAAAATTAAGTGTAAGTAAGCTGTGTCTAAAATATATCTGTGATCAGTGTTCCAATATGCGTGTTCTGATATCAGGGAAAAAATGTGATTGATTTTTTAACCGTAATTCTTTTAGTTTTTAAGCTATAAAGTCCTTCAAAAAACCAATTTGCAGTTTTTTAAGAGCTATAAGCTTACCTTTACAAGAACTTATATGCAATCGTTGTACAAAACCCAATAGTAAATTTCCCATAAAATTATTGCAAACATTCCACATCGTGTAATACGATCCTAAGGTAATAACATTTTTGACACTTGTGTCATATGATATTTATAGGTCAATAATTTTCATTTTGAATTTAAATCGTCTCAAACTATATACATACACATATACTTTCAAACATAGGAATCAATAGCATTTACATTTAAGGTCGTTATCGAGCAAATCACCCCCCATTGCGAACATCGGCGTTATTCATGTCACAACAGAACTAACGTTAAGTGATAACTTTTATACGGAGGACGTTTACGTTATGAATACATGCCGTATCATTTTGCGTTAGTCATAATGACTAAGTTTCTTTCACTGAATGAAACATCGTTTGATACTGAATCGGTATTTCTCCCTTTTAAATTAAAACTTGGATGGTTTATGGCATTATTTCTGCTTCTGTTTGGGCATTACACGCTGACATAAATTTTAGAAACAAAATAACCGCTTACTATATCTTTTCAAAAGAATACGGGTAAGTTTGGTCACTTTTTGGGTTTTCGGCTATAACTTAAAAATTATGCGTTTTTAATTAGAATTTATAAGAAGCTTTTTGTAGGAAACTGAATTTCCCATCGAAATGGTACTTCAAGAAGTCAAAAAAAGTATATTTTGTTAATTACTTCATTATAGAAAACTTCCACTTACTTTTACTTGTACTTGTGAATTATAGCAATTAACTTTCTTATTGTATGGTGCCTTACAAATTGTTAGCACAAAGAAAATTTTTAAAAATAGGGTTAACAACTTCATAACCTTCATAAATTGTAAACACATAAACGGCCAATTCGAAGTATCTATGAATATCCGTTTATATTGATAATTCGTAAAATTTGAACTTCGTATTCATTGGAAATAAATAATCTCGAACGGAATATTATAAATCAACATATTATCTGTTCAGTCATTATTTATTCTGTAAAACACTCATTACGATTATCGAACTGCCGATACTTTTCTTGTATAAAATCGAATTTGTCAGGTAAAATTACAGGAGTGACTTTTTAATGCAGCCGCTTTACCGTTAAACCGTTAAGTGTTTTAACATAACAGATTGATGTATTGATTTAAACTGGTAAATTTTGTAAATTACACTTACATTTTCCTCGAAACGTTGTTGGCTCGTTAAACGTCTTGTTGCAACAAGAAGTCGGTTGACGGTTAACCTGCAATGGAGTAAATTGCGTTAATAATTTATTTATTTATTATAAGCAGAGGTATTATTATATTCAGCGGTATTGCTAAGTTATTACAATATAATCTTGTACAATAATAGTGTTTATCAGGAATAACAACGCTCTATAGGAGAATATTAAAATATGTCCGTCTCTTTGGAAAAAATAAGGGGGTCACATTGGGGATTAAGTGTTTTGTGCATTTGTGTTAAAGATAGTTTATGGCCTTTCTGTACAAGACAAATGTTTGCTCTGGAATAAGAAGATTTTTCTGTATTTTCTCGTAGTGGTTACGTCACTTCGACCTTTTCAATATACTCGTAGCACCTTAGCTGTTCACTGTAATTTTCCCATTGGATTCCCGCAAATATATTAAAGCATCTCACTCCAACGAATCCATCAAGATTTATCGCTAGTACTAGTAGTAAAGGTGGAATCCTGGTAACCTTTGTTCCACCTATAGACTGACCGTAAGCCATTTCACCTGACCTAATTTACACCTTTCCCTTTTCGCACCGGCCACCCCATCGCAGCCGCTTACCCCTCTCGGCCTTATCGCGCGGCGAGCACTCCAAAGCCATAAACCCCAAACAGATTCAAATTGAATTATCACCTAAGTGCCCAAGGAAAAATCGTGCGTGTACCCTTGTTATTTACCAACATGATTAGGGGTGAGTATAAATATAGCCGGACAGGGTGTCGTGCGCTGTTACAATAAGGGTTGTTCCACCACACCCTGCAGATCGATGCCGGGAACGCCCTAAAGGGAGCGGCTCGACAGGTTTGGAGAAACACCCCGACGACTCACGGAAAAAATAGACTATTTTTCCGTGCTGATCCTCTGCGAGACGCACCAAGACCGTTAACCTCGTGAAAGCAACGCGAATCGAGGAGGAGAAGCGGAGCCAACAGGTTTCACAAATTATATCGAAAAATTATTTTCTTGTTTAATTACCGGCCTATTCGAATGCGGATGGTATCAAATGCAGGAAAACATTACCATAGAAACTGCAAGATAATTTACAGGAAGGTGTGTCGCGGTGATCACTGAAACAAGTTTCAGATGCAAATGCTGATCGTAAAATGACTTAAAAGTATAAGGAGGCAAATTTTTCCTATGACCGTTACTAGCACTTGTTTGTCATAGGGTCGTTTCAATTGGAAAAATAGAGATATAAAGGAAACAAATCGTCGCTAGTTTATGCAAACACGCGTAACTCTTAAGCTATAAAAGTTTTAATGACTTATACGCCTTTCGAAGTAGGTAAAAAGACATTTTTAAGTGACTATAAATGTTAGTTACACTGTGTGCCTCAGCGAACACTTTTATTGCTAATGAAATATGTTGTATACCTACTTTACTGTACAGCGACACACTTGTTTTGTGATGGTAGTATAGTACTTCATCACTGTTTTATCTCATTCATGAAGATCCCTTGTGGAATAACTGGGATAACTTCCAGGACTTTTTATTCCCTTTTTTAATTTCTAATTTCCCACTTCACGCACAGAAAACAATTTACCATATAGAATCTAACTAATTAATCTTTAACTAACCAAGATTAAATCCTACATTTTCCCGCAGTTTCATTAATCTAGTTTAAATCAAAACACCACAGAACTACATTTATTGAGCATTCACCGATAAAATCTACAAGCGCGGATTAGTCAGTTCTGTGTGCTGATAAAATTACCTGGTTTACGACGGCAAACGTGAAATTATTTATGTATTACTAAATCAGTTAGAGAAAAAATCGAGACATGTTCTGCGCAATATTGCGACAAGTGCGAATTAAATCGAAGCGTCAAAAGGGTGTGTTTGAGTATCTGGAGCGCCTATTAAAAACAGAATTTACAACTTGGATTTTGAACAAAATTACATTACTAAAATTAGCTCTTGGTCGAGTTTTAAGCGGAGAACATAACTTTTCTGAATGTTGAAGCAAGGACAAATGGTGAAATTGTTATCAAATCCCATCGTTTCCTATCACATCAGAAGTCGCCGTTAATTTTGTTGTTTGTCGATATTTTGTAAATAGTTGTGTACTTAGCAATTAGTTTAACTGACTGCTTCTTGCTATGTAACGCATCTCTATTATGCAAAATATATTGTCTTCATATTACTAAACGATTCTAAAGCGAATTTTGCATATTAGAAACTGCCTATCAGCAGAGTATTTTATTTAGATTTGTCTCATTGACTTTACGACTCTAATATATTATGTTTCGAAACGAAGATTATAAATCCAGTCGTTTAATTATTGTAAATCATGTTAAATGAATTATTTATGTCCTTTACTGTGGACGAATCATTATTGAAAACTCAGAAATAATTAAAACATAGATTATGTAGGAAAAAATTTAACAAACAAATCGATGTGTAACGAAAACGTACAAAGTTGCAATTACAACGTTAACACAACGAATGTTATCTATGTTGTACATATAATTGACATTTGACCTTAACAACTGTGATAACACCGTTCTATTAAAAGTATTTTTAACATTAAGGAAGAGAATAACAATTATGGTTTCGTTTCGTGTCCCAATTAATTCACATTAAGTAATTATCACTCCATGGTAACAAGAAATAAGCATTTATTACCAGTGGTATCATGAGACATGCTATTTGTGTGTACCCACCGACGATTTGGGAAATATTTAATTGCAGATATGAAATGTTATTATTTTAAAAATGTAATGGAAAAACTAGTGTATTCCAATATGAATTTTTTCATCGTTATACCGTTAAAATACCCAAAAATGTTGCAATTGATTACACAGATTGCAGTCATCATAACTATCGTACTTACTGTAGCTATTAATTTTTCAACGATACCAATTTAATACCCGTTGGACCTACGAAAGCAACGTTTCCATCTCGTTAAAAAAACATCACGATAACTTTATTTCAATAAACGATACCACAATCGAATGTATAAACAGTCGCTGATAACTTAAGAACCTTTCAACTTTTAACTATCTATATTTTATAATGTTTCCCAGATAAACGTATGCCAAGGGTAAAGAGTCAAACGTTATCGTTTTCGGATTTATCTTTCTCTTTGGTTCGAAGGAAGAAATAAACAGGGACTTTGATAGATTGTACGAGACGAAAAATCGGTCGTTGTGTGCATTTAGTTTTGAATCAAATATTGACTGATTTGTGAAATTTGTCATAAAATATATGTACCTACTAATTACAACTTTAAGTACGTACTTGAGAAAGAATCAGTTTCTTCGTCTTGAGGCATTTGGGTTTAGGAAAGTAGCAGTAATAAGCGTTTATTGCTCAATTGTTACCCATTTACAAAGCAAAGTAATAAATATTTAACATAAATAAAGAACTACAGCACTTGGAGTAATTTATGAGACAAGCATAATCCAAAGCAGAAACGTTAAGATAAAATAAGAAGCCTACAACTCAAAGATGTGCAAGTAATTTATTTCTTTAGTTCCCATGAGCATGTCACAAAAACCGGAGACTTCGTTAGCATCAAGAAGAAAAGCAAGATGGTTCTAGATTCTAACAGCTTTTAGTTGCGTTACTCTTATGAAA
The DNA here is from genome assembly GCA_963576515.1 of Cryptocephalus primarius. Lineage (NCBI taxonomy): Eukaryota > Metazoa > Arthropoda > Insecta > Coleoptera > Chrysomelidae > Cryptocephalus > Cryptocephalus primarius. The sequence goes on from OY754941.1 coordinate 16,370,846, forward strand.
CTATCTTATACAGAAATATCTTTTTTGAAACGGTCGATTATTTCTTCAATTAAGGTAGTTAGATAAAAATGTTAAATAAAAAAGTGTCTTACAGTAAAAATATTAGATATGTAGGGCTCAAAAAATAATAGAAGATTTAAGTATAGTTTTTAACTGAATACTTCGCTTATAGCACATTTACGTTCTTGACACTTTAAGAAAAATTTCTATTACCTTCCACGTTTTCGAGATATCGAGTTACAAATATCATTTTATGATAAATTATTACAAATATTTTAAGTTCATTTAATTGCAATACACCCAAAATTTTCAATAATCAAAACAAGAAGATAGAAAATTCATCTTATTAAACATTATTCATCATCTGATACTGAGTACCTATTCGTAGGTACTCAAAAGGACACAACGATGTCGTAAGAAGAAGCACCAGGACAATCCACGAACTAACCAGAAAAGGGGACATACCGAGGATTATCAAGGAGACAATCAGAGAAGAAACAGGCAGAATACTACGATCATCAAGAGGACCACCATCAGGAAGAACAAGGAGATCAATTTCAGGCCACAGGAGCAACCAATAGAGCGCATTATTAGAAGCACTGGAAGAGGGCTAAAGACGAAGGGTAAATTTGGCTCATGGTTCAGGGACGAGGCAGAAGAGGCATTTGAGGATGCCATGGACGAACAATTCAGGATGAAATCCGTCCATCTACTGTGCAAAGAAAAACCTTCAATGTGGGGTTCATCAGACTAATTTATCTGTATAAAACGGCTATAGTAAATAACCAGTTGATTTTCTCAAAATTAATAACCACAAAAACAACGTTTCATGTTGTCGAACTATTTTCCAATTTTCCAGTCTGAAACTCCCGTTTTTGGGGGAGGGGTAAAGGGTCGGCTATAGTTTTGCGTCAAAAGTTGTTCCCCTCACAAACAAACTTGACGTGTTTTAGCTTTTTTCGGCATGATCATGATAGAATACCTTAGCCCAATACCTTCAACCCTGTACGTTCACCCTCCGTTGGAGGCAACCTATGGTGTCAACCGCTGATCACCCCTCGCTCGGTTCGTAAATTTCAATATTTGGTCAGGTATCCTACCTCTTTAAGAATTTGTGTGTGAAAAAAATAGCTTTGTAGCCTGTCAACAGTTGCCATAATTTGTCATGAATTAATATCTCGAATGAGTGAGTCACATTACGTTTGTCCGTTTAGCGAAGCTTCATAATGCAAAGTATTCTTTGCGCATTTTACTCAGGAGAATTCCCGTTTGAATAATGAGCGGTGCTCATGTCCGTTCTAATTCCGTCCTCTCGGTGACAATAACACTCCAACTCTCCAACGTGCTACAAAAATAAACAACCTCAAATATTTTAGTAGATAAATTAGTCGGCGCGCGCTGCGCTACGGCCTTTTTTAATTAACAATGGCTATTTATCTTGTCGCTACGTCAGGTAATTACTTAAAAAACTCACATTTGCGAAAGTCTCAGTACAAAGTGAATGTATCTGCCACACACGCCGCTCAAAATGGGAATATATGGCTGTGGTTGGTACATGCATATACATACCTATCTGCATACAAATATGTATGTATGTAGTTTGAGTGATTACAGTTTTAAGACACTCCTTTTTTCGCTAATGGGATGCTTGTAAAATGTATCCCTTATTTGTACAGGACCGTTGTAATTGAATTAATAGGCGGTGTATATATACCACTTGTACTGGGTCAATTATTTGATTACAAATGGAACGTTTTCCTTCCATTATAATCCATTTATTACGTTAATGTCAGGCGAAAAAGCCGTTTTTTGGACCATTAGTCTACAGTTAATTGGGATAGGAATCTAAATCTGTGGCAGTTGCCAAAATGTCTACATCCCGGATAAAAATAGAGTGAACTTATCCGTTTTATCCCGACGTTAATTTTATTTTAGTGGACAACAATTAATCCATCCAACGACGTGAGAGATTTCCCCAAGGGGGAATTTTATTTGTATAACGTTTTTAAGGGATGGAGGCCCATTAAAATAATTAAAATGAAATTATTTAGTGCATTAGGAATTAAGTATAATTAAATTATTTAAATCGGTAGATTAAAAAACATTTAGCAAATGCTGAAAAGATTAAAACGGAAACATCAGGAGCTTTCGAAATTGTGCTGTGGTTTAGTTTAACCTCATCACAAAATTCTCGTCACAATTGATTTTTACTTTGGTCTGTTATTATTCACAAAATGTTTGCTTCCAGTTCCCTCACCTTTTCCAGTTATTTGTTTGCAATTCCAATTATGTTTACCTCGATGAATTTGAGTAACGTACTTTAGACACTTTTTTTTCAATTGGTGTGATTACCAACTTAAATTTTTTCTTGGAGATCACTATTTCCTCTCCTATTATTACAGATATTTGCACCTTTATCCTTTGACGTGCCTTTCCAATCATTTGCACTGTGATGAACGCTACTTTGGATCCAGGATCGAAAGGACTTGTAAAAATCCTTCCTTCGGTTAATGTGGTCGTTTTGACTTAAGCATAAAGTAGATGAACTTTGCAGCATTGCCTTCTTCTTTGGTGAAACAAGCAACAGAAAATGTGCAGGGCAGATGAAGCTACGAGCGACTCATTTGCAAGTGAACGTGTTCCGCATGATGTACACGCGAGTTTCATTTACTAAAACCCGTTCTTTAATCCCGTCGCGGATTATTTGTCTTACAATCAAACCAGAACTCCGAACTACGTCGATGCTGCTAACATTTCATTACCACCGTCCATATTTTATTATTCCCTCTCTCATTACAAACCCCAACAATAATAAATTATCGTACAACAAAAAGGCAAAAGAATACTTAAGATAAGAACACTTCGATTGGTTATAAAGCCCGATGACAGCTTCCATTACGGCAACAGCCGGTGCATGTTCGATGTTAAACGTTGAGAAGTTAAAAATCGACCATGGTGTCTATAACGTATATGTTGTATGCGTATGGTATGCCGGAGAGCACGAAGGGACGTCCGACCTCGACGACAACGGTAGTCGACCGACTTATTCCTACTCTATACTTAACCGATAATCACCGTAATTTAAGGCAGTTTGCCAACGGAAGTTTTATGCGCGTACGGACCTGCCTGGGGGGCGAAAAGGTTTTAACGATTCCAACGGAGGCCGAAATTGCTCTACGCCCAATTTCGCCCAAGGAGATCTCATTTTCGTGCGCACTCCAGATCTTTGAAGTTGCTCATTCAGGTAGATCTGCTGCCAATGGATCGGAAACCGTGGTAACTTTCATCTTTTATTCAAACCTTGCTACTTTTATTTATAAGAAAGAAGGCGTTTACGACTGCGTCCGGGATTCGAAACCAGAACCCTTGGAATATATATAAGACGTAAGAAAAATAATGACGAGAACAAATCATGATTCAGCCGTCTAAACTGCAAGAAAAGGTTATCACCGACACGTGTTTCTGCTTATTAGTTTCTTCAGGGTGGTATAACCCATGTCGAGGGAAACGGTGATGATAACATGGAGATAATAATACTGAAGAGATGTGAACAGTAAGCAACAAGCACATTTTTGGAGGCAACAATCATAAATTGGAACACAACTGTCATCTTGTCAAGGAAGATGTATCAGATGTATGAAGAATAAAAAATAACCACGGTTTTCAAAAGCTGGTATTTTTACTGGAATTTCAAGAAAACAGAATAGGTCTTTTTGTTATTAAAGACGTTTAGGAAAGTAAGTAGCATAAAAGATTTTTTTTAAAGTGCCTACCTAAATTATGCCCTTTTGAAAATTTCCAGTCTCATGTAGCGCTACATCGACCTGCTTGGCACCATTTCCAATCATACCAGAGGGCCACATTGATAGCTGCACTAAACTTCTTTATTATTGCAAATACAACTTCTCTATACAACTCTGTACATCCAACGAATAGCCATACGGTATTTATAGTCGTATGTGCAATTTTAGATTACTTTTTAGTTTGAACCAAAAAGGTATGTAATCACACCAGAAGCTTTTATTATCCGATTACCCTTGCTACGCCCGAGATACTTGATAAACAACTATTCGAACAAACGACTCCTTAATGCAACAGACGTTTATCCAACGGTTTCGTATCTGAATCAAAGCCATTACCTCTGCAAGTACTAAATCACTTTATGAAGCACTTTTGTCATGCAGAAAGATCTATATCGTACATTTGAACTAGCCACAATAACTAGATTGTTCGGAGGCGTTAACTCCGTCTCATTTCAGTTTTCCCTGGCGGCCATTATTTTCATTAATTAGTCATGCGCTATTTCGTCCGCGATTTATCGCATCGGGATCGATCAGAGCGATCTGTCATGAGATTTTTCGTAGAGAAAAATTCAGAAATTCATATCCGGTTTTGCAAGAAATTAATCGCTCCGGGCCGCTACACCAGCGTACCTACTCGCTGATTAAATATGAGTAGGAATACGTGACTGGAAACATGGTGGTTATGAGATTTCTAAATGGATAACTGATTCATAAGATTCTGCCGCGGAATGAAACGTTTCGAGGCGCGTCCGACCTGATCGGATATTCTACCTTCGAGAAAATGACAGTTGAGTACGTAGAGAAATGCAGCTTGCGGAATATTTAAATAACTCACTTAGAACGCCACAGTTTTTGAATTTTACTTGCTAATAAATGTAGCCTGCTGAGTTTATCGAGTAATTTGGATGCAATTGGTAAATGCAGACGTTTTTAAAAGTGAAAATGTACAGTGTATTCCTGTACACATTCCTGTTTTGTTTTGACCTCTTAGAAAACTTATTTTTTAAGTAACGTTATAGCACGTGTATACCAAGGATTTAACGGGCAAATTTATAATCGCGCCTAGAGGATTCCTCAAACCTTAAGGCGTAAGGCCAGTTGTACATCCTAATACACATGCAGAAAGAAATTAGGATAGGGCACATAGAAGCACGAGAAATATCTTCGAAATATGTTAGGAAATCTGGAAAGAACGATTTAAGTCCTAAAAAAAGAGGGTTGAGGGTTTAAATTTACCTTTTCTTAGTTTAATTACAAGTTTTAATTTGTTGTAGTTTATAACCTCACTTTGACACTATCGTAGAACCATAGAAATAGAAATAATACTTGCTCTTTGGCGAAGCCAAGATTTTGTAACTATCGAACAGCTTATCTTTGGTTCTACCAAAGTTTCCTCCACCAAGGCCTCCCTGAGTATTCCTTAGGTGATGGACTATAAATTTGCCTCCAAGTCCTATAAGATTTATGCACAGGTGAATAAGCATCTAATTTACCTTGCGATTGTGTTTGTTAAATGCACAAATTTCGAAGTCTTTTGTTATGACAAAACAACTGTTTCACATCTGCCTCAATGTTACGTGCCACACCTCAGTCGTTTGAAACTAAAATAGTAGACTACCCAATGAATCACATCGGTATGAGTAAAGTGTTTGCAATCCATTACAATGTTGCATTAATATTGCTTCATGTCTAAATAACTAAAAAATTATATTCGTCGACTGGGCTACATCGCACGAAATCTATTCGACGACACTTCCTAGATCAGAAAGCAGTCACCCGGTTTGTGACTGAAATAGCATTTAGGGTCTCAGAGATCGTTTTGGAGACAATTCGCGTGGGTCGGCAGGAACACGCGTTGTCGTCCGTGCTTTGCGTATTATTTATGCAAATCGAGCTAATATGTAGACCAGAGACCGTTTATCGTGCTTAATTCGTTTGTTGCATGTGTTACCCAACGTGTTAGGAAAGAAATTATCACACTAACAAACGAAACATCGATTGCACCGAGAATTTAAAATGTGAAATAAAATTTGCAATTGTAGGTAAACTCCAGGGCGAAGGTTGGAGTCGCGATTGATCTAATCAAGCTAACTATGATTATTCAAACACTTAAAATAAAAGTAACGCAAACTTGAGTCGCAATATATAGGGTAAACGATAGGATCTCCCATTTTTACAAGTGAAAACAATGTTATGCAGTTCAAATAATCACTGTTTTACTAATGACGTTTATGTTTTGGCGCCAAATGTACTGATTGTTTTGACCTGCATCAAAACTTTTGATATGTGGTGAGTATCACACCATATGTAGCGATAGAAGGTGTCTGAAGTGTAAGGTTAGTGAAAATCCACGGGTATGAGAGCCGCCGCCGGTGGACGAGGACAAAGAGGGAATTTTTTCACTGCCCATGCTACTTGTAGCCTGAGACAAACTACAAGTGCTACATTTTCCCTTCTACGAGAAGGTGCCTTCGCAGCGATCCATCTCACTCGGTTTTGTATATCTTACCAGCGTTGTTTACACTTGGTCTACTGCTTTATGATCGTACCGGTAATTATTATTTGTTCGTCGAGTCCTGAAAGTAGCAGTTTTCTTTTAAAAACGTTTTTAAATAGTTTACGTTTTGAGTCAAGGATCTGAACCGACGGCGGCGCCGCGACTATTTTAGAATCTTTAGTTTGACTGCCAAGAAAGTGACTAAAACTGTCGTAATTTCGGTCCGACTGAACGAAATATGAATTATTTTATGTTTTCCGAAACGTCCAGGAGACATTGTGAGCGACGAGAAGATTCCTCTCGCTGAGATCGTTGGATTAAATCTTGGATTCCTACCCGGCTTTCAACTTATGTGCACGTAAAACGATAAATTTTCACGATCGTGAAGCTCCTAGATATTAAATTTAATGTAAATTGCTTTTGCAACAAAGGGCAGAATCTCTTGCCAGCTTATTTCGATGAATTCATAACTAATTTTTCAGATTTGTAAACCGAATTTCAACAGACGTTGGAAAGAAAAATTAACCAATTAGTTAAAATTTTACAATATATGACCGCCGTGATCCTTTTGTTTTCTGTACCCGCTTTAACAAAATTAATTTTTAAAATATGTAAAGTACACTGCATAAACTAATGATAGTCACGCAACTACGTACAGATATCGTTGCTTTCATTAATTTTAATATTAATATCGGGAAAAAAGTTGATAAGGCGTTCTCGATCGGGGCATATCTTTACTTTTCCTAACTTGATTTATGGTGTAATTAACAGTATGCCCTTATGATTAATAGAACTCGGTATCACAGTTGACGTCAGTCGCTGGGAATAAAAACAAAACGTAATTAGGATAATTCCTTGTATTATGAATATTACGTTGGATTTAACCTGTGACATCAATCTGGATAAATATTCATGAGATTGGTATGAAACTACTCACAATATCGAAACCGTTGGAGCTCTTAATGGTCTTTAATGCGAACATTGAACAAGCTTTTTAGCCATTTACCTTTTAACTCAGTTGTAGTGTTGCTTAACGAAGGTACTTAATATGGAAATTAATAGCGCCCAGTTTGGTAATAGTAATAACGTTAAAGGAGTTAAAGGTTTGATGACTTGCCTTTAGTATTATTTAAAAGCAGTTGAATTTTATGTTAATACTAATTCGATAAATAAATACAAAAATATTTAGAAAGAAAAAGTTAGAGAAAAGTACAACATAAATACAAAATTCAAGAATGGAGAACCATGTGGTCCAGAGGTTGTTAAAGAAAGAGTTAAAACGATCTTGTAGGGAAATTAACACATCTTATGGGTCTACGTGTGTTAAAAAAATTGGAAATATTTCTTATATAGGATCATGTGGTTCCTAAAATGAATATCAACAATGAGTACCTCCCCGTAATAGTAATCTTTACCCCTCGGCACCACCCGTCGTGTTTATTGCACTTTTAGAGTGTTTCAGGTCCTCGAAACTTTTATAGCTTTGCATACTTATTATCAGTCAAATCCGGCTCGACAATAAAGAAAGGACGATAAATTTCATTACCAACATAAAATTACGAGCTAATGAGGAAAGTGTTACTTTCTTCACGAGTACGAAAACCCCGTGACTGAAAAACTAAACCGTTGTGGCCCTTCCAAGCATCATGAACTTCATGCAACTTCCCATGAAATCCTAATTAAACCTAAACGAGCTTTTAGGGTTAATTTCTGAAACCCTTCATATGAGTTAGATTTAATAATGTTTCGGAAAAAGTCCCGGGGTTTTAGGTGAACGTGTCGAATGTTACCGGAAAGCGACCGGAAGATCGCCGTCGTATCCGGTGTCGTTCGCGTTTTGTACGAACGTCAGTCGTTTTAGTGCAAAGCTTTACGTTTATCGTCTCCACTCCAGCGTCTTAAGCAAATGTAATTTTCTGTATTGTAGCACAAACACGAAGAGTAAACAGGACGCCAGTACCGGCAATGTTTGTCCATATTGAATTACAAAGTGCACTTTCACGCACGTCTAAACGTCCAACTTCCATCGATGGAAAGAACGCCGACGACGGTGCTGGTCATATCGAATATGTATTATTACATTACGATTGCTTTCTGTATTCTTTTTAATGTATGTATATGTATGTTTGATTTTTATGCGGTGACTTGCGAAGTGTTACATTTTTTATGAGGCATTATGTATTCGGGTCGGGTGATTCCTCGAGGCGGATTTGCCTTTTTTCCTTAGTTTCATGTTGCACGGAAGCTATACTCACGGAGGTGGGAGCAGGGTTATTCTATCATGTACACTCTAACATGTAATTAAGGTGCTTACAATTTTAAGGCCCGCGAATATACGAATCTAGTCATTGAAATGTTAATCAATAAGCCGCTCACTTCTTGGGGCTTGGGAAGTTGTGAAAGTTTGGGGACTTTACGGCATCAATTATCCAGCCATCTTTAAAAGAAGAACGTATCATAAATGTTGCAGGTAAAGAAGAAATGTGTACGTCTTGAAAGAGTTTCATTTATGGCGTCGGAGGAGCGTCCTCTTTCGCGTGGCACTGATATTTCGAAAATCCGAAATCGACCAGTGAACTTTGGAATTTCGCCACGAAATTCGCAGAGTAAATTCCCTAAGATGTTTTAAAGCTAGATTGCAAATTTTAGCTCACCAGGCCAAGCGGCTTTCAAAATATTGCGATTTTACCAAATTCCTATGATTTTAGCAGGATTCCCTTCCTACTCTCCCCTATATCTCAAAAAATATACTATACATCGTAGAAAAAATAACCCTCAGTTAACAATAACACGAACAGTTACTCTCAGGGAAATGCTTCTTTTCATGTGGCTTAGGAATTTCGAAAATCTAATATGGTTTCATTTTTGGCAAAAATTGTAAAGGACGTACTTGTTTTTGGCATCAAAAACATAAACTTTGGAATTTTGCAGGATTTTCTCTCAGGATTTCACTTCAAAAACTTATGCCCGCCAAGAACAGAACATTTGCTCTCCTTAAATGGCAGGCTTCGATTACCTTTACTGTGGGGATAAAATAAAGTTATCAACATTACGACAGCGTAGACTAGAAATCTAATACAGAAAGTAATTGACCGCTCGTAGTACTATAATTCTCCTTTCGGAGCTGATAATTAAAGTGTATAAGATCAACACTAGTAATTTTTACGACACCTGCAGTAATAAATTTCTAATGCATAAATGCAATAGCTCATGTATCGGTTTCATGTGTGCGTTCTTCTCATGATCATAAATTTTAACGCGAATTGAGTGTAAATACAGTATTTTATGTTAGTGAGCGCTCTATTTGCATCCAGAATTAATATATTTTTTTGTAAGGCTGATTCGATCAAGAAAATTGTCATTTAGTTAGGTGGTAAAATGAGCGGAAAATTTAATTATAACAGCTCTGTACCTAAGTAACGATTATTATTTTGAATTCAATTATGAAACGTTTTCCTTGACACTGATTAAATAGAACTCACAATCTGTACGCTCCACGTGGGCGAAGATAAATATTTCTTGTCTGCAATGCAAAGCTTTTATAAATAGAATTTTTATTCTAATTGTTCAACGGACATTCTTTCTGCGACTTTTTTACAAATTTCATCTGCAAGATTTCCAGCGACCCTGGAATAAAAATTTACTGTAGGTCGTTGTAATTAACCTTGGAATTTAGTATTTTTCCAATTTTGACCTAATGAAAATTTGTTTACTATAAAATTCTAATTCAGAATGTCTCCCAAATTCCGTCAACTAAACGATTATATTAGTAATGACTAGATTAGTAAGGCATCTGTTTTTTAATTTAAATTGTACAGAGCGTTGGAAATTTTAAAATTTCGGTAGGGCAAATAACAAGAAGATAAGGCAAATTTTCCATACGTATGTCAGTTAACATTCGACCTATGATCCCCATTATCGAAGTACGAACGTGGATATCACCGAAAGCAAGGAGACAGCAAACATTTAAATTAGAAAGGTCAACGTCATCACGGTCGAATTCGACACTATACCGAATGTCCCACAAAAGATTCATTCCTCCATTAAGGGTTGACATAGGTATTCTGACATAGTCACGGGGTAAGTAAAGATCAAATTAAAACTTATAGAAAAGCATGCAGAAAAGCACAGAAAGGATATTAAAGCCCTTCTCATCAAATCGTTTCACAGAAGAGGAACACACGTTAACCGAATTCTGAGATCTACCATTTCAAATACAGTCTCCTCCAATCATCTTATCTGATCTCTGATCATTTTATATGGAGCACGAACATCACGAAATTAGGCAATGATGAGAGTGACAGACGCACCATGGTATATAAAGGAACGAGCAACAATGAAATCAGAGACATGACGAGGAAAACAATAAGGGGAATGGAAGAGCACCGAAACACGCTCGTAAGAAAGAGCACCTACTACGAGCAAGATGAGGAATTAAGATCGGCTCTACTACCAACGGAACAGGAATACTAAAGTAGGAGAAGAAGAAGCTGTAGAAGAGGACATGAGGTGAAAACTTCAACAAGAACAGAGAAGAGAGAGACCAAGAAGAAGAAGAAAGATTGGAGGGAAACATTGAAACGACCAAGTGGGAAAAGAAGCAAGGGGCATCCAGTCCCAACCGAGAAAGAGAAGAAGGTGGAAGAAACACTGAAGCAACCAATTGGGAAAAGAAGCAAGGGGCATCCAGCCCCCACCAAGAAGAAGAAGGTGGAAGACTGTAGGAAAATACTTAAACAAACAAGTGAGAAATGAAGCAAGGTGCATCCACAGGATCGTCTTTGCTCGTGAGTTCCCAGTCGGAAGGGGACAGCCGGTATCTAATCATTCTATATCGGATAGAAATACGGCATGGGGGGATTTCGTAAAAGTCCTCTCCACCATCGTTATCGGTTGGACATTGCCCGTCATTCGGCGCCCCCCTTGTTCGGTCCGTGGCTGCGGCGCGGTGCCGTCGTAGTTCTCTTTTCTCTGTGTGTGAGTGCGATTGAGCGTGTATTGGTGTGTGCGTCGCTTCTGCGCGTCGCTACTCCGTGTGGGTTTTCTGGACTCCGAAAACTTCAGTGCGACGGAGGTGATCGTGCGACGAAACGTGCGCGGGCCGCCCGCTCCGGACGCCGCCGGAAATGCCTCATTTCAGTCCCAGTGAGCATTTTCTATTTCTCACTCTCTCGTCCATCCATTCTTGCGATGAATGGGCGACGCTTCTCGTTTTGCGCGATGCGCGAGGATATATCATTCCGCTATCTTTTCATTTATTCCTTTGGTGCTTTTTTAGTGCTTTAGCCGTTCCCGATGACCGGAAGATCGATGAGGACTTTGGGGCCGTTTAAAGGTACGCAAATTTTTGCATCAAAAGCTTTAAAGTTTCATCTTATAATATTTAAAATACCATCTTAAAGTTCCCAACTGCTTTGTACAGTTTAAAGTTCTTGGAAAGTCAGTGTGCAAATTTTTGTACAAACGCCTATTAACGTTTAAAAGGTTGGCATCCCAACAAGTTTTAAACGAAATATTTAAAACGTGCTTTTTATACTTCAAAACTATTCAACTTTAGGGTCCAAATTTTCACACAACTTTTGAATAGTTAGATATATTTATGTATATTTAGTTATTTCCAATATAAATTTACATGTAATTATATAGAATGAAAATCCCTACAGAGGGAAACTTCAATCTATAATTACTTACGACTAAAAAAAGTAAATCGAAACACTTTACATAAAATATTTTCTGATGATAGTGTTCACTCACATTTTACTTATTTTTCTTACGATATACTTTTTCATATAATAACAAATTGATTTTTAATTAATAATTTTCACTAATTTGTTTTGTAGGTTTTGAAGTAGAGATCACTTTACACTGTCATATTCTTCACACCATGATATTATAGTATAACCAAAAGTATTTTGATGAAAATGCATAATGTAGTATATTTAATGTATGTTTCCATAATTGCTGATAATTTTTTCAATATTTTAGATATTTAGTTTTCGTCATAACATATTCCATGTGCTTGTCCCATACCATTCTATAATGTAAGATAATCTTTAAAGCTAAGTGATGTAATGCAAGCCATTTATGAATAGTGTTCATGAAAGTTTTATCATCAGCAAAAGATACAATCAATAGAGGCCCTAGTACTGTACCTTGGGGAACTCCCCTTTTGGCATCATAGCTACTAGTGTTTTAGTATTTTCGTTGAATTTTATGCATTGCTGTACATTTGATTCAAAGTAACTGAATTTGTAGGAATTGCCTGCATAATTTGTCCAGTAACTTTGAGTGATTTATCGTGGCAAAATCTTTGGCCAAATCCAAAAGTCTACCAGCTACAAGTATTCTTTTATCTGGTTTTTCATACATAAGTTTCCTTAAATAATTCAGCACATCTTTGGAACTTATAGATCTTATCAAAGCCATACTCTCTTTTAGACATGATTTTGGGCTTTTTGATAAATTTTAGTATTCCGTTGTAGAGCAGTGCAAAATTTTTAACCAAGTAGGTATATAATTTTATGGTGTGATTACCATTAACTTTATGACACAGTATTACTTTTGCTTACTTTAGGACATCTGGTCAAATAGAGTATTGAATACATTGGTTTACAATATGAACTATTGGTTCTACGATGAGATGTTCAAGAGTCAGAATTATTTTTGTGTCAATATTGTCAAATACGATGATTTGTGTTTGTCTGTAGCAGAAAAATAGTATTTAAATTATTAGTTGACAATTTCAACGTTCTCTAAGTTTTTGACAGTTTTTGACTAAGATTCAAGCCAAGATTGCAAAAATGAGAGTTCACAATTTGACAGATTTCTTTAAATTCATAAACCTTTTGCCTATTTTCAAAATATATATACATTGAATATAATCACTCTACGTACCTACAGTGTAGGTCCACAACTTTTAATTTTGTATTAATTATTTTATTTATGTAATTATCGAATTAATTAAAAACTAAATTGTTTCATATTGTAGGTAGAACTTGGCAACATTAAACACTCAATTGTTTAAACAAACGAACTAGAATCGGCAAAATTAATTGGGTCACGCAAATTGTTGATGTCATTGAACACTCAATCGATAACTATATAAGCCATACAGGGTGTGTAAACGTTTCAAAAAAATGTAACATATTGAAATATTTATTTATATAAAGGGGCAAGGATAATGAAGGGCAAGGGGGCGCGTGTAAATTCCTCGCTAACCGCAGACACTTCGAAATTTGGCACATGTTTCTCATACAGGGCATTTCTCGCCCATTTTCCTCATAAGAAATTTTTTTATAGTTACTTTAATTGATATTAATAATACTCCAATATAGATACAACTTCTTTCAGTATAAGCAAATTATTTATTTTACGTACAGTACTGAAGTACAAAAATATGATTGTACACTTAGTACTGACACTAGAATTAATTTTGTTAAATTGAGGTTTATCGCTAGAGGAACTGTCGAAAAGGGAGAAGGAAGGCACAAGGCATGCCAATGAGTGAGCGAGCGAAGCCGCGACGGGTCACGGCTAGTTAGTAAACGGCTTCGTTGGGAAGCGTCTTAAGGGATTCTTTTTCAATTCGAAATAAAATGTAATTTGCATTTGAAAATTTAGGGACTATGGTGCTATGGGAAATACCCATAGTATTTTAATTGGTTTCGCAGGAAATTCCAATTTGTTTTCTTTCACATCTATGAAACGTTCCTTATTTGGCAATATAACGTTTCTGCATTACTAAGCAAGTCTTGGTTTTAAAGCAAAATATGTATAAACTGTATTTTCCCCTAATCTTTTAACTATTTCCCATTCACACGTTGCCACTTTCTTATTTTGATAAGGTGTGGTTTTCATTTCAAACCGCTTGTGTGAACCCATGTTGGCTTTCATTCTGACGTGAATTCGGTTCAATTTAGGTTTGTTGTCTCTCCATATTCTCCATTAACTTCTCCCATTACCTCGATCTCGAAATTTATTCCTTATTCCTACTCGTTTACTCTCGCTAAAGTGAGATGTATCCACGTTCGTTCTTTTTTCCAGTCGTTTTAACATCTGTTCAGTTCAAAAGGCGACTCTTATCTTCCCGTTTGTTTTCGAATAAACAAGACTTCGAGTGTTGTCTCCCTTTCACATCATTATTTGAATAATCTGATACATTTTTCTTCTTTCAACCTGTCTACTTATCGCTCTGTTAAACGTCTCTAAACCTTATACCAGATTTAAGTTTAATGGTGGATTTCGACCAAATGGATGCGCTCGTGACTGACTGTTTATGTGAGTTCGTTTCCTAAAATGGAAACAAGAAAGTCGACAAAACCACCTTTGGGGTTTTGTAGTCGCTCAAACGATTTAAAATTCTACTTTAAATACCAGCGATGGTTCGAAAACAAACAAGTCGAAAGAGGACTTTTACCGATTATAAGTGCGATTCCTTTGAAATATTTACTTTTCCTCGTCCTTGTAAGAACTTATTTTTTACCTGAGATGTGAGGTAAACGCTATATGAATATTTATACGCGAATTGCAAATACGTGAATAAAAGTCGAATAAGAGTCTGGGATTTTTTGCATTTTGTATTCAGGAAACATTATAATAAATCATTCGCGAGGAAGTATAAAACATTACACGCCATTAATTGAAATATGAAGGTTGTTATTACCGAATTTACCATTGCCTATTTTTTTTTTAAATTATTTAAAGCCAATTTTTGTGCATTGCTAAACATCGATCTGAAATGTATTTGAACGATTTTTTGGCAACTTGTCGCTAATTATTTTCTATTTTTACCTTTTAGGCAATGCTTTCGATGTCCACAAACTGTGTTGCAATTGTAGCAAAAGATTTATTTGCACGTATTCGTTTTGAACTACGAGGCTAAGCATTAAAATTGTTCAAGACGTTCAGGGCATGTCTGAAATTCGAAAATACGTGAGTTACCGCTTTTGTTTCACCACGATATCATACAATTACACCGTGATTCGGCACAATTGTATATAAATAATTCATAGTAAGGAAACAATGTCAAAAAATTATCGTACAAACGCGCGATTACTCAGTAATTTTCCAAAGTATAAAAATTTGGGGATAAATGTGAACGTGCCCTACCTTTCAGTGTTATTATGCCGATTTTAATAAAAGTAATCAAGTGTACTGATCCCCACCACCTAAGCATCGTAAGCACGTAATTTTACTTCTGATCCATAGCATTATCCATGACCCTAAAGCTCCAATTGATTGTGAATTATAACCCTACAACTGTCGTATTCTGATTTATAACTAACCGCTTATGGGTCAATTGCAAAACTCGTAATAAAAACAAGTACATTAAATTATAGCGTAGGCGCAGATCTACTTTGTACGAAATGTCACACCTACGCCAACGTTACATATTCCATTCAGATTATTTATTGATTGGTTAAAATTCCAGCTAAATCATTTCTTTCTGCGTCCGTTAAATAAACTTGTCAACAATTCGAGTTCATAAGGAATGGTTTTGTGGCTTATCAAAGAAATACCGCGAGATTAACATGCGGTTGTGTAATACATAACCTCAAATTTGTACTTCGGCTATTCATTTTTGATTTTTTTTTCCATTATTGAAATGAACGAAAGATTTTCCGATTCTCTACAAATATTCTAATGATAGCAACGCCATTCCTTCAATACCTTCCATGATATAAATAACAAACAGAAAAAAAACACATTTTCGAGTGTTTTTTGTCTATAACAAATAAACTATTCCGAATTTTTGGCTGGCATGCTGTTTATAATGATCTACAGGATATTTAAAAAAAAGTAGCACACAATTTATTTAGAAAAAAATTCTCTATTAGTTGGCCTACATGGTGCCATCTTTTGCAGAGTGAAAAATTCCAAAAAAGTTACGAAAGCGGGGCACATGAAATTTTTGAACCAAGATCGTCCATTGAAGTGAATAAGCCCTCTTTTATAATACAACTAATCAGGTGATTGAGTCAGTTTTAAAGATTTGTTTTTAAGTTCTGCCCAGGTAATTATTTGTCCTTTGCTTCAGTTTTCGATCAGTAAATACAAGACTGGCAGTGTGAATAGACTAGCAGAATCAGATGATGGTGTTTATGGAATTTATGAAGTATTACATTACGGTTATTTGAAATCCTTGATCGTACCCGACTGCTTGAAGATTGATTTATTCGCTCGGCATCTATAAAAACCGGCGTAAAGTTTATACGCCCGCAATAAAATTTTTTCTTAAAAATAGGTAAAACAAACAAGACTCGTGGAAAGCTATGCAGCTAACCAGTTTCGCTATCGGGCCCCGTTTCCACTACGAACCATTCGAAAGAACCGACTTCGGAGCTCGCTGGGTAAACAACTTCATCCATTAAATATTTATCGCGTTGTTTATTCGACAACTTTTGATTGGCCAACTTATTTGCCTGTTTGTGGTTAACTGTCCTGCGTCGTAAAAACGCGTTTTACGGTTTACTTAGACCAAAACGGGCGGTTTTGTTGCTCCGCAGTTGTGTAAATAAAGTATCACTAATTTCCTTATGTACACTGCTGGCGACGAAAAATGCGCGCACGTAAAGGCTACTCGCGATGTTTACTGAAACTTTGAATGAACATTGGAAACGGGCGTGCGATCGAATGGGAGGAATTTCTAGCAACTTCATGACCTACTGGTAATTTAATACCCCCGTGTTAAGGAAAAGTTTACTTTCAGAGATAAACCTGGGTGATTATTTGCTTTACTTATCTTATTTTAGTGAGCGAGTTTTACCTAATATTCCTTCACTTCGGTTAGATTATTGCAGTTGTAAGTTAATGGATTCTTTACTAACTGACTTTAAGATATGTATTTTATCGTTATAGGGCTTGAGCAGTAAAACGAGCAAACTATGGATCCCTGAAGCTAAAAAATGGGTAAGTCTAAATGTACTACTCACTGTTCATCTTTAAAGTTTTCTATATATTTAGGCACCTTATTTTTTCAATAACCATTCTCAAGTGTACCGTTATGGGAAGTCCGGACGTACATCAAACTAATTGAAAAAATCGCTCATAGTGCTTAGTGCTTACATATCATGCGTTCCTCTATCTGTAATTTGAATTTAATGAGCGTTAAGCAATGCACGCACACTCACGCATGGACACCCATATTTTCCCTATCTATGAAATTATGGAAACGAATTGAAACAGGAAGGTCGTTAAGTTTTCACGCAGAACTGATTAAACAAATATCATTTGCAGCATCCCATCGAAACGCTCTCATAGAAAATTAATTTCTATGTGGTGAAACTTATGTGGATGGAAAACATCGTTGAAAATTACCCGCGGAAAGTACGAAGGAATGCAAGGCTGGTGTTGAAATCATACATTGGAAGTGGCGAAGTAACTTTTTTCTTCTTACAACGGTTGAGGAAGTTCCTGTTGTTAAGGATTTGAAAGGGGGGATTTCAATGGTATTTATTGGGCAAGTGAGCGCCGCGCCGAGTAAATTTTTTTTACCTATTATGGAATATACAGGCATTTTGTAATAAGGATCACCCTGAATATCTTTTAAAATAGGACTGTAAGAAAAAATTCCGGTCGATTTTCATCAGAAGGATCTCTCATCCTCTCACCCCTACACACCACCCCTCAATATTCCAATATGGCATGACCTACCGTGCGATTCCTTACTATCACACATGTTTAATGAGTGAAGTCATAAGTATAATACATGTTCAAAGTGATTGATCCATTTCTAGTAATAGAAGAGATCTTCAAATATATGTCCTGTTTAGAAAATTTTGCTAAAAATCCCCCTGCATTTGTTAAATACACTAAATATAACTATTACACCTATTACACTTTAAAGCATAATTCATGATGGAATTACTTATCCAAGGAGGTATGTAGGTAAGGAAGTAAACGAATGAGTGCATTAAAAATTTGTTTCTCAATATTAAATTCTGAGCGAAGATGAACAAGTTTATTCAATGCTAATTTCATCCAAAATCGTTTTCAGTTGGCATTTTACGTTATCCAGTAGCTTAGTGGTTGAAGTATTTGCAATGGAAACTAGATTTTTCCAAACAAATAGTCCTAATTGGCCCAAAATTGGTGTAGTGATACTGGGGGTGTTACTTACATCAGTGTTTCTTACTCAGCGCAATTTCGAAACATTAAAACTTGTACTTAAGTAAGTTGACTAAAATAGAATAATTCTGTGCTTGAAAATGTATGTTGGAATAGATGCCAATCGACTACACCGATTTTAAGTCTTCATTTCCACATTGAGGCACTATATTGAGTTAATTTTAATGACTTTGGACGATAAATGTATACGAATAAATGTAAAAATAGTGAAACAACGAACACTTCTATAGTTATTCATGTATGCATACCGAGCTGTGATGGCACGTCAGCCGCCATGACAGGTCAGAGCGTTTTCGCGCTAAAATCCAATATTTTGCATTTATACGTTAGTGTTTTCAAGAATTTTTTGCACTAGTACATGAAGAGGTACAGTAAGAATTTCTTCAGAATTAATCAACACCCCCATTGTAGAGTTCTGCTAAATTACTACATAATCTAGTATTGAACTTAGATCCATTATTGCTCCTACTAGACTAAATTCCTGATAGACTTTGCATTGTAATTGACTGTCTTGGATCTATGTATTTGGTTTGAATCCAATCTTAGTGCCTTCTATTTTCCTCGTGTGGAGAAATATTTGAAGTATATACCCCCATTCTAAACCTCTCGTAATTGCTTGATCACTTGTTCTTGTGGACAAAATTTTTTCTTATTCCGAAAATTACCGTACCAACAACTTAATGTGAAGAGGATTGAAACTGATTGCGTGTGCTTGCGTAAATCCATAAAATACGAGAGAAGAGATTTTTATAACAGAAACGTAAATCAAAAAATATAATTACTGCCTTCGGTACGAATTCTCCAGGTCTTCCAATTAAACCCGACTCCGTGTAATTAATTAAGTTCGTAACAGAAAACCACAGTCGCGAGTAGATATACAAGATAATTTTCGTCTGCGTATTAATTATGACATTCGGTAGCAATTGATTGCAGATAGCGCTGGAGAGTTTCGACTGAATTTTTAGTAACGTAAGAATTTATCTCTATCTTTTATCTTCCAGTACAATTTGTGATAAAGTTTTAATGACAACTATAACTTTAAACACCGCTCTTTGCTCGTAAATTAGAACAAACGACGTCTTGTCTCGTGTGTATAAATTAAATTTAGATATTAATTTCATTCAATGCTATATATATAATTTCTCAACCGCCTCCTACCGAATTTTATATGCACACGTCTTATCATTTACAAAAATTCGGCGTCTTCTCGTCCGAGATACTTAAATCTCCGCCAGTAAATCATCTCTTACTCGAAAAACTAATAAAAAGGCAAACAAACGTTCTGATTTAATTTTATCAGATAACCGTTTTCGGTATTTATTTTAGCGGTGATAATAAGTCTTTCGAGACCATTATGTTGTATTAACATAACCGATAGAGGGAGGGAGATAATCGTACATCGGTTCGAAACACCCGGCATGGAAACGTGTTATTTTCAGAGGAAAATGCCTCCGGTAGGAATCAGCGCTTCCTTTGGCTCACTCATTATTGTAGATAACGAGGAGCGTTGATATTGAACTTCTTACTCAGCCGAGTTAGTCATAAATAATGTTTGAACCTCAAGGTTAATTAGAGACTTGAATTTATCGGCTTATTCCAGCAGAAGTTGCGCTGAATCATACGCGGAATGTGAGACGACAGAGAAAGTGATATGAAAATAAAAATTAAACACGTTTACCCATCTAAACAATATTTCATCCTTTAGAACAAGGAGTCAGCAGCTAAAATTAATTTTTCAGGGATTTTCACTAAGTAATGCTTATCCAATTGAAATAAAGGTGCAAGTCGATGTTCTTTTATTGATGGGGTTTGATTGAAGATGGGCATTAGGTGTTCCAAATGTTAATAAAAGCAGATTGTCGGACTTATACATTTATTGGGGTATAATTGGACCTGGAGAAATTCCTGTGAAAGTCTATCACGTTTTTGAATCTGAATTTTTGTATCGATGCACATTCATTCTGAAAAACTCGTTTGATCATGAAAGCTCGTAATAGCGTTTCAAGATGTTTTCAGTACTTTAAACGAATTAGAAATTCCATACAAAACGCCTAAAAACTTCTGTTTAGAAGTCAGCTGCATTTGCAAATTCATCAATGACGTCATCGTGAAGAAAATTTCATCAGAAGGTTCTTGCACTAATTTTTTTTTTTCAGTTGATTCTAGTTTCAAGGCAGAAAGTCTTTCTTGTCCTGTGCGGTTTCTAAATGTCTTGCTCAGTGCGGAAAGAGAACAGTTCACATAGTTTACAACAACTTTCAGAGCAGTACTTTTGCAGTTAAACACTAAATAGATTGTCAAAGTGTTAGTCCATCCGCAATTTATCACTATACCGCTAATTAAACATTATTTATTAGCTTGAAAATGTAAGTGTTTAGACAGTTTAAAGGAATTAATCCCGAGAAGCTGTCAATTTACAGCTTACGGTGCCTACATATCGTTCTAGGACCAATCGTCCTAGTGCGAGCTCCTAGAAAGTGAAAATTACATCTTCACCTTTTCCACACAACGTACAAGCTTACACAATACCTTTCATAAACGTTTCTTATCCTTTCTTCATTCCATCCCGTTTCAAACGCATACGTGACTATGTTACCAACAACCTCATCACGTCTCCTGCGTCGTCTCCGAAAATTTGACTGGCGCTTGTACTTTTCGCATTCGTTATGCCGTTTTATGTGTTAAATTTAAAATAAACCGTGACACGGAGCGCAATTTGCTGTCGATCGGTACGAAATTTATTAGCTGCTACGCTGCCTAGTTGCTTAAGTAGATCATTTGAATGGTAATCGTAATGTAAATCAGGTGTAATAAGTAAGACTAGAAAAACAAGAGAAATCGACTACTAAGGACGATTATTTAATCCCGCGGTATCGCTCGTGATTTATATGTTTTCTTGTGTTACAAGTGGACGTCGCGTTATTTTATATCGCATGCTAATAAAAAGATTGAGGAATTTTAGTCTGATTTAAAAGCTCACAGAAGCGGAATGTTAACGACTACGGTGCTCATGAATTAGTCATATGGCCGTAGTTATGATTTGGAAGAAGTGATTGTTTCCTTACTGTAATTTCATGGCTAATAGTCAAATTCTTTTTGAACTGGCAAATCGGGGGTTTTTGAGGGCGTTAAACTGGTTCCCAGTGTCTGTTTCCGAGGAAAATCTTTCCTGAGGGGCTAATATTTGTTTTTGAGTGTCCTAGGGACTCGATAATGACTTGATATCCCCACAAACGCCGCAAGAGGGTGGAAAGTCGGGGGAAAATGGCCAAAATCGCATATTTGACGTTTTCCACCTTTAGTCGCACCTGAAAAAATTTTCAAAATATACCATTTGAAAGGTAACAAAAATGCCAAAATATGGGTTTACGATTTCCATTTTTGTGTCGCTAAAAAAGAGTGTGCTGAAAAACTCGTTACAAATATTGAAATGACTGCCATTTTTGTGGTCGGGGGGCCAAAAAATCTGAAAAAATTCAAACATCTGCTCCATTAAAAGACCTCTACAATGCCGCAAACCGCATTCAAAAATGTTATTTCTAGCCAGAGTTATGGCAAAAATGGTGAATAGTGGATCTTTTGCGCAAGCAGACGCTAAGGGCGCCCTCAGGGCCTCAAAATTTAGGGAGCTTGATCTTTTTGGATACCGAATCGAATGCCCTATGTTTGGTCAAATTCTCAGACTTTGCACCATCATATTGGGCTATCCCCGTTGTATCCATTACCATGACCAATTTAGTCATCCCTGCGAAAAATTGCTACAGTACACTATAATTGCTACATATATCAAAATGCACTTGGTCCACTGGAGTAAACAGTTGCAATGGCAGTGCATATGCATGTAAAAAATTAGGAAATTTCAATTCGAGTTGGTAAAACTTATTATTACGATTCCAACTTACGCTACTAATTAACATGTCGATTTACGCTTAAGTTGTGTTCAATTAAAATATACCACCGAAGGTAGCAGGTATCGCCAAATCGTGCTAATCGTTTAATTACCTCTTGTCTTTACGAATACCACGCAATTAAGTCGCGAAATACGATCCAACTCCGTTCGAAGTCGCGAGTTTCGAAAAATAATTCTTCGGTGTCGCAGGCAGGCGAGCATCCAAACGATTTTCTATTACCGAATTGAAACAAGTTTCCAACTATCATTAGCACCGTCTGACAATTACGAAACGGACATTTATATGCAAATGCAGCGACGACTGGTTTCTTTCGAATTCCGAAGATTCGGAGAGTTCGTGAAATGAGCGAGGAGAAAAAGGAAAACGAGGAATTACGTTCAAATGGAGACGGGCTCGGTAAAATCCGTGACGATTACCGTAAATAAGTTTTAATTGTGTTGTTTAATAATCTGTAATCACCGGTCTTTATCGGTGACTTTCTAATTTTCGGTAATTACCCGTCGGAATTAAATATTGATGGCATAATAATGGCGAGTGGTGATTTCACCGTTTAACGAAGGTGACCATCTAAGTACTACTTTCGTAAACAGATGTTCTTATTAAAAAATCCCTAATGAACAATTTCTAACGCACGATATCAATCCTTGTCTGCGATGCTTACTTTTTTTAGCGCAGCCTCTATTTAAGCTGTTTTTTCGAGGCTGTTTCGATCGAGTCTAATGAAGAAATTGACCAATTAAAGCCCTGAAAAAGCCGTTGTGTTCGCTTTACGTCAGCCTTTGTGCTACAATGTAACCGCTTATTTTTTACTTTAAAATCTCGTGGTATTTTTTTAGGTATTTAGGCGAGTATCAATATTTTAAATATAACGATCATACATTTGACTGTTTTGAGAACATGACATGATAAAACATGAGGAACAAATGTAATTTCTGAGAATAAAACGGGAAGGTTGGGAAAACTATCTTTCATTACTGCGCTGTATACTTATCATCGCATGAATTGAAATTATATAGGAAGATCATAGACATCAAGCAGCAAATAAATTGGAAGGAGAACAGGCGGCATTCAAACGAAATATATAATATTATCACTTTAAGGAACCTTATAGGAAAAGTGGTACTATTTTTATACAGGGGTTGTATCCCTCGTGCATTTGACGCGATACATAAGAAATTTTAGTTCTTGATAAATTATGGCACACCAAAAAGGTCAATCCGTTAACTTTCAAGTGTTTCAAGTTAAATTTGTTCCCAAAATAATGATCTGCGAAATAATTCGCTTTATTCCTAAAACCGTTCGTTTTTTAAAGGAAATATTTTAAAATTTTTCTCCGCAGGAATGTGACTTCAACGATCTTGATTAATTTTATTGCGACTGTAAGTTTGAAACGCGGAAAACTGCGCTCGGTAGAAACTGAATAAGCGCGTTGAGGAATCCAGTAGCGTTTAGGGAAAAAATTGAATGTGAGAATATTTCCCAAAGCTGGCCATTTTATTTTTGTTTTATTTAATAATTGAACTACATGGTAATATCAACTTTTCGCTGAAACAATACTGGGAAACAAGTGGAAACACGATAAGAAACAAAGACGTTGTCGATCCTTCGCCATATTTAAATTGTGGTGCCAGCTAGGCTAATAGGAGGTTTCGTAGTGGCTAAAAGAACAACATGTGGATGGTATTTTCAATTGAATGAATTTATTGGATGTAAAACTAAATCTCGAAAGTAAGATACTGAGTGGGGCATGAAGCGAAAGGGTGGGTCATTATAATAATTCTCGAATTTTTTACGAAATGGCAAGGGAAAACCCCCTCTGTACTGTTCAAATACCCACTGCTCGATACGTCAAACGTAATTTGTTGCAAATCAACCTAAATTTCGAACACTCCGCAGAAATATCGTGGCTTATATGTGTTACCGCGAGGTCTGTTGTGAAAAGTAGTGACATACTAACTAAATATCGTAGGATATGAAAGCGACGTTCGTCCATTATTGCAGCAAGCGCTGGAGATCGGCAAACTGACAGATTGTGGAAAAGCGGGGTTATGGTGAAAACATTTTTCCGCAAAAAGTAGAAGTAAATGCAAAAAGCGAGGAAATCCGTCGTTTTCCACGATTTTCGCTGAACCAGTGACAATTTGTCGGTGAGTTTTTAATTTTCTACGAAACATCGTACCTTCAAAACCCCTCTTTAGGTACTTCCTAATCATACACATAATTTGTCCAATTTCATCGTTCAGCACTGAAAATGTCGGCCATTTCCCTGCGCTTTCAATGGAACCTCCTGGTCTGACTCATTTGGTGTGCAGCGCGAAACTCGAAACCGGCCCCCAAATCGGGTACCCTCCGACTGGTTCCTCTCTCTCTCTGCGACAAATATGATTATTAATGGGCCCCAAGAGTTTCGATGAACGGCGCTAATTATTTTCATATATCAGATTTATCGGTCGAATATCTCGCTGAGGCTATCGCTTCGGAATATCTAATGCGATATACGCGTACGTATCGCAGAAAGACAACAGTTCTTGAGTGTATGTGCATGTATCAATAAATTATATAGACATATTGTTCTCGTTATCAGATAATGAGTTGGAACGATCTTTCCCGTCGTTCAGATAATTCAGCTTCTCGTGTTCAGGTACTTTCGTGTGCAGTACGATTGTCTGGCAGATAATGAGAGACGGTTTCGGTTTAATTCTAGTGTGTAATTTTAATTATGCAATTACCGTAAATTTCACAGACAAAACTTTTTTTTTATCCGGGATAATTACTTACATTCCTTAAAATAATAAATGTAGATATGAATTTACTCTTTTCGATTCAGATTAATATCAAATATAACTTAATTGCAGAAATTTCTATGTAACTTTTCCTCTACTTCACATCCTATTGCAAACCATCGTATGAATACGACACAAACGGTTAATTTAGATCCCCTATCTTATGTTAATGGTAATTTTCATAAGCATATTCATGTGACGAAATTATCATTGTTATCGTCATTCTCTTTTGTGAACAATAATATGAAGGCCCGTCGTCGTTTTGAATACGTATTGTCACGTAATTTATTTTTTGAATCGATTAAGACCATTCATTGTGCTGATTGTAAAGACGTCAACTTGAAACGTGCATCGTCTTAGTATTTCTGCATAATAACGACGAGGAGAAAGTTGCCTAGTTAATAATTTCAATTACCTTCGTAAAAGATATTTGTTGCTCGTCTCTCTGTTAATTTACCAGCACTTAAAAGCTTACGCTTTAAGATCATTGATTTGATTCAAGAGTAATTTGAATAATATTCTAAAACGTGTCAAACGTGTGCATTTAACTTTATTATTCCATAATCGTCTGCTACTTCCTGATAACGAAGAATTTAAATAGGATCGCAATTACGTGTGCGTGAACGAAATGAGACTTCGTGCGACGTTTTTCGCAAAGTATTACTTTTTCAGCGTTTAATAATATTTATTGCAGATCGAACATTGCAATACACGTTCCTTATCAACTACAATTCGGGTATAAAATTTCGTTGAATGTGATTACACGACATGGAAGAGACATGGCAGTGCAACTACAATGTAGTGATAGTTCTTAGATTAATAACACCATCGACATGGAAACTCCATTAGAAGGGACACACGAGTACGTGCGTGTACATGTGAGCAAAAAATTTCAAAAGGTTTATTACTGACGATTACTGTTGTTCGATAGTACGAAATGCAATCGAGCAGCTACGTAATATGTACATTAATTTTTGTTTTCCTCGTGCAAGCAAATGCGTTTCATTATTAAATAAATCATTTATTACAAACATCTATATTTTGGGATATCCAAGGAAACTTAATAAGGCTGAAATTGTATTATTTATCGTAAGTGATGTACCTATACTTATTGAAATGATTTCTATCTTCCGCAGTACCTAACTGAATATATGGGGCTGTCTATAAAGTGATCAAGCTGTCGCATGTTCCTTCTCCTTTTGCGTTTCACCAATTATTTCGAATTAAGTGATTAATTATCATCAACTTTTGCATTAAATTATGCGATTTTCAAGCCTTTTTGCAAAATGAAATTTTTGGCCATTTAATTACATTTTTGGAGTAACAGATTAATTGCTCTCATTGACTTATTTCGATATTTACAACTTGCGAAAAATTACTCTCTCGACATTTTTAAACCATTTGTATTGATGAAACAAATTTTTGGGAAACGGGAAAATCTCCGGAAAATTTTTGTTTAGATTAAAATTTATTCCCGACGTTTACATTTAAACATCAGTCGTTCTATCCAATGTTTTAAACATTTCAAATACGTTATTTCAAAGCATTCTACATTCAAGAAATCCTACATCTAATTTCTATTTTTTGTTTCAGGTCTAATAAGATTACCTTCAAATGGGATTACTAACCGTGTATTGGGTAAGAGCATCCATATTTTCAGCTTAAGTTTAGCATAAAATTTCGGTCTAAAAAGGAAAGTAGGTAACACATTTCCATAATATTCAAGAGACACCTGTTCGATTCACCCCCTTGAAGTCCTACTAATCGTGTCATTCAAATGGAGCAACTGCTATTAAGAAAGTATCTCGAAAAATAAGTTAGGCATAGTTATATGAGCTTTTCCTTAAACGAAAATATCACCTACTTCTTAAAATCATTTTAACAACCTATGTTAATGACTCATTAGTGCGAGTAGCACTTACTTTCGTTTGGCGAGTCTAAATTTGATGGTATCGTAATGGCTTTTTTATATTGTCGAGAGAGGAGCCGAAGGGAGTCGTGAACGTAAAACTTTCGAATTGTGACGCAATGCTAATCTCACGTGAATTTTAAAAATAATTACAATTAGAAGCTGGGGAAAAAACGTTGTATCACACGTACCGGTGAAAATCCTATTTGCATATTCGATTCCCCTTTCACCGTTTAATGCCTCCTTCCCTGGCACTTGTAAAATTTATTGCACATAATGCTCGATGGGAAAGTCCGACGAAAAGGAATATCTAAAAATCCGACCTTTGAAACGCGGACCCAACAGTATAATTGTAAATTACGAGCCAACCGTAAAATCTTTATTTCCAGTAAATTCGAGCCACAATAACCAGCTGTAGGTAGAAGATTTATTTTCCCGGCGTCTTTTTAATCTTTTCGGGAACGAATGCCGTTGACCGGCCTTGTTTGCAGCAATTTTATTTATGCTCGCAACAATTTTCCACGGCCCGTATTGTACTCATATTTATAACCGATATATCCATAGTGTAATATAGGAATTATGCTGCTGCACGCCTACGTTTGCGGTAGGTTTATTGAAGGCGTTGTACTTGCAATAAAAACATTTTCTTGGCGTGAAACGTCACGCGGGGGCGCTTCGTCATAAACAAATATGGCAAAGAGCCTAAATCATCATCGTGACGTCATGCCGTTGTTATTGTTTGTTTATGCATTGACTAATATGTACCAATAAGGGAATGGTGACTCCTAATGCGACTCTGCCACAGTAGAATATTTAAAGTTTGTTCCAAGTAGTGTTAAGGGTAAAGAGACCGTATCTATCTGATCACCGAACTTGCTCTTAAATTTTCAACTCCCTACCTAC
Source organism: Cryptocephalus primarius (assembly GCA_963576515.1). Lineage (NCBI taxonomy): Eukaryota > Metazoa > Arthropoda > Insecta > Coleoptera > Chrysomelidae > Cryptocephalus > Cryptocephalus primarius. The sequence continues at coordinate 16,398,778 of OY754941.1, forward strand.
CTTTTTATGGAATTTATAGTGCTTATAATTACTACACATTCATTTTCTAAAAGAGCCAAAATGACGAAATCTATAAATGTTTTTAATGTTTAACATGGAATTTCTATAGTGCACCAGTACACAGTAGTGTTTTATTGGCCAGCGAATAACTTGAATGATTCATTTCGTGATAAATTTTAAAGCAACATACCTACCTACAGCCCTTTAGGAAATTCTAAATTATTTTCTGTGGTCCTTGAAAAAACTATTTTACAGTTCTACAAAAACTTCTGGAATCTTTATTTTGGCCTTTCAGATCCTTTCTATTGTTTAAAATTGCAATGAAATTGTTTGGGCCTTCTGCAAACCTTCCAGATTTTATTTGGAGATAGTTTTGAATGTTGAAGTTTCTAGAAGAACCCCTGGGAATCTTCATTACAGGTTCCTGAATTCTTCTAACTTTGATTATCAAAATTGCAACTTTTGAAGTTTCCGTAAACCTCAATTTGAATTGTTAATCCACTCTGTTCTTTCAAAGAATCCTCTAGAATTTGTCTTTCGCTTGATTCAAACTTTCTATTGTCTATTTTGAGACAAATTTTGGGAAATTTTTCAAATTTCAATTTGTGTAAAACCATTAACAGAAATTAAATCTTTCACACATTTTTTTGAGCCCATAAACAAATAGCTTTTCACAGTTTTTTGTTACACTTAAGGTTCACTTTTTATCATGCCAGTAACACATATCGACGTATTCACCATCAAGAAAGAAAATAGTACAATCAATCAACCCAACATTGCATTACATAAATCATAGTCACACAAATACTAATAACATGTTTACTAATTACCTGCAACCGTGCGCACGTGTATGCATAAAGTACCTCCTGTATTAATGTCCATAATTTGAGAGATTTGAATGGTCGGTTCTCGAACGATTGTAATAATTCCATATCGAATTAATTTAGTAACAGTGATTTGCCCGAGTTCAGTAAAATTTTTACAAACTTCTCAACATAAATTGTATTTACTACCTCTATCGCCTTCGTTTTTTGAGGCGATTTGTTCGTACAACTTTTTGTGTACTTAGTCTTGCAAATAGTTTTTTCGCTGCACGATAGCGTGGCACTAAAGGCAGTAAAAACTCCTAACGAGTTATGCTAACGAGATTCTAAAAAACCTTAGAAATCGGTCAGAAAAATACCTACCAATGACGTGCAAAACATTTCAACCAAAAATCAGTGGCGTGGAAAACAAATATTTAAAAGACTGCCAGAAATTATATTCGTATTTGAAATTGGAAATTATATATAGCCCATGTAGCCAACATTAAATTTTAGAAGTTTCATTACAGGTTTTATTTTATTTCTTTCACCTGACGGTCTTATTCCTGAACGGATTTTGTTCAAATTTTCGTAATTAATTGGTACTGACTATAACTATGGGCTCTCAAAATTTGACTAAGTCGAGAGTTATATTAGATTAATTTGAAAAGAACCTCGTCGGAAAATGTTAAACTAAATGTGACTCACCAGGATTTGGCCCCTTGTGTGTTGCGCCTTTTTTCTTTCGTCTCATCGCTTCTTCCAAACCCCTTCCGAGCAGGCTGCACCATACCTTAAAGAAAGATAAAGATTGGTTTTAAGGTCATGTTGACTTTTACTCAGCCATTTTCAAATTTTGGTTGTAATGTATTTTCTTCGTGTTTTGCTGTTGAAATAATCTTGACTCATAAAAGCTACTTTTCGTTACTCATTGCTGTATCTGCTCAAGGATTAGAAACAATACAGTCATACTTTAACAAAAGAAAACCCTTTTCCGACCATAATAGTTAAATGTAAACATCGTATGCTACATGTAAATGAATGATTATGCCGTTTCATGGTTGGCGCGTTCAAATATGACATATCGGGCGGCAAACCACTCAGAAAAATGTCACGAACTGCACGACTTGTGCTAAGGCACGACTTTGTCGCTTTAACGCGTTGCATAATCGTCAATTATATTATAAATATGATAAACTAAGGCTACCAACTAAGCGCAGCTAAATATTGAAATGACGCCTACAAGACTCGTTAGCCGAATACAATATTTTTTAATTACATGTGAAATAATTACGCGATTCACCTTGTAACAAGCCCGTCTATATTAATTAATTACTCTGATGAATACGACGGTAAGACCAGTAATGGTTAATTAAATTGCATATTATCGCAGGACAGTCTGTTGCACTAATTCGTGGTCATCAGAAAGTACATAATTACTTCTCATTAAAGTATTGTCCGCCAGATATTAATTAAACGGTTACTTTGGCGCCTTGTACATATTTACCAGTACTGCTAAAAACACACATAATTAATCAAAAACTACAACTTAATGTTTTCATTTTCCGCGTAACTACGCATAATTAATGAACCAATTAGCGGCGATCAATCAAGCCTATAACCAGACCTCCCTCTCGGTGTAATTTAGTGTCTTCAATAAAAATGCCTGGACTGATATTGGATGTTTTTATGTACACAAATAAATCTGTTTTGTGTCTCCGTGCGCCGCCGAGCGATTGTTTATGTAATGATCGTTTTGTTTATTGTAAAGTATTCGTTCGTTGGTACACTTCGTAGACGTTATTGAAACAAATCCAACTATTGCCGAGGTTTTCTTGATGGGCGCAACAGATTTAACCTACCTGGTACTAAGTGCTTTTTCACTGGTTTTGTAAACAATATGTCAAAAAAACTCATCGCCATTTTCGATAAACTTATTAAGTGGTAAAATCTAATGGAAACAATTATCTGCATAGGTATGTACAGATAGTATGATAAGGTTTATCTGACTCTAAATGATTCAAGGAATATCGTTAATAAGACAGGTGTTATTAACAATTATTTCCAGCTTCATCAAACGCGAAGTTAAAAATTGTAATAATTCCACTTATGAGCATAACACGTACAATGTGCATACCACGCTCAAGGCTTACTAGTCGCCGGTCATTATTCATTCGGTTATTTACATAAGGAACCTTCATTCTCAAGTGCAAAATTCAAATTCAGATAATGACTGATCAGATACACAATCGAAATTAATTAGATTTTCTGCATTAATAAACTTGGTCGCGCACCAGTGCTTCTCTTGACTCTAACCGTGACATTTCATTTGTTCTAGCGGAAAAACTACTCATAAAATGGGCGGAGTTTTGTTTCAAAGGAAGAAGTAGAGCAGAGAGTTTCATAAATATTAATAGTAATATCTGTAATGTATGTGGCAATAATATTGATAATAAGTGTATTGAATTGCATCTACATAAAATTATATCACACAGTCGATGTTTTATTGGTGTCGAGATCGGGTAGGAATTCGACACGTCCATTAAGGTACATAAGGCGAGATAACGCTAGATGTCACGCAAGAGAATGCAGAATTACTTGCAAGCTTTCGTTTGGTGTTATTAATTCTGATCAAGGCATATTTGCCTTAAATGGAGGACAAATGGCCTTTGTGGTTGTCTTAAGAGGTGGACGTTCATGCGGAAATACTTATAGAATTGCTATCGTTTAGACGCATGTCAGGCTTTTCCCCTTTTACGACGACTTTAATTGAGATTATTTTAATAATTTTTAATTGGGAACTAAATCGTTGTGTTTGGTTGGAATGCTTGACAGAATTCAACATTTAAACCATTTTGCTTTGGTTTTTTTGATTTATTTTATTGAAATAATAAGTTTCTTAAGTTAAGAATGTAACATTTCGATAAAAAATTTAGTTCTCCACAAAAAAAACTACCTACAGTTTATCACTAAAAATGCACAGTTTTCGAGTACAGCAAAAAATCAAAAAGGGAGCAAACTTATCCCGTTCTCAATAACGCACCCTTAAATTTAGTTGCACTCCATGGTTTTACCTTCTAATAGACCAATAAAACATATGAAACAAAATTCCATAAACGTCCTAATTCCCTATATTTATGCCATGGCCTGTAACACAGTTGTAATGTAAAATGTGTAAGTAGTGGAGACAGTTCATTAGGTCTCGAGTGTACCTAGAGTACACATACTGGTATACTATTTTTTAGCATTAATAGTTCAAAAGGACTTCATTTCTCCCTCTCCAGGTGACTGCTCGATCCAAATGGTCAACGTGATCAAAATCAGTCGGATGCCTACAAAAAACTAAACCAGAGCTAATTTGGTATGATTCGTTCATCAAAAATGATCGAAGAAGAAGATTCTGATGATTTCTACACTCATCATAGCAAAAGAACGTTAATACTGGATTACTACTTATAAAAGAGGAGACGGAATCGCAAGGGGTAAACGAGGAATAATAAGAAGAAAACTATCCTGTCTGAGGAAAATCCGCCATGGGACGTCAAAGCATTACATGCAACACATATGTTTGATCAGATGGAATATGGACGCCTACGCAGAGATTTGTATAACACTAGGAAAAAGCAGATCAATAGTTGCTTCTATTAACGCTGTCCATGGAGTGATTTAAATTGTTCCAAATCAGTTTTCAAAAGTGAATCTAAATAAATCATTCCACTAAGCCAATTTAACCACGACAGCCATCGATAGATCTATTTTCACTCTTCTCTTCATGTAAACGTTGTTAATTACGCCTTTGTTACAGATTCCTCGCCGGAGATACCAGCTGTTCTTGGAGTACTGTTAACATCTTACCGGGCAGCATTAGATTGCTTTTAAAACTCTAATACTGTCAGGTAAAGATGTCCTCCGGGCTCCTTATACAACGACCGATTACCCACCTTTAGTGACCAAATAGCTAAGAAATACCATTTTCGGAGACCGTACGAGTACTGGTATTAATCGGGTACATACCGTAGGAATGTAAAAATTCGTGCCGATTAATCGAGCACCGTTTTATCGGGGAGTGCCGAGGTACGAATGAAAAACAATCCATAACACGTAATATTAATCACGGAAGCTTTCACGTTCAAACAGGGGCCATAGGATGGTACGAATGCGAGCCCCGCGATTAGAACCGATACCGCTCATTAATATTTTAATAATGACCGCTCATCGACGGATATAAATCATAAACGCAGCCGTGTAATTTCATTTCCAGCTTCGGTCACGCCAGTAGTTTGTTATAAATCCTACCGTTTTCAGCGCTATATTACCGGATTCGCACGGGCCTGAAAAACGTCGATACCTATCGTTACTCTGGCTATCTCGGGCTCCAACAAGGGAGACGTATTAATAGAGCTGATAAACTGGCATCAAAATAGCTTATTATAACAGGAAAACCGTATTAACGGACGAGATAAACTTGAATTAGAGTAACTGAGATTGGAAACGCGCTGGAGTACTTGGCTGTACAAACCTGTCGGTCTGCGCACGCATATTGTGGGGATCTAGATTTGAGCCCATCCCTCGGGTTCCAACCAATATATGACTCGCCTCTTCTCGTTTTAATAAACCTCGTACTATCAAGGACGTAGTGATAATTTTGGGGCTTGATAGAATGTGGATCTCAGCTACGTCATAAACTTGTAAAAGAAGAAGGGTCATGTTTAATGGATGAGGTGCGTTCAAAAATCGTTGCTAACCACAAAACACATTTCACTTGGGTGATCTGACGTTATTACGGTGATCCACGCATTGACTTTTATGTGTACGCTGAAAGGTTCCATTTTTGGCTGTCAACTGTCTTTACATTATTTCTGATACAATTTTCCAACGTAATCGAACATTTTCGATCCAATTTACTGTACGAATTTTCCTCCACTTTGAAATTTTTGCAGGGTTTTCAAGAAATTTTGTGCTCGTTAACCAGGCTACTACACTACCATTATCTTCTTGCATATAAGTCGACATGAATGTTGCGGTTAACGTACACGAGTTTAATTAGCTTTTTCCAACACCACCATACTACACCTACACCTCCATTACTACTTATGTGAATGAGATTTTAGATAATCAAGTACACCATGATATAGATACTCCGAGGCGTTCACCCCATTAAACTACATGGGCCATTAGCGTCACTCCCTTGAGCTAAACAGGTACAAATACCTCCATAAATCTCCTGGAGTTTTATTCGAATTTCCCTCTGTTTACTACGTTTTACTGTTTATTTTCTCTCCTCTGTAATGTGAAAGCTAACATTTTTTCTAACCATGAAGAAAACTGTTGTCGATTCATGTTAACCGCATCGTTGAAACAAATTGATTTTACCGCGGGCACTCGTATTAATAGAGCAGGTGGGGTGAATTCTTCCCCTTTTTTCACGCCGTTATTAACTCTGTTTGTGAGAAAGGCCATTACTTGGGGTGCATGGAATATGAGGGGAAACGTCGTCGGGGCGTCACGCGTTTAGTTATCGTTAGCCCTGGGAGAATAATTTATTCATAGTTTCATCATTGAAGTTGACGTTTCTTAACCCGTCTAAATTTAACACTTCAACTCGATTCGTCCTGTGCTGGTATTAAGTTATTCGTACACCTTTGCACCTGAGAGTAATAATGTGCTAACAAAATCGCCTAATTAATCTTCCCAAGATTTACCATCACAGACAGATTAATGGCTCGCACGGAATAAATGGATTAAGGAACGCCTGAGAATAGTCCAGACAGGAAATTGACCGCAGCGCGTCTTATCTGTTCCGATGGATCGCGGGAATGTAGATGGATGAATCGACGATGTAAACAAATGGAGTTTAAACTGTTTGTGCGTCGTTGAAATTAACAGTGGCTAAAAGGTTTAACTGCGGGCGACTTTTCAAGCGACCAACGGAATTCGAAAAATGCCGGTGAAAAGCGTGGATAATAGATCCTCCTTAATCTCAGGTGCAGGAGCCGTAGACGAGAATTTCCGTCTGAGACGGTCAATTAGCATAAGACTGATGGTAATGCGATACGAGAAGCTCTTACGTGTTAGAAATTATTCTCGTCGAGTACCTGCTACTGTTCGACGATTTTAATGAAAAGCTCATTCCTTTGGGTTTATATATGAAGTGATTTTTAACCTTAAATCACTTCTTAACCCACTTGTCATTCCCATGGGATGAAACCCTGTCAAGAACACAGCTCCACAAAAAATTGAAAAAAATTACCTGGCTATGCCTACTGTATGTTTTATTGGTCGCTGAATCTGAATCATTAGGGTCCATTTAATCCCATCACATCAGGATTTTTCACTAACTCAAAGTTCCAAGAGCCCAATAAATCCTATCCATTAACCTTTCAACCCTCATAACGCCATAAATCCTTAAATCCCTAATATGTAGTGGGAAACTACCTAACTATTCATTGAACATGATACACTTCTATGTCGATCATTACTTCTATGAATTTAATTAGAAGAAAATCCTCTACGATTCACGAGCACAATCTTCTACACCATTAGTACTTAAAACAACAATCCAAGTGTCCATTTTAGAACTTTTTCTCTCTGTATTTTGAAGAATGTATGCCTGCATTTGAAGGTTTTTAAACTAAGATTGAGTTAATGAACTCTACATCTAAAAGTTATTTCTGGCTAAATATTTCATGCTCCAATCTTTTTACGTATACTATATACAAATAACTAATTATCACAAGACTCAATATTAAACAGAGAAAAGATTACCTCGGAGGCGCTTTATGTAAATCGTCCGAAATTATGGTATATTATGGAAATCGGTATATCATTTACATTTTCTGTGTAATGGGCTGATTTTTTTAAGGGTATAAATAAAACTGAGCAAATTATTTTCTTGATACGTAAAGAAGTAAGAGTGCAAATTATGTTTGAACGTAGAGACATTTTGAAGTAGCTTGATTGATTTAAAATTTTTTGGGTTTTTATATTATTCAAGTTTGAATTGAGAGGAAATACATTTGAAACGTAGGAAAAGAAGGCTTCCTTCTATTAACTTCGAGTTCTCTCTGATTTGTACTTTTTACCGTACTATCATGTTCCTTATATTCTCCAATGCCATTTTAATTAGCCTAACTATTTGCGCTGGTATATCCAGCTGTGTCAATATTTTGTTCATTTGGCTCCTATCAATCGTGTTTAAAGTCGATGGATAAGTTGCAGACATCTTACCGTATCGCCTATATCTTATATGGCAAAGATCTACACCCCTTTTAAAAATCGCCAGGTACTCTTTCTGTCGTTTTCAAGCATAATTGTGCAGCGTATTTCTTAGAATTCGTGTTTTATATCCGGTTTTTAAACCGCTGCTCGTTCATCAACCGATTAAATTGCTTTTTAGACCAAGGAAACGAGCAAAAAGACCTGTAGGGGACTCTGAGTTACCCGAGTATCTAAGAAGAGTAAAAAGTTACAATAAAATAATTTTAATTTTATTATACTGAGCAGACGTATTTATTTTTAAGTTTATTTAATTGTAAATATTTTGCACTGATGTTGCATATTATTTGAATATTATAAAGATGTATGACTCCGTAGTTTTATATGTAATTTTGTATTTGTTAAGTAAATAAAGTTAAAACTGTGAAATGTAAGTGTATGTAAGTTATTGTAGTGTATATTTATATTAGTTAAAAGGATTTGAAGCGAAACATATATAAATGTAATTTATAAGACAGTTTTTTTTTAAATATAATCAAATAAAATTTACGTTAAGATTATATATGTTACTTGAAATTATTATATATACATTTGTTGATAACAATAAGAAATTTTCAAAAAAAAGTAAAATAGCTTGTTTTTTAAATAAAATGTACTAAATACCAGTTATTTTTAAAACTAATTTATTAATAAAAGTTTATACGAGCTATTCCTATGATCGCCAATAAGAATTGCACTATAGAATTAGATTTTTTTAACGAATTGTATATTTGTGATGTACGCGAAAAGTACATATAAATTTTAAAAAAGATATTAAAATCCCTTTACAATTTCCGGAGTTATGGTTAATTCTTGCAAAATTTGTATAGGAAAATTAAAAACTTATAATTTTAAGATCAAAAGTTCATTACCGTAAGATTTCATTTTCCCTCAATACGGATTTTCCTTCCCTTTTCAATGGTACACTCGAATTTGATTTTGAAATATTTTTTTTGTCTTTAGTGCACTGTGCGGCGTAGAACTTCTAACTGTACACCTTGTTAAAATCCCTGTACATTTGCAAAAAAGTAACTGATTGGTGTCAATTTAATTATCAGTGTGTTTAAAAACAGTTTAGTGTACTCTAATTCAAATGTGAAATTAACAAGGACTGTATTTTACTTGCCTAGTGTCTTATATCTGTAAAACAAACGACGAAAATATATTTTTAATAAACCGCCACCTTTTAAGAAGTGCACAGTCTCATTGCTGACTTACTTGCATTGTAATTTACCACTTTAGTAATTTCTCATACAATTTTACTAGTAATAAAATTGAAACATCTCAAGTACGATAACGCAACCTACTTATCCATTGTTACTAACAGAGATAGACACATTTTTAAAATATTGTTGGACAAATCTTACCCGACATGAATCCTGCAATTTATATTGTAAAATAATACATGAAAGTTTAGCAGAATTTTTGCTACGTTTAAAGGATATTTAAAATGGCCAATTTGGTTTTTATGAAACCAACAGGTGCGCCGGTAATTGCACAATTATATACATGTGTACATCGTCAATCCCTTTATGCACTTAAGGTATAGGGAGCGACTGCACACTTCATTAAAAATAATAACTAGTTTGTATTGATGCATTATAGGGTTTATAAATGAAACACGTACTTTCATAACGAATACACATTTCGAAGTTTCCATGGACACGTTGCACAACGTGTAGGATTATTTAATTATAGTTCGGGTGCCAGTGAACCGTGAAACTTCCTAGATTTTTATACATATTCAACACCCAATTTTTCTCTCAAAATCTTTAAAAATACAACTACCTCATTCGTGAACTGAAAATAGCTGTCGCACCACATCTTTCGAAATCCGTGTGCTTGTAGACATAGATTAAGAGCATTCGAAAATAACCTGTCCTAAAATAAGCAGCGTTAAGTGAAAAGAACATTTAAATTGTTTTTATTGTACAATAACACACGTCGCAACTGATGAACTTGCCGTAGTCGTTAGGTACGTTCATATTTTTAGGATGCGGACGGGACAATTCGAAATTGAAACCGGCACGTTTCCGATGCGTGATTAGAAAGAAGGAACATTTTCCTACAAATCTTATATAATTTTCGACGAAAGTAAACGCCCCAGGTCGGCAGAATGGCCTTACGGGAGCAAATCGGCACGAAGATACAACGAGGTAAGTACACGTTTGTCGGACGAGCTCGTTTACTCTGTTATTTAATCGATCAGCTTATATCACAGGAAATTGAAAATATCTACGACTTGACGACATATTAATCTTCGACTCCATAAGTGAAGATTACATCAGTTGGCATTAAATTAAACAGGTAATTTCGCTCTCTAATTAAGAATGGTGTCGTTTCCGAAATGAATTTACTCTCGCGCTTCTTTGTAGAAATTTTAAACTTCAACAATATGCATATTTCATGTCGGCTAATTTAAGGACAAAATTTGCTCGGTCCCGAAATGCACCGAGCCAATAAAAGGCCTATCGCGGCGTTGGGGTTACACTATCCCATCCCTTCTCAGGAAAGGCAGGTAAAAATATATAAAATTGATTTAATGCAATAATACGCAAATATGATGCTGGGAATGTTTTTACATCAGATTGTGCTCAGCAAAATCCCGAAGTATCAAAAGTTCTAAGTAAGTATGTACCTACCAATGTGGAAAGCGTAATTTTGTGCTGGAAAAATCATGTCGGAAGAGGTAATGCCCTTTTGGTTTATTTTAATGATACGAACAAAGGTAAAAAAAATATTGAAACAACGAACACTTCGAAAGCTGTCCGTTTATGCGTACCATATGGTGACGTCACGTCAGCCGCCATGACAGACAAGAGCGCTTTCGCGCTAAATTTCAAATCAATATGAAAAGTTCAAAATTTTGCATTTATACGATAGTTTTTTTTTAATAATATTATTCTAGAAACATTATACAGTAGGCTTCCCATTACCCGCTGACCAAACAAACGTTTTGTTGTTTTCAAAAAAAATTCCTCATTAAAATATCTTAAAATTAGAAACTTCTACAGTTTCTGGTATTATACGTTGTGTGTTTGTTAACCATCTGATTCTTTTATACTTCCACTGTTCTCTGGGCAAAAATGCGAGGCTAGATTTTGATGGATGATAGGATAGAAGCGCATACCCACATTCACCCATTCGAGTGTAAGGAATTTCTTCCGAATTTCTCTTAGACCTTTCCTTTCTCGTCCTGAATTTCTTACGCCGTGGTTCGATGACGAAACGCGAGTCCCCCTCTAATCCATTTCCTCGGATTGTTTCCGACGCGTCGACGTCACTCGTTGCTTTCACAGTTTGCAGACCGATTTTTTTCTCCTTGTTCCAAAGCACACGTCTGTTGGTCATTAAAAATTCCACCGGTTGCTATAAATACGAATTAATTCTAAAATTAATTCCTTAATTAGTCATATGTAACGAGTTTTCCCAGGTCGGAATGAGTTATTACGTTTAATGAAATGTTATTAACCAGTAACTAGCCTAATGGCAGAAAGGAGCTGACCATAAAAATCCGAACGCCTTGCGGTTGCGAAATAAAATCGCTTAGGAATTATTTTTTTCCGAGGGGTAATCATAAATCAGGGGCAAAGCTGAGGCTTGAATTATGGCATATGGGGAATGCGCAAGACTGTTAATTTTATTCCCTGAAGCTAACGTGACGCGAATGACATAATGGATGTGCGCTAAACCACTAACGGTCACAACACACTTGGTAAAATTTTACTTTGTAATCGCGCCATAAATTAAGCCCCCAACTATGGTCATCGGCGTTTCTTGTAACGAGATTAACAAAATGAGTTATTATTCGAGATCTCAAACAGTTTAAATCTCCAATAATTATGATTCCTTGCAATGCAACAGCTCTAATCTCTATAAATCACACGTACGTGCTGATCCCCCTCCTTAAATTATATTTTCTGACGAAATTTGACGGACGTATTTCGAATTTGACCTGGAAAAACGCCTGATTTACGACAGCTGCCCGTGCGATAAAATTATTACATAAAATTCAAATTAATCATGGACCTGGTGGTTTAATTACCTTAATTAAAACGCGACTTAGACGTACCTTGTCAGGCGCAAATGTGACAAGACTAAAAAGACATCACCGTCGAGAGAATTTATTGCAAACCCTAAAGAAGTAAAACTAGTAATATATTTTTACGAAATGCCTCCATCTATGCTTTCTACTTGCACATCAAACGCAGATGATATAAAATTTATTTTGGCATTAGGTAAATGCCCTACTACGGATTGTAAAAACCTCCTAGTGCTAGTATTAGGATAGGAGGATTCGGAAGATATTACGAAGGTAAAATCTTGGGCAAAATTTGAAACCCCTACAGGGGTAACTGTTTTGGCACTGTTTTTCGAAAACGGCGCGAGCAACAAAATGTCTACACCACGTGTCGAACACCTTCAGCGTTACAAATTACAAACAGAGAAAAATTAACATGACATGTAGAGGAATAGTAAAATGAATAAACCAGCATAACAGGCGCTGCAATTAACATTTTTAAACGGCTATTCTATCACATCTTCCCGATTTCCACGCAATTATTTTATATCTCATCTCGTTGCCCGCAATTAATCACTCCAAAAATACTATCAACATAATTTCAAAAACACTAAAAATTCCCTCGCTCGTCCATTGGCACGTTCCCAAGTCGGATTTTCTTAATTGAGCAGTTAGTCGTTCCAAATATGCTCTTTCTAGAGGGATAATTTACGCTTTAACACCTGCTCCGCTGGTGAAATCTACCGAATTAAAGTGGCGGGATTCGAGGCTAGGCGTCAGTTATTTTAATCCGAGAGGGGTGGGATATGCATGGATTTGACTCGATCTTTGCAATGGCTTCTTGAAAGAAAAGAGAGAAAAATCTGTTAAAGGTAATGGTTAACACTCTCACATACTTATGGAGCCAATGAAACAAATAAGTAATTTATGAAGCTTCCGTACGTAATAATAATTTTATTACTCAGTGTATGTATCTGGCACTGAAAAACATTTTTAAAACGTGAGTTTATTACCCGTTAAGTGGGTATATTCTACCGGATAATTTGTTCAAGTACTTAGTACTTACAGGAATGCATTAAAGTAACATTGTATGTAAAAATCTTATACGCTCTTTGTTCTTATATTTCGCTACTGAATTTATTAAAGTCACACAATGTACACTCAATCAAGGAGATGGGTGTATCTTACCACCGGAGCCCGAATGATAAACAATCACATTGATAAATGACCATGTTTGCGGCGTTTGGATATTTACCAAGAGTCTAAGTATAGAATAAAGTCTACCAAAGCAGGAATCGCTCACAAATCGAATCTTAAACGTTATTAAATGATAACCCTTTGTCTATTTGCTTGTGGAAATGTTAAAGAGATAAATAATTAACTGTTTGTTATATGTAGTTTCGTTAGTGTTAAAGGTTAGGAGCGATATACATGTCGGGTATGATAACGGAGTGACGGCAGTTGTCGATTTGTAACGTGATTTATTGAGTCACACTTTTATAACTCTTCGATCCCTCGGGTTTATCTCACCGATAACGGACCGCCAGTTAAAAATAAACCTTAACAAATTATTTTGTAAACTTCGGATGTTGTATCAAATCAGTAAAGAAATTAAAAGATTTTTTGAACGAAATGTATTGAGCTTTCTTGGGATTATTTTTCAAAAATTTGTGATAAGTGCTAGTGGAGAAATAAGTGCACAAACTATTGCCAATAAACAGTAATATGTTTATACTATACTATACTATACTATAACAGTAATATGTTTTATGGGAAGTTGATATTACTAGTTATTTAGAAAATTAAAGTTTATTCTCGCTACAACTCTGAGAGTTTTATCTATCTTTCTATCTTCATCTTTCTTTAAATATTTAATTATTTTTATTTTTACAAAATCAATTAGGTGTACACCCTGTTTGTCAAGATTTATTTTTATTTCCCCCTCTCTTTCTTACTTCTCTCGTTCATATCGATTTTGAGAGGCTGCTTAAACACAGAGGAAGCAATTTTGAGAAACCGTAGGTAGCTTTAAGGGCAGTTTAGCTTACTATAACTAAGAAATTTTGAAGCCCACATATTTCAAAAAGTTTAACAAAACATCTTTAGCTACAACGAGTACATCTGACGTACAAAAAAATTTTGAATAGAAGGGGTTTCCAGTTGTGAGAATTTGCAGTAAATTTCTATTTTCAAAGATTGAATCGTAACCTCAAAACGAAAAATCACTGTTTTCGTCTAACCTGTTACTTTTGTATCTTTAGCTTTTATTTCGAAAAGAAAAAAGGATAATTTGATACCATACGACATTTTCCAGAAACGCGATGCCTTCAGTGGCAAATTATAGAAGAGCAGTGCCTTCCATTTAAATTCATTTGATTGTTGTTTGGACTATTGATGACTAATGGTGAATCTAATCGAATTAAATCTTCTATTTTTAGCTCTAATGGAAACCGATTCACAGCGATTTACCCCCTCATCCCTAAATTTCGGTAACTTCGCCCCCTTCCCGCCCCACCCACTCAAATCGATGTAAACCCATAAAAAAGCGCTACGTACAATATAATCAAATTACTCTTAAACAATAATTATTACAATTAGTTACAAAACGAATGGCGGTACGATATCGAGTAAAGGGAACCGACAAAACGTTCGTACAATATTTAAACGGTACGTAAATTTTTTCAGCTCCGTTGATTCCGTCGCGTTACGCCTCATTGCTTCGCACTGTAAATCCTACAAACGGTCTGTTATTACGGGAATAAAACATAAACACGCCCATATCAAGAAGGAACAATGTGTTTCCGTCATAATCGACGATTTCGACGTACTCAAAGATACTACGGTTTACCAAAATAGTTACCAGAACGTGGCAGAAACGTAATTCGCTTAAACACCGGCTGATTTTTTTCCATTGCGACGAGTCAAACAGGTTCCATGGGTGATATAAATGCAGCACAGCAATTAAGTATCGATAAATTCGAAAGTAAAGTAATGAGTTAAAAATAACCGCGATGACGACGATGTGGACAATGCGACCGATCTTCCGACATCGGTTGGGAAATAAAGTGGAAATTTTAAGAAAAAGCTTTCTGCGGAAGTTTTCAAAAATCTTGTTGAGCTGCTTGCTGTAAGTAACGTCCAAACTTCCCAATGTTTTCAAAAAAATTCTGGACTAAATATTTACTATTTGTTTCTAGTGCCATAAAAATCTAAAAAAGGGTCAAATTTTCGCTTAACGAATACCTTTTCAATTTATTTCCCAATCTCCTTACAACTTTACTACCTACGAATTTATGCCATATTCTAACATTTATTGAATATGGGTAACATTAGCACTACGATGTACCAACGTTCTCACATAAACCATACGACACAGTAGGTATCTTAAATTTATTATTATGGCATAAATGAATCAGACTCATAGGGTCATTATATTCTACCGGCTGTTTAAATACCATCAAACTGTTATAAATTTATTTTATCCTTGATAAAATTGATTCATGAGTTTGTCTGTGAATTTATTGTACTAGTATTGATTGTACGGTTCAATTAATTTATTATATGAGGTGATCTCATTTAAGTTACAAATTGCTAATTTGAATTGAAGCATTGTAATATTGCTAGCAGATACACCATAGCAGTTGAAACAACTCATTATTGCTTCTAGTGTCATTCTAACCGAATTTTTGCCACTTGGCTTTTCTTCAGACTTTCCCCTCCAAAGCTGAGTTTTTAAGCATTCTCTGCAAGCCAAGAATGCAAGTCTGCTTCATTTATCTCAAGCCCATCTATAGAGATGTTTTGCACTATTACAACAATACGTTGGTTTCTTTCAATTCTTTTAGTTGAAAAGTTCATAGTAGGTTTTTCCTGAATGATTTGATCATTTCTATTGGAAATAGGGTGTCTTAAGAGGGCGGTGGATGACTGTTTGTTACACCGCTTATTGTCCTGAATTTTACAAAGTTGAGCTATATAGCTCCCTACTTCTCCCTCTATGTGTAAATCTCCTCCGCGATCCTTGTTGTGCTTTTCTCTTCTTCTCGTCCAGGTGGTCCTGCTGTCCTGTGCTTCTGGTTTCCTCTTCGTGGTATCGTCCTCCTTGGTCCTTCCTAGGTGCCTAGTCCTCCGTCGTCGCCGTCTTGGGTCTCTTCCGCCTTGATGGTGCGTCCTCGTCGTAGTCCATCGCCTTCCTAATGAGTGGGTTCCTGTGCTCCATCGCCTTGGTGATCGTCCTCCTCGTTCTCTCCTTGATGGTCCTCTTCAGCTGTTCAATTCGCAGATCCCGTCGTAGTTGTTCGTTCCTCATGTACCATGGTGCGTCCGTCATCCTCCTCATCGCTCGATTTTGTATCCTTTCTAGTCTCTCCATGAGTGTCCTCGCTGCTTGTCCCCATGCATCCCGTACGTCATGATCGGTCGAATTCCTGCCAGGTAGATCCTCCTCTTCGTCTCCAGTTTCAGCTTACTCCGTCGTCCAATGAGTGGTCCTAGTCTGCTCAGTCGGTCCTTCGCCTTCTTCTCGGTCTCCTTGATATGTTTCCTCCATATAAGTCCTCTGTCGATTACTTTTTGTTACTTTAAGACTTTCCAATTTATCCCTAGCATCACGTTTTCACATTGTTGCTCTAATTCATGCTGCAGTATTCCTCCTATACTCGTTCCAGATAATTTTCCATGACATTTTAAAGCCGAGATTTGATTTAAAGTTAGCATTAAGTTAAATAGGTCGTGTAATTAATCATCCCTATTCTGTCACTTAAAAGAAAGATCCAAAATATACCTGCCCCTTTGCATTAGCAAACCGTATGTGTTTATTAATTAATATATTAGTGAAAACTGATTGATTTCAGACTAATTGCCAGTAAAACAAGTCGTGGGACACTATACATCACGTCTGCCCTTTCATTTATGTTTTATCCGTTATCTGTTTCATTAGGCGGCACGGTATCGAAAGTAAATGGAACACAAAGCCGCTCCAATTAAGATCGTACGGAGCCTTTCCTGGTAACAATTTTTGTTGGGTTACGAAGATTTAGTAACGGTGATAATCAGTAGTCGGATTTCTTCCCGTTAATAAACCGACTTTTACGTATTTTACGTTTCCTATAATTGAGTAACAGATAGTCCGATACGCTCGCGAATAAATCACAAACGTATCCGAAAGAGTAAAAGTTATATTACGAAAACATTACGATAGTGCCTTTCACTTTCGATTAGAAAATATTCAAATTTTTTTTTGGGAAATCGATGGCCGAGGCGATGAAAATCGGTCGCCGGAATATCTGAACGTTTTCCACGGATTTTTATTGGCGCATAACTCGCGCGACGGACGGAACTTCCTCGTAACGACACGGTTTTATGTGCTAATAAAAGTATTTTTAAAAGTTTTTGGACATTTAGCAACAAATATAATCGAAATTTAGAAAGTGTCTATGCTTGCTTCGTTACGGGCAATTAAACGGTCGTCAGTAAAAGTGGAATTAACATTTTCAATACTTTTCGTCGTGCATCGGAATCGCGTTAATCAAACTTAACGCGGTGGACACTATTACAAATTTCCCCTTAATCAGATATCAAAATTTAATCATTTTGGATTAAGTGAAGAAAAAGAATCTTTGTCTTCTATTGAAGACGGCTTAACAAATGCCGAAACTTCAACTGTGAAGGAAACATAGATTTTTCAAACTTTTAGCTTCAAGCCACGTGTTCCCTAGTCACAATCCGATTGCGTTTGATTTGAATAAATTGAAACGAAATTCGAAATGTGTAACGGAAATTTAAGTAAAAATTAATGGGAGGAAAGCAATGGCAGCCATTAGAATTGCTAAGTAGCACCCAAATACCCTTTTCGGTTTTGACATGCCGAATTGTTAAGGACTAATATAGAATTCATGAAGTTTTGACTATTATAGTAATGAACTTCCTAACATTGCATATACATTATGCGGCCGTTTCCGTCCCCGTTTCGACTTTTGAATACGAAGCAGATCTGATGTGAATTTTTGAATAATTCAATCGACTTAAAGAGGTCCGGCCACGAAGGCGCTGTAATCTCGTACGCCCCGTATATACAGACTGTTCTCAAACATTACGTGCAACGTGTAAATAAGTGAAACTTCGGCTCATCGCCCGTGTAAAAGTAAAAGCAATATTTTCACGTTTCACGCCAGAGCTTTTGGCGCCGTTTCAAGCTCAACTATAAAAAACTTTTTATTGCGAGGAACTGTAAATTCAAGAGATAATAAAACTGCTGAATTACGAACAATAAAGTCCATCTGAAATTCAGAGACACACGCAGATATACACAGAAATTTTATCGATCTGTTGAAATCGGCCTCAGTTAATGCACTAAATGTGTATGTAATGATACGACGGATCACAAGGGTTAATAAAACCGCGGATTGAGGTTTTTAAAACATAACATTTTTATCAGGCCGGAATAATTCAAATTCAAAATCTTGGTAATTGCACCTACGATATATCATTACAAATAATTGCCTTCTCGGTGGGCAGCTAACGGCCGAACCTTTCAATAACGTTCGATTGAAATCGATGCAATAAACAAAACTTGTAAAATGCGCCAGATTTACAACTTCCATCCCGAAAAGTTCAAATCTAATCTCGACGGCAGGACGAGAATGGGACGCTATCTATCTTTACGACCGTCTAATGGAAGTGAATTTCACTTTTATGGTCAAACTCGATGTGAAAATACTTGTCCTCGGTGAAGAATTGTAAAATTTTCTAGCCATTACTTAGGCTTGTAAAATCCAGCGCTTTTGCGACGCCCATCGTATACTTGACACACATGTACGTTACATTATACCATGTACTGGCATACCTATGCCTGAAGTTTTCCAAATAACCACTACAGTTTGTAATTAGGGGTACAAAGAGCCATACTTAAAATATAATTATACCAAAAAAATAGTATTATTTTTACATTTCAAATTAATAAAGCTAACTGGGGAGATTCAAAATTCTCTAGATTTTTTTTTATATTCCTTCGAAATAATCTTTTATGATAATAAATTCTTTTCTAGAATTTCAAGATAAAGAATCGGCAATAATAATATTCGCCCGCGTCCTATTGTTTTCATGATAGAAATTAAATAGATACTGTACTTATCCCGATATGAATTAAGTTTTGAATCATTGTCGTCTTCGCAATTGCTATTAAAATTCGGGATTGTGGGATAGCAATAGGCGGTTATAATTTTGTTCTTCCCCACGCATCTCTTTTGTCATCCTGACGTAATATTATATTTATTCTAATTTTATGCCGTTTTTTGATAAATTTCCACGCCTAACATTCTATCTCATTATACAGCAAAGAGAGGTTTAATTTTGTTGTTTTGGTTTTGTGCAGTATAGTAAATTCCTCTTCAGTTCCAGTAGTTTAGGTTTAAAAATGTACGCGAAACGTTTTTAATTTGGACGCATTCGCCTATCTACGCTCGTTATTGGCCAACTTTTATCCGTTAAATTCAAACGAAAAGCAAACCACATGCTGTCTGATATCTTTGAAAATATGTGTCTGTATCCGGTACAGATACCACAACATATGGATACGTACAAAAAAACAGAGAACAGAAAAATACTTTATCGTGTTACGAATGCTCACTTATGGCTAAGAATGAAACTTTTATTACTAGCTTGAAGGGTTTTAATACCTATTAAATCGTAAGAACCTGGGACTTATTTTTTGATATTTTGCTAAAAACAAGTTAATATCGACTGTTAAATGAGAAAATACTTTACTACAATGTAAATATGGTTAGTAACACGAGTAAACAGGATTGAATTATAAGTCAAGAGTCGAGGCCATAGGTCAAATGTTAAATCTGCAATCAAACGACTCAATACAAACACGATAAGTTAAATATTTCATTCCAATGGTATGTAATTTACGATAACAATGGCGGTTAATTTTAAATGAAAGAAACGAAAACCGTTTCAAGTATTCCTCATGACAAATGTTTACACATTTTTCAACGCCCTTAGATCCCATGTGGAAAGGACAAATGCCACGCTGCATATTTTTGAAGTGATCCAACGTTAATTTATGATATTTTGCGACTTTATGATGATTCACGCTGTGGGACAACTTAATGTGTTACAGCCGACGCTTGAAAGGATAATAATAGCAAAATAGGTGTGTATCTGTACAAAATGGTGCACCGCCATGTGAAACTTTCACTCACTGGGAATTTTTCTGAGAACGCTGAAAGGTAATTCCTAAGGCGCTCATGGATATTATCATCAGATCTCGGAATTATTTATCGTAAATATTAAACACATAGAGGAAGGATGTATTGCTGGGGAATAACATCACGAGATAATGGAAATAAATTATATAAAATGGCTGAAAAACACGCTTTAATAGCAAACCGAACTAAAAGGTATTTTTTTACAATAGCAGAAAGTGTAAAGTACGGCTACAGTGATTAAAATAATTATTTTATTGCAAACAAAGCGTAGGTTACCATTCACGATTTTTTTATCGTAGGTGTAGGTACCAATGAAATATTTATAACAATTGATATGAAGCACCCCAAGCTTTTGTTACAATAAAATATTTTTTAATCACTCTATTCTTATTTTAAGCAGGTTATTTTTTACTTTTCAGTTCGATTGGATAGTTAAGCGTGTTTTTTTAGTTGTGGCAACTACCCACAAAGACTCTAACGAAAAGAATAAATTAGATAATTAATAGTAATAATAGATAATTATTAAGTTATTAAATTATTATATTGTCATCAGACCTTAGACAGTTCGCATATTTTCAAATAAAGACGTCGTGAAGTTGGCTAAAATTACGTTGAAATATTCCGACAGCAGAGAAAAGCTGGTGCGGCTTAAGGCGGGTTCATAGTCAAATACAGGAGCGCACAGTAAAAATCAAAAAAGGGTAACAGTGTGAAGGGAATGAAACAGTTTATTTAATGATATCTCTAGAAAAACATCGAAAAATAATATGTTCACACATGTAATTAACCGGGGCGCTTTGACTCGTCCTCACGATGTGTGTTTTATGAGGCGCTTCAAAGTTTATTGGTAAATAAGTCATAAACTAATTTGCACCGCCGGTTTTTCTTTCGTGTCACTAACTATACATGGAGGTCTGGTCACAAGTTATTTTTGAAATTAAATTTCTATTCTGCCTTCATCGTATTTTCCACGTTTTCATATTGAGGGTGACATTATCTACTACCACGGCAATTTCATTAATGAAATGTGTCTAACGTGTGCCACTTTTTAAACGACAATAAATAAAACATCATAAGAGATAGCAGTCACGATATTCGTATGGATTTGTCCCCAGATAAATCATTACCGGTCGTGAAAGTTAAAATTCTCCTATCTGTTATTTAAATGAAACGCTATTGTTGAATCCGATTACAGTCAGATCCGTGTAGAGTTGAAATCTGATTCCCATTGCGTACCCAACTTGATAAATAACAACATCATGTAGGCCGTGTGGATATCTACTGATTTATTCATTCTCCTAATTAAATGAATCGCTTTATTTTCCCCGGCGAGATTATCTCCGGGCCTAAAAATAGCTCCCATCCGTCTTTGGCCTAACCGAAACAAAAAACACCCCGTATCTAATTACCAGTAATTGTCATTAAGAGCGCTAGTTGGTCTGTTTCGGATCTCCCATTTGCTCTTTGCACCCTCTCCATCATGCTCTATCGCCACTTGTTACGATCTCTCCACCAGAGCACATGTCGGTCGTTCGAGTGGCGGGCCATTTTTCATGTCGTTTCTTGTGTGGAAACACGTGTGACAACGTCACAGTCACTCTCTCTCTCTCTCTCATCCAAGGAAGATCGTAAATTAGGGGGATTAGAAATTCACGTAAAGTCGTTAATTTTCGTGATATCCGCCGTTTATAATTTATCGATGTGTTGTAAAAGTTTTATCTCTTGAACCGAGTTCGTAGTGGACTAATTAGGTCATAAATTGATGTTAAAGGTTTTATATTTGTCACCGAGATTTGGACCCGTGTATTAAAATCGTTAATTTTTAATTGCTCGTAATAACTACGAAATGTTGAAAGTTTTCTGCACTACAGATGGATTTGTTGTGGATCTTCCCGGTCCGTTTTTAACTACCGAAATCGATGCATCATGAAGAAAATTTTGTCTACCTAAACAGGTAGAGGCTTCAGGGCACTTGGGAATTAAGGTTCTAATGCCTGACTTAAAATGCCAGAGAATAAATTTGACTATAGCTAAAGTTAACGAATTTCGTTACGTTACGAAGTTACAAGAAACAACATATTGACCGAATGTTCATTGTAATTATGCAAAAACTATTTATGCGATAAATTTCATCTTGCGCCTGATTGAAGTACATATACCTATCATTTCCCACAATATCAAAGTTGTGCATTTTTAAAGAAGTCATTTTTTTAGTTTTTCCGGCTTTCCTCGGCTAAAAATGGTTCAGCCATAGTTTACAAAACGCCATTTTAAAAGTTTTTCAATTCTCTACAAATGTCCTATGGACAGTAACGCGATTCATTCAATACTTTCCATGATATAAGCAAAAAACCAAAAAAGTCACTTTTTTGAGTGTTTTATAGTGAGTGACAATTATAACAAATAAACTATTCCAAATTTTTGGTTGGCATTTGGGTTTTAATCCTCTACAGGATGTTTAAAAGAAAGTTGCACTAAATTTCCAACACATTCATGCAAAAAATCGCTGCTACGAGTGCTTTTACTAAAAACTTCCATATTCATTGGGCTAAATGTGATTGGTTATCGAATTAATTACGTACTAACCTAAATAATTTTCATGCACACGTTCCTTGATGTTTTAATCTAAGTTAACCTCAGAAATATCACAGATAAGAAGTCTGTTATGTATATGCTAAGTTACAGTTATTTTTCCCTACGTTACGCCTCTGATAATTTCGAAACATGTACTACTACAGTCATCATTATACTACATTTGCCATAAACTTTCATTCTAAATTCAATACTTCATAGAAACTTATCTCATCGTGTTTATTAACAACAAAATATTACATTCACTTTTCTTGCCTGTGTAAAGGTATCAATGATCCTTTCCTGTTAAATACGTTAGTTTTCCGACAAGAGTACACTTCATCAAGAATTCTGAGAAGTATCGTAATTCTAGAAACTTATGGCTAACAGCTGACTGTTTCTACGAGGGAGAAACCCGACCTAACTTTTTGTGATGTTTAGTTTTCGCAGAAATTCGACATTTTTCGCTCTATTCTCAAAGAGTTAACATCGATTCTCGCACTTACTTCTACTCTCACCATATGTTATGGTTTTAATTTCATTAGTTAAGTGAATTTATTAAATCTACTGTTCGCACAAAATTAATTTGGCGTGTGAGGTGTACGAGCACTTGAAGAAGTTTCAAAGTATCGACGTTATAAAGTCTGTATCATTGATGTTTACATATCGATGACACAGACTTCGTTATCGTTCTAGAACGGTACAGAAATCGTCCCAAGTTCACTTAGAACACTTATAGCAAACCGCCTGTGAACCGTAACAAACAACTTAAAACACCTTTCGTCTATTATGCATTGGTGACGGTTCCAGGGCGGTTCTTTCAGCGCTTGGAACAAACCTCGTCATGATAATATAAAGTGGATACTTACAGTGCGCGCGCACTCTACCAGCCATTGTCGTTGACCTCCTCCACCATTACTCGAGCTCGCGAAGTGACGCCATCGAGGGTTTCGTTCGAAAAATACACTCATAAACCCGAGGACCCGCGCGCAAACCGACTCGAATCGCGGCAGACACTATAACGAACGCGATGACTGCTTCGGAACGAGGAAAGTCTCCAATTTAAGGGATGAAAAGGGGTTAAATCGATGGACGGTCGATAACGCGTAAGGGCTCCGCGGCAATCGATTGGAGACTAAGCGGCGCCGCCACACGCACACACGTAGACGGCGTGATTTGCGAACGCGACCCCCGATTGGTCAAAGGGGTTCGTCGGGTACTTGGAAGTGGGAGAGAGAGAGAGAGAGAGAAACCGAGAGTTTTCCAGGAAAAAGTGTTTTACCTTTTTAAAGCGATGTACGATAACGACAAATAGAACGAGAGTGAGAGAGAAAGACCCATTTAGTTAGGTCCTATTTAAACGACCTTGAATTAATAACTTCACACATGAATGAGAGCTATACTGGGCGTTTCTTTAGTATTAGAAAGAAATTTATGTTGTGATTCTTCAGAGGGGAATTTTTCATATACGTACGATAATTATAAATTGTTCTCAACCCTTGGATATCAGTTTTTTCTCGTTTATTCTTTAAAAACACAAACCATTTCAAGGAAGTTTTAGGAAGTCATTAAAGCTACCGTTTCATTAACGTTCTTGGTATGACCCGACTACTAAAAGATATGTACTTATTGTACGCTTTAAAGACTAGACGTTTGACATATTTATTTGAGATTAGAGGTATTACAAGAGATTTTATAAATAACGTTAGAAATCCCTGTAGATTTCAGTAGAATGTAGTGTAGAATCAGTACACAATTTTGAATTAGTGAGTACATTTCGTTTTCCAAATTGTGGGTTTAACTAAGACAATACATTAATGGTTTTAGGTGTTAAACCTTCTACATGAGATAATATTGAACATTTCAAGTACAGAAGTGCTACTAGAAAGATGAGATTCAGTTTTGCCCCGATGAAGGGGAAAATCTCATTCGAAACGTCGGTGTTACATTATAAGATAGCCAATATTAATTATGACCATTTGGCTGCACGCCCATAAGAGCCTTTAGACCCAATAGAGGGCTCATTTTTTTACTGATCCAAATGAAACTCGGCACAAAAATAGCTTGAGTAAATGCTTCGATAAAGTTCAGTAATGAACCAAATTGGTCCAGTAAAAACATAATGGCTGCCTGTCAAATTAAATAAAAATTCGTAATTCTTTTGTTCTCTTATGGTATGGATGAAGCAA
The DNA here is from genome assembly GCA_963576515.1 of Cryptocephalus primarius. NCBI lineage: Eukaryota > Metazoa > Arthropoda > Insecta > Coleoptera > Chrysomelidae > Cryptocephalus > Cryptocephalus primarius. The sequence continues at coordinate 16,423,829 of OY754941.1, forward strand.
CTGTTCCTTTAGTACTGCATGAACTGTAACTTTGGATACTCCTATTTCCTTACTAACTCATCAGGATCTTTAACACATTCTAAAGTTTCTTCTTTGCCTTTAGGAACACTTACAAAACGCTGCCTTTCAAAATCAGCAGTTTTATGACGAAACTGACCCTTCTGACGAAGGTTTCTGTCAATAGCAGTAAAGTTTGATGGTTTGTAGTGTTGTGGTGTGGAGAAAATGCGCGAATAGGCATGTATTTGATGTTTTATTTTACATTACTTTATAGGCACCTTCAGATACTAGTTCTGATTACTTTTGTTACAAAAATTTCTTCAGCATTGTATCGTTAGCAAATTTTGATACTAATATTTCATTCAGTTCTTTTAATTTATCTATTCTGCGACTTGTAACCAATTTCATACTGTTTTGTAACTGATGCAGCAATTCCTTTTAGTATTAATCTTTTTGTGGCTTTTGCTTTCACCAGGATCCAATAAATCAGGACCGTAACACGTCGTAAGGAAGATAACACATAAACAGGACTACCCTTTCTATTTCTCTGCAATCTCAAACGTTAATTTGTTCTGTTATTTCAAACTTGTGAGTAATGATCGCTTAATTCCTTCACAAAGAAAACTGATTATGACAATCTTCCTATAAAAGGCCACTGACCCTTCCTATCGCCCTCCCTACATGTCAATTCTGCTGTGTACCAACTATTACATCATCAAGTAAAGGTACTTTTCGGCCATTACACACATGTTAACGTCGCCCAATGCGGGTCGCCGTTAATTGGGCACTTCCATTTAAGATAAAGCACAACCACCCCTGGGTTACTTACACTCCAATATACAAATAATATCGTTTCGTGCAGATAAAAATAATACTTTTAACGGTGGCATAGTCGCGGTTATGTACGTTTATAAATGTTCGCGTTCGCGGTAGACGCGATATGGATTTTCCAGGGCTCCTTTTTTCCACATATTTCCCTCGAAACGTAATCAGATTGCTGCGCGAAAATTATTCGTCGTAAAATGGAAACGTTCGTGTGGAACGAGGGATTAGAATAAAAATAAAATGTTCGTATCTTTGTAAGTAAATAATGTTTAATAGCTTCTTTATGTGGTTTTTGTGGGATTAGTTTCGTTAAAATTTCGTGAAAGTCACGGTGAGATTCCGAGTTTCGACAATGCAGGGGCTTCGAGTGGTTTCGGCCATTTCCATGCGCAATATTGCGTAAATCGTTAGATTCTTCAGTGGCAGATATTCGTTGATTATACAAGAAAGGTTTGTTCAATTGTGGGAATGACAAATATTTACATATTAATACGATATAATGAACTGGAGGCTTGGAACAGAAATCGTGCCGCTGTCTGCTTCGCCTTACTCCCACTTTTCTGTATAAGACAGATAAATGTAAAAATCGTATATATTTACGCGTCAGATGTAACACACTGTATATATTTTGTTTCAAATTGTAAAAAAGTTCGTATTAGTACAGCAGTGAATGTTAATGCTTCTGAAACGAACGTTTTACACAGTTAATAAATTCGATTTGCAGGAAACTGAAAATAAAATTTACAACTCTATCTATTCGACCCTTTGAAGCCATATAACATAACCCTATCTGCTACATATGGCAAATTCTGCCATTTGTTCAGTGATGAAGATATGAATTGACTACTGTGTTAGTATAGGCTAATCTAAGTAGGGATCAGCTATCCCCGTGGTGTTTGGTTTAGGTGGCAGCAATTTCTTCAACAGCAACTGGTTCGAGCCATTTTAGGGATATTAACCATGTATACTCTTTTCAGATTCAATTAAAAGAGACCACACATATCGTCGCAGCAGAGAATCGGCTCTGCTCTTGTTGTGTGGTAGCAATTTTTCTCCATATAGAGCGATAACTATTAAGCGTAACGATATTTGATATATCGTCGATTGGAAAGAGTTTCATCGGTCGCAGTTAAGTTTTATGGCGGCGTAAAATCAATTTATCGATGGGGTTACTACGCTAACACTTTAAAAATCACACACGAAGTGTGACGTAAAATCACCTCGAATATTACTGGCCATAAAATGTTCCCAAAGGTATAATCAATGCGACGCAGTATACGGCGGTCCTGATTTAAAACCCTTGTATTCGACAATCGATATGTTGGAATTTGACGTTTTTGGTAGATCAGCCAGCGTTTGCATTTCATAGAATTCAATAATTACACCTCATTTGTATTTTAAACGACTGCAACTCTACTACCCCCAAGTTTAGCTTTGCCCAATACCGGGAAACAACCCGATTTCGTGATTGAAGCCATTAGAAAAACCGCGACTCCCCGGAAATTAGGTACAATATATCACAAAAATTAACTTCCCGCGATGCTAACAGCTATTAAATAGGTACACATAAAGGAATGGATATTTCTTTGTGTAATTCTATTAAAGCCGGGACAATGAAGAAGTGCACACACGCACAATAAACTTGATTAATATATACCGCGGAGATTTAGCTACATACTTCAATTAAGCTGTGGTGTTATATAGTGGGTGCGATTTGGATTGAAAAGATCCAAAAGAATCCAGAAGAGAGCGCCGTGTCCTTGGTCCGCGGTTTCTCAATTAGGACAAAGAGGAAGAAAGAAAAGAGAAAGTGAGAGAACATATTTCCTATATCTCGGAATCCACGTAATCTCTCATAAGAAGAAAAGGAAAGAAGAAAAGAGAGAGAACAGATATATTAAATTCACTTCCGTCTCGTCTCGTGACTCCTTGAACTTCTATTGACTTATTGAACTACTCCTCAGCGCGTAACCTCCCATAAAAAAGCTTTCGTTAATGTATCATAATCTAACACGAATGAGCAGATACATTTCTTAAGGTACTCGTACCTTATAAGTCATATTGTCGCAACCAGGGGCCTGAGGGGTCCCGAGGAGTGCGCTTGGGGTTGCAACGTATGAGGAGGGAGAAGGGGAAGGAATAATTAAACCATGTGTCATTTGTGAATAGCCCTGAGTACAGTTACGAGAAAAATACGCATAATTCTATGGAGAATGTGAGCATAAACTGGATAGACGAGTCACTTAATTCCGATATAGGTCCACTGGTGTTATTTGTAAGTCTACAAGGAGGCCTGCATTTTGCCATTCCTGCTAGTTCTGTTATTTTCTTGTGAAGAATTATATGGTCACGTTTCTTTGTAACTCCTCGGCCCCTTGACAGGTTTCTCTTGCTAAGTAGTTTCGGTTTTCTGCTTTATTTAAAAAATATTGTAAGTGATGTTTAACATAATCTCATATCATATCTTCACGTTTTCCCTATTGATGCCATGTGAATAAAAATTTTGGTAACTAGAGCCGCGACGATTTATCGCACATACAGATAAACGAAGGACGGGCGAATATATCAAAATAAAGCCGGCCAGTGGAATGTATTTCGGATGTTATAATTGAATATAAATTCAACACCCACCGAAAATCTGAAAGAAATTCGGCCTGAAACGTTCTCCTAAATTGTTGTATACGCCCACGAGCCCCCGTCGGACGTTTCGGTGCCCGTGCCAAAATCGGTGCATTCTCGAAGGTTACGTAACCCGAAAACATAGTGTAGGTAACAAAGGACCGTGCTAAGCGGATAATCGATCAGGCGACTTATGAATAATAATTGTAATGACTATCTGTGCACAAACGGGCTGGAAACGGCGCCCTACATTCGCTCACCGGAGTGAATGCTCAATTGTTGCTTCAATGCATCAACCAAAAAATACTTTTTTTTATCTCAGTTCAAGTAATTTGAATGTAGCGTATCGAAGAGAGAGGGAGAGAGAAAGAGAGAAGTGGCTTGAAAGTATAGAAAGTAGTGAGCGGTAGATCATCGTAAAGTTTTTGCAAATCAAATATTGTTAAGTCTGTACAAAGTAGCTTTTTGAAAAACCTTAAGTGTGTTTTGATGTGTCTGTTTTGTCCGCGGGCCAAGTAAACTATTAGATTTAATAGGCCGTAATTTACCTAGCAATTACCTTAATAGTTATAAATATATAAAACTCGATTATACAAACAGTAATTTGGCATGAACCTCGCCCAATCCAATGTAGTTGGTCACACAAATACGAAACTACCCTACTCAACGTTTGTTGATGACAAAATGATACATGATTGGTATGACAAAATCATAAAATTATTTTTCCACAGTCCAAGGTGGTGCCTCAAATCATTAGTGCAGGATAATCACTAACCATTTCAGTGGTCTTGGTTACATAAGAGCCTGAAGGCTAATATTTATAATTCGATTCATCTGCTGTGGATCAACTAATAGGAATTTTTTACAAAATAATGAGTCATCATCATCAGACGTTTCATCGTCCTTTGGGAGTTTTCTTGTTCTTGATTGTATCTTCGGTTCAGACGCCACAATAGCAGAGGCTGTAACACTTTGGCCAGGTTCAATATTTGTCTTCTTCCTCGTATCAGCTCTTTTATATCTTGTTTCACTAAGAATGCTCTTAAGAATATTGGCATGTTCGGGTTAAATCTTTATCCATAGCTACATAATTTGAAAAAACAATTGGTTAAAGCTCGCCTGATCCATGAAGCGTGATTGTATCCACGCCGCCACTGGAGGATGGCGAACACACGCGTCCCATTGGCGTACGGTCGGTCCCACCTGGAAATTGACACGATGTGATCTGATACGATAGTTAGCGAATCCACGTGGGCGTGGATTTCTCGTTTTTATAACGAGTGCACCTTCACTCATGTGTCAAATTGAAGTAGAAGAACACACACCTGTTCATTATGAACAGGTTCGAAGAGATAGATGGAACGGGACGGATTAGGGACGGACGAGATCCGATCAATTAGCTTTATTATGTGGACAAATCGAGTGCGTCCGAACGAATTGTGGTTATGTTCGGAGTTGTGACAAGTATGTACAGCTGAGGTGATTGGACGTTGAAAATTGGAATTCCCGAAATCTGGTTTGTCGCGGTTTAAAGCGAGATGTCCCTGATATGAAGTTTTATTTTATTTTGCGTGTGGTGTTACAAGTTAATAGAGAGTTTTTGCATTTCACATAATGTCGGGCGCTATTAGCTTTTACCTTATTTGGCAGGAACGCATGCGCATTAAGCACTTTCAATAGCGCTATTGCTTAATGAGCAAAATTCCTTCTTTTCAAAGTTCCTGTCAAAATAAGGTAAACTTATGTGTGAAATGCAAAAACTCTCTAATATCGAGATGTTTTATCCATCACAGGACAATCACAGTGATTCTATGGTGATATGCTGTATAGTTTGATTTGGTGGTCCGCAATTACAACCAAAGGGGTGAAAATTTACGTACATGCATAGAGGGTGCCCAGCGGCCATGGGGAAAATTCACCTTTAAAGATACAAAGACATACATACAAGTGGATTTTTAATAATTTCTCTATTTCCTAACAAAATTTAAACATTGAGATTTTTAGGAACATTTTTGAAGCTGCGTAGGGCTCACAACGTGTTGAACACCTTCTAAGGAACTTTTGTAATGTACATAACAAGGTATAATGCGGTGCTAGACTGTACAAATAAAGAAACTAATGTGACAACTGTAACCACGTGTCTTTGACCGTTCTTCAGTCGATTTCTTGACACGTACATCGACGATAAGCACGATCAGACCCAGGAGATTAAAGTTAGAAGCTATAAGGCGAGAAATGTTTTCTTCTGAATCACTAATCCCCAATTAAATCTCCAACTTCGCCTGAGAATATTAAATACTACGTAATCCCAGTGCTTCTATATGGACTAGAAATATGGACGATTGACAAATCGCAGTGAAAATGCACCAGTCCTTTGAAATTTGGATCTTCAGAAGAAGAACTTTTATAGGAGTAAAAATACTTTACTTTTTACTATTATCTAGTTCAATACTATAAAAACGTTGTTGCTTCATGAATACAAGGAAAATTCAATTTTGTTTTATATCTTTGCTTGAACAGTATTCTTGATTTGATAAAAACTAAAAGAGAAATACTGCAGTGACTTTTGTAACAGTAATATACTACTGCACACATTTTAAAAATTACTAACTTAATTAAATTCAACAGTGAAGCGTTACTATCAATCTTATTGTAAGATTTATGTAATAAAGGTACAGCTATAATAATAAATTTTAATTTTGGCCGTAGCGCAAGACAACAGAAAGGATAAATTTAATGTTCACTGATAATTTCATAACAGTTTCTTAATTGTTTCACGGAGCTTCGCGTGTAAGCCAGAAAACGGCAGAGAAAGTGCCAAAATCGATATTCCTTTATCGATCAGGTGTGGTCAGGTCGTTACTGGCATGCAGAATGTGTGTGTGTGTGCGTTCGTAAAAAGGTGGGAAAAGTAGCATACGTCTACGGGCTGATTTAATTAAATTTCTGGTTATTCGGGGTGTAACTTTATAACAAAGAACGATAGCCAGGCACGATAGTTGAATAGCTTAATATTTTCGATCCCATGTTAAGAAATTTAATACATAATTAAATAATTCCGTGAGAGGGTGCCATCAGAATGAGAAATATGGCGGGAATTGTTACATTATTAATTGTGTTGGGAATGCCCTTTTTTCTAAGTACATGCTTCGTGTATAGGTAAAAGTCGTAGATTAGATTTTTATCTGTGCCTGTAGATTTGCTTCAGTATTTGATGGAAGGTGACATTACGAAATCTGTTGAGGCGAATACCGACACTACTTTACACAACAAACTTATATTTTTTGAAATATTTAAAAAGAAACATGAATTTTACCTTTCCCTGACACTAATTAAAACCGCTGAGAAAACCTGCATTACGAAGATTCCATGAAATTCCCAACGACCCTTGGCGGAAGAGTGTTTTTTGGGGCAACATAAGACGTTTGGTAAAGAACCCACTTCTCTCTCACAGTTAAGCACCATAGAAAATCCTTAGTAGATTCTGATAACAAATTTTACTTTCCCGGCCCACGATTTTTCTTGGCCCTTCCATATGGACCATGGCTTCCATTTAAGCTATAAAATGTGAACGTCACGAGGAGGCGGCGTTTCGCAGAAAACGGTATCGCTTTGCCATACATATTCCGTCAGTTTGTCGGGCCATAGACCGAATAACGCGTTCAGTATCCGGTCTTGAGGGACTGCATGTACACGTTTGGAAATGTCAACACCTCGTCGCGAGCAGAGACCGAAATCGAGGCACAAAAGCCATGTCTTGTAAGCGACCGCTCAGTATTTTTTGTTACGAAGTTATTTCTCTTGTTTACTCGCTTTTGATTATTCAGATTTTATTCAGTTGTCAAGTGGTTTTTAGGCTTTTACTCTATCTCCGCTTGAGCTACCCCCTAGCGCACCCTCAGGGTCACTTCGTAGCCCTAGGCCGAGCGATATTAAAATAAACGCCCATCCTTCTAATATGGCCAGTTTAACACAATCATGGGGTCATGTGGAGGGATGGAAAGTTTACATGTTCCTGGTGTAAATTCCTCTTAGAGCACGGCTCCATTCTTTAACAAGTACAGATGGCATCAGGAGGTACAATTCGATGATGAAAATTTAATAAAAATTAAATTTTTTTCTTGGATTCGCTTCGCTTGAAAACCGCGTAATCCCCGGAGGCTCAACGAAGGAAAAACTGTTCTTCCCGTACGGAACGGAACAATAAAACCGGGAGGAGAATAAAACGCGCAGCGAATAAAACGCGGCGAGACGTTGACGTTTATGGGCGCCAATAAAGATTTTAATGTAATCTGAGGCGGAGATCACAGGAATGTCCAAGAACTTGTAGCGATATCAACGGAAAAAACTCTTGTCGTAAATCTGCCGGCGTTAATGATTATCATCTGAATGGATTTCCGAGCCGGTCTCACTGATTGCCACCATATGGAAATAGAATCTGGAAATTTGGCGTTTCGCGGCCCGGCCCGACGGAAGGTATTCCCAGATATTCATTTTGAAACTCGACTGACATAATGGAACTTGAGAAGAAACGGCAGGTTTAGATATTCATTCACTACGAGGTGAATCATGAGAATTGTTCCTTTTTAGCATTAAGAAAACTGTACTCCTTTTAAAATTCATATTTCTAAACAAATCTCAATTGTACAGCAAATCAAAGTTAACGATAACTTCTTTTCTAGGTTTCAGGATTAGAATTTTTAATCAACATTAATTTGAAACGCTTTGGAATTGACTATTTTTGATATATGGAAATTTCGAAAAAAGTGCTATAACCTTTAGGTTTAATTTTCGTAGGTTAGTTAAGAATCCAACAACTTTTCGCCTAATTAAGTTTTCCAAAAATGAAAAGACTGCCAAACTAATAAAGTGACAGCGAAGGAAGTTAGACGTTACCTTCGATTCGTGTATAATGGAAATATAGTAGACACCCTTTCCTTATTTAGATTTAGGAAATATTGATACCATTCCCAAATTCTTTGACCAATTCTGAACAATTCGCCACAAACCCCATTCAAATTGATTGATTTTTAAGCGAGTTATACTGAAACAATAATTTGCAGGGGTATAAACACCTCTTAAAAACCCTTACCAAATGTCCCAGAATATTCTGACAGCACGTAACGACCCAAAGGCTTAAACGTGTCATTAACCACCGGGGGACGTTCAATATCCTTAAAATCGATCAGAATCCGCGCTTGTTACATATTATTTGATTGATTGATTGGCCGTATTACACCAACACCGGGATAGAAATAATTCACGACATCAAGACATGCCCGATAAATCATCAAGACAGCGACGTAATGAAATAAAAGCCCAGCTAATTGATTTTAGTGTTTTGACGAGCTGTCAAGTTGTTTTGTCATATCCGATTTCAGAAGTAGGCATTTTTCATTTTTCTGAGAAAACTTGGTGTTTAACATTATTACTGCACCCCCTTTCCTAGTTACACATCACTCTTTCAAACTCAAAAACCCCACAACACGTTACCCTCATATAATTTAAATTTGACAGATGTGGTTCGAGATCTTACCCTCCGCTTTGATCGTGATCGCCGGCATTTGGTTCCCTCAGGCTTCTTCCTACGTGACGAATTACCTGTTCGTCGGTAACTGCTACAGGAGGTCCCTGGATAACCGCAATGAGTGGATGCAGTACCTGAGGGACATCAGGATAGATGAAAAGGGGAGTCCGTACAAGGTGCACGGTCTGGAGAGGATCCCGGACGAAGGAGACGAGAAGGACTGTCCGGATGGCAATCACGAAGAAGAGTGGGATGATGTTTAGGTCCATGGGAACATCGTCGCGAGGCGTTTTTCGTATTAATTTAGGAGTTAATGGATGATACTGGCATGGCAATTAGCTATTTTTGAAATCATTAAATTGAATTGAGAAGATGGATGTTCTTTCTAAATAGTCTATGGAAATAAGGCGAAAATACAGAAACTAAATTTTGGAAAAAGTGCGAGCAAAAGTGTAAAGTACGAAGATTCAGCAATACGGTTCTAAATCTATATCCGATATCTGAATCAACTTGGCAACGTCGCACGCTTCATGCATGCACATTAAAGAAAGAGGCGAGTGCTGCCGAGTTTGTTCCCCTTTCTCCCACTAATAAGTCTAATAATAAATCTAATAAGTTCATTTTGAGAAAAAAATTGATGAAATTATTGATAATTGAAACGACACACATATGGAGAGTATTTGTAATTGCAATGTTTACTTCATTACTACATAAATGCAGTAATTTTAAATGCAGGGGTTGATTATTAAGGGTGGAGTCGTTGTAATATATAATTAGCAATAAGGCGAATACTATTTAATGTAAATGCCACCATTACACTGTTTTTAGCTGTGGTACTTGTCTTTTTGTTGGGTTTACTTAACCGATTTAATACAATGAGCGCTGTGCTTTCGCCATTTTATATTAAACGGTGGATGGTCCATTCACCAAAATGCGTTGTACAAACTATCAAACACAACACAAAATATCTCAAATAATCACAAGAATTTATTTAGAAGACCGATATTTTATTGTTCATTATTACAGTGCCTTGTATTCTTGAATTATTCCATACACAGAGCAGTAACATCCAGAGATTGCCCCTAAGAACCCTATACAAATAATGACAATATCTTTGACTAATATCCATATAGAGAGTCGATCGGGCCATAGAGCGCAAATATTGATTATAGCCGGGAACGCTATTCCAATCATCGATATACAAACGGACCCCAGTATGGATATGACCAGGCCTAAGAACGGTACAGCCGCTGACAGGATAAACGTTACAAGCACACCGGTGAACCTCAGTACGTACTCCCACAGAAGCTTCCTGTTGCTGCCCTTCAACCTGTCTTCGATGTAATAAAACCAGATCATTTGAATGGGCACGAAACCATTTATACCGAAGGAGATGTAAATGGCGACGGCGTAAAGCAGTCGAATTAATTGACCCAAGGTTTCTTCTACAGGAAAGTTGAGGGTGATGCTGGATTTAACCTCGTCTCCATAACCCCAGTATCCCATAACGGATACGATAACGTAGGTAAAAGCAACGAACCCAATGCTGAGATTGAGGACGCCGAGCCATCCACCGAAACTTTTAGGCGTCGCCATGTTGTTCTCAGTAGCTACGAGCACCGGCGTTCCTGTGATAGAGAAGAGAGCAGTCCCGAAAAACAACGGGAATTTTTCCCAGTCCCCAAACGCAGGCCTCTCACTGAAAGGCGGCAGACGCCTCGATGAGTAGTAAATGATAACAGCGAACGTGACGAGAGTTATAACGTTCCCAGCTAGGGAAAACGGAGCGAGAATCTTCAGGTTCCTAAGGCACATGATCAAACAGAAAGGTATGAACATGAACAAGAAGTACACGTTGAGATTAATGTCTTTGGAAAGGTAGTAGTCAATTACCATTTTCAGATTGACGCCTACGAAAATAATGTAAACGCAACAGGCCCCAGTTTGATAAATAACAAAGATCCACAAGGTTATCCCTTGGGAGACGTTCCTAAAAACGTGGAAAACCTTCGGTCCCATCTCACATGCGATCCTCATCGACTCCGGATACGGCAACAACCCCACTTTGAGCTTCTTGCACAATACGTACTGCGATTTGACCAGCAGCTGAAGGCAGTACACGTTGAAGGCTGCGATCAGGAACGTCGACACTATGCCGTTCAGCATGCCCGCAAATTTGAACGCTTCTGGCATCGCCAGCACGCCGGTCCCGTAGGATGCCTTGACTATGTGGAAGGCTGTCTCCAAGTCCTTCGTGGGCTTCTCGAGGTTCCTGTGCAGGTGCGGGTCGTAATCGTCCTCATCTTTGACCTCGGAGGATTCCCCTTGCTGGGGGGTAGTCTTAGCCATTTGCTTTTGTGATGCTTTTGTGACTTCGCTGCCTTAGCAACTATTGTCATATCATTCTGTGTTCTGTTCTGTGTTCTGCCTTCGTGGTTCCATCAGATATCATAAATTAGTATCCTAATTGTCTGCACTGACTTGTATCAGTTTGGATCAGGTTTACAATACTGAAAAGAACTTTGTTCTTGAGTGACTCAGACAGGCGAGTAGATGTATAGAAAAGCTGTTTACGACTACGACCAGGATTCAAATTATGCACTTTTCACAAAGCATATAAACTCAAGGTTCACAAGCTAGACGAGCAAGATTAATGATCGGTCAGTGAATTTTACCCTTAGGTTTTTATCAACAATTTTCTTTAAACAAAGGATAAAACAATTCCACTGTTACTATGGTCAACGGACCCGTGTGGGGTTAAATCGATCAAATTTGCATATTATCGTGGGTCAGCGGCAATCTAATAGTCGGCGACACGCCACCCAGACACGTAAACGCCCTAAAAAAATACCGAGTTACCCCTTCATTCGGAATTTATTGCCTTATTATTATGGTAATGTAATTAGAGTAGTAATAGGGGGTGTTCTCTCCATATATGAGAATTTGTTTCAGATATTTTATCGAAGAGGAAACGGGACAAATCAAGAGTTATAGCTGAAGATATCTTTGGCAACACCAGTAATTAATGCTCGAATATGAATCAGTTAAATTTTAAGCAGGAAGCCCATTTACATCTCAAATATAAGTATAAATGAACAAATGGAGTTTTTGATCTGTCTCAATCATTGCAAATACCAATTGAAAACCATCAGCGTGACCGTGGATTACACCCCTCTAGAAATCCCCGCCTCTTCTCCCAGCCAATAGCAGCATCCCTTAAAGGGTAACTTAGGGAGTACGTAGGGTGGCGAGGTCGCTATGGAGACAGCGATCTCACCCCTGAATCTCGGCGAGTTAAAGTTAAAAAAAGTTTTTCCTTTTTGTGTCGCTATGACCCCTCCACCCCTTTCGTACTCGACATAAAACTCGCTATTATCTCAGCTAGAAACACACAACTTTCTGTAAAATCCAATTTCCAGAATTATCCGATGAAAGCACGCGAATTTTCATGAGCGAGGAAAAGGTCACACCTGTAATGGTAGGCGACTCAATTTTTTTTTCTATAAAAAGACTAATAAAAATAATTTTGCTTAAATAGGGGTGGCAATGTGTAATCACGAATATCGTCGGAAAATATACTCGTGGAAAATACTTAGCGTGTTATCTGGGTAGATACAAGTATTTTTATTTTAAATAATTAGTAAAAGTGAACGGTAATATAAAACTTATGTTACAAGAGGCCTCGTCATTGGACCATTTGACTTCAATCGATTGGACAGCAACGCTGCGTGCCAAAACTTTCTGTCAAACAATATTAGGTGAATATGATGGAGTGAATATACGTTTTATTCCTGCCATATCGTGTATTAACATTTTGTGAATGCATATTCATTATCGTCGACCTCAGAGGCCTATTTTCGCGAAAACAATCGACTGCCAATGTCGTAAAGGAAATCGTGACTGTTCCAAATATAAGAAAATCAATTTTTTCGTCTGAGTTGCGAAAGATTTGAAGTTCAAGAACGAGTTCAGTTAAGTTATAAAAGTCTTAATCAAAATTTAAATTTGTAAAGTGTAAAGAGGCGAGATAAGCTGTCAAATAGCTGTCTAATAACTTGACTTTTTCAGTGTACTCTTTTCGCCGCGAGATAGCGCATGTCATTCATCTGACAAACTAATGAAAATTTACGTAGGCAAAGCAACGGTAGCATTTTAGAATTTTGGACCATTTTTGGGGTCTAATTCATTAGTACATATGGCGAATTTCATATAATTCTCTCTTTCTAGTCGTTTTTCGGACTACTGATTATTACCTAAAACTTAAATAAATATTTAAAAAACATCACCACTATACGGGGTGTCCTATCGAATATACGCGATGATGCCGCATGCCAAGGAATTTCCGGATCCTCCATCTGTAAGGCTATCAGCTATTCCTCCGCGTCCCAAATCGTCAGGATCAGTTGACACCACAAGGGCCCTTCCTACGATCCCTCTAGGTCCCAGTGACAGGGATATCAAGGGGTCGACTATGTTCACGGTGGCAACGCCGTCCTCCCCTGCTTCGATATTACCTAAGTCCCCTAGGTGGCGGATGGGGTCTTTGGGGCCGCCATGGCGAAGCTGACCGAAAAATAAATTTTGCTGTGTAAGAGAACGAAAATAAGGAAACAAGTATTCAACAATACCAATAAGCACTGAAATATTCAGCGCTCTGGTGTAATCTTCATGTACCCTTTATGGTGTATCTTTAAGTACCCTTTACGAAAGTAGCAACATTTGCCAGAAAAATCGTAGAATAGTCAATTAGAACCCATTTTTATTCCTCCCTGTGTACTTACGAAGAAGGGGTTGAAATGCCCTCCCAGTTTCTCGCAGCCCTTCCGCAGGTCCCCGGATTGGTGAATGTGTATCCCGTGTTTCCCGGCGGCCAGGCCGGTCACGTTCCCGGTTATCAGGGTAGGACCCGCAGGTGGATGTTTCTGGATGAACATTATCTCTCCCTTAACGTCGCTCTCCCCTTCCCCGACCAATACTGCAATCGCTAATTGATTTCTGAGGTCCTGCAAGGGGATAACTATTTAGGACAATTTTTCCAGGGTTAACTGATGATTAATCGGGAATATTTAAAGGATGTTTGATATTTTAACATCAACTGTTGAGATAATAGGGTGTTACTCAAAAAGTTAACGTCGATAATAAATTTTAGGAAAGGAATTGCAGTATATAAGAGCAATTCTTGCTCTATAAGTGTGAAAATTACCCTTTATGACAAATAATCCAAAAAATTATAAATGCCTCACATATTGCTCCTTTTAATAACCTAATTTAAAGGGCGAAGTATATCTTGAAATATCTGTCGCAGGAATTCTTAATTGGATTTTAAAGAAACATAAATTTCATTATCGTAAACAGAAGCAAAAGTGAAAAAATAAATTTTAACGTTTGGGATAATTATCGAATGGAACTTATTAAATATTTGCTATCATCAATAAAACGAACTAAAAATATTTCAAACTAATGTCGTGGTAAAGAAATTGAATGGAACAAAGTACCTACTATGTGATAACCTTGTTTCTAGCAACAATTATTTTTTAAACCGTTCATTAAAGAATAATTACGTAAATCATACGTCTATTGTTTTGCAATAAAGAAGTATGCAAAAATTTAATAGCAAATAAACCTTTTTACGAAAAATTGCATAACTTACGTAGTCGTAAGGTTCCCCGTACACCTCGAATAAGTCGCTCTGGATATTCTCGATCCCTGGATACACTTTAATCCTCACGGGACGATTCCCTAATCCAGGAATCTCGTACAGGCCGTTCTTCACTGCGACGCTCTGCAGTGCGGCGTTCTGGACTTTTTCCACTACCGCCACCGTTAAGATCATCAGCGATAGCGATACCGACGACATGTTCAACGCGAGGATTCGTGGATAACGTGCAAGATTGATGTGTGCGATTAGAGGCGAAGTGAAGAAAATGATGGGTAATCGACGTATAAATACACGAGACGGGATGCTCGTTGCACCACACCGAGCGTCCATAAAAACCGACGTGGATGTACAGTGTGCTCATAAATTCAGAAGTACTGTAGGGAATTTGTTATTGTATCTTGCACAGAAGGTGTTGATTACAACTCCAAAAGTAGGTTGTTATTGATGCAGAAATGGAAATAATTGCCAAAAAAAGTGGAAAATTTTTTTTTGACAATTTATCCGAGTACTTGCAACACAAGTAATTTAAATTTTGATTCACAGAACTTTTTGACAGAGTTTGACAATTGTTTTGAGAATTGGTACCAAAAGGAATTTCAGCTGCAACTGCTTTTTGAGTCTGAACACCAATGTAATCTTTGCAATAAAACCTTCAAAGGAATTGCCCGCAACTGAAGAATTTGCTGTACCAGGGGCAATTCCAAAGAGTTGCAATTGTTCATTAATTTCATGACAAGACTGTTGTCATTAAAGCCACAGCTGCTTTTGTTTGAAGGAAGTTTTGTTGAAATGAAAATTTATAGAGATGCAACTCATCAAAAAGTAGTTTAGGGCTTCAAGCTTGACTCTACTTTCTGACTCTGCTTCTGACTTTGCTGTATGTTCATTGAATTGAAGATATTGCATTTGAAATTCCAATGGGTTACTTCACGGTTACAATATATTCAGTTTATTGAAGGAATGGATGTTTCCTTCCAACTCAACACTTATCTCTGAGTAGCAATCGCCTTTGGGGTCCACAAGAGGAAATCACCATGGCACTGAGCCTTAAAGATTAATTGCTTCATTAATTCTTCATACTCACAATGAATTCGTGATGAAACAATGGGACTTGAATCCTACTTACTGCGCCAGTTATCTTCGGAAACACAGAAAGAGTCTTTTCAAATAAGAATTTATTGTAAAACTGGATGTTACCAACTCAAAGGTAAAAATGTGAATGAATCACATTTAAAAATGAAACATTAAAATACATTATCTTTACTTTCCCAAAATTAGATATCAAGGCGGTACGCGTGTGATGTAACTCACGATTACTACCTAATGATTTACATATGACTCAGTGAGTTTATCAGTTGTTAAAGATTGACTCAAATTTCCCACAATTAATATTTTTACACACTCAATATGTTGTCTCCTTCACTTGCTTCTAAAACAAGGAGGCTTCGCATAATTTCTATAATTGTCCTCCCTGTCCTCATAATCTTAAAACTCCTACGTTAACGTGTCAAGTGTACAAATTTGAACTTTCACTGCCAATTACGGAAACGGTAATAGATAAACAATCGTCGTCTAAAAAGCAATCAACACGAGAATTGTATAGACGATCAATCGGTTTTTTAAATCCATCTTAGTTTAGCGTGTCAGCAAGGTCGTGTATTCACAATCGAAACCATTTCTTTGTTAACGTAAACGTGTCTTACCTAATTAAAATTATGTTGGAAGTATCGGCAATGAGTAATTCACGGTATTTAGTGGTAATGACGGTATGTTTTGAAGTTCCTCTAGCGGAATGATGATATTTTTATCGTCGATTATTTACTGTATTCGTTGAAGCAATCGTGTCTAATTTTCTCTAAGGATAAAAAAATAAATTATCCACGAATAAAATTAGGACGTGTGGAAACATCACAACTAAGGACAATCTCAGTTTCCTTATACATTCTGACAGTTTACATTGTGACTTTAGTCAAAATGACGTCGCCGATCTGCTCGAAATTGTAGTAGGAGCCCCGGAGCACTTTTTCAAAATTTAAGTGTTGTAAGACATGTCGATGGTAAGCCTGTGATATTTTAAATCCCAATCTAAACCCGTAACGCTTTTAAGGTTTTCTTCACCGATCTCTGCCCTTCGAATTCCACCGATAAACCCTTGTCGCAGAGATCAGATTGCAAGTGCCTCTCTGCCATATGCAGCTCGATCAATGCTCAAAGGCCGACGTCCGCGCAGCACGTGGTACGCTTTAGCCCCGAGAAAAAAGGAAAAACTGAGAGGTAAGTAATAAATAAGCGGTGGTTTTTAAGAAGTCTTATACTGATTTTATAAACAGGCCTAAAAGTAGGTGTGTTGCTAGATGCAAAACCACACCAAAAGTCGTCAAAGATGATTCTCGAACAAACTCTGGTCACACGTCCAATTGGTCCACTGTGGTTTCCTCCTCTACCATGGTCCGCAAATGCCCGAACATAGGTTAGATGCATTTTTCGTAACACTTAAATTAACCTACAGTTTTTGGTGTTACTATTATAACTACAAATTTTCCAGGTGACCATCAAAGAAACACTATATGCACTTCTTACCCAGTGCCGTCCAATTCCGTTTGCGATAACAACTCCGATCACATCGACTACGTACCTCCAAAAGCGTGTTCTTGCATATCTACAGTCTCAAGAATAAACACCCAAAACCCTTCCTTCCAGACGCACAACACCGTTAGACTTTCGAATTCCACAGCGATCCCCCCTCAGGTAAACCTCGAGACAACTTCTTACGTCTTTCTCAGGTACTTTTCCCTTTCCAGATAAGGCAAAGCGTCGCCTTAACCGACAACGACGTGGTCAGCGGTCTCAAAATAGAGATAGAAAAAGTCAAGAGCCAGCTGAACGAGCTCTCCAGTTCGAAGCAAGAGCCGACGGATAAAAACTCTGTCGCGAAAGAGGTGTATCACCTAAGATCAGAAAACAAAACCCTCAAAAGGCAGCTGGAAGGGAAGAGACGACTGTACCACCGATCGATCAAAGAACTAGAAGCTGCCAGAGAAGTCTTGGTCGATTACGAGAAACGGGTGAGCTTGCTACACCAGCAAGCGGTGAAGTCTTCCAAAATGATGAAGCAGAGCAAGGATAAGTTCTGCAAGTGTTTGCACGAAAAGGACGTGACCATCAGGGCGTTACAGGAAAACAATGAGGAACTGAAGAGCAGTATTAAAGAGAAAGAATGGCAACACGAGGATGTCATCATGGAGTTACAGAAGTTACAGTGTATGCTGCCAGGGGATAACGAACAGTGTATCGCGTTCAAGGGAAGTCAAAACATATGCGAGTGTATTAAAGCTATGAAGCAGCAGCTAAGAAGAGTGTTAGCTAATTCGGAACAGTACCAAACCGAAGTGGAAACACTAAAACAAGTAAGAATATATACAGTATTTTCTGTGCAGCTACATCAGGGCTGATGGTACCAATCAGCATCATCTGCTTTTAGCATATTTATAGTATATTTTAAGTATAGCTTGTCTATTTGTTGTGTGCTTATTTACAATCAATGACTTAAAGGAACCTCCATGATTGAAGAGAGGGGACCTTCAAAAGTGCTATAAACACCATTTTTAGCAGACGCTAATTTCTTTTCCCTCTGCTCTTGTTGTTATCTTCCCCATTTCTTCTGGTCGTGTTACTTTCTTCTTGTGTTCCTTCTAAACCATTTTCTTCTTCATAAGGACATTCTTTAAAATCTGCTTTCAGCAAATCGGCGACCACGCCTGCGAGAATTGCATAAAGCTGAAGGCGAAATTGGAAAAGCACAAGACGAAATTCGAAAACGCTGTCAAAAAGTTCGAAGCTCATGAAAATTTGTTGAAAAATGAGGTCCGCGATCTGAACTTGAAGCTGCAGGACAAGTCGGAAGTGAAAGAGCTGCAGGCGGAGTGTGACGAACTTCGGGGCAAACTTAGAGACTACGAGGAACTAATGGAAAAGTAAGTTTCTAAATACACCACAAGTGATATGTTTTAATGCTGATATAGTTTCAGATTTACGTTTCTAAAGAATTGTTCAGCGCCGTGTATTTTCCATGAAAATCGCCCTTACTTAAAATAAAGAATTAATTCAATAGATAGCATTCATTACTTAACATACAAGGTTTGAACGAACTGACTAATATTAACCTGCAGAATTTCTGCTGAATTGACACGACACTCACCTGCCTTCATGTTTTGACATTTTTTTTTCTATCAGAACATGTTATGTCTCTACGTTAACTGACATCCTCGTAAGTTTACCTTTCCAATATTGTTCTCTTTACATAGATACCAACGGGCAGAGGAAGAGTGTAAGCGCCAATGCGAGACAATAACCAGCAACGAAATAAAATTCGAACGGGATCGTACGGAGCTGAGAAGATTAGTAGACGAATTGACTACGGTGTTACAAGAGAACAAAAATACTCTCCTACGATTATCGAAGATAAATAAGGAACAAGAGGCGATGCTCGTATCTCAGAGCGCATTTCTCCTGGAAAAGGTAAGCAACACTGTAATTTAAGCAGACAGGGTGTCAAGATCAATTCTTTAAAGAATTAAGTCAAGTCAACTTCTTGCAATAGGTGTATTATATATACATTTCGTCGATTCTTTTATTATTTTATTATTTATTACACCCTCTATTTCACCTTGTGGTCTTAAATTAGCAACATTCTATTGTCTCATCAGGAGGAGCAGATCCAATATGCCGAAAGCGAAATACACATGCTGCAGAAAATGAGCGCAGAACTAGAATCTGAGTTGGACGAGATGAAGTCCGCCATGTCCGGACCCTGTTCTAGGACAGACTGCAAAAATCTGTCCAGGGAAATCAAAGAACTGCAGTAAGTAAAATAATATTACTATTTCGACGGTCGGCAACCAAAAACTAGGGACTGTTACGAATTTTCCTCAAAAAAGAACTTTGCACCAATATAATTTTGATAAATTTTGATTCCCACCAATTAAATTCCATCAAGGTCGTTCTTTCAACCTGAAATGCCCTATAGCTATAGCTATAGCTGATATCAGCTATACCCTTCATCCCATTGGTTCCAAATTTTCAGGAGTGATGAACTTTGGTTCCTATTTGGACCTATCCCTGGTTCCAATTTGTCTTTGACTGATTGAGTTGATTGGAAGTTATTACCCATTACAGTGCAGTACTTATTGATAATGTATTCCTCCTTGAATATTCTAGAATAGCGTTAAACATCGAGAGAGACAATAAATTGGTGAAAGAAAAAATAATCCAGGACCAATCGGAGACGATTTGCGGCCTCCAGCGCCAAGTCAAAGGTAAGATAGAAGAGCTGAACAGGGCGAGGGAGGAGAGTTGCATGGCCGAAGAGGAAATCAACAAAATCAACAGTGACCTGTTGAAGAAACACCGCGAATTAGAGAAAGAGATGGACGAAAAGGAAAGGTTGATGAAGAGGCTAAAGGTAAAATCAACGATTTCCACTTTCTAAAATACTTAAGCACCCATTTCATGTCTTCAGAAACTGGATTACCAAAAATCCATGTTGACCAACGAAATGTCCGCTTTAGAGTCGTTACTAGACGATTACTCTCAGCTGAAGCATTACGACGAAGAGCAACAGAAGACTATCGAGAACCTGAAGAAGCAGGTGACGCACCAGAAAAGGGAATGGGAGGCGCAGAAGCTCCATTTGGCCGAGGAGAAGGAGAAGGCCGTGAAGGCTGCGAAGTTCGCCACCCAAAAGCTAATGGACACCGTCGGCGACTTCCAGAATCAGGTCAACGCCCAAAGGAAGGTGCAAATAATGCTGACGAAGATGCTGCACGACAAGGAGAAGGAGCTGATGGTCGTCAAGGAAAAGGTAAACAAATCTGAGGATTACTCCATCTAGTAAGTGCAGTACGTTACTCTTAGTGGATTTGTACAATACTTATCTATGTCAAATGTTTTGTTATTACTCATAATGTTTCTTTTTATTTAGATATCTTCAATAAACAACATAGTTAGTGATTCAACGATGAGTGAGGAATACACCGTCAACGAACTATACAAGAGTAGACAAAACCGCACGTGCAGCGCTACGCCAATCACGTCTGCGTATTCTACTTGTTCAAATTTGTCGAGGCCGTCTTCAAGAACCAAATGTAGGCAAGAGAAGACTGAACTACAAAGGGTGTTCGAATCTATCACCAAAACCGACGAAGAGCCCATTAGGGATTTCATAAGGTGAACTTTGGCGGTTGGTTTTTGTTATGATTTCAGTAAACTGTAATAAGCAGGTTTAGTAATTAAATAAAATGGATGCAGGGTACTCGTTTATTCATGAGTAATTTTATCGAGTGTCACAGTATTAATAGATTCATTCGCACATCAAGTTAATCGTTGACACTTTCTTCTTTGTTCTTCCCATTATTGGGCAGAAGGGTCATCGTGTGAAGGACTAGTAAAACCATCAGAGAATTGACTGAAACGAGCCCAACCGCTCCAACTGGTAATTGAGTAAACATCGAATAACATTGAATATTAAAGGAAATGAACGCTACCTTGGGCATCCAGTCAACCGCCCCTGGATACCGAGCTTCATTTTTTCCAAATCTCCAAACAAAATTCATCTGTTCCTTGAACAAATTCGTTGAGTGACCGCGTAAGAAAATTTTTAATCGAAAAATCAGATATGGCAGGCAACTCCTCAATTTTCTGTGTAAAATGCGACGAGAAGATTCAAGATACCAAAAACGAGGGTAAAGTACTGAAATGCAACGGGAAATGCAACAAGGGGATACATTATACCTGCAGTCCCTACAAACAGAACGAACTGCAATTCCTGGAGAGCAACAAGAATGTGAAGTGGTTCTGCGACTGCTGTTCGCAGGAGAACATGCTGGTAAGGGATAGTTTCAATCGATTTATTTTGAAGAAAGTCAATGCAGAGCAACTAATGGAGTTAACGGAGTGTGATCAATTGAAGATGCTTGTAATGCAGCTTTTATGTCAATGTTAATGGTACTTTTTCTTTTGCAGAAAGCCCAATAAAACCACAAAACAACATTACCTACAACTTATAATTAATGTCAGTTGGCCAGCTACTGCACTAATTTTTAACCCAGTTCGCTTTTGTAATGTTTCCTTCGATTTAAATCGAATAAAGATCAATTGGATCTTCTAGTCATGCGAGATCATCTGCGAAAATTTCAGAATTGAAGACGGTTATTTGTTATGGTTATTATTTGTACAACCGTCTTAATTTGATAATACAATAATTAATACAATGCGTTTTATTTCTTATTTCAAAAAAATCTATTAAAGGTTCGTAGTTTAGAAAATTGATCGGTATTGGTATAGATTATTTGAAGTTACCCCAATTAAATACATTATTTCCTTTTTGGTAGTCCGTGAAATATCCCAAATTCAACATTTGGTCAATTATTTTGCTTTTGGCGAATGAACCATCAAACCTTTACAGTTATACTTGTAGCTATGTAACCAGTTATTCAAATTATATTCGACTTCTGTCAGACTTTGGTGATCTGTTGTTCTGTGTCAGTGCGGTGGATTTCAGGTTGTTTCCTTCAATTTACCCTAAAATTTACGTTTTCAAATCATAATAACATGACCACGAATTCATAATGCAGTTTCCTCACGCCATGTCGTTCACCTTAGGCAAATCGTGTCCATACTCCAAGGTGTTCTACAACCCTGCACGTCTGGTAAGTAAAATTACGTAATTTTGAGGTTATCTCGCGGCACTTCCCTATTTCTAAACGATTGCTTTTTAAGATCCTCAAACGGATATCCTCGTCACATCCACCGGCGCAAGCAGTACTATTGCAGCATCCTATCGAACAGCCGATAATCGTGGTCGATGAACGGGGCGATGTGGACATCATAGGACCTCCCGATCCCATTTCCAATTTAAGACCAGTGATGAGGTACCCTTCGAAGCACGAGACGAAACTGCAGTGCAGGTTTCGAGAGATGCAAGATGAGACTCAGACCTGGAATCAGGAGTTCTGGGCAAGACACAATACGAAGTTTATAAAGGTATGCAAATGACTATGTAACTAGTGATTATAGAAGAACATTCATTGGTAAAATTATATACGGATTTAAAGCAGACAAGAAAATCTCTTTTTCCATATTATCTCACAGTATTATAATCATGTTTTCCTGGTTTTTGGATGGAAATACTTTTATCAGTCATTTATCAACTGTTTACCACCTACAACATGATTTAGCTCTAATAGAAAATGAAAATCTCTGTTAAAAACTGATATAATTAACCACATATTTCTAGGAAAAGCAGGAATACATTGATTCCCATCAGATAGCTGGACAAGAAAAGAAACAACTTACTGCCGATGAAATGAGTGAATTTTACAAGAAATTTTTGGATCAAAATTGGCAGACTCACTTAAAATATAACAGCGATTGGTACAAAAAGAACTTTACCTTGTTATTTCTAGCGTTGAGAGTCAATATAGAGAAATGTATATTGAAATTTTCTTAGCAGGTATGAAACTGGCTTACGTTTTACATCTGGTGTGATTAAATGACTGTTTAATTTCAGATCGTTTCGTTGTCGACTTAGACCATGTGATAATTTGTTTAATTTTATTCAGGGCAACAGAACTTATTTTCCTAAATGGGATGAATGATGTACCTACAACTTCAATTTAATTTGAGAGTGAAGAGAGTATATTTATCTACTCCAGTCATTTTACATATTCAGTTGTAATGTGAATATTTCTTAATATAGTCAGTATTGATGGCCAAATGGTTTTATTTTGAATAATAACGTAAAATGCTTGGAATAAATAGAAAACAAGTTACAAATATTTTATGAGTGTTTTTACTACATTCATGGTAATAATAGAACTCCTTAATTTCACAATCCTTCCTCCTTAATCCTCCTCAATTTAAATATTTGTAATTTTGTAGAATGGTAAATATATGAATATGAATATAAGTAAATATATAAATATTTTGTAGTAATGAAATGGAAAAAATGCATAAGTTTACTTGAAAAATAATTTACAAAGTCTTAGCCAACCTAATGTAATAATATATACCTTATATGTAACCTACCTACATCTTAATTATTACAATACTTTTGATTTCACTACCTGACTACATACCTTAAACCTAAAAACTTTCAGTTGTATTTAATATATCTATTTAAATTATTCCAACTGTAGGAGTAATCGATCTTCAAGTGCCCCTGTTTACTTAGACCAAAATTTTCTGGCTTGCAGGAGTGTCTTCTCTCTCTTATCGTTTGTATCGAGTCGAGTTCTGGCAGGAAACTGTCAAGCGCGAGGGTGTCTTTTTGGTTTGTGTTGTACGAATCGTGCCTAGAAGAAATTTCGTTACATTAGCCAAAGTCATTACCAGAAAAACATCCCAGGCGGCATCTAGCTTACTATGAAAAAAATATGGCAGAGTTACTGCATGAATTAAAAGATTACTAATTAAAGTATTGAATTTTTAGAAACAAATCGGATTTTACTTTGAACAATGTGGGTGCTTCTCTACTACTTGTGAAGTGGTGTTAATATTGCAATATAAGTCTAAAATATAGTTTTACGTACTCATAGTCTCCGTATGAAAAACTGAGACTTCTATCCTTTGCGCTCCCTCTGGTTGTAGGAATGGGCAACGCCACCTTTCGAAATATCCCCTTTTCATCATATATTCCAAAGACGGAGTTTCCACGTACTGTCCCTTCTGCGTACGGACTGATTTCTTCTGAATCTGCATACATATTAATATGTAGATATTACACGCATTTAAAGAAAGTAATTTTGAAGTCCATTAATCTTTATAGACGTCACTTAGGTGATCGCACCTTTCTTTATATGTAAAAGGGACCTGCAGGTGTCCACAACACAACGGGCTTTTACCTCTCACATAATCTACTGCCATTCTTTTCGGGCCTGTCGATCTAGCCACTTAACCATTTCGCAATAGACCTATTTACATTTTACTTCCATTATTGAGTTATTATAATGCAGTAAACCGAAAGCAATTCGCATCCGCATAAACTTATGTAACAGTGTTACATTTCATTCCCATTCAATGATCTTATGTAGATACAGATATTCTCGGATTGTGCTCGAGCAATAAATAACCTACTTGTCAAATGGAAACCGCAGGAAGAATCAGGTCAGCAGACATTAAAAGTGAAATTGACAAAGAGAAGGATGCATTACTAGTACATGAAAATGAAATGAAACGAGGCGATTGTTGACAGACCTGTTTCACTCGGTTTACCATCACATGGACTTTAACTACCAAAAGGACCATGGAAGATCCTGTCAGATAATAGAAACGGGGACTGCAATTACCTTAAACTTTAATCATTTCTCAATCCAAGGAACCTTATCGCTGGATTTAAATATCCTAAACTTATTAAGCACATCCTTTTGCCTTGCCAGGACTATTAACAGCATTAGCTAATGTCCATGCTTTTGACGTTCTTATCTTAATCACATTTTAAATGCTTCGAGTAACTCGTTAAAGGTTAGAATTAAATGAATCGAAATTACAATGGTAAGAGGAGAGAAAGTGATGCACAAGGTACAAATTTTTCTGCAGTAAGTCTAATAAACATCTTTTAGTATTCGATTAATAGCATCGGATGTCCTTAAACAAAAATAGCCGGCAGTGAAAGTTTAATACCAAATAGAGGAAATTCTCGAGTAATTAACGGAAAATTTAGAAAAGGTGCCTGAGTAAACCGAATGCAACGTTAATGATGAACAAATTATAGTAATGACTGAACATTTAAAAAAAGAGTATTTGATCAGTAAAAACTTTAGCAAAAGTAAACTAAACTAATCCATTTCCATACTGAAGCTAGTCAGCTTGGTCATCATATCAAATTCACTTCTGTTTCTCTGAATTTTCTACTTTAATTAGAGCTAGCAATTTGGTCAGTTACTTATTGTAATGAATTAATGGGCTGAAGTGTTTAATCTGTTGCAATTTAGCTTGTAACGTTAGTTAGTCAGTGGTTGGTAAAAGCTTTTCAGTTAGTATAAGACAGGCCACACTGATCGATCTCCACCTAGATTCCGGCAGCCATCTACCACCAAATCTGCCTTGAGTATGCGTTGCTATTCCTTTTATAACCAGAATTAGTTAAAACTTTGTAGTATATTTCAAAATTTTATGAGTATAGTTCACATATTGATTAACCTAATAATAATAAATGGTTAAGTAGGTAAAGACCCCTATAAATAATCATTTACCTGTAATTACTTGAAAGGACAAACATAGCAAGAATCCACATGATCATTTATCTTATTTCCACTGTTAAACAATGACATTTTCTCCACGCATGGCTTCGCTAAAAAATTTGCATTTAAATGATATTTTCTCGTATTATTTTCAAGTCAATTACCTCTCTTCAAACAAAAGAACGAGGATAACAGTAACGATCTTAAAATTATGCGATTGTTTTCTACTTGTCGACGTCGAATGAGTTTAGAAGCTGCAATTACGAAACCGTTTTTTCGTTATTTGAACTGCATTGCGTAATGAATTTTTTTGACTTATCGCAATGAAACGAAGAAGTTTTGGTAACGATTTTATGTAATTACGCAAGGCGCCGAGCCCGTTAGATTCCATCAATTAATGTTATCCAACGGTAAGTGAATATTCTTTTACGCCGAATTCTCGTTATAATCACTTCGACCCCAATCGATGCTTTCAAATGTTAGTGCATTGCAAGTGGGTAAGAGTACAACCTTACCTGATTCGTACCCATCCATTATCTTCCTCCTACTCATAGGCACGTACATGTCGCTTCTTGCCCTTCTGTCGTACAACCTGATTTCTTCTATGTCCGCGTAGTTCTCTTGGTCGTTCGTCCAGCAGTCGTAGCCCCTTCTGAGTTTAACGGTGGGCAACTGCTGAATCGGCCTTTCAAGGGCTAAACCAAACGGCATTATTTGTTATCAATATTTCCTTTATTTGTTTTACCTGGGACGTACTGGAAAGAATGCGAAGGAGCCTCGGTAAAATCGCCACTGGTCGGTATGCTCGGACTCGAGCTCAGCTCGGTGTAGTCCAGGTGGTTTCTGATGTACGCGTAGTTCTCGAGGTCCCAAGGATCGATGTAGGGTTCCTTCTCGGTCAAGGACTCGTCCGATTCCGGCTCGATCGGGCTCCAGTAGAGATCGTCGCCAGGCATTGTGAAACTGTGGAAAGAGAGCCCATCGAGAGTTCCATTGTCTGTGTATGAATATGCATGATTAAATTTGTTACTTCTCATAATTTCATAATTCCCTGAGCAATTGATTGTCTTTGCATTCATCGAGGGTAATTACACTGTTGATAATGTAATTGACAGCAATTATTTGTATTTTCCAAATCATTCAGTCTCTTATACCTTTTATGGTGTGTATTACGTGTCCTGGTTTTGATATAGTAAAACACTTAATACCAGAAAACAGACCTGCGACGTGACGTAGTTAATCATTTCCTTTTCAGAACGATCATTAGATGCTTTGCCATGATCTACTTTCTGAGATAAATGCTAGAATGCCTAGAAACGATACCGTACAAGTCAGATTTCAGATGTCACTCAAATAATGTGTTAATTATCTTAATGATTCGGGGCATTTATCGGTATCGTCGATGTGAAAAAGGAGACAATACGGTACTCTGTGAAGAATGTTACTGAGCTAAAAAATAAGACACAAAAGTGGTCGTGAGAAACCAAATTTCGCATTCTACACATGTATAATAATGCAAATTCGTCCTTTGTATTATGTACAAACATTTCCTAACAAATGTAAACACGTGTAAACGAAACGAATGCAATGCTAACAATTTTTCGGTTTCTGTGTTATTTATTCATGTAAATGTCTTGTGGAATTCCCCTTCTGACTTTTAAGAATCCAAAATGTTTCAGCATGCAAATTGTTCCACCTGAAGGATTAAATCATTTGTATATACAAGTAGTTCAGACATTTCTAGCCTAACCAGTTTTTCTATAATAAATGGTTCCTTAAGAACTTCGGATTGAAAAGTCAAATCACAAACGACATTAGTAATTATCAAGATTTACGGCTACCAATATCATCTGAGTCGAAAGTGTGTTAATTACAAGCCCACAGAATACGTACACCTTCACTATACCCATTATATATCACCAATTTTCCATTTTAACGACGCCGTTTATTGACGAGATTACCATGAAATAACCTAGATTAGTTAAGGTACGATTTTAAAATTATGGTTTAAATTACAGGGATTTATTAGCTCGTTAATTTTATGTCGATAAAGCGACAATTGTGCTTGTAACGATCGAATTATTAGATTAATATTACAGGTAGTTTTACATCAAAATAAATAGAAGTAACTCATAGCCTGAAGCAAGAGAAGATAGAAATCATGATTATACATGGTACAGATGATTTAAACAATCAAGAATCCTGAATATTTTAGAGGGATTAGCCCGCTGACTTCAGGATATAAAATATGTGCCAAGATGGTCACTTCTAGAATCCAGATGATTGCAGAAGCTATCATTTCGGGAAGGCCGATCATGCAGTGTTTACCATTCAACATATCATAGCAAAGAGACAAGAATATAATTTGCAAATTCATATAGCCTTCATCGACTATACCAAGGCATTTAACAGAGCAAATAGTGCCTAATTATAGGAGATTTTAGAAAGAGGGGCACATCGTTATTTTGATCATTGAGAATGATGGTAATACTAGCGAGGAAAGCATAGAAATCAACCAGGGTGTAAGACAAAGATGTTACCTATCGCCTATTCCCTTCAATTTGTATAGTGTTAGCACATTACTCTTGCAGATGATCAAACCTCTGAAAATATGCTACAAAAGGCTCTATACCTACTATCTGAAATATAAGCCACTTGGAAGAAGAAATGTCTAAACCTTGAAGAAGATGAAGATGATAACGATCGAGTTAAGCACACATTTTATTTCGTAAGTAACGAAAGGATTTAGTTAACAAAAGACTTAATTACAATATTTCGTGACCGTCAACATTGATCATGATGCTAACCAAACAATGTTGAGAAAATGAAATATAATTAAACGTACCGTTGTGTGCATATTTGGCAACTACACGAATTAGTATACATCGAATGTGTTAAAATAATAAATTCATTGTTTTGACATAACGCAATAATTAATTTACAAAACAGTGTACAATTAATTTGAATAATGAAATGTCTGGGTTCCCAAATAATTGGAATCATAAACGCTAAAAGCCCCATTTTCCCAGGACATTGTCGAAATGTGTGTAATTTATTCACAAAATATAATCAGAACGTAAAATTATTTGAAAAAATTTTTTACTCAAACATATACGCTTTCAATAATCCACCAGTGATTTAACAAAAATAGATAAACTTCCATAATACCCATAGGTACTTTCATAACAATCGAAAATAAAACTAAAGCTGTAGTGAATGCTCTGAATCACGTCCCTCTCGACTCAATTAACTAAATTTTCTGTTACGAAATGGCAGTTTCGTGCACATTTCCGTATGTACTAAGTTCGACTTGCTTAAAGGATTTCATAACCAAACGGGAAAATAAAATTCAGAAAATTACCTAGATCACGTCAAAAGTTCCAGATCCCAGTGTAATAATTATAGTTAATAACTAGTTTAGGTACTAGCGAGTAGCAAAAGTAAAGGCACGATATTTTTGAGCACGGCATGTCCTTTGTAATTAAACGGACAGGCTAGAACAATGATAATTAGGGTACGGTATTTTTAGTTAGTAATCTTAAGAAAGTATTATACTACTTTTTTGAATAATTTGTGATAATACCAGCATGGTCTGAATATTTTTACGCATCTAATAACATCGATGTCAGTACATATCTAATTACTTTCCTTTCCGTTATTTGAAGAAATTTAACCGCACAAATACTTTTGTAATATTTCAAGACTGGTTTCTGTAACATCAACCTAATAAATTTTTGGTCCATTAGAAAGCCTTCGCATGTTTACAATTACCCATTACTGTGGAATGCCCTGCTGTTAAACTATATCTTGGCTACATACCTTTGAGCAATTACGTAACTGCAGCGGTGTTAGTAATCGCAGGATTTTTAGCTTCATAATTATTTCGCTAAACATAGAAAATATACAATTTGTTGCAAGGAAACGAAAGACACTGGATGGTTATCCAGGTCAGGTGGATAGTAATTATCTTGGTGCAATACATTAATAAACATGCATTTTCCGAAGCTCGCTTTCAGGACCAGATACCAGTGCTTAATTTTATGTGGCAAAGGGGAAATCGAAATTAGATTGATTTTTCTCTAAAATTGTAAAAATGTAATTAAAATTTTATACAAAACAGTGATTAAAATCAATAAATTATTGATTCTCAGCAACTGGATTAAAGAGTAAAACTGGATCAGTGATCCTTGCAATAAGAAAATCAAGGTGTCTCTTAACCTTAAGCAGACTTTAACCCAGAATGTATTGAAT
The DNA here is from genome assembly GCA_963576515.1 of Cryptocephalus primarius. Lineage (NCBI taxonomy): Eukaryota > Metazoa > Arthropoda > Insecta > Coleoptera > Chrysomelidae > Cryptocephalus > Cryptocephalus primarius. The sequence continues at coordinate 16,453,947 of OY754941.1, forward strand.
TTAAATAAACTTGAGTCGGTGTCATGGTTTTAAACGATTGATTATCGATGAGTAGGTCGGATCTACAATACGAGTACCAAAGAGGTACTTGCTACCCATTTTAATAAAATAATAAGGTGGAAACCTAACAGTTCTTCGTAACTTTTGTCGGTTACCGCTCCCCATAAATACAACGTGCTTTACATACATCCTTCGCACTATAAAATACAGTAGCGGCAGGCTCTTAAAAAATCCAAGTAGTACGTGATAAACATTATTATCAGGCGACATACATGAAGTACATATCTTACATCCTCCCGCTTGGCTGCCATCCAAGATTCCATATTCAGGCAACAATAAGTTGCGGACGACGGCTCTATACCATGTGAATGTGAAATTAGACGATGGCCACTTTTAAATTTTAATTATGTAACCGAGAACATCCATCCAACCTACGATAGATTTAACGGTTGGCGGGGCCTTGAGAGTCAAAGACGAATTTTGAAATTAGTTTTACACGCCCAGGAGCTTATTTCTATTGCGTTTTAGAGGTCGGCCTTATGAGGAGTATTGCATCGTTACCGAGGCTTGAAATCGAGAAATCCCATTGAGCAAGGGTTTTATAGGTAAGTTTGGAGAGAAAACAAGTGCTAAGTACTTTGCTCTATTATAGGTAATTGAGTATTGACTGATCACTTGTACCCTCACTCTATCGTTCTTAACTGAACTATGATTTAATTCTTCACCAGAAGGTTTGAGCTTAACCTTCAGAGGTGCGATCTTCCATGACGGTCAATATTTGATTTTGGTAGTTTTGTTATGAAATCTTTACGTTTTTCTTCTCAGCCTATTCTTCTGCTATTACGTAGCTGTGCATTTTTATATTGACTGTACTTATGATTTTGCATTTCAGTGTACAATACAGCACCACATTACTTATAAGCACTAAGGACAAATTATTTTAGGAAATTCATAGTAGAAGAGGTTGTAGGAGAAACAATTTAAATTGAAAATTGAAACTGGCAACGCAAAAATCTAATTGCAATCAATCAATTTCAAAAATACTTATTTGTTATTTTTATTATTTCAAAAAGTAGCCCTCGTCACTTTAAAAAATAAGACTATAGAATGCTACATGTTGTCATTACCGTGTAATGTCTTGATTGATTGATTGACTGACTTAACTGATCTTGATTGACTGAGTTACATTATTTTTCTACACCATCTCAGGGCTAAGCTACAAGCGTGCCAAGTTAAAATATTCTAGCTATTCGGACATTGTTAAATAAATTTCACCCCTATTTTCTACCCTTAGGAGAAAGTAATTCGGTGTTATAGTAACTTTCTGAAGGGGTGAAGTTAATTTAAGAACGCTCGAACAAGTGTAAACTTTACATTAGGTACGCTAATAGCTTAGGCTTTGAGGTTTTAAATTATTAACATGAACTGAAAAGTCATTTGATTCGAAAATTCGCTGAAGTGTAAATGTAAGGTAATTAATTTTAATTCGAAATGCCCTTTTGTTATGCTAGAATTTCAGGAAACCAAAAAAATTTCGACCAATTTTCAGATTATCTCGAAGGAAGTTTCTGAAAGCCAAGATTCCAATTTTTTGAGAAATTTTCATCGATAAACACTTACCTCCAAGTACCAAATGCTCTTTATCCACACCCCAGGACTCTTAAGCCAGGACCGTCTCGATTGCCCAACGGTGTCGAGTACAGAGAAAATAATATGACGAAACAAACCGTCCCTTCACTTTCTACGAGAGGGAAGCGCTTCTACTCGCTACACATTATTTACACAGGCGATAATAGAAAAGCAGGCCCGAGGAGGTGCGACCGATCTGAGAGGACCGCCGCGGTATTCTGTTAGATTGCAGCAGGAGGAGAAAGCACGTGGACGGCGCTCGCAGAGGAGCTGGACAAGCTATGCCAGCGCCCGCAGGAAGGAAGGAGGTTTTGTCACGGAATGATCGTCGTCGATTAGAAGGAGTGTAAGTTAGATTCGTTTCCAGCTAGTTTCCTGGCTGAGTAAAGAAGGTACATGTAGCTGGCAGAGGGGCTCGACGAGTAAGAAGCAAGTAAATGCCCCAGCGCTCCCCATTTGAACCAATATAAAAAGTTTCATGCCAAATTTCAAACCTTTAGGTGGTCACCTAATTATCAGTTTTTAGTTTTTGTGTAATTAGTATAATTATAAAATATTACGTATCAATTTCCTCTCATACCCACGTGTTCGGGCTATACCAGTCCATACTTATAAGAATCATCTCACCATGGGCTGCTCGAACTCATATCCTCTTTCTCCTTCACTCTCCTCACATCCTTCTCTTTTCCCCTCTTGAGCCATAACGGAAAACAGCGTAACCGATGAGATCTGACGCGAAAAACTAAAAAAATAGTAATAAAGTATACCACATTTTCCCACTTGTACTGTTTATACATATTTTTTGAACAGTAGGGACAGAATAGGAGGAAGTAGGAACAGGGGGTAAAGTTCGAACAGGTATTATTTCGAGACTTAAAGTATCGAAGTAAAGGAGGCGTACATTTGTTTCTTCTATAGTGTTAGGTTTATTATAAGGATCGCATAGTAAATATCTCTTTGTAAAAACAGTTTGGTAAGGCAATATTATGATGATGGGCAATGTCCATCGCCCATGAATATTAGAAAATGTTACAACCAAGCGAAAAATTAATTTTTAATGCCAGGCTCGCGCAGCTGCTCGATCTGTCAAATTAAATTTCTAACGCAGATCATTCCCATTCAGCACCCGTTCGTCCAAACCATAAATCATTCGTGAATTAAACTATACAGATCGCATTCTCAGTTGCATTCCTCTCATTAATTACTCTTCTGTGCGACCGATCGTGAGCTTTCCTCGACTTCTTCGCCGGAGGGAAGGAATATTTAAACGCCGGTTCCCTATTTCGGTCTCGCTTTTAAATTTTTAATTCAGCGAATTTCACTTATCAACCGGCTGCATCGGCGGCGCTTTTTTACCTTTTCTTACCTGGTTCTCTCTCTTGCAAATGCAGAGTATGGATGAGATCTAATCGACGTGAAGGTGTCCCAGAGAGTACGGGGGCTTGCCCAAAAAAGATGGTGTTTGAAAGCAGAAAGGAGGCGTGGGTGCCAATTGATGTACGATGAGCGATAATGTATGGTATGGTGGAGACCTTGGGTAGTTTCGTTTTCAAAATGTGCGATTCCACGATTACACTTTATGTAATAGACAATTATTTGGGTAATTCACTGAAAAATCTATGCGAATTTCTTAAATTTCACTTATAGACCAGGAAAAAATGGGGAAACTTCTTTCTTCCAGCCTCTCCTTGGTCTTCCTTCTGGTTTCCATTTCATGATTTACTTTGGAAGTCTTCTATCATCCATTCTTTGTATTACATGACCGTACCATACCAGTTGTTTCCTTTCAAAGCCCTCTGGTATTGTTCCAGTTGTTTCATTTCTGGTCATATCTAGCCGTGATATTCTCATAGATCTTATGGTATCCATTTCTCTGCTACTCGTCAAATTTCTGCGCCATACAGTAAACTGCTTTGCTAAATCAGTGTATTTGTAGGAGCATAAGAAACTTTTCTCTCTACAGCGAAAAATATTCTTTTCTTTTTTAATCACAATTAAAATTTTACGAGAGCTGTAATTCCTTCAGAAAGTTCTTATTATACTTTCACCGAATGTTCAGTCCCTGTACGAAAAAATTTCTTTTAATTACTCCTTGTACCGTCAACTTCAACAATACAGAAGATGTAGATACATATCTACGTATATATAAATGTCCTTTGTTATTACAGATATTATCCGAACAATGAGTCCATTTTCAAAGGTTCCCTAATCGAATATAAGAAATCTGGTTTCACTGCCGTTTTCCATGGAGAATTAAAGTTAATTTCTTGAAACTTAAACGTGACCGAAAGTGTGATTCGTTTAATAATGTCTATTCCGCTCATCATTAGTTTCAAATTATTCATGGCGTGACATTGGACACTGTTAAAAGGAGAAAGTATTTGTTTATGTTAAATAGGCTCGCACGTTCAAGGTTAAACGAATTTTTAACTTTCTTACGCAAATTGGATTATAACTGCTCTTGTAATTGTTCTGGAAAATCGGAATTTTTCGAATAACGGGGAAATTTTGAGATAATTGAGCTGCCTTAATGTTGTTTTAATAACCGTTGGTTCACGTTAAATTCAAATGGGTGCTGAAGCAAAAATGTCTCCAGTCTGGCTATGTAAATAATGATTTACTTTTTGTTTGGATAGAAACCCATTTTGCTCCAAGAAAACCAACAGGAAAGGAACTCCTCCTACTAGATGGAAAATAATGGAATAATTTTGACGAGTATTCCTCACCACACCAGCCATTAGATCGTGCTTTCTTTAAGCCTTTAAAAATGAACTACCATTCTGCTTGCTCCAATTACTTGAACAATAATCCATCATAGAAGATTACCTGGCTGCAGCTTAGTAAGCTCCTTAGCTTAGCTTAGGGGAAGTCAGCAAACGTATATGTTATGAGTGGTTTTATAACCTATGGAATCATTCCCTTTAAACCTGAAGACTATGCTTTTCTGTCAGAATTCACAGATTCCAGGCGTCTAGACACATCTCTTATTTCCCAAAATGAGATTGCAGGTCCTAGTAGCCAAGAAACGATAGTAGTGCTGCTATGAAGATGTTCCTATACCTGGATTTTCTAAATAATACGAGGATAAACCTGAAAATGCAGCCACTTTGAATTTATTGGACAAAATACATTCAGTGCCTTGTGTCAATAATCTCCAGACTCTGAAAGGAAAGTTTTAAACTCTATCAGGAGTTTTAAGCTCCCCGGAAAATTGCTCTTACAAAGAAAGATGAAAAAGAGTTAGAGATTAAGATAGAAGAAAGACAGCGAGGAAAAAAAAGGAAGGGAGAAAGAGAAATTAGAGGGAGAAAGGTAGTGAAAATGATTTTAAAATTCATGCCGGACTCACCCTATCACAAATAAAAATGAATCAGGAAGAATGAGGAGTAGAAAGTCGCCGCACGTCTATTTATTTATCGAATTACGTTCCAGAAGAAAGTGAATCTGCCATGGTTCAAAATACCCACGGATATTTTCGTTTTCGTCGAAAGAATTGGGTCGTGAAACGCTTTTATTATTTAAAGCGCAAGAGAAAATGTGTAAGAGCCGATTATGGTAGAATCTGTGTTTAATTTACCGTGAAATGTCGGAGACCTGCTAATTATGTTGAGGTATTCCAGCTGAGAAATAAGAGCAATTAATTTCGATTTAAAAAGCAAAACGCGAAATGTAACAGGGTTGTTTTGTAATTTGTTACGTTGTTATTAGTGAAATTTCCAGAAAAGAAAGTACTAGTCATAGAAGTTGGACTAAACAATGATTCTTTTACGGTGGTAAGTCCTTTTAATGTCGTTCGAGTCGTTGACTTGATAAAAATGTGTCGACTTGCCCAAAAACAAATATGTATGTACGATAAAACACAAATTACTGATTACATGTTCGATAACAGATAGTAAAACTAAACAAACAGATATATTACTTCCTATGATTGTTAACAAAAATACGAAGGTGTGTATGAGCTACGCACCTAGATACACAGGAACTTTTAAAATTATAGATACAGGTATTTACAATAATTAATTTTTATTTGTTCACAAAGTTTTGTTTTTAAAATAAGCAATTTGTATGTATGTTTGTACTGATTTATTGTATTGGTGGTACAACACTTTTTCCTCTAATTTCTTGGTCACCAGTTCAACCCAATGGCCCAGAAAAGAATTCTCAAGAAGCTGACTAATTAAATGTACGTTCTACGATCAATGGAAACGTAAAACGACGTCACGTAGTAAACTCGTAGTAACGTTACTCGCAGTGTTAACCTACCTACATTTTAGATTACCGTTTGCATTTGCATCACAACAAGCGTAGCCGAACACCTGTCGCGCTTTTATTTAATCCGGCCATCACGGCTATTGGTTCCAATAAGGCGCGATTTCCCTGGAAAATGATGCCGCTTTTCACGTTTACAGTTAGACAAACAAAACGGCGATAAGATACACTGCATACGTTCTCTTATCATAAAAGGTGTATTTTGCGATGGTAAAGGATAGGTTAGGTGAGTTGCTCAAGGTAAAAAATAATTACGTTGCGCTTAAATTTTACGTATTTCACTAAACGGACTATGTTTTGTAGAAGAAAGGGGTGAAAGGAGAGGCCATTGTCGACATAGAAAACGTCAGTAAACTACAGGGTTAAATTATCAAAAATGCAGGAGTTATTTTTCAGGGCAACACCTCAGCAAGCGGAAATGATCTGAAAAGTACCTTCGAACGGGCCCAAGTATTGGCCCAATGGGTGGACGGGATAGAGAGAAACCTCGACGACATTCACAACTTACTCCCTCGATTTGATGACCTAAGCGTCAGCCATAAAGGTGAGTAATATAAATGTGTAATACAAAACTGCACGTCCATCACTAAAAATAAAATAAACTAATTTCAGATTTAAATGAGAAAATAGACGCCCTCTTCCAGAACAACACGAGTATCTGCCACAAAGTCAATACTAAACTCAAAGAAATAGAAGAAGAGCTTAAGAGCATCAACGACGATTCAGCAGAGGGCAGAATAAAAAGCATCCAATACAACACCTTGAAGACGAGGTATATGAACGTTTTCAAGAGGAATAACACTGAATTAGAGAACTTCAAAGATATCCAAAAGTTCAGATTAGAGGCTCAGCTCAAGGCGAAGGGCGTCAGGGTTACCGATCAAGAGCTTGTCGCATTACTGGACGATAAAGCAGATATACAATTGTTTACAGATAATGTAAGTGGTTGTAATTAAGGACATCTGTTCGTATCATACCCAGACAGGCAGATTGCCGGTAAATCTGCTGCCATATACCTTCTAATCTGGCCAGAATCCTGGCATGTTTAAGATTTCCTAAAATTCTTACAGATTTAGTTACAATTTCTGTCAAATTTTCTTAGGATTCTATTAACTACAAAAGACTACCTGGAAATTTTGCAGGTTTACGAGCAATTGTAGATTGTACGTCACTTCTGGTATTGTTTTGCTGTAGTTATGAACTGTAGATGTCTTGAGATTTAATAGCATATAGCCAGCAATGTTGCCTAGACAAAATAGAATTTACATCGTCATGGTGTGAAGGAAATAATTTACCAAAATAATCATTATCTCAAAATTACATATCTTTGTTCTTCAAAATGCGATTTCGAGACTATTTCGACTACTGCCGACGGAGTCAGCAATACAATTATTTCCTTTACATCCTGACGACGCGACATGAACGCCATTTTGCCTCAACAACATTACCAACTATATACGATTGATGTTCATTGCGTCTATACATGGAATTTATAGTAGGAGGCGCTTACTCATATAATGTTTTAAGTTCTTCACAACTAAACCTTTCCAATTTAAACATGAAGTACATCTTTTGCTGCCTTTAGATTTTGGCTGAAACAGCAGAAGCTAAAAGGACATTGGCTGACATAGAGGAAAGGCATCAACACTTATTAAAAATAGAACGGATGTTGGTAGAAGTACGGGACATGTTCCTTCAAATGGCTATATTAGTTGATGCACAGGTAAGACCGTTGTACATTGATGTATTGCACAATCATGACTTATATCATAAATTTTTAGCAAGATTTAATTGACAGAGTAGAATACCAAGCGCAAGCTGCCAAAGAATACATTGGGAGAACTCCTAAAATACTGAAGTCAGCAGCAGACAAGAAAAAAAGTTACTTAAAGGTATATTTATGCTTCTAATCTTGATACTATAATCAATTTAAAACGTTATTATTTTTTTTCAGTGTAAAATAATTGCAGGAATTGTAATTTTAATACTGATAGCGATCATAATCATTCTTCTAGTGACCTAAGGTTGTAATGACTGAAAAGGATACTATTTCAAAACCCAAAATAACAAACAATCAATCTAGGTACATTTTAGGGTTCATAATTATTCATTCCTACTTAATTATCAACGAACCTTATTTAAAATTACAAATAGGTTTATGTGATTCATTGTTTTTACTGCAAAAAATATTCTGAAACATATTTAGGAAATTATATTTCAAGAAACATCCTTTTCTTATCACATATAAAAATCTTGCCAACCTCCTTCAGGGTGTTCCTGTCCAAATCTACAGCTTGGCTTTCTTATTCGAAATGAAAAATGGAATACAATTACGGTAATTAATTTATTTAATAAATAACTTCACAAACTACACGAACACATTCTATGATTCATGTGAAACAAAATGGGATTGCACTTTCAGGTGCGCTGTGCTAAATCGGTTTATGAAAAATTATAGGATTGATTAAGTTAACACATGCTTGACAGTCCAAATTTATGCTCAATTGAAGAATGTTTTAAATATGATTCTGGTTTAACACCCTGTGAAACGTTGAACCAATCATTCCATTACAATTTGAACTGTTAAACTCGACAAGATGTAGGTACATATTTATAAAACAACAAGTGACTCTCAAAATTGTGATTTAGGGCTTGTTTATCAAAAATCCTAAGTAATCTCTAATGAATATAATTTTAAATTTGTTGTGCTCAATGCGTTAATCCTTAAAGTTAATAGATCTTCACATTAATGATTAGAAGCAGTTCAGGACTTTTGAAAAACAAACCCTAAAATCAGTACCTCAAAACAGAACTTAGGAATTTAACTATCAAATTTCAAAGAGCACTGAAACCAATGCATAGTCATGTAAGAAGTTCTTATTTTTAATACTGAAATAATCTTTTCTCCGACACTTACTGAATATAAAATTTAATTAATAAAACATCACAATTGACTGAAACAATTAGCTAAAATAACTCGCTGCTTGTAAAAATTATTGTGTGGGTGTAAAAAGTAATCACAGATTAGTATAATATTGATGTAGTATATGTATTAACATCAATTAAAAAGATATAGAGAGAAAGTAGTTACCAGCTAATAGCTATTCCATTGTAGCCTGAATGATACACTCAATTATTTTGTCTTTCTGTTCTGAGGTATAAAAATTCAAACAAAAATATTAAACTCAATTCACGCCACTCTGGACCATGATATCAATAATGAAATCTCCAGCTAAAGAAAATAAATTTATCTCATCACTTAATAACCCTTGTAATAAAACAAAAAATTACGAAACGTACTTGGTATCAAGCTGTAATAAATTCCAGAATATAAATCAATTCTAAAACTTAAAAATGTAAATATAATGGAAAGTATATAAAAAAATCTTTTAAAAATGTGATAGACATGTACCTCATAAACGTTTCAAGGTTCTCTTTTTGTCTTTAAGAATTTTTTTCTTCTCTGCAGTCAATTTTTTATCACCTGCGTGTTTTTTGGCTAGGGGGCCTTCTCCAACAGTGGTTTTACATTTGTATGGCTAAAAAATAATATTACCATACTAGTTTAAATCAAATTGATAACAATAAAATTTAAATCAACAGAAACTAAGTGCAATAAGGATTCCATTTCAAATATGGGGGAATGGTTAAAAATATATTTTACACTTACCTGTGCATGGATTTCAGTCATCATTTTCGCTCTTTGAGAATAATCATCGTACCTCTCCAAGAGCAATTTACCAGCTTCCTCGTTTAGAGCTGATTCCGCATTTGGGACAATCAGAAGACACTTTATGGTCTGAAAGGAATATAAATTGACCATTATAGTAGCATAGTTTAGGTGAATACTACCATAGCAAAGGAAATTTTTAGTTTTATTTCATCAAAATTACTCAATCATGTTTACTACTTACTAGTAGTATATGTTTGATTCCGAGATCCGATTTCCAATCCTTCTTTAAGGTGTTTACGCAAATTTCTCCATTAGCGGCTACATTCGGATGAAAAATCTTCGTCAGGAAGAATGCTTTCGGTGGTTCCGTCGGAAAGCCTTTACCTAATGTTAGCTTCACTTTGAAAACGCCACCGACATAAGGAGTACCTGAACATAATTATGTATTACTCTCATGATTAACTGATATTACTCTCGTCAACTTACCAGCTGGTCCATCTATGAAGGCCTGGATATCTGTCACATCTTCTTCATTAACCTGGACTTTGATGCCTTCGGGAGGGTTATTGACTAGATCTTGCATCTCTTTCACTACTCTTCTTATAATTTGGGGGGAGAGGTTTTCTACATTATTTGACATCTGAAATAGAAATTATCTTCTTTAATATAAATGCACCATGAACAGGTTTCACGCATAGATTATCAATGTTATTTATATTATGTAGTCTATGAGTCTATGCTATCATTCTTGTAGGTATCAATAGTAATGTAGAATAAAAAGTAAGAATTACTGATTACAGTGAATGTGAAAAGTACTTGTAACTTTAAATTTCACATTTACATTATCCTAATGTTATCAGCTCCTATTACATTGATCGGTAAATATGTGGAATTGCCTTTAAATCATGATGAAATGAACCTCAATTAGCGACTGAAGCAATAAAGGTGAACAGGTTGTTAAAACATGTGGTACAAAACAAATGAATCTTATCAGAAACAAAAAATCAAAACAAAAATACTATTGAGATGTCAACAAGAACACTTTTACTTTAATAAAGGCGAAGTGAATAAAAGTTGTGTAAAAAACCATTTAGTTCATTAAACCATAAAGTTAAATTGGGGAGGTCAACTTAGAGCTCAAGATGCTGTTCCATTTTCAATGCTGTATCATTAGAATTGTATACCAACATGCTTGATGGTTGGCTCCAGCTTCTCCTATAAAACTCCATATTTATAAAATGGAGAAGGTCCAGAAATGTTATGATAACTAATACAAAAGACAAATTATTATATTTACTCTTGATCTAGTCATGTTAATTACTGCGAGTTACAAAGTTGGAGGTATGTGGAATTGAAGAGTGTATGAGGGGTAAATACAAGTCGAAAGTATGGATATATAAATGGAGCATTAAAAATCAAAAAATATGTTAACACATGCATGAAACCATCATCAACTTATCGTATTAATCACGTATGGAAAGCAATCTCCCCGGATTCATTCCCGAAGTCTCTTTTCTAGCTTGGGAATGGACATTGTGTATGTGTGTGTGGTGTGGTGGTGTATGTACACAATCTATTTTAACTCTATCTCTAATAAACAAATAGTCACAGCAACGCTACTTACGCTCCCAACAGACGCCATTACTGTATAATATCACAAAAAATTAACTAAACTCTTGAAGTGTTAAACGTCCCGGAGAGTCGTCATGAAAACGCTCATCTAGGCGTTCTCAAAAAACTGAAGCGGACATATTACCACATTTTAAATGTTTATTCACCAATCAAATTGCGTGTTCTTACCGTCACAGGACGCGAGAAGTTGTTTTGTAGGTAATTCGTCCCGTACTGATCGATCACAATTTAAAAAAGAAGGTATGACCGTTAAAATAATTAATTATCTTTTCCCCAATATCCGACCTGGCACTATTGTTTAGTCACAGTGAACTGTATTTTACATATAAGTGCGAATAATAGAACAGTCTTTCAAAAATAAGAATCATAAGGAAATGAATATTTAGGTTAGTTCAAGAAAGTCACAGAACAACTGAATAATTGAGAAGCCATGTCTTTTGTTGTCAAATTGTTCACGTGACTAAATGCCTGACGTACTATTGGATGAAGTGTGATAATGGCGTATTCTGGAGCAGGCCCTTAACCATACAGTTGCTACACAGTCTTAATTGGATATTATAGAATCTTGTTTCGTTTTAGTATAGCATCAATTCAGTTTCCCAAGTTAGGGAAAGGGATTTTCATATTCATATGATCCATATCCACGAAAAACTCTTCCACTTTGTCATCTATGTACAAAATTGTATTCTGTAACATCAAAATTGTAAGTGTCCTGTGACTTTTAAAAACAAAAGGATTTTAAAACGTCAGAGGTGCTAATAAGCTATTTGTTTCTTAAAATCCCAAGTTGCAACTTGAAATCACTGCCAAAGATGTCTGAGAACGTAAGTAAATCGCTCGTAGTGCTACGAAAGACAATGAACATTCCTCGATTTAAGGCCCCTGACAACATCATCCCTAAGCCTCTGGACCATAACTTGAGAGAGGATTTTCGTTATCCCACCAATTACCTCTACAATAACCCAATTGAAGCCCCAACCACCGATTACATGATCTCCTACACAGATTCAACCATGGTATCTAAATCAATTTATTTGAATAGTGTCACATAATGCAATCCTTAAGATGACGTTTTCGCAGTTAATTACAAAGGGTTCTTTCTAAACTTTCAGGGTTCGCAAATCAGGAAACTGAGGATATCCTTAGAGAACTATCGGGAGTTGCTGCTACAGGTAAACAGCCTTTTACTGTGGGAGAAACATTGGCATCCTTATGGGATAATTGGAGGTAAGTAAATATCAAATAGCACTTGAAGCTTATAAAGTTTTCGGTTACTATATACTATTAATTTTTAGCCCAAAATTGTTTCTTTTTAAATATGTGATACTATTGATTGCTTCTTTTAGAATGTTGATATCTTTAGAATTTGGTATATAGTGGAATTATTTAATTACTGTTTTTGTGATGCATCATCAAGCTCATTTTCTCATGTGCTCTCATCTTCATCATGAGCGTTTTCTTAAGCTCAAAGCTAATAGTGTGATCAGACAAGACACTTTTCTAAAACACGACTGTTTTCTTATCTCACTAGTTTACTCCAAATCCTACAGCGACAACATCAGTGATTAGTACAAACAATACAAAGGACCTTTTAAACACTATATTAATACAGAGAACAAAGGACTTTGTTGTACAAAGTATACAAAGGTTTTTTTTTAATATCAAACAGGTCATTGTTGTAGGTTCCCATATACATATCTATCTCTAAAGCAGGCCATAGAGATCAGGGTTATAAGCCATGTTTACATGAATTCATGCTCACCATTTATATCTATCGTAGTAGTAAGGCCAGAGCAACTAAAATTATCACATCTCCCAAGGGATTTATTCATAATTCACGTAAATTAATAAACAATTGCTTAACAACGAACTCTTTGTTGTACTAATTTTTGTTTGTCTTTAATTTTTCATTGCTCAATCTGTTTGAGGTAAGATGTATTTTGATACAATCACTGTGCCTGCAGATAGAAACAGTGAGGAGAATCGTGAGGAAACATCACCTTAATTTCCTAGATATGTGACTTTTCATCTAAATTGTATTATCTTTCAGGTTGTACTGTACTATTCATGTTGATTTGGCTAAGTGAACCTAATGTGTTGACAATTTTATCCATGCTGGGGTTATTTGTGACAGTAGCAGATTATGTATTACCAGGTATAGTCACGTCTGTTTACAAGAATGATAACTGGAATTTGGAGAAACAAAAACATTATGAAGAAATCTGCACCAATATTATCCTGCACAAGACCAAACTGGAACTGCTATTAACTTCCTATTATAGGATGAGAGTTACGAATCCAAAAGTGGTAATTCAAATAATGTTTCAAATCAAGCACATTTCGAAAATTCTTTATATTCTTTCAGTATTTCACAATCACAATTTCCATATTGTCGTTTCTTGCTTGGATCGGCAGTGCCATCAATAATCTCTTCCTGGCGTATCTGGCAGTTTTGACAGTTGCCTGTTTACCTGGGATGGCTAACAATGGAATGTTGAACAAAGCTTCTGAGGCCCTCTCCAAAATTTTCACGGACCTGGTGGAAAACGCCAAGTCTAAAGTCAGCCAGAAGAAGGTACAATAACTTTTTTAATATTTAACTCGAGTTGAATTTTTGAAGTGCTCAAAATATATCAGTTTAGTTCTATTTTAATCATTGAAATTGATCGTGTGATAATTAGACTGATGTTAATATTAATCCTTGTAATTAATTTTTTAAAATGAAATAAAATATCTTTTAATAAACACATTTAATATACATCTAATCTTCAATAGTTTTCAATTATCTGTTTCAAACTCGTCACTTATATTGTCACTGACTTCTTCAGTTTCTGGTGCTTCCCCTCTTTCCATGTCTATCCCCAGAATGTCGTCACAAAGAAATTGAAAACTTATTGTCTAAAAATTAACAAACGATTTGTATAATGAATGTATAGTAAGTTATCAAAAACGTGAGTCGGTATACGCACCTCCGGCAGAAAATTAAAATTTTCTTCAGTTTCGTACCTCCTCATCAGAGCCTTTAAACATTTGAAAGCGTTAGTTGTAGTCAGCGGTTCTCCTGTAAAAAAAATGAATTATGTGGAACCTGTCATTACATTTTTCACTTTTACCGTAATTTGTTATAATATGCAGAAAGTCTTCTCTGCTAAGTTCATCGCTGTCTTCATTGGTGGCTCTCGCAAGGGTTTTAAAAGCGTTTTCTATTTCTTGTAAGCTATATCCATACACGGGTTTGTGATTGCAGTACAATTTCACAAAATCAATGAAATTAATGTCACTTACTTTCGTTGAAAATTCGGCGTTACGGTGCGTTATGTCTTGCATCATTGATTCCAGCTGAAAAAAGGAAGTGTTTGTGAAATCATGCTCTATTTTTATTCAATAAGTGCAAAACTGTTATCTTCAAATGAGGCTTTTGACTAAAGAATTAAGTTTGTATTTATTACCTCAAACTCTGATGGATAAAATCCGCAAGTCCTGACAAGATCCGGAATATCTGTTATGGGAATGCTATCAGACACTCTTCTAAGCATATCTTTATTTTCCTGTTGTAAGATTTGCATGTAATAAAACAAATCTTTGATTTCATTCAACAACCAACCATTGCGACCACCTTCTATGAGACAATACCAAGGCTCCAACTCTTTGCCACCTAATGCGGTCATTAACTCCACACCTCTAGAAGAATTGGTACCAGTTAATAATTGGAATAAAAGCAAAATCATATTACTTTGGTTTGATTTCCCATTTAAACAAACAGCCGTCAACTGTTCCATAGGTAAAAACAAACTGACCATCATGCGACAAAGCAAAATCACCTAACTAAAAGTAATAAATATTGTTAAAATAAAATGAGTACTGTGCAAAAAGTAGTAAATTAATTGGAACATAAGCGTAGATACCCCAAATGGATGGGCCAAATATCCCACGTATTTGTAGGGATTTCCATCTGGGGGTAAGAGGTGTAGTCCAATATGTCTGTCAGTGGAAAACACCATGTACCTCGACTCACATCCGGGAAGAATCTAAAAATGTAATCGTCACACAACTGCATAATCGGAAAACAATGTAATTACCTCCATCTTTTTAAGTGGTTGATTCTTAAAACAACCAAACGCAGGGCCCAGTACCAGTGCTTTTGTTTCTTTCGAACCCATGTATAAAAAGTTTAATTTGTGCTGAAATATAAGAGAAATAGCATGAAGTAAACAATAACTATAAAAGGAGGTACAAAAAGAAAATTTGATCGCACTGTAAGTTTACCTTATTGTCTGCAACCATAATAAGTTCCAGTGGTTTATTATTGTCCATTTCTACCCAGTAGATAAAACACAAGGGCTGGGCGGATTGCATGATTCTGTTTCGAGCGATTACATCAAATGGGGAAGTCCTAGAATA
Organism: Cryptocephalus primarius; assembly: GCA_963576515.1. Classification (NCBI taxonomy): domain Eukaryota; kingdom Metazoa; phylum Arthropoda; class Insecta; order Coleoptera; family Chrysomelidae; genus Cryptocephalus; species Cryptocephalus primarius. The sequence continues at coordinate 16,469,551 of OY754941.1, forward strand.
TTTCACTAAAATCATCCACATTCTTCTTAGTAAACAGTTTACTTGAATTTATCGTTGTTGTATTCGACAATGTTTCTGTCTTTGGAGATGGTGCACAGTTTAAAGGAGGGGCTCCCAGGTAGAAACAGTAAATCGCAGATTTCCTCATAATGAGGTCTAATTTTTCCTGAGAACATCCACTGTTGGGTTTCCACGTCATATGAAAAAAGCACCACAGTTTTGTGGTCATCCTGGGCAGAAATATTCAAGAATTAATTATTACACTTTTCTCAGTGAAAGTGAGTTAAGTAAAATAATATATGAACAAAGGTAGAAGGTACAGTTGTGATGTGTAAAAGAACGCGCAGTTCTCAAATTATTTTGCGTTACATTTACTTACGTAATACGCAAACTGCAGTGGACAATTCGAGAAAGCTATCTTAAGAATTTTGTTTTTGGTAGGGCAGAATGGCGTCTGGATTTTGGGCGTTAACAGAATGGGTTCCAGTATCCAAATCTCACCGTTTTCACGCCCGCACACTAAATGAAGTGCTGCAATGGAAATTTTCTGATTTATAATGTATCTATTTAATTTTGAAACAGAACTTACACTCCACGCTATATTTAATAGCAGTTACTGCGTTCCTTTGGTCTTCCGATTGGGGTAACCTGATACTACTGACATCGGTGTCAGTGCTGAAATTTTTGAGTTCTACCGTGCCATCTTTTAAGCCGATAACAATGTAACTCCTGTAATTGTTTTTAATTAAATAAGAGGTAGGTATACTATCCACATACACTTACTCTTCATCATGAGTATCTATAGATGTTATGTAAGGTGGTGTTCCTCTGAATATCAAAGTACATTTATTGTTGATGACATCAACAGCATAAATTTTGGGATCTTGAGTAACTGAAAAGAAGTCATAAATTTTGTGTTTTTTGTCCAGTTAAAAGATTCAATGTTATATTTTAATTTTGGAAAAAAGACGAATTGATTTACTGTATGAAAAATAACTAGAGTACAATTCATTGCTTACGAATGAAACAATCTCTAATAAGGAAAGGGTTTCTTTCCAGACTCGCATCAGTGGGAGGTTTCTTGGTGATGGTCTCAATATCATCTATTAAATCTAAATCTTCGATATGGCACGCAGACAACTTGTCCTCTATGTATTTGACTGGAATTATATTTGTGGTATGACTTTGTGATTGATGAGAAGCTATTAATTTTACCCGTAGTGACGTTACTGTAGTCTTTAAATTTCGACTTTAGATTGAATGTGATGTATATGATGCTACTTATATGCAAGTCACGCATCCAATACAAAATTCTCATTTTTTTATCAAAGAAGTGTATGTAGCCTCTCACATCGCCCGTAACTATTATTCTGAAAGCAAGAAATAAATCAAAAAAAAATCAATACTTCAGTTACTTACTAATTTACTGATCGCATGAAGTTATATATGAGATGGTACATTGACAAATTCTGACGGAGTTTCTGTATAACTTCGAGTTGTCTAACTCTCCCATTTCAAACGGCTTGGGATACAAAGTGTTACCGAAAATAAGTACATATCCCTTACTGGTCGAGGCAAAACATTCGTGGCAATTTGTTGTGTAAACTCCATCTGTCACAAAGCCAATTTTCTTTAAATCTGGCAAGGTGGGAATGATTGACTTAACAATCTTTCTTGTGGTCGAATCCTGAAACGTAATTTTCTTACAGACTTGTGCCACATTTGCTCCTAAATGTTTTAGCGATTTAGTTTTACCAATGTAATAAATACTATTTGATGTTGAAAAACCACCATTACGTGATCTTCGATATCGGTGTTTATTATAATTGAACGGGGATTTCCCCAACTTTTAGGTGCGTCATAAGAATCTAGAAAATAAAACGTGATAGTATTTAAAAATGATTCGGTACGTTTTAAAAACAAATATTTCTACCGTCAGGTTTAAAGGTCCCAAACGTCCACCACCAAAAGTCGATTCGGTAATTTGCTTCCATTTCACCGACTGTTACTAAAATCTTTCCAGAGTCACTTAATCTTGTCGTCCACATTGCCACAGTACATATATCGTAAACAGTAAAAATGGGAGTGCTATGGATAAAATTCAGTTAAATTCAGAAATATGCATCTCTGATCGTTTTTACACTTCAGTTTCCTTATTCTCCCAGATCACAAGGCATCCATTTGGACCTACTTCCAATGTAGCTAGATATTCACCACTTGCATTTGATGCGAGATCTTTAATTGTCGTACTCTATAAAACAGGCTTGTTAAAATTGTGTTAATAGATGAGGGAAATACGTTACATGTCCAGCTAGATATTTCATTTCATTTTTACAATAATCAAATAAGACTGGAATGTGAGAACCGGAGCACAATATTTGTGTTCTATTGTTGGTTGTTAAGTTTCTTATTCTTACGCCAGGATTTAATCCGTAAATCCATTTTACTTCCTTGGAGAAAATTATAAAATTAGTATTATAAGTTGAGTCCGGGTAGTAAGGCATTTACCTTGTGCCTATCTATTTTGCCTTAAACGCATTTTTGGGGTTTTTGGCTATTTTTGGTTTTTCTGGTTGGCCTTTTTAATAATAAATTAATAATCGATAGTGACTAGTACTAATGATAAGGATAAACGTTCCTGTGTAGGTTTATCAGGGACATTGAATATGGTTAATTCCTTGGTGGATATATCCCTAATTTTTCTACAAATTGTGTGAAATCACAAGTACAGTACCCTCCAAATACATACATATGGGCATAACTTTATAAAGATTATTTTCCTAATATAAAATTATGTTAACAGATAAGAGATCAAGAGTTTCTCAATGGAAAATGAAAAAAATTTTTTATACAAAATTACTAGACATTTCTCTTTCCTCGCATCAAGTCTTTTGGCACTTTTATTTTGCCTTAGAACCTGGGCTCTAACGTAAACAACAAAAATCAGGAAGACTGACACATAGGTAAAATCTTTTACACTCACGAAAGAACAAGTCTTATCGACGATCTCGGGGTCATTGAGCAATTGAGGGCCGAGGCTTTTGTGATTCTCGAGCAGTTCCGCAAGGGAGCTTGTCTTGCTGAATAGGTCCTCCGATGTTTCTGAATGTTGAATGGACGCCCGTAGGTAGGACGATTCATCTCCAAAAACTAATTCCTGTACGTGAATTTTTCTAGCTATGTACAACAGATTTTCCTTATCCTCCCGAACACTGATACTTTCGTCAGACATTTTGGCTTCGTTACAAATATTTGTGATGCTGAAAAGACAACTTCATACATCTATGACAGTTTTTCTATACGTGGTGACTGAAAGTGGTGGAATATAGGAATGAAACAGGCGTTAAATAAAACAATGGCAAATGTGAAGCAGTTATTTTTTCACAGAAAGGTGTGTTTAACGGACATGATTTTAATCAAAGAAATCCAAGATTTAAAATACCAGTTCACTATAGTACGCATCTATGGATTGTTAAAAATGCGACAGTTATCGCATATTGAACAATATTTTATATTATCGGGTGAGTACTAGTTTAGATCATGAATCACATTGTATGTTAAATAAATAAATGAGTAGAATACATTATGAATGTAATACATTTCATAAATCTAAGCAATTGTTATAAGTAGGTCAAATGTCGTAATTACTTAATCATAAATCTTACTGTAATTCGTAATTAAATAAAAATTAAAGAAACCCTTCAACAGAATACTTTTGAATAAAACATAAATACATCATAAATAGCTTATTAACTAAAACCTTGGCTGTCTACAGCAATTTCTAAATGTATTTAATATCACGACAATAAATCATTATTATTTAAAGAAGTAACAACAATAAATAATTATATTTGCTATACTTTACAACAAGTATTCTGATTATTAGCTAAAATATATACAGTTAATACTTAAAAATTGACAATATCATGACACTACATTGTTACATCCTGACCATGAAAGAGATTAACTACTAGGACTACTCGGCCGGGAGCCCACAGTAAAATCTTTGTACTGAGAAAAAACGCAGATCTGAAACAAATTGAAATATTGAAGTTTAGTTGGAGAATGGAATTTTTTGATCTGACCTTATCTTTAAGCTGTTGGCAGAGCTGGAGTCCAACAGTAAAAAGTACTAATACTTCATTCAACCAAGGCACGGAACACTCGGCTGGTGTCGGATCTGGTGTCATTACGCCTTGATTATTCATTAACTGGTACATTACAAATACTAATTTATGGCTTTGTATGTAGAAACTTATGGCCAGGTCTTCCGCTAGGGGTGGCGAGAGCGATTTCTGAAATTTGAGATAGGAAATTGGCAAGATCAGTTATATCGGGAAACGTACCATATTGCGACTTCTGAGTAAATCGTAAATTGTTTTCTTTCTAGGCACAATGAGGCTCGTCCGGCCTCTTTGCAGACTTCCAAGTATATTGCCTAATATGTGCAAAACCTCATCTGAGGATCTAAAATTGATGATTCCAATCGAGAGATCTGGATTAGCGCGAGCAATTACTTACTTGAATTTATAATTTTTCCCTACATCGTCAATATGGTAAATAGCTTGCTGCAAATGGTTTGCGGCATCTTGAACTTGTTGCAATTTCCACGGATATTCACTCTGAATAGTCGTTCGGACCATAGTAGCAGTTGTTTGTCTTGTTACTTTAAAATTAATATCCTGTAATAATGTTAATGGTGTGTTAATTTCAAAAATCAATCAAATGGAATTTACAATGTTTTTAATTAATTTTTGACCATACTTTCTTTAAAAATTGCTATATAAAATATATGTAGTACATATAAAGTTTCACCTCTAAATTGTTATAATTATTAAAACTATTATTACAGATTTTATTAATAATAATAAAAGCATGTTTTGCCTGACATCGCTGCTCCAATACAAATGGGGGGGATAATCATTTTTAAAAACTACTAAACATTTTTTTGTCATTCTGATAAATCTTATCATTAATTAAACACTTAAAACTATTCATAAATATGTAAAATGAGATTTACCGCGTGTGTAATGCTGTCGCCTGTAAGGGTAACGATTACTTTAAGCTGGTCAGCAGGCACAGACAGAACGAACTTATCCTGCTTGCTGGAATTATCATGACCGTACAGGGCTACCGGAAACTGCCGTGCACATTCCTAGAATGAAAATTAGATCAATTAAAACTTTTAATATGGAGAAGAAAAGCTGAATACTACTTGAATTATGTAATGAATATTAGGACAAATACACATTTACAAGTTCACAAGAGAAATGTCAAAAGTAGTGGTAATCACTGAGAAATAAGAAATGTTTACAGTACATTTACAAAGAATTAAGGCACAACTTAGTGCCTAATGGAAGACAAAATGCTTGGTGGATGAAAACAATATTTTGAAGAAATGTGAAAATAAAATAGTGAACAAAAATAAAGAACAAGATTATGAACTGCAACTTAAAGACACTATTAATATGATGCCACTTTTCAGCAGTTAGAATACAATTATTTTACTCATAATAAACAACATATGAATAATTCATAATCCATCATAAAAATACTTTATTACAAATCCTTTCACCACATTAAAATCAAAATAATAAAACCTATTATCTTTTCCATCTTTCCATCCATCTTTTATTTATTGAATTCCAAAGTGTATATGATGTAGATAAAAATGATAAAAGGCTTTGCAGTTTTTGCAAATTACTATAATTAACTACCCCATTATCTGTTATAACAGTTTATGGATCTTATGTGATTACAAGGAGTTACAAAATTTACCCTACACCAGTGTAGTTTAAATGAGATCATATTTTCACAAGTTTACCAAATTAGTTACCTTCTAAATAATTGTATAACTAAATCACATATTTACTTGGTTGAAAAGTAGTAGCTGACAAATATTTATGTACATAAATAATTATACACACATATATGTAGGTAATATTTACATTTTTGTACAATGTATAATGCTTCGATTTTGTTGGCTCATTGTCATTAATTAAATCAGAGTTTAGAACAACATAGGGTAGTGGCAATAAGCCACTATCGCACAAATTAAAATATTTGCTCAGATATTCGATAAAACACAGAAAGCTCTGGGTCACGTTATATATGCATACATGCCTGATGATTTTTAATTGCCTTCGAAATATAAATAAAATATAATACCACCTATTGTACAAAAGTATCCAACTGACCATGAATAAAGGCAAGACTTAAAAGTATCTCCACGTACCACAAGAATTTGATGTATCTGATCTAACCCCTTGTGGACCTCCTCGTTAAGCACCCATTCGAATTCCTTTTGCTGGAACGGAAAAATGTTCATTCAATTAAAATCAATAGGAACATTAATATGACCTATTTTACTGTTAAACTGGTAGGAAAGGCATACTTACTAAATTCTTAACTTCCTCTTTCTCACAGTCCACCATTTTGTCGCTACACCTACTTGCTAACCGCAGTAATACGTTAAGTCTCTAACGAACCGCTTCCGGGAATCATTAATTAGAATTTTAAGTATTGAAAGTTATTAGAATTAAAATACATCACAAGTCGACTTCAGAATTTGAAACGTCAAAGAAGGGTCTTCTTCTTCTGCGACATTTTTAAGTTGGTACTTCGCAAACAGGAGGATGACTTGATTTGCAACTATTTTCTTGGGTTCTTGAAATAGATTGCTCCAGTATTTTTAGTAAGTGAATCTATAGTGGTAATTACCATTGTTTTTGTACACTTTGTTGCTTTTTACCAGTTGTAAGTTGTACGTGAAATTATGTTGTTCAAAGTTTAACCCACTGCTTATTAATAACGAGTCTCATGATAACAGTCAACATGTCGAGTGTCAAAATAGGTCAGACGAAAATAAACAAAAAGTAGGTGTGACAGTTCGGTTCAAAAGAAATCCAGGTTGAATTATTTTGTTTAAGAAATTCTAATTGCTGAAGGAGCGATAGCAGTGAACAGTTCTCTCGGGTAATTTGTTTTGATTGATATTTAGCCAGCGACATGGCTCACGATATAATCCTGACAGGCAAGTACCTGGGTTGATAAAGTTTTAATTCCCAATTAACTTCAATTAAAGAATGCCTAGAATAATTGTGCCGGAATAAATTTTCCGGCACGGTCATTCTTGACCATATTGCATGAATTGTTATAACCACCACAGCATAAGTGAAAGGTCTGCAAATCCATATGTAATTTCAGTATGTTGATGAGAAGTGCTTCACTTATACTTGAATTTTTTCATCATTAACACCTAATACCGCCAATCATTCTTAAATTTCTTATTTTGTTATTTCTACTTCAACTTAAAACACATATTTGCAGGTAGTTTAGTACATTGCCATAGGTAATATAATGCTTCTTTAGATACATGATACCCTTTAATAATCCAATAACATAATGTAATCAATACCTTCTACTTTGAATGTTTTGCATTTTTTATTTGTCTAATATATTGAAATACATTTCCATTAGAAAAAACCTATTTAAGATTTATGTAGGTACTAATATCTGCCTTCGTTTTGTTATAGGAAATTTAGATATGTTACGTAGTCTGTATGATTTCAAAGCAACCTATGCCAAAACCTTAAGCTTTAAGTGTAACGAGTACTTTTTACTTCATCAGACGAACACAAAGCATAAAAACTGGTGGGAAGTAGTTAATGAGAGAGGTGAAATGGGTTACATTCCATCCAATTACGTGGAGAGCGTTACGGTGAGCCCTTCGTTTTACATACAGTTTTTAGAGAACTGCTTAGATTATTTGAGACATGATGTGCCATCTGAAACCACGGTAGGTGACAGAAACGAACTTATTTTACGCCTGAAAACTTTAAAAAGACACGTAGAACAGCTACCAGAAAATGCTATGAATTCAATAGGTGGAAGCATGGACGACATGCCCCCTTTGTTGTTCAAGACCTCCGATGGTAAACTCGAACCTATTAAAACAGTTTCTACTTGTAGTTCCTATACCTCAAATATATCACACTTAAGAAAGTCTCAGTCTATCGATGAGGAGCCTATAAGACCAATTAATAAGGGGATCAGCAAAGCCAGCGTGCAAAAATCGATTGAAAACATACACGAGGAAGTCAAGTCTGAAATTTATAACGAATACAAGAAGTCTGACTCTAACACATCCAATTCAACAAACAACGTATCTCCCACTATTACACATCAATCGGTATATGATCTCATTGAAGGTGTAAGGATCAACACACAACTGTCACATGAGATGTCACGTGTAGCTGTCGTGACCGTAATCCAGGGGCTCCACGAATTGTTGCCTGCTTCCGTTTTCCCTTACCTCAGCACGATTCTGTCGCATTCTCAAAGCTCCATAGTCGACGACGTGCAAATCGACCAAACACATGATGCTAGTCGGTTGAAAATTATTTTCAACGAGCTCACGTCCTGCAAGGAAGACTCCCAGCAGAGGAGCTGGATGCTCCATGAAGACGAAAGCGTAATAAAGGAATATATAACTGAGCTTATTTCTATATTGGTCAGTTGTGTTTCTCTTGAGACACTAATTTTTGTTAATATCTATAATTTTTTTTTAGTCGAATGCTGATGCAAGCATATCAAAGCATGTCATATCCATTAACCAGTTTCATGTTATAACGATCCTAATCCAGTATTATCAAATGGAAGTTCGGTGGTCGATAAGGCAGCTTCTTCTACAGGCTTTTGGAGTTCTTTGCAGCTTGGATAAAACTGTTATCAATATAATGCTGAATTCTGTTCTACCTGGAGAATTAGCAAGGTAATAACAATTATAACACAATTTGATATGATTTATTTACTTGATGTAAGTTTGATGCAATGGAGTTCTGTGCACTACAAGAGACTTATTTTGAAGATTGGGTGTTACTACTTAAATAGATTAATCAAGCACATGTGTCTATTAATATAACTTTAATTTTTATATGAAAATGACTTGGAGAATGATATTATCTGATTTCATTTCAATCAGATAACAGAATTAATACTGATTTAATAATAGTGTAGATGCCACTTATGAGATAAAACTATTATTGATGATTGATGTTTCAGGGTGATAGAGGGTAATCCTGTATCTCAAATACTACTTCTGTTAATCATACTTAATCTAGTTTTGATTTCTATGCCTGTTCTGTTAGTTCTTCCTCTTTTCCAGTTAGTACCTTTACATTCCACATATATAGTTTTTATTTGATCCTTTATTGCTTTCCGTTTTTGTATTTGTCTTGAAATACTTAACATTTTCATACTCTTTTAGGGACATGATGACCAATCCTAGGAACATTCCAAAATTGAATTATTCCTCGCTGTTACTAACGATGGTATTTTCGATGGGTGAACCCATGCCAGTAACTAATTATGGCAAGTAATTCACCTTGGTGTTATTTCTCCCGAGTTATTAATTAAAATAATTTACAGATCTCATCGGCAAGCGATTTTTGGGGTTCGTCCTAGATAACATAGAGTACCCTCCTGACACCGATTTAGATGAGCAAATCCCTGACTTATTCTTGAATTTAATCATTTCATTTAATCTCCAGTTTCTGGATGAGAGCGAGAATCTTGTGTTGGCTGCTTTAGAAGAAAGAGACGTCGCGAAGACGTTCACAGAAAAAATTCTTTTACTTATAAATAGAGAAGGTGAGTAAGTAATAAATAAGAAATAGTAAATTTTATTTTGCTGATTCACAGAGGATCCGGTGAGGATTTTTGACCATGTACCTGCTCCACCACATTCGCTCTTGAAACTATTCAATGATCTGTTCAGTAGGAGATCCACAGCTAATTTGTTCTACACTAATGATGTAAAAGTGCTGATAGACATCGTTGTTCGAAATATTTCTGATTTGTCTCCAGGTGATAGTGTAAGTAAAATTACATTTCCCCCCCTTTTTCGTGTAGTTATGTTTTTGGGTTTGTTTTACAGAGGAGAAAACAGTATTTGGAATTGTGCAAGAGAGTGATGAGAAACACAAATTATGAAGAGCACAGACACAAGCTTGATGAAATATTGAAATGTTTCACGAGAATCTTCTGTGAGGAATGTGATTCAAGTAAATATGACCAAAAGGTAGTAAAAGAAATATCAAATGAATTTCCACATTTATTTAAATAGTCAGAAACCTCATACCAAAGTGTATCATTATGTACGTGATTTGGCATATGCGAATTTTACGCATTTATCGAGATTATTGTTCATTTTGTGATATTTTATTGTACGTTTACAATATATTTTATAGTTTTGTTAATGCCAATTTTCTACTAGAAGATATTAGCGTTTTTAGGAATTGCATAAGTAGGTGTTTTATTGATTTATATACTCCAGCCACTTTTTGTGATAAATACTTTAGTGTTGTTTTACTTTTTGATGTGATATTCAATTTGTGAAATTGCCCCTTTATAAGGATATGATTGAGAACTTCGTAACAAACACATTTCTATATTTTTCTACATTGTAGCTAGCAGTTGACTTATAAATTTGGTTCTTAAAGACAATATTGTAAGATTGACACTTAATTAGAACCCTCGTTCTCAATTAATTCTTCATTTCCGTAACAACTAGTGATAATGAATTTTTACCAAAAGTTATACATTCTGACATATATATACCTATAATAGATATTTTCACTGGTTAAATAGTTTTACGGGTTAAACTCTATCGAGTGAATTACTTCTTTTACTGTTCCATGTTGGAATCAATTCATTCTCAGTTAAGTTTTAAGTAAACGAAATATTCGCTTTTAAAAGTGTACATGTAAATATAGGAAATATGAATGTTTGGCGGTGTACAAAACTATTGGGCTAGATAGTATGAAGGATAAGCTACATTACATAATTTCAAGTGCTACAGTTATTGAACATTTGAAGTTTAAATTGAGTAGCAATTTAACTTGTCGACAAAACAGTTCAATAATTGAAGATTAAATTTGAATTACTTGTAGCATTTGAAGTCCCGTACGTTTTATGGAAGTGTGAAATCTTATTTTAAAAATTATACGCTTATACAAATTAGATGTGATTGCTAAAGCTCTGAATGATTTACTGAATCAGTAAATGGTTTTTGGAAATAAATTCAAATTAATACATGTGTTCTATGAATTTACAAAAAAGTAAATAATGTTCGTTGAAAATGTCATTTGGATGTCAAATTATCCTGCAGAGTGATATATAATTTTGTTTTTAATTGCGTAAACCTGTGGTGTCTACAGAGTACGAGAGGTTAAGGCATAATCACTTGAGACTATATGTAATTCTTACTTCCTATTAACTTATGTTGGGTACTTATCCAGTAATTAAATTAACATATTTTGAGAATTGCAGATGGTTCGCAGGAAATATTTGTTTCTGTTAATTACTAAATCAGTACTTCAACCACTATGCCCCTCACGATTATTTTGAAATGATACTAAGTATACTTGTTAACGTACCAGAAAAAACAGTATTAGTAAGACAAGTATATGACAAAAATTATGTCATGACAAGCAGCTAATAATGGTACCTGTTACATTCCTTAAGTTTCTGGTTTAATTCACAACAATAGTGAACTAAACCATTCTGATTTTATACCTAATTGTTTCAAGTGATTGTATGTTACCGTAGCTGAACATAAAGTACAAAAATTGTGGTCTTACGAAAAATTTTTGTACGTATGTATGTTAGAACAGAATTAGTGGACTAGCTTTGATCGGAAAATCTATATTATAAGTTTGATCCATATCGAGATTTATACCTCACGTATTCTTTGCCATTTTTTTGATTTAGGTGTTAATGATGTTTACTAATAATAAAATTTGGTTGGTTGTTATAACTTATCGTTTTACTTTAGCGGTTTGTCGGTTTAAAAAAGGAAAAGAGTGGCGTAAATATATCTTTATTTAACAAATAAATTGTACAAATCGTTTGCTTGGTATGTAAAATAAATATTTTGTATGTAGGTACGCGATTTTGATGACACATCGAACCATGATAATTGTTTTAATAAAAAATGCATTCTTAATTTAACGATTAAGGTACACATATTACCAATAAATAAAGGTTGTTCTTAAACTTCACCCGTCATCATCTCCATGAATTCTGAAAAAAAAAATCATGGAATATTAATAAAACACGTAGGTGTGGAATGATATAAAAATTGTGCCAAAATCCTCTTTTAAACTTTCAGTCGGTTTCTAGAAAACCACTCTAAACAATTTAAATCTTGGAAGGAATCGTTTTGGAGCCTCTCGAAACCCTCAATTACCCTTTCGCCGTTCTCTCTCCGGGTCAAGTCCGCGAGTGTTGGGTTTAGCGATATTTTATAAATACATTAACGTTCTCAACTGAATCATTTCGACGAGCGAGTTTTCAAAGAAACGAAATTATTGCGTAAAAACCTATCCTGAAACCGCGGTTTATAAATAGAGATGTTATTTTCAGGCGAGAGGGAGTCATGGAACAAAATAGAAAGGCGTCAGAATCAGCCCGAAATATAAACCCGATATACGGATAGACTTTGTTTATGATTAGCGTTAGGGTTTCTGGGTTAAGAAAATTTAAATGTGCTGACGTTTGCGTTTCCTTCAAACGGTGTAGGGAAGATTAACAAGGCCCAGAGCCTGTATAGAAAATTGATTGAATTTGAACGACAGTTTGTAATAATAATCTTTGAGAATAAGATCTTACAATTTGACTGACAAGCTGCTTAAGTATAATGTTTCTTACCATCGAAATCTACGGTTCCAGAACCGTCAGTGTCGATTTCTTCAATCATCATGTCTAATTCCTTATCCGTAAGTTGGTCATCTAATTCCCTCAAGATTTCTCGCAAACATGTTGTTGGGATGTATCCGTTACCTGAAAAGTACAAAGGATATTTTCCATAAAGAGTAATTGAAAGAAAACGTGTAACTATCTGAAATATATTCGCGTCGTTCGTTTCAATAGATTTTAGATAACTTTTAATATATTAAGTACTTAATTGACACGTTATGTTCAATTATCCTGATTATTACTTGACAATCCGCTAATTGAAACGTTGGCAACTGCAGCCTATTTTAAGGTACTGGCACATTTTTTTGGAGCCCAACAAATGAGTTTATTAATGTTAATAATTTCGAGCCTTGACGGTCTGCCCACGTTCGGCATCTGTTCACGAAAATTAAGAACATTGAACTTACATTCAATATTTTTATTTATCGATCTATATTAAAACCTTGGTTTACCGCCAATACTTTCCATTTTCTATTTTCGACAGAGGAGGTGTATGAAATTTTCCCAATTTCTGAAAGCTGCTTTCCAGACGGTAATTAGTAATCAAGTCTGGTGTAAACCGCGTTGGGAAATTTACGATGGAACCGTGTTTTGTAGAAAAATCCAGAAGGTCCCGATTAATTTTATCGGCCTGAGAAATTCAGACTAAGAGTTGATTAAACAATATAAATTGCAAGCAATTATAACTATAAAATATGAAAACATGCCACTGGAAATCACTGTAATACACTAATAGGCGACAATTGCATTTTGATTACCAAAAATATCAAGCAGGGGTTTGTCTTAATTTTTATAAGTCCTCTTGTTTGCTCAGTAAACTTTTACTCATGACGTTCTAATTGCCTGGTTCTATTTAAGTAATTCTAAAAATGTACACTAATATATAATTATTCATAAAACTCTTATGGCTTTTTCATGTGCGGCCTCACCACTTAATATTTTTACTGCCACTAAAATCACCGCTAAGAATAAATGCAACCAGTAATAAATAACAAAAGCCACTCAAAAACATACTGTTAAAATTAGAGTGCCATTTTATTAGGCCACTCTTTACAATTTGAAATTTTGTGTAGAATAATCGGTTGGCGCGATAGTGCAGTAGTTGTCATTGTTCCAAGTTTTAATGAACAAAATGCTTGTTTTAACCACTTTGTTTTGCTTCAATCAAATTGTAATACAGGACAAGAATAAACCCAACGAAGGTGAAGTTCATGTAAGTGGCGTCGTATTTTCATTTGATGAAATGTTTTGTTAAACACAACTAAAAGCTTGTTATTGTTTGACTTGAAATATTGCAATTGAAGATGTTTCCAAAAATTTTCAGGGCGACTGATTGCAGCTAGTCTATCCACTAAATTTACTTATAAAAGAAATGGCTGTTACACAATACCTAGTCTGTGCACGCATATTGTGCGCGACATTTACTCACTTTCCCGGGGAATTAGAAAATCCATAATAGTCTACTTGTTAATGTACAACGTTCCCACAGATGAAAATTCCAATTTCCTATCCCAATTTGACCGACTGAACTTACTGAAATATTCCACCATCTCTCACCTTCTTTGTCGTAGAGCCTGAAGGCTTCCTTAAGTTCCTTCTGCATGGCCTCATCGTCCTCCTCAACGATGAATTTAGCTGCCAACGTGACGAATTCTTCGAATTCTAATCGGCCGGATTCTGAGGGAACAATAAACGTTGTTATTAATGGTTTTGCGCGATCTACTTGACGGCGTGCCAAAAAGGCAGCGATTAATAGTTTTATAGAAAAGATGACAGAGATGAATTGGAATGGAGTGCGCGACCGGTTCCAAAGTTGAATTACCATTATGGTGTCGCAGCCTAAACGTCCGAGTAATTGGGTAGCTAATTAAATAATTTGTCGTCGGGAGATGAATTTGTTTGAATCAGTTGACACTTGTTTGGAAGTAAATTGAATTGCTTCAGTTACAGGAACTTCTTGAAGGAGTGGGGTCCAATGTTATGGATCCTGTAGAGTCCTCCACTGGTGCTTCTTCACTCATTACTAGAAAGGCCCATAAATAACATGGCGTTTCCAAGAAACTACATGAAAATGGAGGAAATAATAACTTCATACCCACAGCAAATGCTGAAACGGAAACATTTTTTGGAATCAACATTATTGTTAGCCTAAATAGAACGCCAAGCTGCAGGGATTATTGCTCCTCCAAGGACGAAACGAGAGATGTGCATATGAAAGTGAATATCATGCAATAGATGAAAGTTTAATTAAATTCAAAGGGCGAAGCAGATGGTAAACGATGCCCCAGAAATCAATTTAGGCCATCGAGTCGTCAAAGATCTTACCAGAAGTGCAGGTAAGCATCACAAAGTTTCTTTTGATAACTTTTTTAACTCTGTTCTTTTGAAGGGAGGATTTCTGGCTGATGAAATATATTCTCGTGACACAGGGAGGCGTGGCAGAAAAATTATGCCAAATTTCCAATCAGGCAAAGGGGTGATACGAGGGGAATCCGGTTGGAGAGTATCTACCAGCGATAAAATGGGTGAGTCGATGCAGTGTAATATTTTTGGGAAATTTTCATAATCCTCAGTTAAAGATTTGTCATAAAAAATTGATTTAACCATCACATAAATGGTGGCACATGATCTTCTTGATGCTTTTGATTTGCTTGATGATCTAGATGCACGTATCGTAAATGCTTACATACCGTTTCAGTAAAGAGGCATCCCAAAGCCACTTAGTCTAAACGGTTTTTTAAAATTAATTTTCAAAAATTAAAATAACCTCTGCCTCAAAAGGTTAAATACATACAACACACAAATTTTTCGCCACCTCAACTCATTCGTTTTATCCCGAAGAGTTTACTTAGTAAATGTTTCTTTCGTCGCAGCGCCATTTGGAGGCGTTCCAGTTTAGACAATGATAATTATTTCAGATGTCACGAAACACTTTAAAGTTGAAAATCTTGCCTACATATTAATGAGAATTAAACGGTTCCCATTAAAACAATAACCATATCAATCAATTAACACTAATGTACCAAAATTGAAGAAAATTCCGTAAAGTAGCTCTCCATTGTTTACACAAGGGACTAAACCGTGAAGCCACAACGGCAATTAGCAACAAAATTAGACTTAAATATTCTTGCTCCATTCCAATCGAGTCGTTTTTGCATTACTTTATAACGTTACTTACTGTCAGCGTCGACTTCTTCAATGAGTTCTTCCAAAATTTTCTTGTCGAAGGGTTGACCCATAAGACGCAAGATGTCAGCTACCATGTCGCAAGGAATGCTTCCAGATTTTTGGCTGTCGAATGCTTCGAACGCTTTGCGTAAAACTGAAAGGACGTAAGTTGCATTCTAGGGGTAAATTTTGGATTCATTTCGGCTTTCTATATTTCTGGACTCGCGAAAACGGGATTTAAAATACTGCTTACAAGTGAATTATTTATTTTAGTGTTTAATTTTGGAATGGGAGATGGGGTGTTAGTTAGTAGCAGATGTCATTACGGATGAGATGTGTTGTGGTTTGACGCGACTGCAGCTGTTGCTATGAAAATAGGTGGCGTATACATTTTGACGTTATCATCACGAATCTCGAATTATGACAGAATGGTTTTTTGGCAAGACTTTACCCACTATAATCGGTTATAAAATGCTAAATAATCGAAAAACGCATGACATCTGCTCTGCCTATAGAATTGAACTTACCGGCAATTTGTTCTGGCGGGAGTTCGTCCTGAAAAACGTAAAAAAGTCGATTAATCAACCAGATTTTTAAATAACTTTTTAATGGATATTGCAACGGACTATATTATAAACGCACGTCTTAAATCTAAAATAGCTCCATTGAAAATTATTGCGGTATTTTAGAAAACAGGTCACGAGCTTTGGTTTCAATGGACCGGAGTATTATTAAATTAATGATTTGTTTTTCTAACGTATTATTTTAGTTACGATAGAATTTAAAAATGTGTAATATTGAGCGCGGCTAAGTGCCCTGCTGACAGCGTGACGGATTTTTTTAGACCTGTTTATATTCTAAAATCAACACTACTCCTAAACATTTTCACAACGAAAGCTGAAACATACCGCGCAAAAATTTTTTGAGTACCTACTCTGATAATGCGTGTTAAGCAACTTAAGTTGCTTAAATAAGCATCTTAAGCAGTTGAAGTCGCCCATTAATATGGATAGCTGCTAGTTACAGTAGTGTCAATGATAAAAGATGGAGATAAAATTTGTGATTGACTAGAAATAACATGATTTTTGCTGGAACAAACTCATCATTAGTTTTAACGTAAATTTAATTAAATAGATCACAAAAATTACCCACAAATTAATAACCGAACTAGTAAATTTTAAAGATGCCAACTGAGAAGATTGAAAAGGGTTATTTTTTCGACCACATAGTGATACTAGTGATAAGAACGTTCTAAACCATGTGAAACATGTGAAATTCATCTATGAAACCCGAATATTGCATTTGATATAGCTATATTGTATTTTAACACTACAGATTAAATTAAATTTTGTTATCTACAACTAAAAGCTTGTAAAAATTGAGCAGTGCAGTTTAAAAAAAGCTGAAGTGTTTGGTGCTTAAACTACTCTTGTAAATGGGGGAGTGAGCCGCCTCGTTAATATATTTAATCGGTAATTAATCCACTGTATGAAACCACAATCACATTTGTCACACATGTACAAAACACTCGGGGTTCGACCAAAAAGAAACAATTCGAAAGTATCGAGTAATACCATTTCGGTGGAGTTTCAGAAGCGTCCCTTAACGTTAGCAACGGTCGTATAGAAGAACTGTTTCCTCCCACCCGACTCCACCTAATATTATAATATAGGTTATAGTGGATTTCTAGCGTTTACTCCTAAAATTTCTATCATGCACACCAGGGCGTTCCGCTGCCCACATCTCCCGTACCCCGGATACGTTTCGGGACCAATGGGAAATTTTGAAATCGGCAGCAAATTCAGACTTTCGGTATTTTTAGAATATGTTGAGTTAAACAAATGCGTTCGCCTCGTTTTCCTACACGGAGATGTTTGCTTGATGGACTCGGTTTCGAAATAGGTTTCCTTTAATTTATTTTTTTATTTTTATACGCCATGGATAAGTGCATTCATTGGGTAAGGTGATACACGTTAGCATTGAAGTGAGTACTTCATTGTGAATACTGAAACACTTTAAGGGTTGAACTCCTTTTACAAAAATTTAAATTTCTTGCTACATTTCTCACTGTGTGGTGGTGTATCCAGTTGCAAGCATATCGATACATCTTAAGAAACCGATTATTCTTATCTTTCTTGCAGTAAAATGATTATTTGAGTTAAATTATTTTACCTAAATATTATAGTTTTTAAGGGTTTGTATGGCCATCTCCAGAACTTGCAACATCCGAACTGTCGGCAAGTACTCTGGCCTTCTTTACTTCATGAATTTTGAAGGGTTTTCAGGACAACTTTGTTGCATAAGTCTACTTTTTCATATTTAAAAGAAACTTGAAATTTCTGAAATTTTTAACTGCATTAGTATCTCTTTTGGTACTCATGTAACAAGAAAGTATTGGTTTCGGATCAATTTTTTGAAATATTGTCTTTTCTGGACGTTATGTTTATTTTTATACCAGAAACTGTAAACAGTAAAAAGCTGAAACTTTGTTTTGGCTTGGTTTCCTTAAAATCCGAATCCATGCCATTTTGGTAAAAGTGGTTAAGGCCAAAGGGCACTTTACACTTTTTTTAATCTTGTACATTCGCTTTACCGATTAATTCACATTGAATGCCATATTCCTTATATTCACTGATCTTCCCTGAAGGGCACTTTGCCCGTATGAATCTTCAGGTTTTCTCATTTTTCTCCAAGACGACTTCACATATTCTTACAAAAGTTCATATCTGAACTAATGTATTAAACGTTTGCAATTTTTGTTTGAAAGACCTCTCTCACACTACCGTTCGCTGTATGTACGACAAAATTTCTCATATACGGTATGTGTAGATAGATTTTCGAAAGTAGGATAAATATTCAAAGTATTTGGCCAAAAAATGTGAGGAAAATTAGCTTATTCTTGAAAAGTTGCGAATAATGCTTCGCTTTTCAATTTCAAAAAATGACGAAAAGTAGAGAATCAATTTTGAATGCAAAAACGTGCTGAATTCCTTCAAAATTTGTAACAATTAAAATAAAAATCACCTCGAAGAGTTCCCGTTTTAAAAATCTTACAAATTAAATCACCTTCTGGGCTATTCTAAACCAGATTTGTAGTTTTGTTACAAATATCCTCTTTTGTGATCCAAGCAACCTACACACATCATTATTTCTCTTCCTTTTAGCTTCTTCTGTTTGATCTGCTCGGTTCGTTTCAAACATCAAAGCAGTGCATGTATAATTAAATGGTATTGAATTTTTTTTTTCACGAAAATAACAGCGGGAAAGCCCGCGAAGCTTTCAAAAGCCCTATCGCCGGCCAACGAAAATAACCAAAAACTCGCGCTAATTAATTTGAACCGAAGGTGGACCGAAACGTAAGATCATTTCATTTTGATCCTATCAAAACGCCAGTGCGTAAACCGCCCACGGTACATTTATTTCTGCCGCGTTAAATTCGTTCCTTGGAATACGATCGCATTAAAATTACACAAGTCCGTCATGTTGTCGTCGTCCATCTCTTAAATCTTCCATTGATATTTGTTCTCGAACGAATTTATCATAAAAATACATCTGTCCGGTGGAAGATATCCGAAGTCTCTTTGAAGTTTCTCGCTGTATTAATAGTATTTTTTTGACAAGTTTAATTCGAGCTTTCACGGTACAACTGTTACAAGTCGTCTATATTTATTTATACCTTTGCATTCCCCCGTGGAAATCTGATAGACTTGGAAATATTAACACGAGAAAGGTGGGAAGATTTCCGTTACAAATTCACATGCAAGCAAGTCATCTTTGCTTCAATGCTTGGCTGCAGTGCACCCAATGAACAAGCGTTGCGGACATTCTCGAAAAACTCCATTTTGTCAGAGTGGAACAAAATTAAAGTATCCATATTCGTACAACACAAGCAGTGATGGAATCTAAAAATTTAAGGAAGTGGAACGTGTCTGCCTATCTGTCTGTCTGTCTTACTTAAAGCGTTTTTTTAATCTTGCAACCACCGCAAAAATAGATTCATCCAGATGTTACGATTTTAGCACTATATGCTCTATTCCTATCCCAATACAGTCTCGTCTGTAATGGACCAATCCAATGTAGATGATTGCAGACCATTCCATTTGCTTGCTGCTGGGGACTACAGTTCTGATATTTTTCGTACGCTATGATTAATCTTTTAAGAGGAAACTGATACTTACTCTATGAAGGTGATAACGTTATATTAGCCATTTACAGAAAAATAAATGAACGTCATTTGCCTGATAACCGAAGGTCCGCCATAAGTTTGCTCTAAATTAAAACTGGAACGTTTTTACGCGATATTCGACTTGATGTATAAACACAGAAAAATATTTTGGAAATCTAAACCTCATAAATACTCCAGGAATACCCGCCGTAATCCTTAGGATAATAATGTCGTGTACGAATACCGCACGATACATCACGAATGACAGTATTTATTAAAATTTTTGTTTAGCCGGCGTGGTAAAATTTTTCGGTCTATTTTCGTAGTCATCTTTTCAAATAGCATAAATAAATCAATAAAGGATCCAGGGGATAAATATTTACGCCGATTTTAAATAATCTGTCTGCTTTGTTTGTGTTCGAAATAGAACCTTCTGTAAACTCCGGGGGAGGAATTGAAGAAGTATTACGTGAGCGAAATAAACCTATTTAATTGTTCCATTAGATCTGATAAACATTTACCCACAGGTTGAAAATTTCCAGTATGTACATTTTACATGTACTTGCACTTTTCATTTACGAATTTCGCCAAGATCAAAGCAACTAATTTAATATTCTCGACGTGAAGCGTTTGGATATTTAACGTCAGATCTGATATATTTTTTGTGAGTTACACGTTCGCTTATGGCAGAATCAATAAACACGAGGGAAAAGTAATCAAACTCCAGTAGATTAGTGAGGCTCTTTTTTCTTAAAATTAACGTCTGGATCACCGAAAATAAACTCCGGTGATTATTCTCCGCTAAATCACTCGAGTAGACCTCTTAAATTGCGTCCAGGAAACGGAGAATTATTTTAAAAATAATTCGTAAAAGTAATGAACAAGACTTTCGGACTGGAAACAGACGAGACATATTCCAGACTGGAAATGTCCCTCACAGTAATCGAAGTAACAGTTACAATTCCGTAATGCCTTGATTAAATAAACGAAAGGCACATGAGAACAAACTCAAAAGTTTCTTTAGAGAGTTCTTGAAACATTTTTAAAAATTATTTTTAGAGAAACGACATAACTATTAAAATCGTACAAATACGCTCACCTTTCTAGTAAAACAAAAAAAAATATTTGGCACGATCGATAACGTATGTAGTAGTAATTTACAAAGTAATTTTATTATCTATTATGTACTTACTGCCGACATATTGGAGGAGGTCTAAGCTGGAAGCACAATACAATGACACAGGCGAAGTTGGGGGAGTAGTCAGCTACTGTCGTAACGCAATACTCTTCCGTCTTATATATATCAACCAAAAATAAATTTTATGAGTTCTGATTTATAACATTCTGGTGTTCAATTCTTGTGCTTAATGCTTTTAAAGACTCCGCCTTACTGCTCCTACCAGACACACCAGAAAACTTTGAAGAATAAGAATAGATTGTTGTAGCTGGTTAAAACGACTTTTTGTAAAGGAAAATATTTACAGGATTCTTTTCTGTTTACGATTCCCACAGAGACAGATAATTTTAGACGCTTTTATGATCATTGGGATTGTTTATTATGAACAAATTCGTGTTCTCGCGCCGAAATAAATATTAGAAAGGAGTGCAAATTAAGTTTTGGCTGCTCTCCCGTGCTATAAACCACGTCTTTCTAGACTTTTCGGGACATAATTATTAACAATAATTCTAATTAGACGAAACTCACACGAGACAACTACTGCAGAAAAGTAAACGACTAACAATATAATACATACTTAAGTACACAAGACATAAAATGTATTTTTTTAATTTAGAATAAATTAAAAATTATTAGATATAATATAGAAATAAAAAAAAAATTCTAATAAATTAGAAACAAAATTCCTCCACACTTTCTTTAAAACTACCCAAGGAAAAATTAGTTTCAACCACAAAATTACTCCGATATACGTTACAACTAATGGAAAATATGGACAGGTTACAAGTATAAGAATCAGTTATAAACAATTGCAGTCCTGTTGACGTATTCAGAAGAGAAAACAACGCCCTGTAGCATTCATAGAAAAACCCTTCATTAATGCAAATCTTCTATTATATAAAAATGAGTCGCTGAATGTGTTGCTAAGCGCAAAACTCGAGAACGGTTGGACCGATTTCGCTAATTCTTTTTTTAAAATATTCCTTGAAGTACGAGGATGGTTCTTACGGAGAGAAAAATTCTAAAAAAAAAAAAAATTTTAAATTTCCTGAAAAAGTCTAAAAACAACAATTTTCTATACTCCCATACAAAAGATTTGTGATAATACTTAAAAGTCAATTTGAACTTTAAAAATACTAAAAAAAAAAAAATTTTAAATTTCCTGAAAAAGTCTAAAAACAACACTTTTCTATACTCCCATACAAAAGATTTGTGATAATACTTAAAAGTCAGTTTGAACTTTAATACCATACGATAAAGTTTGTGTTAGTGGAGAGGTTCCGGGAAGGCAAGACAATTGAGTGACGTTAGTATCGTATAAATATTAATGTCAATATTTGTCAATATTTATTTTTTTAATCAGAAACAAATTGTCTATGGTAAAATGTAAATTGTCTGTGGTAAAATGTCACTTGAAATGTAAATATCTCTTTGCTGTGCATCTATAATATTACTAAACCTAAAATACACAAATTTCTATAAAATTAAAAAAGGGTTGTGTGTTTGTGACTTACTAAATATGCCTCCTATAAGGCGGCGGACAAATTTAGGCAGGAGAACCCGAAATGCAACAAATCAAATGCATTATCAATCTAATAGTACTGCCCAGGAACGTGAAGATCGCAATGAACGTGTAAGAATTCGCTTAAGACAGACCCGTGAAGCGCGACATTCGACTAATAATGGTGCAAGTTTGAATCGAGCTGCTTTCTGTTACGATATGTCAATTGATTACAGCGCCTACAACTGTGTTGCTATTGGACCTATGAACTAAGTTTGCCAATATTGTAAGGCATTGAAATACAAAAATGAAGCCAATGGATTGTGTTGCGCAAATGGAAAGGTGAAATTGATACCATTGCTTCCACCTCCAGAGCCATTGTACTCATTAGTTTTAGGAATAGGAACAGATTCAATACACTTTTTAAAGAATATTCAACAATATAACGACTGCTTTCAAATGACTTCATTTGGAGCATCAAAAGTAGTTCGGGAAAATTTTATGCCAACTTTTAAGGTTTGTAATAGTATTTGCAGTTGTATGTTAATTAATCATAACTATTATAGCATATATACATTTTTACAATACATTTTTTCAATCAAACAAAAAATATCGTGTACCATAAAGTACTACAATAAAAATGAAACTTGATTTAGAATAAGTAAAAATAAAATCAAATATAATAAGTAGGTATCATAATAAGAAATCTGAAATTGTGATTTTCATTGTGATTTTTTAGTGACTATTAAAAGAATTTTGTGAGTTTTATAATTTTTAATTTTTGACATAATGTAATTGTTGACTTATTAACTTAAAAAAATAAAAAATTAAAGAATCGACTGTTAGGCGATACGAAGTTCGCCGGGTCAGCTAGTAAAATATGAAATACGACACCTAAACTGATTGCACAAAATTATTACACCCTGTATGTCGTTACAGGCGGAGTTAAGTGTGGTTGATGATTATGAGGAAACATTTATTTCCTCGACTTAGGATTATTTCTGGCACAGAAGGAAAGCATAAGATACATTACAAGCGTAGTTAATTTATCAAACTTACATAGTTGTAGAAATCTATTTATAATAAACGAAGCACATACATTACCATAGTAATTTAAGTACACAAATATTTTCTCTGTGGTAGAGAAAGGTAAAAAATTAAATGAAGTTATATTATGAAAAATAATAATTACTATACATAAATGACTTTATTATATATGTTAATAACATTATTATATTACAATTTGTAAAGCATCGGGTTACAGCAACAACACATGCGGCATTACGTATGCACAGCGTCGGACTGGCGAATTTTGGCGCACTTTGGCCACCCCTTTATTGGGAATTGTTTATTATTGTTAAATTTGCCCTTGCCTCAATAACTGTACTAACATCTTATAGAAAATTTTAAAAAGCATAAACGTGTGCTCTTTGATTTTATTAGAATTTAAAATTGTAAAGCAGGTTTTCTGGTCGTCTGGTATTTTAATAATATTCCGTGGGTAAATTCCCCTGATTTAATACTCATCACGATGGCGGTCGTGGGTGCCAAGCAAACATCTCCAACACCTCCATTCTACGACACTGATTAATGATGAAAAATGACTGCTGACCGGATTCAGGATTTAGAAAACAAAAATGTTTTCAGTAAACGTCCAAAATTCGTAAGTAAATAACCAAAAAATTGGCGAAATCGCTTTAAACAAACAACAAAAGGTCGAGATCATGCGCCAATAGTGGAAATTAATTATTATAACGGGGAGAGACAGAAGAGGAAAGTGAAATTTGGCCAAATTTATGTTATTGGAAGTTGTCCGTTTGCAGTTTATTTAATAGTGCAACGAAGGTCTTTATTATCGAGTACAATATTCGACTTGACAGTAATTTTTAAGTAAAAATTCGTTCCAATAACAACAGGTGCACTTATTTTTAGACAGTTTTATAAATTACAAGATTCACGTTTCGGTAGATTCTGAAAAAAATTAATATTATTGGGTGAAAATCTGAAAATAGGTCACAAATGACAAATGAGAGCGGTTCACAGGTTACCAAATTTAATACATAAAGGTGCCATACAGAATTTTTTAGATGATATAAAATAGTTTTTATGCGTGTCTCGGGCCAATTTGTAGATTCTGATGTAATTATGGGAGTTGTTTAATTTTGCACAAAACTGTTTATAAAAGAAGGTTACATGTAGATAAATAAAATACCGGATTGATCTAATACCATATATTTAAAACAACGCCCAATTCAACAGCTCCATAAAATACACACATTTTTCATAACCATAACTTCATATAATTCTTGGCAAATAATGCTCACTATTTATATTGCCTTATACATTCTCTCGCACTATCAATGTTACTTCATATTTGCCAAATACCGATACAAACAATTCCAACGATTTTTACAGAAAAGTTTTGGCGATGTTTTCAATCTATCCCTGAGAATAATAAAATGACGCGCCTTTGTTATTATTTCGTTGTTAGAAGAGGCGTGAAAAAATAGTAAATGTTACCAACATTTTATTTCGAGTCACAGTTTTGCTGATATAATGTGAGCACATACATGGGCGACAAATTTACTAGTTTGTGGCATGTTCTTCTGTTATCTGGAACAAACCTATTTTAACACTATAGTAACATTACAAAACTAACAAAAAATATACTATTAAAATGTCATGAATCACCATACAACGAACAAGTATTAGGTTTGTTCCAGCAAGCACAAAGTATGCTACAAACAAGGACTAAATAAAACTAAATATTTTGACAATAACGTCGGTGATTATAGGCGAAGGGAAGTAATGGAATGTCCTATATCGTATACGTTTATTTTTTGACACCAATATTCGTCACTGAGTGGAAGAGCATTACAGTCAAACTGTAAAGGTTCATCGTGGGCAGCGTTGCTAACAAACCATAAAAATGTGTCAGTGACTATAAATAAAATGTTGTAACATGATTTTCTACCAGTTGGAACAAGCCTATTAACATAGAGGTACAAAATAGATAACAGAATAACCTAATCACAGATATATGGAATAGGTTCATATGTTGTTTCATTTTATAAATGGATAGACTAGTTCCTTAAAATTAAATTGTTTTATTTTTTAGCATTTTTTGTAAATTTTATGTGTAACAGGCATACACTAATCTTTTTTGGCATACTCAAATTGACAATAACCACATACTAAACATAACAATGGGAACATCTAAATATGTAAAATGAAACTATGAAGCGACTACATTAACTTTGTTTTATATAAAGCATATACTTTCTTGCTTGGAATAAAATAACAGCAGCTAATGAACTTTCAAAATAACCTGACGATAAAGTTTTATTCACTGTGTTATAAACGAATTCTACATCTTATTAAAATTGAATTACCTTCTATTTGTATATTAGACATTTAAATATTAGTAAAATTTAAGCTATAATTTTGGCATTTCAAATCGACAATAATAATATCTGACATGCTGATTCGCCTTGAGTAAACATAATAATTAGTACATCTGAATGTGTGATAAGGAGGCTATAAAGACACTACACTGAATTGAATACATACACTGAAATAAAATAACAGCACATGAAGGAATTTTAAAGGGTGTAGTAAAAATTTTACGACACTGCTAGTTTTAAGAAATCTCCCCTAAGAAATATAACTGACAAAGATATATCTGAAAACGTGTTTAATATTCTCCAATGAGCGCTAAAAGACATTTTTCGTAATCACCAGACGCCTCTCCCTGCAAATACGATTAGCAACATTAGCAATATAATAATTATTATATCTAACAGCTACAAAAAATACAAATATCTTTACCTTTATAGCTTCCTTTAGAGATTCCCCGTATTTTGATGCATAAGCCCTCTTGATGTCCTCCATGTCGACTTCGCATCTGGTGACGATCAACCTGATCAACATTCGATCGTCGGTGCCCATACCACTGATCGCCTTGTTGATTTGCTTCGCGAAGTACGTCGGCTGATCCCTTATAGCTCTGACGATGGCCAGGAAAGCGTCTTCAGAATCGCCAGAAAATTCACGCTTGATGGCCTCTTCGATGTCATTGCCTATGGAACATGCGATATAAGAGTAAGCACTGAGAATTTACTTATAGATTCCACCTGCACAGTTGGCGTATTCCTGGAATATCAGCTGCAGCTGCGCGTAATTCCTTTGGCACAAGATGGCGTTGAAGGTGGATTCGTCAGTGCCGAGGCGCAGCTCGCCGGCGGTCAGAAGGGCCTCGGCGTCCCTTCGGGCCTCATCAATGTTGGTCATCATGCTTTCGTCCCTGTTGGCGGTACAGAGGGACACCATTGCTCGTTTGAAGGTACCAGCCGTATCGCTCCTAAGGTCATCCTCTAAAGATTTGTAGTACACTAAAAAAGACATTAGGAATAAGACATGATATTTTATGTGAGGAGGAAATTATTCCTAATATTTGTTTTAGAATCAATTCAGTGATCGGCTTTTACTGGAGGAATGGATAGGTAGATACCTTACTATAAAATGATACATGGATGAGTAAGTACAAAATTATATCTCTCATCCAAGTTCTTTGATACATACAATCATAATTGCAACAATTTTGCTAATGCTCGTCTGTCAACAACACGATACAATTACTTTATAATAATAAAATACCCCATTGGATAGAAAAGTTTATTTAGAAACTGTTAACAATAAACAATGTCAACGTACAAATACATGCGTAGTCGTAAATGTAACAAAAAAAATACAATACATACATTAACATTAATAATGAATACTTCACATGCATATAATTTTTTCTAGCAACTAGACAATATAAAAAATGACATAAATGACTTTTAAAAGTTCTAAAAATATACTT
Organism: Cryptocephalus primarius; assembly: GCA_963576515.1. Lineage (NCBI taxonomy): Eukaryota > Metazoa > Arthropoda > Insecta > Coleoptera > Chrysomelidae > Cryptocephalus > Cryptocephalus primarius. The sequence goes on from OY754941.1 coordinate 16,497,185, forward strand.
TATTCCAATCCTATTGCAGTAAACATAGGAATTGATAACTGTCGTTAACTCAAATTTCGCGTAAACTTTGTAATAAATATTACAATAATGAACGATGTAACCTAAAAACTTTGTTCTTTTATAGAATTGCTACGCTATAGAAGCGCTATATCTACTGTAGCAGGATTGGAACGATTTCAAGAGATTGAAATTTTGGGAAAGTTGGCCACGAGTACATGAAAAGCGTTTCAACGTTTATCAGAAAGCTTTAGGAAATTAAGATTCGCCGATCAGAGCCAAGAGACATTTCTTGTAATCGCCAGAACAATCACCCTGGAAAATAAAAACGGAATTAGTAAAATCACTTCAGTGATCCATTGCATTTCACACATCATTCCATTTACTTTGGAAATGAATTTAGTGTATCACGGTCAATTGATCCTAAAGATTTAAACACACCCAGTAGTTATAGTTTCTAGAATCTATATCTACAGGGCTCCAAGTGTTTCAAAGATACCACACTCGTGTAATCATAAAGATTCGAAACCTTTAAAGGTACCAAGAAGCTTCAAGTTTCTATATAGAGCGTTAAAAATTTCATGGATATCAACCTCTTCTCAACTAAAAGCTCCAAATGCTTCAAAGGTAACCAAGAAGCTACTAGTTTATAAATAGAATAGACAGCAGAGGCATTAATTTAAAGAGAAGCTGTACAGGCGAATTATGGTATTGCAATTGAAAACACACCTATGGTTTTACAACAGAATTTTTTTTTTGAAAGAAACCAGTAAAATGATATGAAGTTAGTATGTGATAAAAAAATAATAGGTAATAAACGAATAAGCATGTAATACATATAACATATAAATCGTAATTTATCGCCATCATATCCAAACTATACCCTACCATACAATATGTGGCCGCACTTAAGAAGCTCAAGACATCCATACTGTCAGATTTTGCTGTATGGGTGCTGTGATTATCTACTGATTGCTTATCAAGCATGTCATAGAAATGCATGTATGTTATTTTGGATTTTTTTACAAGTGTGTTCCCCGTACGTTGCCAACTTCAGCAGATACGGCGTATGACTCGGTATCAAAGATGTGTAAACTATACGGCTTAAATGTAATCTCATTACTTTGAAAGTATTTCGTCACTTACCTTGATGGCATCAGCCAAAGATTCACCGAAGTTAGCCTGGTACTCTCTTTTAATTTCCACCATGTCCACCTCACACCTGGTCACCACCAACCTTATCAGCTGCCTGTCGTTGGTCCCCAGGCCCTTCATGCTCTTGTTGAGCCTCTTGGCGAAGAACGCCGCCTGGTTCTTGATCGACCTGATGACCGCCAAGAATCCCTCCTCGCAGTTCCCGGAGAACTCGTTCTTGATCGCCTTTTCGATGTCGTGGCCGGTGATGCGCTGGTACTCGCTGAAGATCAGCTGGAGCTGCGCGTAGTTCCTCTGGCACAGCACCATGTTGAAGATGGACTCGTCGGTGCCGAGGCGCAGCTCGCCCGCGCGCAGCAGCGACTGCGCGTCGCGCATGGCCGCCGCCGGGTCGGTCGTCATGCTCTCGTCACGGCACGCGTTGCACAGCGACACCATGAGGCGTTTGAACGTACCGGACGTATCGTCTTTGAGGTCGCTCTCGAGCGACTTGTAATATACTGGAAGGAAGGAATACAGTTGGTGTTTACAAAGTTCGCTCGTTGAATTCATGTCTGCTGGTCGTAAAAGTTTGACCTCTTTGAAACATTGATCACCAGTTACTATAGGAAACAAATTTGAAACCTAATGGTTGGATACACCAAAGGTCGATGTGTTGAATGCAGCTCGTCTAGTTTGCGCATCAATGATTTGATTTCCTCGTTACCAAAACTGCGCCACTTCGGAAAGGGTGCAGAACAAAATCTGTGCAACAAGAGCAAGAAGAAACAGAAAGAAAATTTGAACGAAACTTGTTGCGAACTAGATGAATCACAATATGAACCCACTAAGTGGGTAGTTTCTTTATGAGTCCTGGTTCAAGAAGAAATGCGATTCATCTGAAGTCAATGCCATAAATTGATCAAGGGCTAACTAGGACATCTTCTTTCCAGGACATGGAAGTTTCTGTGAAGAAACTATGGTATTATCTCGGGAAGGTAAATTGTCTCCAGTTTTCATCTTTGCTATAAGCTCATGTAGATTAGATATATTGACTCAACTCTTTACTCTAACAATTCACCAAAGCCATAACAGTTACCTACTTCCATTTAATCGACCATTTCCTTCGTGGTTTATAACAAAGGTGATCCTAAATGTGGCTTTCAATCAGTTTTACGACTCATAGATGTAAATTCAACGAATGGACTTTAGATTTGGAAGAGTTATGACCATTTGGTCATATCTCTCATGGGTTTAGGAGATGGTTAGAAAAAAAAGTTAGTGGACGACAAAGCGGAGGTTGGAAGGAGATGAAAAGTGAAAAAGTATTTTAAGGGTCATGCCGATAAAGTAAATAGCTCTCTAGTATTACCAGTAGTAGTATTGTTGTGTGGTAAAGGTTACATTTAATATGTACAGTTCCTAAGCAGTGTTTTATCTGGTGATTTTTGAGTCAGGCATTGTATTGGTTGGTACAAGAAATCCAGAAAATGTTTTCTTTTACCAGGTGGTACAAACAGTAAGAGGTTGGAATGCTAAACCCTTAGATAGAGGGTTTCCCTCTTCCATCTTCACTGCCAAAAAAATTGGGTTAAGTTTAAGCTTGTACTTGTTCTAAATATTTTAGTGAAGAGGGTTCTGAGAGAATTAAATTGTACCTCACATAATACAACTGTTTCTAGAAAACGAACAATGTTAGAAATCTTAAGCCAAGTTATTTAATTTCACATTGCTTTACGTTATTGATTACATCTGTGCTTACATCAAATGCTTTACAGCTATTAAGTTATTTACTAGCGTTTAACCATGTTTTCTATGAATTAACCCATTCGCGTAGGTGTATTCCTTAACTGAGTTTAACCTCAGTAAAAACCCCCGTGTTGTGTTGCTTAAACCACTTAAATATGATGTCATTTAGTATAAATATACTAAGGATTAACTCATTAACCCCCTAACTAAATATACATCATTTTCTACAAGGAAATAGCGATTATAAATCAGCGTATTTTTATTATAAACAGTGTGTTCCCATTAGCTAGGCAAGTGTAGATTAAAATGCTTAAAAATTATGGTAAAAGGTTATTTTAAAAGTTACTTAAACCACAGGAAGTTTGAATGGCTATTTGTCATATGTTATCTTTCATTGTATTGTGATTTTAACCTACGTATGTATACGGGAAAACCATCTTTAAAGAATCACACCATAAACTTCTTTGCAATATTAAAGAAACACCCAGTATAACGCTTGCTCTGCTGTGATGTTACTAATCCAAAATACATGTGCATGTAAAAATTAAATGTTTCTCTCCGTCATAATGGTACATCTCTTTAAAAGATAAAACATTTTTTTGCTAGACACCCACAGAGTCTTTCTCTCTCATTCTTAAAGTGTATCGAAGGTCCTCACAAATTTCTAGGAAAAAATTGTTGGAATAGATGAGTTAAAGGTGCACATCCGACGTAAAATTATCGGAGACCTTCGGTCGACGAACTCTTTGACCAATTAGGGGTCGCGATCGCGAATCACGTGGATGCGTCTCGACGGGTGCGTCGGTCAGTCTCCAAACGGCCGCAGCGTAGACCCCCACGTCCATCGACCCTCCATCGATTTATCCGTTTTTCACCCTTCAAATTGGAGACTTTTCGCGTTTCAAAGAGGTTTTTCTGTTGCTCGTCGCCATAGCCGCGATTTGAGCCGGTTTCACGCGGATCGCGAGTGTGTAAGTGTGTTTTTCGTCGTATTTTTCAGTGGCGTCGGTTCGCGTTCTCGGGTGATGGCGGAGGGAGTTCAACAGGGCCAGCAGGAGGGTGGCGCGCGCACGGTGAGTACCCTTTGAATCAATCATGGAGGAAATTTGGGATATGGAATGTTCGAAATTCAACAGAATTGACTTGTCAATGGTTTATGGGCGTCACTGGTGGCGATCAGTTGATTTTCTGCATAAATTCTAGCGTGAAACGGTTAAAAACCATCAAATGGTTAAAAAATCGCGGCTTCCATTATGACAAAACATTAGCTAAATGTTTTTACTTCAGCGTCTTCAATATATTCATAGCGCTCGGTGGAAATGACTGCCATGAACCTTACATCTCAGTTTGATATTGAACATGATTTATAGAAATTGTGTTAAAATGAAACAGGAAATCACTGTGCTGGCGCTTTTCATACTGTAGGAATACCACAGAAAGTACAAGGTAGCCATTTCACCAATCAGAGAATTTCAGTAGCAGTCTGTACGCAACAAATCTTGTTATTATAGTAACTTGATAATGGTTTCACTAGGATCTTCAAATTTGGATTGTAAACTGAAATGGTTTCAGTGCAAATTTGTTGTAAACCTGGACTTGCACGATTTTCCATAAAACAAATTTGCAATAACAGCAGCAGAAAAATAGCCAGATAAAACACCACCCAACTTTAAGAATTAACATAAAATTAAACCGTATTGTTTTATATATGGATAGCAGCAGAAAGCAATATTTTAAAAATGAAGTAATTACAATTTAATTTACTTAACGCATTAATCACTTAAGTAACTTAGAAGCACACACGGCCTTAAGAAAGCTTGCCACGATTAAGCAAATATGTTCAAGCAAAGAGCTATCCGATTTTCATTTGAAGTTCAATAAAGGTAAATTACCGCTGTATTTGCCGTCCGTTTAAAACGTACACCTACACCTGTTAATAAAACAGACCCGCAGTGAACCAAGAATAAAGACAAAATGTCAGCGTTACCTCACAAGATCACAAGGTGTGTGTAACCGTATCAAGCATAACCGTTGCAATTACTGTTCCGAAAATAAAAACCAGAAACCACTCGATACAAAAATAAAACCATGCATGGAGACTCACGCTCCTGATAGGCCTGACGAATCGTCCTAATCTCAGCGTTCGACATGGTGCATAACACCTCGATGAGAACGTCTTCGTCGGTCCCCAGGCCGCTCATGGCGTCATGCAGTTCCTTGGCGTAGAACTGGGGCAATGGGGTCATGAGGGCCACGACCAGGTTCTCGAAGTTTCCGGTCAGCTCGCTCTTGAGGTCCTTGATCAGATCCTGAAACGAAAGTCATGTTAAACAAGGGCTGACATGGAAAGCGCTTGAAAGGCGAAAAGCGAGGATAGTGTTCCTTTCGTTGATTTGTAGGGCCAATAACAGTTGTGTTGTCAAAGGGCAAGATAACGGGTCAAATTTCAAAATGGTGAGGCACAGCTCAATTACAGCTTTCAGATGCTACACCAATGACACAAGGGAGCACAGAAGTGCTCCCTTAGTTTATTGTAATGTAACAAACTTTTGTCTACATTACAGTTCGTGGTTTTGAACTTTATAATTTGCATTAAATACAGTCGCATAGACTGTTCAGTCGATCAACTGTCCTTTTGAGAACGTATTTGTGAACTGATTATGCTGAATACGTGTGTACATAATGTGCCAAAAAAGTAAGATTAAGTGTTTATAGTTCACTGATGTATCGTAACTTTCCTAGGTTTTCCAAAATTTCCTAACACTATTTACAAATGTATGAAACTTAAAAAGATTTTGAAAACATCTAAAACTATTTGGGGATTCTGTAGATATAATAAGAGACGGGCAGCAGTATTTCCAGTTCTCAAATTTCTCATGCTTTCCAGATTGTAGAAACTGGAGTAGCAGTATATGAAATATGTACATCAATAATGAATGAGGTATGCGCTCTGAAATATTATTTGAGCAGAAAGGCCAAGTGCCTTCAGAGGGATTTCCTAATAGATACATTTCTCCTACACACCGATAGAAAAGGAACTTTCGCTATATTTATAAGGAACATAGTATTTCATCTAAGTTAAAATCAGATTCTTTACTTTTCCGTATAATGTTTTGAAGTCCACGGCGATTTGGAGTCTTTGGGTATTAGTCCTTCTGGCTAACACGTTGATGATGGCTTTCTCATCGGTCCCAAAGCCCTTCATCGCTTTTCTGAGGATCTCTGCATCCTGTCGTGGGTTGAAGGGATTTGCGGGAACAACCGTCGGTGTCCTCTACAACAAACAAAGAAAATTAAGATGATTTCGCAATATGTTGTAATGAGTAATTAGGTTACCATTTTAGTATCGAAATGACAGGACCATGTTCGTTTATTTATGCATCAGAGCAATTATTTCAAATATTTCAAAATTGATAAGCAGAACTGCGGTGAATTAATTACTTCCGCTTGTGGTAGATAAGTGTTACATTTTTACATAATCTAACCAGCAAGTTCTTGTAATGAGGGATTATTTAAACTACAAGCCGCTGATCTCACCAAAGAATGAAAACTAAACACCTAAAAGTCAATACCTTTTCTGATTTTCCAAATATTAACTTAACAATTGCAACAAGATTCAATTCAATTGGTTTGTATTAAACTAGATCATATTACATTTTATAAATAATCAACAATTTGTTGCAATTGTTCAAGTTGACTTCAGTAGAAAAAGTAAAAATATGATTTAATTTGAGTTGATGTAACGAACTGAAGCAATTCGCACCCAATGAAAGATATGGACCTTTTTGTAATTTAAAAACCAAGCGATTTAAACGAGTATTTCTCAGTAGGCTTTACTATGACATTTTTACATTCTCATTTCATTCTGACTCAATCCGACTGAAGCCAAAATCTTACTAAAGACATCTCATACCGCAGCCTGCTGAGATTACATCCCTTTTAGATTTTTGACACGACACACTTGAATTGTAAAAAGAATTGATATCTACCTTTGGTCTCTGGTAACTACTTTGAGACCTATACGCGTTTTGCTGGGTATAACCTCCATACGGTCCACTAGGCGCCGATCCACCATAACCCCCAGCGGTAGGAGGAGCACCAGGAGCGTAATGTTGGGAAGCGGGAGGGCCGTGGCTCGAGGGAGGGTAACCGCCGGAAGGGGGGTACCCACCCGTGGGTGTGGGATGGCCACCATGATGGTAGCTACCACCTGAAGGTTGGTGCGGTGGGTAACCACCGCCAGAAGAAGGCGGATATCCACCGCCGGAAGAAGGCGGATAACCGCCACCGGAAGACGGTGGATAACCGCCACCAGAAGGTTGGGGATAACCGCCACCAGAAGCAGGTGGATAACCGCCACCAGAAGATGGTGGATATCCGCCTCCAGAAGAGGGCGGGTAAGGAGAGTTCGAAGCTGGTGGATAACTAGGCATGTGCATGGGTTGTGGCATGTACATCGGTGTGTTTGAGCTGACACCAAAGCTATTGGGGTTCACGTTGGGATATGGTGCGGGTTGTGAGGGGTATGGTGCTCCACCAGGGGATGAATGCCTTGGGTATGGAGAGGGTGCTCCTGGTGCAGTCCCCTAGGTAATACTTTAAATTAGTAAAAAAATAAAAAATAAACGAACTAAAATTACTATTATTAAACAAGGCGATACGGAATGTTACTATCGTTTAGAAATTTTTTTAAAATGGTCGAGGGCTGCATAGTACCTACTAGGTAAAGAAGTGAAAGGAACCAACACTGGAAGTGCTGTTGTTACTAACGTTAGCATTTTATACATTCGTAGTACTCATAACTCATAAACTCATACAATTTGTATATAATAATACAGGGCGATTGCGGAAATAATAGTACTGAGTAATTGCGACTTGTAAAATAGAAAGAGCCCTTAATTAACAGTATACTGTACAAAAATTTGTGCAATTGGCAAAATGATACCATCAGTGAATAACTTAAAACTAAATTTAATAAAATCGATTGAATGGATAAAAAAAATTATGTTTCTATTCCCTAGTTGAAAAGAGCCATGGGGATCAACTCCTGGTCCCTTAATTAATAAAAGTTGGCGTGACGTTTCAGTTGGGACGCTTTTAAGGATAATTGTTTTTACAGTCAAGTGAAATGTGGCATCCCATTTAACGAATTAGTTGAAAACAACTTCATCACTCCCTTTTATATACAATGTGTACCAAAAAGTTTATCTTACATATTACAAAAAAAAATATTCTTTGTGAAAAATTCTGTATTACATATTTCCAGATAATACAGAACTTTTCATCAAGAATAACCCTCCACTTGCAGAAAACATTTTGGGACACGCGGTATATAAAAACATGTTCCCCTAACCACAGTAAATTTGGTCGAACGTGTTTTTTTGATAAAACCTTTTCGTTTTGTCGCCCCTGACTCTGAGGCTCCTGAAAGTCTGAACAAACAAAAATGAGAGGAATCAATACTTCATGAGAAAACGGGAAAATGTTATTCAGCTTTAAACTAGTTTATGAGGCCAGCACAAGTATTACAGCAATGTAGTAACGCTTTATTGAACAGATACCAGGTAAATAATTAAGAAATATCGAACGTCGATTTGGTTTTTACAAGTATACCCCAGTAACTTCACGAAAATTGTACAGCTACCTATAACTTTTCTCTTAAATTGTTTACGTTTAAAATAACCTACCTACAAGTTACACGTCTAGATAAATATATAAGCGCGCGTGTTAAAAAATATTTGAAGCTATTTTTGTGAGGTAAACGCTTGAAATTGTCCGAAAATATTTAATGAGCTCGAAGCGCACCTAAGCTCATAACGTCCCAGGTAATTACAAGACAAAGGTATTTGTTTTAACAACTGTTATAACAAATACAACGCGTCAAAAAACAAAATATGGCCATAAAATGTTATCAGAAATAATAACTGATAAAACATTTATGGCAACCAGATCGAATGCGGAATATATATAGGAATTAGACGTAGGTTTTGAACAAATAACCGTAATCCCAAAAATAATGAAGAAAAGAAACCGATTTTAAATTTCAAACTTTTGAATATAAACATACGGCATTATAAGCACCTGGGATATCACAATATGCGCAATGTGTGTTCACTATGGATCATCATAGGGCAAATAGTTAAACATTTAGCAATCAGCTCAGTCGCTTAACTAGCAGTGCTCAGATCAGGGGTTTCTTCCCAACTTTAGCATCATGAGCAATACTCAGCTCAATTGTTTGACCAGCGTTGCTCAAATCAGAGGCTGTTTCTTAATGGTGGTCAAGTCTAGCAATACTCAGCTCAATCGCTTGACCAGCATTTCTCAGATCAGAAGCTGTTATTGGTATCATGTCTAGCATTTCTTAGCTCAATCACTCGAGCAGCATTGGTCAGATTGTTGTTGCTATCATGTGTAGCAATACTCAGCTCAGTCATTCAACCAGCATTAAAAAAGTGTCTATTACAATGTTAACAACAATGGTTAAAACAGTATAACTAAATGAATATAATTAATTTATGGTTGTAAGGTTGTTGTCGCTACCACACTTTATTTTATTTGTGTAATTCATCGTCAATTTAGTGGGTTTTTATGTATTTGCTTAGTACTTAATTAATTCGAATTAATTTTGCTGACATTTTTTCACTTATCGAGGTTTAAATAAGCGCCTGTAATTAATTTAGATTGGGATTGTGTCCACGATAATCCCTCTTATTATTGAAGCGATTGGAACATTATGTTAATTTTAAACTAAAAGTCAAGGCAACTTATAAACAAAATATCCGCGATAAAAGTAAAAAAATACGTTTTCGTTACAATGACAAATTTTGATGCTCCAATGATTTCAATTCATTTTCAGGTTTTTTTATTAGATCTTTAAAAATAGAAACGTTATTTTTAATCGGTCACACTTTCACCGCGACCAATAAAAACTAAAACGAACCTATGGTTTACCGGCTATGAATATAAGTGTGAATTTCCCGGTTTGCGTGAAAATAATAATGAAACTCTCACTTACCTGTTGATAGGGGTAACCCGGATAACTCATTTTGGCACCTGCGAAGTAACACAAAAGTTACGTTAACAAATAGTTGTATCACTTGGTGTGTTAAATTTTTGGAATACGAGACACGATGTCTTAATTAATCCGACCTTTATTGTACTGGTCGGGTTTTGAAACCACACCTTGTTTATAAATTGAGCGGTCCGTCAGACGCGTAAGCTAATAAGTTTATGCCTGAACGCAAATAGGACTTACCTTATCTTTCACAACTTTTCCCACCAAATTCAGATCTATGCGTCGCGTATGAGTAATGGGTAAACGCTCGTTACGACAGCAAGATTCTGGAGTAATGATGACAAATCGCCGTAGAATGAAGGTTACTCGTGACGTATAGCGATTGTCAGTTCTAACAGGAGAAAATATTCTTTCGGCATCGCTCGACCGGCAACCAATGTTGCTGCTCGGTTATTGCGTGTACGAATCCTGCGATCCTGCTACGCCCGAGAGGCGAAAGTGACGAAGAGAAAATCACCCGATAGGGTGGCTGATTAATCGATCGTTTTACCCAGTTACAGGGGGTCGAAAAAATACGAAAAAAACGGTCGTATCGTAACGACTACGGTTGGGGTTGATTGTCGGTGGCGAACACGGGGATGCTTTCAAATGATATTCTTCCACTGTTTTCTCCTCTCCTGTTGTGAACTCACAACGTAGAATTTTTAAGGGGGGAAGTAATGGAGTGTTTCGTCATGGTCTTTTGATTTCAATGCTCTGTTAAACGTAAGGGCGAGAGTTCTGCATAGCAGGAAACTATCCAATGGCTTTTGTTAATGATGGCAGTTCGATACATTAAAATATCCCTTTATTACAATACAATTTTCGCTGAAATCTAGATGACAAACCGATCAAGCAATTTTTAAATTTCTTTCACTAAAGGTGCGGGGAATTTTTTTTCAAAAATAAGTTAAAATTTTCCAAAATTGTACATTTCATTCCTCAGTAATTGGGTAGCTAGTGGTCTTACATAAAATACACTAAAATTGCATTGTACCGTATAGGGATATCAATGCAGCGAACAACCTTATGCAAGTTTTTGAGAAAATGGTATTTAACAACTTATTTCTACAAGGTGTGTAACTAATTTCTATCTACTGTTTTTATACACTAGGTGCAACTTAACATTTTCAAAAAGGGGCAAAAAGGTTTTGTTTTATACTCACATAATGATTTTCATAACGAAAGGATATATCCTGGTAAAGTGGTATGCAATGCCAAGTTAGCTAAACATTATTTGGGATGTATTTTACTTGAAATAGTTGGTAGACGTCCCAAGGGACTTGAAAATTATAAATGGATAACATTGGGTAGTTTTGTTAATTGAAATCAAATGTCACTTTTCAAATAGTTATAGTTCATAGTCAAATAGGTTGCAGTATCCCTTATCTATAATATTCTTCACTGCGCCTTTCTCAAAAAGGTTATATCTTAGAAAACTTATCTGTATCAGTAGCTACCCAATTACTAAACGAAGCAACGAATATTTTAATAGCAATAATCACTGTGATTGTAAAAAGGGGTCACTTCCTTCCGTCTCATCATAATTATGGGTAATTCTGGGATGTAACCAGATATAACCCGGTTTACCTGTATATTCATATGGCACGATAAAAGCTATCGGTTACTACTGACAATGTATATTAGAGTTTTTATATTATCTGACACATTACTAACCTAGTGACAAATTCCACAAGAGTATCTCGAAAAATCTTTGTCTTTAAACACATTTTCATATCACTGGTAACTTTTATTAACAGTACTTATCTTAACATATACTTATTTACGAATGAAACAAATATTCGAATAAGAACAAATATATTGGTTATTTCCTAGTTTTTGAGCAACAGTTCAATTGTTGAGAAGCTAACAACGTGAGCTAAGGACATGCCTTGAAGTTTGTTAGACAGTTTGGTATAGCTTAGTCAAGTCAATGTCTTTTCATAACTTCTTTCTGGTTTCTTATTGGTTACTTGTACTTGTAAGTAACCTGAGAGAGTTCTGGATTTTTTAGTAATTCATATTCTTAATAGTGCTTAATTCGATCAATCATCCTTTTTTATAGTTGGAGGACACGGTGAATCAATTATATTTAAAGAACCTAGATTCATTTTATTAAAGATTACCTATTAATTTTTCCACGCCTTATTATAACTTATTTACAATCAATACTATCAATATGTATTAATACTAATCCACTTTCAGTTATGAACTTAATTTTCTTGTAACTCTCACTATATAAGCTAAACAAGACTTAAATAATAAAACACAGACTATGACTTATTGTCGATTATTTATTACAACTATTATAGGCACCAATATGCTAACAAACACTGGTAGAGTATACATTAAATGATCATTATATAAAAAAACCTATAAATACAAAAAATTCAACTTATTGAATCTCAACCGACAAGCGCTAATAAAATTCTCTTTTCATCTGACGATGCATCGTCCTGCAAACAGAAAAAATATCAATGAGCCTCACAAAGGACCAGATTAAGCGATGATCAAGTGCGAGAAAATGTGCGAGAGTGCCCAAAGCGGTAAAAAAAGCTTAAGAACGGTTATACAAAAATAAAACACACGCAAACGAACCATTCTAACCAACTATCGCGAGTAAAGCTTTTTTGTAGTCTCCGGAGGTATCGTCCTGAAAAAGAAATGTAAATACAAAATGAAACATTAAAAAGCGATAAAATGAAAGTAGAAAGCGAGTATTTACAGTTCAATTTTATGTGTGGGCGTTTTAATTAGGATTTTTATGTAGTGAGGAACAATGGTTTGCGATATTGAAATACTGTATTTTTGTATTTTTTTAAACTAACAAATACAATAGTGGTTAATTGATTTTTCAGTATTATTTATAAGTTATTATAAAATCCAAAAAATATACAGAAATTTATTTTTGAACCGACAAACCAGTTGTATAAGCTTCGTCTTGACATTATTATTATATTTGAAAGCATTCAGAGGCAAAATTCAAATTTTTATTTTCAAATAGCGAGCACTTACCGCTATCCTCTCCGCCAAAGTCTTCCCGTACATCGCCTCGTACGCCTCCTTGATGTCGCCCAGGTCGATCTCTGACCTGGAGACGACTATCCTCACCAAGGTCCTGTCGTCAGTCCCGATCCCAGCCATGCTGTCATGCAGCCTCTTCGCGAAATACGCGGTCCTGTCGCGCACGCAATCTATCAGCTGGAGCATCGCCTCCTTCACCGAGCCGGAGAACTCGTTCTCGATGGCCTTTTCGATCGGGTGGCCGACGAGCTTCTCGTACTCGTCGAAGACGAGCCGCAGTTGGGCCTTATTCCTCTGGCAGAGCACCTGGTTGAAGGTGGACTCGTCGGTGCCGGCGAAGAGGAGCTCGCCGGCCTGGAGGAGGTTCTGGGCGTCCTTGAAGGCAGATTCTTGGTCCGTCTCCCCGGACTCGTCCCTGTTGCCCTAACAAATGAGAGAAGTCGAATGTAGTGGCGGTTTTGTGTCACAATATCCACATTAATATTACTTTGTTACTGTGGACAATTGTACTTAATCCCAACAAGCATTTTGGAGCCATTTTGGCTATGAATATGTGACGTGGTGGCTGGTGGTAATACGTCACAACTATGGGACGGTCTTTTGCCGTTTCTTCTTAATAGCACTGTAACATTTGAGGTCTCAATGGAGTGTTCTATTACAAGAGTACTCTTACACTAGCCAACCACGACTCATATTCGTAAGCATCTCTCATGTTGTACAAAAGACCAATGGTGGAAAATTAAATAAGATTCTTACACCAACTTTCAAACAAGACACTTCAATTCTTTTGACTCGGTTATCGGCACATGTTCAATTATTCAGTATAAGTTATTGGGTTAAATATAGTTAGGCATTAACCGATGGCTGAACAACAATAATACAAAACTGTAATATCCTGCATTATTTCTCGATACAATCAATCCATGGCACTCAAAATGTATCGATTCATTTTTATTCATACGTAGAAGGTTATTTTATATAACCATTGTAAGCCGCGCATAAATCATCGATGCGTAAAATCTAACAATAAAGGTTTCCTTGAAGTGTGGAATGGTGGGAAAGCACCGAGTGTCTCATGAATACTCACCGTAGACAAAGAAATCAGTAACCTCTTCAGACAGCCAGAAGTGTCGCTTTTGATATCGGCCTCCAGGGAGGTTTGGTACACTGGAAAAAAGAGGATTGTTTGGATTACAAAAATGTTTTAAAGCGTTATTTACTTATCGATTTGAGTATTGAAATTGTTAAACCAAATAACGTTCAATACAGGCAAATATTAGTTTACGTTTAATTCGCGCCGTTGGTTGATTTTTTTACTTACGTCCTTCGTATTCGTTGGCGATTTTGATGACATCTTCGTTGTCGTACGAGGCTAAGATTTCTACGATTGTAGTTTCTTCCGTTCCTAAACCGCTAATCGCTTTGTGGAGTTGTTTTGCCAGGAACTCGGTTGGTTCAGTCATCAAGGCTATTATCATGTCTTCCAGATTTCCCCTCAGTTCGCTTTTCAGTTCCTTAATTAAATCCTTAAATAAAACACATTGATTATTAATATTAAATTTATTAAAGTGTAGACACGAAACGGTAATGTTAAAGCATGAACTTCTTCAACAAACCATCAGTTATTAATTCCATATTTGTTTCAATAAAATCGAGTTATCCATGAACTTTAACATTGGTGACGGCTTTGTTTATTGCCGCAGTGCAATGAAGTAAAGAAGTTTAAGCAATTTCATTTAGAAAAACGTGGAAGTATGTGTTATTAGCGAGTTTATAGGTTTAACTTTGCTATTTGTATCCTGGTGTGCTTTGTAGTTTGTTGATTACTGTTTTTACAGCCTATTAAAGCGAGGATCTAACGATACAAAATTACGAAATGTATAATTATAACCGTCTTCTCCCATTTGGGGAGTTCATCTCTAAGTCTCTATCAGATACAAGGAATTATTGATTCATTGTACGTGAAAGTGTGTAAAAATGAGAAAATAAAATCCATATCCTAAGGGGGGGAGGAGAAATAATGGTACGGGTTAATTGTACGTGATGGGGTATTAGAATTTGGGTATTAAAATTATTTCCAAAAATCTCATCTCGAAAAAAACACGCAAGACATTCACCTCCAATTCTCACCCCAATGGTGGGTTTGAGAGAAATTTTCTGTATCTATGTAAATTTCACCACGATAAAAAAAGAAAATTTAGTTTGAACAGCAGATGAAAACAGCAAAATTAAGATTTTTCCTGAAGTAATTTCGAAAAAACTGATTTTATCCAAATTCACCTCGTTTTTCACCCCCTAAACGAGAACCCCAAAGCAAAACATTTTAAAAAATTAAGCTCGATTGAACCTATTGCAGCTGATTTTTTTTGACATGAGAAAGGCTGGTAAAATTGAATGATACTAAAAGTGACTACAACTTTAGAAGTACCATAAGGTTCTATACTGGGCCCCTCATTATTTACAATATATATTAACGATTTATTTGATATCCAATACATTTTAGGTTAACTATTAATTTTTTTTTGAAACTAAAGTTGCTATTATTTTATTGTAGCTTTGTAAGATTAGAGATCATATTTTATAATCCAGTCTTCCATGGCTTCCTCCTCTGCAGCGGAGTTGTAGCGATAAGTACTACAATTCTATATTGTATACTGTTTAAACAAGTGGATAAACAAATAAAAATTGACGCACGAAATGGTGGTAATAGCAAAATATTATTGTAAGTCATTGTGCTAATTACAAGGTCATATTTTTAATTACATCAAGATTTAGGTTGATTAAATGTTTGGTTTAATTTGACTCTAAATAATACATTTCAATTTTGAAAAATCTACACGAACATACGAGGAAATAATAAATGGAAATGAGAAGTACATTCTTTGTAAAGTTTGCTTCGCTGTATGGATTAAACTGTACGATATCGTAAATGTCAGTTTATCCGCACTCAAACTGACATGTTTAAAATGACGTATTTCAATATCATACGTAGCCGTATTTATGAGTAATAACGTAACGAGTATTAAGTCTTATCTTTTATCTGTATTTACAAGATTAATATTTTTAATCATTCATACAAGAAAATGTTAAATAAATTACTAAATTCTTGTCAGCTCTTCCTTTGTCATTACGAGTATATCGCAATTACATATCTACATAACATATTTTTAGATTCTAATTTAGAAGGTTAATTAGTCATATGTTTGTAGTCATTCACCTTTAGAACATTATTTTATAACAAACAGAAACTTTTTTGTTGCTGGTTTTCATGGCTTTTTGTAATAACGTTTTATCACATTCATAAAAAGTTATTCTTATCGTAAATCAATGTAACCAACTACAAACATTAAATTTATAAGTTCATAAATAAATTATCGTGATTTATTGGTGAATTACCATCTCTAGAACCGTCAGTTAAACAATCTGATTTAATTGAATGATTCATATCCTTAACAAGCTTTCACTTTCGTAATAAATTTCCGTTAGTAATAAGTCAAATTATAATCGCAGTTTATTAATTATATGGTACATGTGGGAAATGTACAAGCAACTGCAGATGAGAAATGGAATCACCATAGTAATTAAACATCACAAAGGATTGAAGTCTAAAACGTACCAAGAATATTCTCGGACGATCTGGATCTTTACCGGAAGTGTCTTGTAAAACAAGTACAACAGAGTACATCAGCGGACGTTGAACGGTCAAAGCCGTCTCGTGTGAAAACCATAATTTTATAACTACAATATTTCGTTGCACTTATCAATGGTTATCTTTGGTAATGAAAAGTGCATGAGTAAACGCTAATGTGTGTGGTATTTTTAAATCTCTGATGTCGTCGTCATTATTCTCACAGTAACACACATGAGGTGCATGATTCAGATTACATTGAAAACAATTGCTGACAATACTAATTAAAAAGCAATTTCTCCCAACCATAAACAATCCAAACATTCGAATATATAAAATTTGTCCTAATTACGTTATTTACCTTGCCGTACATGGTTTTGAACCTGGCGGCGATCCTCCTCCTCTGTTCATTGCTCCTTCTGGTTATAATCTCGATGACGGCGTCTTCGTCGGTGCCAAAACCCTTGAAGGCCTGCTTCAAGGCCTTCGCGTCCTCTTCTTCATCGAAGTTCTCGTAAGGGACTACGGTGGGCTGGAGGAAGTGGAAGTGGAGGTTATTAGTTGGGATAGTAAATAATAATTTAGGGATGGTACTTACTCGCATTGTTTTTCGTTCTGGAATTCTGCAGGAGCGTAACTTCTCAACCGTACACGAGCCGGCACTGCTCTGCCCGCACTGTAACTGGATGTGTCATTTCTAAATTAGAAATTCAGCGCCTGCGCTCTCGCATAGCGATATTCGTTCAATGGCAATGGGATCTGATATAAACTGGTTAAAATTCGAGAAAAAAAGTGAGAGGAGGATGAGGGAAAATGTCTGATGGTAGCAATTTGTTATTTAAGGGAGCTTTTTGTGGGGAAATAATGTCATAGGTTAATGTGGGGTAAAAAGAAACGATTACTGCAAGTTTTGGTAAGCATACGATACGCCGAAAATGAAATTTTCTTTTACTAAAAGATGACAGTATCACTGTAACGGAAAAAATAACTTTACTGATTCACAGTTATCCCACTTTACCCTATAACGTTAAATTCATGTAGGTAGTGCGTAGTATTGAAACTTTTTCAAAATTTCTATTGCCTGGATCTCCGTTAGTTCTCGTCCGAGCGCCACCGAACTAAGCTCGTTGTAATCAGCGACCTCTAATCTATAAAGATACACCAACGAAAGTCACGTTTCTGGACTTTGATTTTTTGAAAAAGTTCAAAGGGGGGTATTGGAACTTTTGCCAAAATCTTTAAACGCCTGTATCTCCGTAAAAACTCGTCCGATCGCCGTGAAATTAAGCGCGTTGTAATCAGCGACCTCTAATCTATAAAGATACACTTTTCTTATTGCTAGGAGATAATGGACAATGAAACGACTAACAAAATTTTCAAAATAATTTATTCTTACGGCTATCACAACACAGTTGTATTCTTTTTTAATGTTATGAGGTGTAACAAAATTTCACTCTTCTCTAGATTCACCAGGAATTGTTAATTTTCAACTTACGAGAGGTCCTACTTTATTGTCAGGGCAACTGACCAACTAATTCTCGAATCAGCTAATTTTCTCTATATAAAAAATAAGTTATTTACATGTCGAAATGAGCCTGTGCGGGTGATTTCGAACTTATCGGAGTATTTTGAATTGTCGTAAGGCCTTTAACAAATTTAGGATACGTTTGAAAACTTTTTGGAAGCAACTGAAATGGTACAAATAAATCTAATGTATAATTCACGATGTTAATTATATCTTTTTGTGTGGGTTTTGTAATATTCTTGATAAGTTCGTAACCACAACCTTCCTGTACTCGATTCATGGTTATTTTTACAGTTAATAAGTGATTAATTATTTTACTGTATGTGACTCGGCCGAATATATATCCTCACCAACTCTTTGTATAAATTTATATAATTGCTATGAATAATTTCGAAAATGTTACATATTCAACATGAATAAAATATTGGAAAAATTGCTTAGTAACAATGTGTTAATGTATATAAAAATAATAACTGCTTTTCTAAGTATACATTTACTCTGTAACATTCATAAATGATACCAGCTACCGAGTTTATCGTTTTGTAACAAAAATAACAAATTTTGGTATATGTAATTATTTCTCAGATTCATTAGTATAAGTTAAGAGCTTTTTAAAAAATACGTTTAAAGTCCGATTAGGTTTTTACCTTTATTACAAAACGTAAATTCATTATTTTTGTTTTCGAAAATAACTGAAATAAATATTGCACACCAAAACTTAATAGGCAGTGTCGATGTATTGCATAACGTTAAATGACAGTGATATGCATCAGTATAACAGTAAAAACGTTCTGAACACATTCCATGTTCCACTTTATGTACATTTTTAAAGATTGTACCAATTTACATTACTTTATTAAACGAATTACCAAAACTAAATGCACCGTAGTGCATTGTCTGTGATAAATTATTGTATAATTGAAGGAATGCAGAAAATACTGTATATCCTATAGAATTAATCTCATAAGAAATCCCTTAGTCAATATAAATCATGTTTATTTTTAAACAGTGCTAAGCTTAGTCCTTTTACTATTAAAATATATAACAATGCTCAGAATTTCGTTTGAAACATCTTTCAGTTATACAATAACTTGGCTCTCAAAGTTTAAATCAATTTCGCATTTAAAGTTCAAACTTCAGTCAGTTTATTTACATGCGAAATGGATAAACGTCTTGCAAAATCTTTACCAGTAGTAAGCTCTCTAAAGGGTCATTATATTTAACTAAGTATTATTACATTTGGCAGAAAAATGCTTTTAATGTAATTCGCCTAAGAATTATATTACAAATTTTTTACCTTTTGATTTATTTACCTACTATATACAAAAATCGTGTTATCAGTCATTGTACGTTGTACAGTGCCTAAAACCGAGACGAGTGAGTAAATCTGTAATGAACTTTATGAGATAAAGCGAGTTTGGGGGAAACCACGAAATGGACAACTAGAAAATATTAAAGAACCATCACAAGTCATAGCGGTGTAATCGGTACCGAACAAGAATTTATCACAGCAAATAATTTAATTTCTGTGTAGGTACCCACCTACTAGGTACTCGATAAAGTCTTGGAAAGACTATAAAGCCTTGAAATACAAATCCTCGTTGAAGTATTTAGAGGTTGCTTTAATATTTTTTGAAAAATGCTTCCAAATTGGATGAAAAAATAAAGCGTTCACAATTTTAAGCATCCTCATACAATAAACGTTTATACTCCATCTTATTTGTAGCACTACTCGCACCCTGCAATTATGTTCTAACAGTACAGTAAAGCGTTATCACTATTCGCAAGTTTTCGACCAAAAATTGATATAAAATTTTTAAGAATGACATCGTGGTATTTTCATCTTTTGATTAAAGTATTTGCAGTATTTTACCCAACTGGTATTTGTGGGGTCTCTTATATTTTTCTTACACGCCGGACAATGGAGAATTTTTTAGAGAATAGAGTTGAACAGTAATTCACTTATGTGACCTTTTTTAAACATCCTGTAGATGTTTAAAACTGGTATGCCAGCCAAAATTTCTTTTTATTAGCCATATTTAACTACGATATATTATAAGCATGACCTTATCGTTACGAGTCCCAAAGGAATGTCACTTACCCTCTCTACTCTTAATAATCGACCAAGGACTTATCTCACTTTCTCCCTACTGTTACCAGCGTCATTTGAAAGAAGAGGCCGTACCTACAATACATATTTTAATAACAAAAACTGCGATAACATTAATCAAATCTCCGGTAAAACACCACGATGCGAGTAGTTGAACTTTGTTTCTGGATTTAATTTGACAAATACCTAACGAGTGTTCCTAGGTTAAATCACAACTCTAAAAATTCGCTTAATTATCCTTATTTGGTCCAAGTCTAAAAGATACGAAATAGTATAAAAGAAATCGTCGAGCGTCCTTTTGACAATGTAATAACAATTCTGCGGGACACGTGGAGGACTGCTGCCGTCAGACGGTTGTCACCCTGTCGATCTCCACGTATCTCACAGAATTGTCGCTGTGTCAGCAAATCACCCCCTTCTCGTCTATGATGGCCGTATCGGAGGACAGGCTCTTGAGCCTCGTCTGGAGGATCGACCTCGGTCTCCTCCTTCGGCACACCTTCCACAACAACATCAAAGCCGCCAAGCTGCAACAAACACATACTTAAATACTGACGACAGAAGAATACCAGAGATTCGTGCTAACAACACCAACATCAAATGAGTTGAAACGAACCTCACTTTTTTTAAAACATATACAGTATTCTGAGATATGAAAAGTTGCTTGCATTTCCTATGGTAGCCTTCCAGTTTAATGCTGTTCTAGTAAGGGCAAAAAACCATTAGGAAAGTATTCCCCGCGCGATCTAAGGGAGGTTTACCTGGAAATAATCAACCCCGTGGCACCCAAGAAGAGGTAAATCGGAGGCAGCTGCAAGAGCACCGAACAGTGGGTGAGCGCCTCGTCGATTCCCGAGGGGCAGTCTTCCACCCCATCGCACCACACCGAGGCGTTAATACACGCGTCCAGCTCCGGGCATCTATACTGACACTCGTCAGGTTTCATCATGAACAATCCTAGCCCGTTCGGCGGTATGTCCCTTCTGAAAATCGATAGAACCAAACACTCCTGCCAAGACGCCATCCACATACATACCTCCTAGACAACTCTAGCCACATGACCGAGTACTCGCCTTCCTGCTTACCGACGAACTCCACCGTTATGGACTTGGGCAGTTCCTTCCCGAGTCGATCGATTTCTATCTTGTCGTAGGCCTTCTGGCCAACCGTGGCGTACACTTGGTTGCCCTTTATGTGCCAGCCTTCGGAAAAGACCTCCACCAGGTGTTGATGGCGATAAGACGACTCGTAGGGGCAGATCAGCGCCGAATAGAGCGCGGTGTGAATCTAAAGAGGAATGAAATAATTTTGGAAAGTAACCTAAAAGCAGCTCGATTTCAGGGTCTCAGACATACAATAATCATAAACCATAGGCGCTACATTTTTGACCAAAATGTAACACGAAAATTTAATGGTAATTATTATGAACTTGTATACTGTAAACACGGTTTTACTAAGACCAAGTTGAAAATATGATGCGGCATTGTACTAGGTAAATTTGCTTAATCAATAGGTACTTCATTACAGAGGGAAAATTCTAAATAAAAGATGGATCTCTCCGGTTAAATCCCTGCAACATGAATATGTTAACCGTCCGGAATAATAATTAACAGTCCTGTGAAATTTTTATTTCCCTAGACTGCTTCATTAAATTTGTCTCGTATGGAAACATACCGACTAATAGCAGTATGATTCTTACCATAATCCTATTCGAGGTATCGCACTTTTGCCCGGTGAACACAGTTTGGCTGGTTCCGTTCGAGAAATGCGTGGTATGCTTCACTATAGACCCGCTCAGTTTGACGTACAGATATTTGTTGTTTGACGGCACTATCGCCCTAGGGCTCAGCTCGCAGTTGACCTGAAAATTGATCAACCGTTACTGATCGCTTAAGTAAATCTACGTCGGCTTACCTCCTCCGGGGGCGTCGGGTATTTGAGCAGCACCTCCCCACTGGGGCCCCTGTACTTCATGCTCCTCGTGCACTTGGGGGTCTTGATCGACCTCCACCTGCCCTCGAAGGAGAGCGAGTCGAAGTCGTCAGAGGCGTTCATCCCGACGACGTTGAACTTGAGCTCGATGGCGTTCGACGTCGAGATATACGTGAACGGGATCAGTTTGTCCTTGTCGGTGCCGCAGAGGCAGTTCTTCGGGATGCCCGGGATATCCGGCCAGGGCAGCTCGTAGAAGCGGAGCGTGGCCGAGGTATTGCCGTAGCACTCGAGGCTGTTGGTGTCCCTGTCAATTTTCGTTTCGCATCTACGGTTTTTCACTATCACCTCGGTCAGGGTGATCTTCACCCGCTCGTCCTTGTTCACCTCGAACCTGTAGGTGCAACTGGAAAAGAGGCGTGAGGTAGAATCACTAGAATAGGGAAATAGCCAGAAGGGAAATTGGGAAAGAGGAACGATGCTCGCGCAGATTTTCCGCGCACGTCATACTCGGTGAAAATCACGCCAAAAGGCTACCGTGGCGTGAAGTTCTAAGTAATCGTTAAAAGTCATAGTTTTATTCCATTTGGGTTTTTTATGGTCACCCTCATTATGATTTAAAAATGTGTACATTTTTTATCTACGGCCATTGAAATCAGTTATAATTCTTCCATTCACTTCATGGTTTAATAATCCTACCTTGTTTAATAGCTTGAGGAATATCATAAGGATTGTCAGAAGGATAACCAGAGGTTTTCATTGTTTAAATCCTGAGATGTACGAGGTTTTGAGTAATTTAAATGAAAAAATAAATAGCAATTCCTATAACTTCCATTGGAAACGCCATCGCCCTATAGCACTTTATTCTTGAGAACTTCGTAAGAGCTTGTAAACATACATAACACGTGCCTCGTATGACAAAATCATGGAATGCATATACCGCCAATTTTTACATGTTGTTTTAGAATAACTTGAAAGTTGTTTCAAACTCTTAACGATTATAGGAAGTTGTTATAAAGCGGAACGTTGCGATTCTCCGTACATTTTATTTTTTTGCGCGTATTTCTGTAATTCTCAACAGCACAAACAACGTAAAGTTCAAAGTGATAATATGGTACCTTTAGGTATATTTGCCTGCAGTTAGAGTGGTCCTTTCTCGTTTAAATGCTTCACAACAAACTTATCGTCCTTTTTATTACCCTTTTATTACACTTATAAACCAGAAATAATGTGAAAGTAGAAAAGATAGGATCGTATATCTTGGCCATAAAATTTTTATACCGAGAATGGTATAATTTTTAGAAAATATTGAAATGTCAGTCTATCCACTGCCGGCATGTTTAAAACTGTTTTGAAGTACAAGTGCTTGTGTGAGCATATTTTCCTCACCCAGCGTATGAAATTTTGATATTTTTTTTTTTTAAATAAGATCAAGTTTATATTCCTGTAACCCATGTTATTTAACATATATGGTGGGGAAAATTGTAAGATCATCCTTAGAGCAAAGAAAAAATGGCGTCAGATTTAGGAACATGACCGTTAGAGTCAAATATACATGATGATTTAGGGGATAATTGCGACTATATACTAAAATCACATTGGATAAGAGAACAATTAATCAAATTAAAGTTGGTATGTCTATTTATGTTAGACAATTGGCAACGGGAACAGATAGGATAGGAATGACGAAAGGAAGACGATTCCAGCTTTGGTTTTGGTTGGGGAAAGGTGTAAATAATGAGTTTATTAATAAATTGGGATTAGTTTTGAATTTAGTTAGAAAAGCCAGTGAAGAAAGAAGGGAAGGAAAATTAGTAAAATTAATTAAGATTGTATTATGACTTGGCATTACGTGAAGTCAACATCCGTTTAATTAACGTTCCTAACCATTGCCGACCAATCACCATTCAAACAGGACTAACAAAGAAATCACCTTGAAACAATCTCCACGAATCGTTATAATTTATCAGATTAAAAAACTCGAGACCTGTTGATTTGGCGCATTGAATGATTTACCGCTAATGAATTACCTGATGTTCCTGGCTCCTCCCCTGCCGTAAAGAAAAATATCCCTCGGAGAACGAAACTTTTGCACGTCACCGGACGGCGTGCTGGCATTGGCAGAGGGAAGGTTGAACTTTCTGGAACAGGGCCCGTCGCCCAGGGGCTCGCCGTCCAGGTGGAGGTCCACGAACTCGTAGAAGGCTTTGAAGGTGACCGGCCTGGAATTAAACGTTTTGATAGCTTGAATTTTTAATGACGGTGAATAATTTATGTTTCGGGAAAGTGTCTGGTAAACTGTTTGGACGGAGCTTCGTTGCCGAGCGCGTTGAAGTGGACAGCTATCTCAAACTGTTTGCCAGAGAAGGCAGAATAATCGTGAGGGAAAATTGTGGCGCTGGAAAAACGTCGCGGTTGTTTAAAACTTTTCGCGTTTAGAGGTGCAATTTGCAGGTATAATGAGGTCGCTCGCTATCAATTCTAACCGAGCCGGGTATAATTTTTAGAACTCATGAACTAAAGTTATGAAATTTTTTCTCCTAACCTGAGCGCAGTAGAATCCGCCAGCCTCAGCTCGAGCGTCATGCTGTCCCCGACGGTCAAGAAGCTCTCGGTAAGGGCACAAGGCCTCGGGAAGCGCGTCGAATTGGCCAACAGCGACTGCTCGCAACTCTTGGGCACGTGCTCCCTGCAGTACCTGGCGAGGAGGGTGACGTTCTTCTTCCCGGCCATCCCCCCCGAATGGCCCCCCGACTGCGACCGGTATTTCTGGGTGTCCCTCGTCGCGCTTTCCGGGCAAGAGAAAAAATTATATTAATTGCGGGCCCCGCAACAAAGGCGACCCTCGTCCCGACCTTTTCGGAGACATTAAATAATATCGCTCGACGGAAACTTCCACCGCCGATAAAAGCGCCGGATTTCGTAGCGTCACTGCAAACCAATAAATTTCTCGGCGCGTTTTGACGGGGAAGGAGAGGAAAAAGTTACAGAACTCGCTAAAAGGAAACTTGGACATATCGGGTGCGCCCTCATCTAGGTCGATTTTTTTTATTGTTGTCGAAAGGGCCGGTTAGTGTCTTAACGAATTTACTCCTTTGTTCGTCTGAGGAGTTTACGGTTGTGCTCCTGCAGGTTAATTGAGTTTTCTATGGGCCATAATTAAACTCGAGTTCTACATTACCAGTGCAGACCGTCGCACGTAGACGGAGTCCATAATTGTCCGTCCCATACGTTTAGGTAACTCCTGCAAATCTGCTGGTCGGCCTTCTGTGGATCCCAAGCGCTTGCCGCGTGAAATTTCACTATCGACAACCACACTCTGTAACGGGGCGGTGGTAGGATCATCCCTACGATCCTCCAGTCGGGGTATCTGCCACCTAAGGGTCTGAAAGTAATTTAATGGAAAACACTTTGTAACACAATTTCGCATAAGTAAGAGATAGCTTTGGGAATTACAGGGAGTTTATGGGTCGTTTCGATAGAAATATAGGGGATTTCGAAAAAAAATCAGTGCTGTTTCTCGTTCTGGGCTGTCTAGATCCCTCGGCTCGAAAGGTTATATATGTATACCGGGTGGATAAAAGAAGGGGCATAAATTGACGTTAAGTAAGCGTGTTTAAGGCGTTATTGACTATCAAATTAGTATATCATCCAATCTAATATCATACATTGTGTTTCTACTTGTCGACTAGTTGTTTATGCTGGATTAGCGTTAACCACGTTAGCTGACACGTTGAAAAAGCAAATATTTTGATGTGCACGCCCAGTTTATGTACTCTGCATAGTTTTGGTAATTACATATCTCAACAAATATATGCAGAATGTTAGCCCGTTATTAAATCTTGTCTGATTTATGCCCCAGCCAACTAATCCGATGTTCGCGCGTGTAACAATACTTCTTCACTCCGGCTTCCTGCTAAAGAAGTGAAAACGTGACAGTGAAACTTTGTAATAAGCGGTTCTAACGGATGGGGTGCTCCATCGTGATTTTTTCTGATACACAACGTGACCTACTTTCCATCCAATTTCGCACAAAAACTGAAACTACCCAATACACCATTCGAATCACTTCCTACGTGAAATATTCTATCAAAAACTCGGGGTCGCCACCTGACGGTGATAAATAAGCCTAACGAACCGGGAGGGCGCTCCCAGAATCTCGAAGGGAAAAAGGGAGAAAGAATAGGTGGGGGAGGAATAAAATGGGAACCTGCACGGCTACAATACCTGAACGGGACCGGCGAGGGCGAGACGGCCGTGTCGAGACCCTGGAGGTGATAGAGGCAAGTCGTGTTGGCCGGAAGGGAGTGCAAAGGGCTCTCGATGACGCCCTTATCGGTGCCCCGCACCCAGAACTCGCAGTTTCGTTTCTGTTTCATGTAAGTCGGCGATTGCTGATCGACGAATTTGACCTGCGGCACGGGAAAGAATAAAAAAGCGAACGCGCGGATAAAGAATCGGGAGCGAGGAGGTTCGGTCCTCTGGGGGGATGTTAAGGTGTTTCCGGGAGATAGGACGCGACAGTGGGGAAGATAATCGGCGGATAAGGCACCGAGGAGCTTATGTCCGGATCCTGGGATAACGACTTTGATCAAAGTTACAGGTTTTTCCCCCTTTAATCCGCGATTTATATCCCTCTCGAACTTTTTCACTCACCGGGGGAAGTTAATTATATTATGCAAATAATAAATTAGCTTTCTGAGACAGATTTGTTTTGTCGTCGTCGACCTTCTTGAAGGAGCTACGAAGTTAGACTTAGTTATCGGAGATTTTAATAACACCGTTGAACTTCCATAAGTGAAATACTCGAGGGAGTCAAAAAAGAAAGTCGAGGCTTGGAAATCGGGAAAAGGCAGGGTGTATAAACCGAGAAGAAAAACCGAGAGCGATAGTGAATACGAGAGAGAACACGTGAAATTAAAATGTGAAAAGCGTTGGAAAGAGGTAAAGCGTTACGATTTTATTCATCTTAGTTTTGTTGCTTTATTGATCATTAATGCTTTGGACCATATTACACTCACATCTCTCTGTAGGTAAATGTAAGTACGAATGAAATGGAAATTGTTGATAATTAGGAACATACTGGGTGAGTTCTAAGAACTCCGCATCGTATCGTTACAAAGTATTAAAAATTTAAGAACGTATCATGAGGACAATGACGATGAGCCGGGTCTCGGTCGACGGTTCCTCAAGATAAATATCTAACCTCAAGTCAAAAGTATTTAGATCTGTACCATTTGAGGAAAAACATGCTCTGATAACACCGACGGAACATTTGCCCCATCGACCCGTATCGATCTCACCTCGACCTCCAGCTGGAACCCGTGCAGCGCCTGCGCCGGCGCGGGATACAGGAACGTCCCGTAGGGCGAGGTGGAGAACTCCACGAGGAGCTCGTGGCCGCTCGAGACGGCCTGGGGGACGGTCTCGCCGCCGCCGCAGAACTTCAGTATGACCGGATCGCGGGTCGTGTAGCCGTCGTAGATGGTCACGTAGTCCTGGACGTCGTCGCAGGCGTCCCAGACTTTCAGCTCGCGGGTGCTCGCGGTGCCGTAGAGGGCGGACTGGCTGCGGATCGAGATCAGCTGGCCCTTCGGCTGGCGGACGATTATTAAAGCGTGTTTACCTGAAATACCACGTTACTTTCAATAATATACAAGGTGCCCATGAAATTTGACGCTTGAAGCTTTCTAACGCGAGCCTCTGAGAGAGGAGAGAATCCAGAAAAAACGACACCAAATCCAGTTTGTTCCCATACTTACTTGAGGCGATTCACCGTATAATATTATATGCAATTTGAATATCGTGTTTTTCCTGTTAATCGGAAAATAAAACTTCCGAGATACCTTCCCGTTTTATGAAATGACAAATGTAAGAAATGTCGAAGTGACATGCATCCAGGAACTTCTTGTGTGGAGGTTTCACGCTTCCCCGAGCGTATATTCCGCTGAAAGCCGTTGGGGTATATAAGGCTCTATTTGCTTTACATACTCGACCGATTTTCGATGGCTTGTTTAACCTTAGGGAAGACGCTAGCAACTGTTTGCACAGGTAGATAGCGGTTTATACGTATTGACGGCGCGACGGGTCGCCTTCTTTGAAATGAGTTTACCTTCTTAATGGATCGTGTCCCACGGGAGGTATTACCAATTTCGGGTTATCAAAGGAGTAATCATGCAACACTGGCTTGTATTCTGTGTTGGGTTTTTATTTGTTTTATTTCCCTTGCCCAAGGGTTGTGATTGGGGCTTGAGTCGTTTGAAATTTGGGAGGAAGGTAAATTAACCTGCCAGGAAACAAAATTGATTACTTGTCGACTAGGGATTTGAGTTGTAGACTTAAAATAAAGAATATCTTATTTCATCCCTTGATTTTACTCAATTTTTGAATTTTTAATTGATTGCAAGGGAGTTTTTCAAAATATTTAAACTAAACTATCACGTTTGTCTTAATTTTATATATTTTGTGTTTCAATTCAAGGTTTTATCGTCATATCGATGAAGAAACGGCCCTTACCCTGAGATAGTAGTCCCAATTAAAATAAATTAATTTCACTAAGTGGTCATTAATATCAGCAATCGATTAAAATCTAATTGCATTGCACGGGTGGGCGTTAAATTTTAATTTACGAAGTAATTTTTTTGTTGTGGAAACATTGTAACGGTCCAGACTGCGATAACTTTTAAATTGGATAAAGGATTGGAGCGGAGGGGTAATTGTACGAGTAGTGTTAAGTAGTACTAAAGTTGTTATAATTTTTAAAGTTTAACGCCTCGTAAATTTCCGAGTTTCGTAATAAACGTCAGTAGAAAGATGAGAGCTTTAATATAATAGAACCAGTCGACAAATTTGAGTGTTAACGATCAGAACCCTACACTAATGGTAAGGAGTGGGACACGTTTCTTGGCAACAGGTCGATTTGTCATTCATCTCATTGGGCAATAAAAGTACACTGGTCGTTTCGTTTTTTATGTATTTTAAAAAAGGTCTAATGAGTTTTCCGCAAAAATTTCACCATTTTCAAGTTATTGAAGTTTAAAAATTTTCAATTTCGGGATTCTCGAAAAGTAACCATCATTCAACGAGGTTTTCTTATTAACTACATTTTTGTTTTGAATGTTTTTTCCGATTAAATGACTTCAAGTTATTCGTGAAAAATGGTTAAAAACCATTCGTTTTTTCAATGATTCGCGAGTGACTCTAAAACTATCAATTTTACAAAAAACCTTTATAGGACAAAAGTTGCTTAGAATTGGTCAATCTATCGGTTTCCGAGTTTAATTTGATTAAAAAATTTACCGTTTAGAAGGGGTAGCTTCCACCCCTAGGAAAAGCCACATTTCGGCACAAGTCGCGCTTTGAAGAAAGTTTTAACTTAACTATTAAAATTAAAACTAAAAAAATTAAGCACGACCGGAGCATGTTACAATTCTACAGTGGGGAACGGGAGTGGGAAGCAAAGTGATCGCTTCACACTCCCAGGATATGTCAGAATCGGTGCCCGGAGGAGAGAAGAGATATAGTTGTGGTTTAATAAGTAACAGTGCTTTCTTTTGCTACTACCCTTAACGATCCACAATATTCGACAAACTCGATTTTTAAGTTCCAATATATCTGCTATCGACCTAATATGCAAGTTCCACTATTGGCACCGCTCCGGTGACACGGAAAACGATTGACCTATCCCGAAAGTGGTACATAGTGGGAACAATGCGCCCTTTTCCCCAACGGCGATACACCGGGCGACTTAATAATCTCGCCTGTAGCCCAGATGCGCCCTTTTTCCGATCTAGTCTGATACCTACCTGGCGGTATTTCGTGTTGTCGCACGGCGTAGTAGCACGTCAGGTTGCGAGGGTAAATGCCGGGGAAATTGGGAGACTGTAGTCGGCAGTGCTTTCTATCACAGTCGCTGAAAATTCGGGAACAATACGTGCCCGATATTAAATCGCCTAAGTAGTATTCCGGTTCCGATTGTGTGCTCGGCTCCGTCGTGTTGTAGAATGATGGCGGTAGACCTGGGTAATAAAAACATTTAGGGGCTGTATTAAACAGCAACAAAACCGGGCGCGCCGTAAATCAGGACGTCGGGGAGTGTGTGTCGGGAAACGTGTGGGAAATGTATGGTTCGAATTATTGGATTTTAGATCGTAAATAAAACGGAGGAGAGTGCACAGGTTCGATTCAGTTCAGGGTAATAAAACGGAAAATAAAGTTACTCGACAAATATAAAACCAGATATACGCGAGGAACACGTTTCGTCGACATTTCTTTTGATAACGATTTGGTGCAATTAAGAATTTTTCCGTTTACAGGCACAAGCGTGTTTACAAACCTTCGTTTTTCTCGCCATATAAAGGCCTATCTTTAAAATGAGAAAAAGTCACTTTTTACAATAATTGTTTATAAAAAACAAATTCCAGGTTTTCTAGTTTTCTGTGATAACTAATTGACGGATTTACTTTTGGAAAATCTCATTTTATACCATTTTCTGAAACCAACAAGTTAGTTTTTATATATTTTTGTACAATCAACACATGAGAAACTAACTGAAAAAAAAATTGAAAAATGGCCTATTTTGAATTTTCACTTTTACCACCAAACATTTTCCCGGACTTTGTCACCCATTAGTAGGTCTATAAGATCGTTACCCTGAACCGCGGTTGGTTTAGTGCACGTGTATAAGTTTTTGGGAAATTAAATCTCTGAAGACTATTTAGAAGATTTTCGTTTTGTAGTTGTGATAGCAATTAGCCCTACTTTGGTTAAGTACACAAAAGTTTTAACAATAAATTTTCATTTGTTTAAGCATAAGAGCTTAAATTAAATCAAATTTTGCATGAGAATACACCAGCAACATGAATAAATCCCCGGGCGAAGTCGGATGAAACGATTAATTATGACCAACGTGCTGTTCTCCAAAACTCCCCCTTATACGAAAACTGGAAACAAAAAAACCTCCCTTCCCCAAAACTTCCCGCACTCACTTCCTCCGTAACGAACGATCGCCGTCCTCTTCCTGAGGAACTTATATTCCATCCTGTAGTCGAAGTTGTAGCCGTTCTCGACCTTGGAGAGCCGCAGCAGGTTCACGGAGACGGTGACGCTCCTCGTCTCGCTGTAGTAAATGGCCGGCCCCCAGGAGGTGCCGCACCAGGAGCCCCCGACCTGGGGCCGGTTCGATTCGGAGATCTGTAAGGCACCGTCCGGACAACCGTCCGTTGTGAAAGACACGAAGCGGCCCAACGTGAAACTGTCGAACGTTAACTGAGAAATGAAAAGGAACGGTTAATTGAAAATAGACTGAAATAAATTATGTGGAATTTTTCAAGTGTGCAAGTCAACCCGCAAAACGAATCGAAGTTGTGTAATAAATGTGGGTCTGTTCACACAGATTATAAGGGTTATTACAATCCATCATCGGACACTGTACATGAGGGAAAGGGACGATAGGGTCAAAGATGGTCAAAGGGTAAAAGACGAGTAAAATTTAGCTGAAAAAAAAACATCTGAATTAATTTGAATATTGAAAAGTAATAGGAATCTAAGAATTCACAATTATTTCATGATGTAAATTCGTTTATGAACCTATTCTCCCATTTTCCAATCCATTGTAGTTGGTTCTAAGATTCCAAAAGGAATAGCCATTCCATAGCCAAATTGATCTAGACAACTCATTCTAATATTATGTACAAAGGCAATCTGCAAGGGGTGAATGAGTGATTGCAATTTGCTATATTTCACGTATGCAATTTGTGAAGGTTTCACGACTACGTCACAATTAAAAAATTACATATCTGATGCCGCGAAGGTCGGAAAATTCGCGGTTTTCCCAGAGCTACTCGGAATCGATTGTTCAGATCCGCATGAATACAGTGCGGTTGAAAAATGCGTAATGATGAACAGTAAAAGTCGGAAAATTCGCGATTTTCCTAGAGTTACTTTGTATCGATTAATCAATCCCCCACGAATACAGAACGGTCGGAAAATGCATAATAATTCACCACAAAGGTCGGAAAATTCGCGGTTACCCCAGAGCTACTTGGAATCGATTATTACGTTCCGCAGGAATACGGTGCGGCCAAAAAGTGGGTAATCACGAACAGTGAAAGTCGAAAAATTCGCGATTTTCCTAGAGCTCCTCTTAATCGATTGATCAATCCCCCACGAATACAGAACGGTCGAAAAATGCATAATAATTCACCACAAAGGTCGGAAAATTCGCGGTTTCCCCAGAGCTACTTGAAATCGATTATTAAGTTCCGCAGGAATACGGTGCGGCCAAAAAGTGGGTAATCACGAACAGTGATAGTCGGAAAATTCGCGATTTTCCTAGAGTTACTTTGTATCGATTAATCAATCCCCCACGAATACAGAACGGTCGGAAAATGCATCATAATTCACCACAAAGGTCGGAAAATTCGCGGTTTCCCCAGAGCTACTTGGAATCGATTATTAAGTTCCGCAGGAATACGGTGCGGCCAAAAAGTGGGTAATCACGAACAGTGATAGTCGGAAAATTCGCGATTTTCCTAGAGTTACTTTGTATCGATTAATCAATCCCCCACGAATACAGAACGGTCGGAAAATGCATCATAATTCACCACAAAGGTCGGAAAATTCGCGGTTTCCCCAGAGCTACTTGGAATCGATTATTAAGTTCCGCAGGAATACGGTGCGGCCAAAAAGTGGGTAATCACGAACAGTGATAGTCGGAAAATTCGCGATTTTCCTAGAGCTCCTCTGAATCGATTGATCAATCCCCCACGAATACAGAACGATCGGAAAATGCATAATAATTCACCACAAAGGTCTGAAAATTCGCGGTTACTCCAGAGCTACTTGGAATCGATTATTACGTTCCGCAGGAATACGGTGCGGTCAAAAGTGGGTAATCACGAACAGTGATAGTCGGAAAATTCGCGATTTTCCTAGAGCTCCTCTGAATCGATTGATCAATCCCCCACGAATACAGAACGGTCGGAAAATGCATAATAATTCACCACAAAGGTCTGAAAATTCGCGGTTACCCCAGAGCTACTTGGAATCGATTATTACGTTCCGCAGGAATACGGTGCGGCCAAAAAGTGGGTAATCACGAACAGTGAAAGTCGGAAAATTCGCGATTTTCCTAGAGCTCCTCTGAATCGATTGATCAATCCCCCACGAATACAGAACGGTCGGAAAACGCATCATAATTCACCACAAAGGTCGGAAAATTCGCGGTTTCCCCAGAGCTACTTGGAATCGATTATTAAGTTCCGGAGGAATACGGTGCGGCCAAAAAGTGGGTAATCACGAACAGTGAAAGTCAGAAAATTCGCGATTTTCCTGGAGTTACTTTGTATCGATTATTCAATCCCTCACGAATACAGAACGGTCGGAAAATGCATCATAATTCATCGCAAAGGTCGGAAAATTCGCGGTTTTCCCCCCACGCATACGGCATTCGCGCCCCCACGAATACGGCACTGTCGTAAAATACGTATTCACGTGGTTTGGTGAACGATACGGATGTTGGGTTAATGGGATGCTTTCATAATATCTAAGAAGATCCATGCTGCACTGTAACTACCCTTGCAAGGATGGTTGTGCCCCTCTCTCTCTCTTATGTGAGACTTTGTCGACCCAAACTCCCGGAGAGAGGGTCTGACTAATACAACTACTAACACCAACAGAAAATTTTTAAAAAGGGCCTAACTTTTAATAGGATCATATCATAAAATTACAATTGGTGTCTCTAAACTAGTAAAGAAAACACTATAGTTTTACACCTATACTCAATTAAATAATAACATACGTATCAAATGATGCGTATATAGTTCGTTTCTAAAATGAAGCAACTGGAAACGTTTATATTAACTTTCCCCAGTTTCCACTGCCTCATTCCTTGCAAGCAATTAATAAACCGTAAACAGAGAAAGACATTTCTATTTGAAGCAATGTTTCCCGCGACTTTTCAAGCTTAACTCGAATAATCGATTCGGCCGGGATTGAATTGTTTCAAACAACTTGATCCGGTCCGATCCCCCTGCAACCGTCAAACTGGATGTGCCTTATTCCCCCATACTAATCGCTTCCGACGTCTCCTCCTGTTAGGGTCTGGAATAAAATTAACTTTTTTTTAATCGAATCCTCCGGTCCTCGCGCTGGTATTTTAACTCCGATCTGTCGGTTTTCTGAGTTGAATTAAATCATAAAAATTTGATATTCCGTTTTCGAAATGCAGGTAAATCATCGAGAAAAACCGTCGGGTGAATTAGCCGGTCCCAATTTCGAACGGAATCAAAAAACTGCGATATCAGTCACACGTGACGAGCGAAATGGCCGTATTCGCGATAGAATTCGCAGTGGAATTTATTTCAAGTCCGGCGCCACATGCGAGAGTTGAGACCGAAATGTGAATCGGATGAAAAGACAGACGCGCCATGTATGAACCAAAAAAGGCTCCGTAATGAAAACATCCATATTTAAAACGCGTTTAGGGGGATTCGGGCGCAGGACGAGGAGACTTTTTAGTTTTCACGAATTACCAAATCTGGTTTTTGATTAAATATAATACTTCCAGATATTGTATCAGTGAACAGACTTTATGTTAGGTAAGGTAATAAATAGATGTTCAAGTAATCGACAGGAACAACTGCGTAAATTTTCCCTTGGCGATACCCTTGCGGAATGGTCTCACACAATTTTATACTTTGAGCAAGCGACTGAAGAAATATTTAATCTGAAATTCTCATAACAAATACTTTCTAAGTATTCTTCCTTTATGCCGTGTATCATAAGATAAGGAGGAGAGAGAGAAAGACATCCCAGCTTCCCACAACTTATAATCTAAGAAGAGAAAATAACGGTTATCCAGATTAATGGAGCTGAAAATATTTTTCGTTGTGGAAAGTCGGAACGACAACTTCGCCTCCCGCAGAAAAAGGCATAATTTATTTCGCGCATAGAAAAGAGAAAAGGTCTTGCGAGAGGATGGGTAGGAAAATACTATTCGGAGAGTCATTTATATTATCGCGACGACAGGAGAATGTAGGTGCTGGTGGGGTTCTCTCGACTATTATTTGAGGAAATATGAGTGACACTTTGGGAGACCTGCGTTAGTTTGGGGGTTTTGTACAACAAAACGTGGTTTTAATTAAAATTTTTGGAGCGGAATGAAAAGCGAGAATACAACTAATTCAGTTAAATGTAATTTATTCTGGTAAACAGCACTTTTGGAACACTTGGTGTTATTAGGATTGAAACTGTAGCGGTACTTTGGGATCAGGTTGGGGTTATTTCGTCATCAACACTAAAATTTTTAACCCCCAAAGTGAAAGACTGAATGCTTCACAAAATTGCTACTTATGCACCAGACAGTTTTCCTGGGTGGCGGCCAGCTATAACATTTTAGTACAATTCCTAGCTAATGGATTCACAGCATCCACTTTACGCTACATTACATTTATGTGTTGGCCGTGTCGCCACAACGTTTAATGCATTAATGCGTGTGCGGATGAAAAAACTAGCCCAAATGATATTAGACGTTTCATACAAACACGATTAAGTTTATACTCGGTACCTAAATTAACTTTCGACTTTTTTCCGCTAGGATACAATTTATTCCAGTGTTTTCGTAATTAAAGCATATAAATTATGCCACATGACGACGCATTATTATTAAAGATCGAGTTAATGTTAGAAACTTAGGGTATAATGTTGGAAATAAATCTACGATAACTGTTATCGCGGGTATTTTTCCTGGTGCGTGTTATAATGGTAATAAAGCTGTTCCCATGTAGATGAAAAATTAAATTTCGGCACGATTTAAGGGACGAAATTAATTTCTAGATTGCGGTATTCTATGTTAACGAACCTACCTCGGCATTAACTTTAAGTAATAGGTAGAGTTTGAAACGGTTTTTTAGCCAAACAACCGATTAGAACTAACCTCATTCGTGATGGATAAACCTACCTGAATTAAATCCCCGAATTCGTTCCCACCGGCAGTGAAAGTTAAATAACAAATAAACGGTATTTTTTCCTCCTTTGGGCGGTGAAGTTCCAAATCATAGGTTTTCCCTATGACCCCTAGATAGGTTCTGTTACATCCTGAAATGAAAAACAGTTCATGTTAACCCACACAGCATTTAATTTTGAAATATTTCAACGTTATTCCATTGAATTTTAAATCGTTTAAGGAGGAATACAAAATAAGGATTTTTCCCCAGATTTAATTTAAAAAAAGGAGCTCCCAAGAACTTAAAACTTATACCCCGATCTGAACCGCGTTCAGGCGTTTATTTTTCGCTACTTTAAGGCGCGTTTCCCCCGTCGGCTTTCCGATTAATTAACTTTTCCTTCTACAAAAATAAACCCGAAAAGAACTCTCCACCGGGAGCCCTTCCTCGATCCCCTTCGAAACTCATTTAAACATTTCGTCATTGTATCGCTCACGCGCTTTCTCTTAATAAATAGAATAGGTCGAGACCACACTAAAAAGAAAAACAGCGATAATTGCTTCCCGTCTCATTTAAACCGCAAGAGAGAATTTTTACGTGGTTTTCAGCTCCTTGATATTGGAGTAATTCCTTAAGTAATGTTGAAGTGAGCTTCGATAGTAATTATTTGCATACATTTAAGACGCTACACCTTGGAAACTATACATTTGCAGGAACTTTTCACGAGTTTTCATTCCTCTTAAAGTATCAAGTAGGAGAAAATCGCTTACTTGTACAATATCTCGGCTCGTCCGACGAGTCCCCGCAGTCGTTCAATCCGTTGCAGTAGTGATTGAGGGGCACGCACCTCTTGTTTCCGCACGTGAACTCCGACGGCTTGCACTTCTTCGTCGTGAGGACGGCGCCCGGGGGCGCCGCGGCGCCGCCCGTCGAGGCAGCGCCGATCACGATCAGGCAGACGCCGATCGACGCCGACACCGTCACGCCTGGAAACATCTCTCTCCTACGACGACCTGTCGAATAGGCATCAGTTCAGGATTTCGTTCAACAACCCTCAAAACGTCATTAGTCTCAATTTGGTCGGAATCGACAGCAAGCGACCTCGTTATACATGCAAATCGCACCTCGAAACGCG
Organism: Cryptocephalus primarius; assembly: GCA_963576515.1. Classification (NCBI taxonomy): domain Eukaryota; kingdom Metazoa; phylum Arthropoda; class Insecta; order Coleoptera; family Chrysomelidae; genus Cryptocephalus; species Cryptocephalus primarius. The sequence continues at coordinate 16,534,422 of OY754941.1, forward strand.
TTCAAAAAGTTCCAAACAACTTTTCCACAAGAAATATATCTATTCAGGTAGTTTTAGAGTATGACTTCCTGCTCCGATAATGGTGCGTCATGGGTTTGCTGCCGATAAAAGTGGTGCAGCGCCGTAGAATTGGGTGAAAGTGCAATATTGTTTTTAATACCCGTCATAACCTTACTTAAAAGGCGCCCCTTTGGACGAAGTTAGATATTTCATCTTGAGGAACCGTTGACTGAGCTATAATATAATATACTATAATTATATACGAAAATTTCTATTTTCTTCCGTGATTACATTTTATAATATTCGAAAACTCATGGAGTACATAAAACGGTACGGTTATGTTCCATGGCTTTCCAAGGGTCGAACAGGTAAAGTTGTAAATTTTATTGCCATTAACCCCAGAAAATCGATTTTAAGTACACTCATATGGTAAAACTATGTTAGGTATATTTTTTTTTCAAATGTAATATAAGATATTCAATCAACACCTTCACACATATGAATAAATATATACAATGGCGTCTTTTTGCTGGCAGTAACTTCCAGGCTCGGAGAATTACCGTGGCATTAGTGACGGTCGCAGGAGATGAAAGAAGTTCTTTATCATGATCACTTGAATAAATCACATCCAGCGATCGTGACTAGGAAAAAAGAGATACACACGGAGAGAATAATGAAAAGTTACACGGGAAAAAAGCTTTATCCGATTGATGTAGCGGGCCATTTAGTAACGTCGGGGATGAATTGTTTGTTGCGTTCTGCGTTCCTGCAATTCCGCGAAAGCCACAATGATGGATTGCTCCAATTTATCGCAATACTTTTGTTTTGCGAAAAATGTTCATGAAATACGTTGGTATTGGAGTTCAGTCTGATCCATTTCTTTTTGCGCTATCTTTGTGGAATTATTATTAAATGCGCAACTTTTACTTAACCAAGATTCTAGAACCTGGTGCACTGTATTATTTGTGTCTTAATCCTTCGATCTCCAAGACTAAGTACATATGATAGGGGATTCACCGATTTTCCAAATGGGTATTTACGGAGTTTTATCAGAAACTTTTCTGTAATAACGATTTTGTAGCCAAATAAAAAGTGCGCCATACTCTTAACATTTTCATCGATTTATTCTAGAAATGAAGTTCTCCATACAATACATTGACATAAATATTGCAACATTGAAAACTATTTTTAACAAAACAATTCATATGAACTGAAATATTGCAAAATCTGCAAATTTACCACAATTTCTACCACTCCATCATTTATTTTAACACACTAGTCTGTCAATCTCTTTACGCACGTTCCTGGTATCCTCCTGTATTTTATCTTGAGCAATTTTCGCGCTGATTTGTATTATCTTAGGCCATATCTTTGTAACGGTTGTGGTCTTGGTTTGAAAACTGTAAACCCCAAAGAAAGAAATCGAATGCAACCAAATTTGGGAATCTCGATGGTCCACTAAGGAACTGTTTCACCCCACGTAATGATTTTTGAAATCTTATCAAACAAATAAGAAATAAATGTTGAAACAACCTGAATGTTAAGGTGTGGAAATGACGTTCCTGACGTTTAATATTCCTCTCTGTCATACTATGCATCTTATCAATTTAATGAGTTAATTTCCTAAAAATCTAGGGCATTTTCCGCTAAAATGCCCATTCAAATTGACTAATACAACTTCAAAGGACCCAAACGACAACACGCTTATTGAGTTTTACTGCTACATTTAACCTCGAGTTGCTTAGAGACGACGCTTATGCATTTTAATGTCCCTAGCATAGCGCTTTCCATTATTAGCCGAGCCATTTAAATTTGCGCCATCTACATGCCGGAAAGAAACAAACATACACGACCGAAATAAAACTTTGAAATACGAAATAAAAGTTGCTTCTAAGGCAGAGAATTAATGGAAGGAATATTAAAGTCCTAATCGAGGCGAGAATAATACCAGTTTGTTGGGTTTCACGTTTAACAAAGGCAAGTCTGTAGAGGTAAGGGTGTTATACCCACTTATACTTATTTATCTCAGTTGTAACTTTCAAACGGGAATGAATAAAAGATGGTTGCGTATATCCTAAGATCTCCTGATTAGGCACACCTTTTATCCTTCCAAGACAATCCCCGCCAGCAAAAAATTCATATTTTCACCCCTCAACTTGCGCTTTGTACCTCGCACTTCGTAATTTGTCTTAAAAAATTTTTCGCTCGGGTAAATAATTAAGAGCCTTAATGACGCAAAAAGACCAGAGCGAATTACAGAATGTTTCTTGATGAAAATGTATCCTCGAGGGTGGACTTGTTGAATTCGCACGATTTGCTCCTCACAGAGAAAAACCTAATGAGATACGAAGCGCCAGTGCAGAAATTTTATCAGTTCCCTCGGCCTGCCCTTTTTCAATCAACTCCACCACTTTTTTCCACATTACGTTTGCGCACTCCGATGATTTATGAGTTTAAATTAACGGCGATATTTGCCAGGCGGAGGAGGATCTCTGAAGTACACACATTTTAAGGAATTTGGTCTGAAGGAATAATAATAACCACACATATTGAATTTTTGAGAAGCAATAAAGTTTATAATCACTTTAGTAGGATATCCTTTATAATGAACGCATTGGATGTAATGGATGATTTTTCGATCCGGTAAATTTCGATTGTCCTCTGTGTAAGGTTATGACAAAATATATTTTTCCTTATGATTACCGCACGAAATGTCATGTATAACCATAATATATTAAATTACTTACATACTCCTCTCTCCCAGAAAATATACCTTTACGCTTCAATCTTCAATATTGCCTAAATCCGAGCAAACGCGAGACCGACCCCTGCGTACCGCGCCCCGAATATCAAACGTATGAGGGATATTCCTGTTTTCGAAAGACGTAAATACTATTCTCTATCTCTCCCAGCATCCCTGCCTCCTCGTTTCCTATTCCTTTCGTTCTCGTCCCGAGGACTCGGAATACTTGTGCAACATTCCAGTCGAAGGAACGCTATCTGCGGTTAAACCTTTTATTTATGATTGAAATCCCTGAAGTTTATCAGGAATAATGTCGGAAGTTTTGTGGGTCGAGAGAGAATTTTTGGGTTAGCTTGTATAAGAAGCGTCGAGAAATCTTGGAAGGTGTCGGTTTTTACGTTTACACGGAGAAGTTTTAGTATCAGAGAACTCGTAAATACAAAAGAATATCAACGTGAATTATGACAAATGTTAGGTAATTTCAAATGAGGTAGGGAATTACAGAAGATAAAATTAGGTTACAGAATTTCCGAAATTTTAGTTCATAAATGGCGTAGTTAAGAATTTTCGAAAAAATGCTAAATTTCCCTTATCTCTCTTTGGAAATTCAAAGATTTTCTTTGGTTTTCATGAGGATTTTGTCAGCAGTGCAATTATACCACATACAATTCCATATATTTATTTTTAAAGAAGCTAATGTTTACACATTTTTGGAAAAATACATTTTTTGAAAACGCCTGGATCGTTTATGAAAAATTAAAATTCACTTGTTCTCAACTCCACTATTAAGAGTTTATACGCAATATTTTTCAATTTTGATGTATTGCTTATAACAATTTGGCAAGGGAGATTTACTGCGCTTGTTATGGCAATTTTATTTAAAACTAACTGAAACTCACGTGAAAATCTGCATTAAGAAAATGTAGGAAATTGGTTTTCTACAAACAGCTTCTAGTCCATAAGATTTATACATATTTTGGAACCTATCACTCATTAAAACTAGTGACACATGTTTTGTAACACCCTGTCTACTACATAATAATATATAATATAGAGTGTATTAATTCAACCAATTTTAGTTATACTGTACGGTTTCTTCTAGTGTTGATCAACTAATTATTTACCCATAATTACATTTGTATAAATAATTTTGTTAGGATCGAAAATAATACACTTTTTAACACTCTCACTCTACACTTAACCGGCACTTCTGCTAGCAAATTTCGCTTCTCCTCGCTTCCTTATCAGTCGTGAGTCATTAAGTAGGTAACAAACAATTTTTTGCGGTGCTGTTTTTGTTTTAGCGTTGAGCGCTGTCCGCATACCTCTCGTTAGGAATTTTATTCGTGTGAGAACACGCGTTAAAGGCGGTTCAGTTTTAATTACCGAAGGTGTCTTATTGACTATTTCTTTGAATTTTCCATAGAAAAAGGGCCGAGAGTAATTTCATTAATAATCTTTTTAGAATCACGTTTGAAAACTGTTCTTGATTCGATGATGAAATTATCCTGAGGTTGTGTTACTTATGTTTTTATTATTTCTTTAGGTGACACACTCTTGATACACTTAGATGATGATACACTTGGGTGATACACTCCTGATGGCAGTAGGAACACCTCGGAAGACCTGGAATCGGGAATCATCAGAATGGTATGTACTTTGAAAATTATTTTAGAAAAACAGTTTTATTCCTTATTTTCATATGAGGTGATTTTTGAATATTGAGATATTGGCTCTTCTGGACGTTGTGAGGTTCCCTGAGCCCGAAAAACATGTTTTAGCAAAATCTCTGGTCGACTTTTTCTCAGGAACTGAAAATAGTGAAAAGGGGAAAAATTTTTCTACTGAAAACTCAATTCCATGCAATATTTTTTAAAATCGGTTAAGGACAAAGGGCGCTTTGTAATACTTGTGTTACCTCGAAAAATGTATCTACTATAATCGTTATTTTGACTGACCTCTGAAGGCCCCCTTGCCCATGTGAATTTTGAGATCTTTCTCAATTTCTTTCTTAAACGGTTTCGTACAGTTTTACAAAACTTTATATCTAAACTAATACATTAATTGGATATAATTTTTTTGAAATATTTTTTAAAGAGCACTTTACTGTTGTAAATTATCAGTTTTTCTCAATTTTTTCAGAAATCGTTATAAAGGGCACTTTACCCTTGAGAGTTTTAAACTTTTCTTAGTTTTCTCTTAAACGAGTTTGGAAATTTCTCTTCGTCTTCACAAGTTGACTTAACATATCTGATACTTCTGTATGAAACATTTTTTTCTAAATTCGCCCTAAAGGGCACTTTACTCTAATGAGTGTTAATAGAAACATTGACTATTACATGACGGGTTGTGTATATTTAGGGACATAAACAGGGGATGTCAATAAAAGAAATAATGGGCAAAACCCCAACTAATGTGGAAAAGGCTACGGGAAAGTTTAAGCCAGCTAATTTAGTACGGACAGAGCGTTGTCATGATAAAAAAGGCATGAAGTTTCTTTTCCTTTATCTATTTTGGTATTTTTTGTGAAAAACGCAAAGTGAATGCAGCCTTGACGACAGCAACGTCCTTTATTTAGCATACTTTCTTGTTTTAGCCGTTCTTTCAGTTAGATTACACACTTAAACAGGAATTTAACACTGTTTCTTGTGCAGAAAAGAAAAGGTATAACATAGGGAAGAGAAGAAAAATTACTTATGACGCTACAATCTGTAAAAAATTTCATAATACTCGTACTTAGTCCCTTCCCTGAGGATTATTGTTGTGCACCGTTCTGTATTCATTTATAGACTGTAGTGTCACTTGCATTATGCGTAAATAAACGGATTCTATTAATTCTTCGACCCCCTAGTGCACCCTCAGGAATATTTCATCCCCTAGGCGTGGTGATATTAATCTGCCAGTCTTAAATTTGATAGAAATATGTTAATTATTAGGGAGTGTGGATTAGGGATACTCGCTTCGTTACGGGCGTTCTATTGCCCCCCCCCCTCGGGGTGTTTCGCCTTCGCTTCTTTTCCGTTTCCCATTTTCCCTGAAATATAGTTGAAAGTACACCGATCTCGGCTGGATGCGCGTGTTTCACTTCGCTCATGAATATTTGATCGTGTTGATCAGGATTTCGAGTGGAAAGCCCTCCAAAGCCGAAGTCCATCAATAGATTTTAGTTAGTCTGAGATTTAACGTTAAATTATGCATTCGAATCGGGTTCCCTAAGAACGTCGAAGATTTTTCGATCGTTCGAATTATGAGAGGCATGATTGAATCGATTAGGCGGAATTTCCGGTGGGAGTTCGATCACGTCAATTATCCTTGTTTACTTTTCGACGATTGCTGGTAACACAATAAGCAGGTCATCTCTCGAACCGTCGATTCGTATTCAGATCCGAGCGATATTTCATTCCTTTTGTATCGAACGCGCCGTCGATGATACCTCGTATTTATGAACGCAATACATGTTAGAAAAATAAGTTTTTTCCGTTCGCCGTCGCGACGAGTAATTTTTCACGCGGGAATATTTTTTGGTTGTCCGGATCATCAATCAAAAGCTTCAAACGCCGGCGAGTGGTTCTTAGCGCGTATGTACTTGCTGCGAGCGGTGGCCATTGTAACAGTGTTACGCAATTAACCCTTTTTGTCGCTCTCCGATTGTCAATTTTTGAAAGTAAGCCGTTATGCCGGCCTGAGTTATCGTTGTAGGTCCACAGCGAATCTCGCCGATTTATCCGTCTAAAGCATAAATAATAGATGCAGTATAAGAGGAATTTATGAATACAGCACAAACTCTATCTAATTGCACTTTCCATAACTTCGTCAGAGTTCGGCGTTTGTACAATAAATTCAGCTGATTACATATCTGGAAATTAAATACGGAATTGTCTGGCGCTCGTCCGGTGGAAATTGGTGAAAACTACCCCTTACTGCAGAATATTACAAAATCATAGATTTTATCATGCATTTGGTTAATATAAAGTTTGAATGAATTATTTGTAGATTTCTTGACATTCTCGAACAAGTTTATGACTAATAAGACAAATGCAACCCCTGTAAATCATCCCCTGAGGGTAGCAATTTTCGAAGCTAGTTTTAAATATATTTTTCGTACTTTAAAATGATTGAAAGTATCCTTATATTAAATTGGAATCATTGTACTTTATTTAAATGACAGTATTATTCGCCGAGGCATTTCAACACTTGTAAATCATCCCCTGAGAGTATGAATTATTCTTTATTCGACGACAGTTTCCTTATTTTCCAAGCTAGAAACTTTTTAAAAAATCCATTTGGAGGGAATCCCAAGCGCTTTAAGATCAAATTAGTTAAGAGCTTTTACAACCCGTAGTTTTAAAAAGGGTTGCGTTCAAAGGGGTTGGATGAGCTATAATTAGTAGGCGAATGCAAACTTCGAACCACCATATTTCGTTCAATTTTTATGATACGAAGATAAACAAAAATCAAAATTTTCAGTGAGACAAACCCTGTAGTTAACATCCGAAACATTGTTTCATATCTAGAATAGTTTTGGATTTATTTAAGAGAAATGACTGAGTAACTGAGGAGTGCAACCAAAAAATTGGGGGGGCACGTTTTTGAGAATGGGGTAAGATATATGATTTTTATTTCACACGAATTTAAAAACTTAATAACGGCGTTTATCAATAGCAGAATTTATTTTTTAATCCAATAGTGCTTTTTCTTGAATCTTTTGGCAGAACATGCGTGTTTTGAATCATCATCACGGTCTTAATTTCCAGAGAAATTGATTTCGGGAAATTTTTTACCGAGGATGTTCTCACGCCATCCCCCTCTGGAAAATCGCACTTTCAATCCTCGCGATAGCAAAAACCTCACAATAAATGTTTTTCTGTGGAGTATTAAGTGCGTTACGTGTTTTTGTTTCGCCCCTTCGAGAGGGGAAGTGTAATGAAAAACGACGTTCGCAAAAGTATATCCGAGGATTAAACATCCAGGGAATGTCCGAGCGGTACTTTATTCCGAGGGATAAAATATACGAGATTCTTCACAAAAAAGAGATGAGGTTGGTGAAGTTAAATTCTCCGCATTAATGCAGATTTGACGGGACGCGGCGATATTTATCGGTTGTCGGGCCGACGGGACTTTTAGACTTAATGGAACCGAATGAGGGTTTTTATGTTACGCCGCTTGAAATTTTTTTTCGAAAGTTTTTACGGGTATTGTCAACGGCGAAGTGTAAAATGCACGTTTGTGTGCTACTCTCTCCGGAGATGGACCCGGAAAGTTTCTCCCCGAAGAAACTTTCCCAGGATGTAATAAAATATGACACTTCCCTCCCTACTTATTAACTCAGGTCTCTATCATTCCCTCACCGAAATTTAGATCACATTTCGAAGTTGCTCTTTCATTTTTCGTCTCCGTTAAGAAGGACGATGAAACATCGATAAAAGAACCATTGACGTTTATTAAACTTCAACGCCGATTCGACACTTAAACGGATCTAATTAAATTCCGAAGATAGTTTTCTTGAGGACCGTCGAACTTGAATTTATTTATAGGCGAAGTTTTCCGGATGGCCAATTAAACCCGATTCATAAATTCACCGATTCGCTAATTTATCGCGAGGGCTTTTAATAATTGTTTTTAGCAGGGCAGGGTACTTAATGTATTTAACATCATCAGTCCGTTTTCATTATCTCGGATTAATGCCGTTTTAATAAGCTAACGTCGAGCGTTCTCCTTAAGAAATTCTTGGTCGAAACGATATACCGCGGGCCGCATTAACCATTTCGAAAGTTATGCAAATCGTCAATTTTCGTAATTGGATTAGGAACGGGAATTGTAGAAAAAACAACGGGAACCAGTGGAATACTTCAATTAAACTCTACTTCTAACTGGTCGGAAAGCGGCGTGAAAAGTGCTTAAAGTTTGAATTGAAGGAACTCCCTTTACGATGACATCCTTTTGTTCTAGCAAAGGGAACCAACGAACACTCGAAGTTATTTAATCAACTTGTAGGAGGTTTTCGAAAAGTCTCGGCAGCAAATCGAAAATCGACGAGTTTTAAGTCTCATTAAAGTTGAGTTATAAATGGAGCAAAATTTCGATTTCGTGTAACTTAAACTTCTTGCTGCGAAAAATAAAGAGTTGTTTGAAGTGGAGCAATTTCAAGACGAGTCGTATTTGTTTTCGCTCTCTCAGTTTCATTTCAGTGTGTCTAAGCTAATTTTTCAGCCGTTGTCACTTAAAAATAAACAGGCGGTGGAATTAAAAGCGAAACGAAATGTTTTTTAAAACGTTAGTGTGACTGCGAATAATGTTTGAATGAACTTAATTGGACGAAAAAATTTTTAGGGCTCTACATCGTTTATAAAAAAAATCGATTTTGTTAAGGGACGCCAGATAGCAAAATTATTATATAAAGGTCTTAGGGCAATCTAAGTAATTAAAAAATGTTTTATCAATCCACTTTTTCACCATTTTTCTTTGTTATTTTGCAACGAAACTTGTTAATTGAATTTGTTAATTCATTGTTGTTCGTTGTTGTAATTCGTTGTTGTTGAACATTTGTTAATTGAATTGATAATACTCTTCGCCTTTATATCTTTAACCCTGAAATCATTTCGTTGAATACCTACCATCTGTATAATCTGCTTCTTCTATTTCCAATGCTTCAAATGTTTGCCTCCCCTATTGTGGTTTTTATTGGGAACATTCATCTATATCTTATTTCTTCCCTTCTAATCGTAGCCTTGATGCATATCCTGGGCCCATAAACTTCTATGGTTGTGTTTGATAGTAATGTTTCAATAAAGATCATACCTGTAATATCATGGTTTTACAAAAATAACTAGTAATGTATAACACACAAAGTACACGTAACTCAACTATGCTTTACATCGAATCCATTAACTTTATTAAAAACCCAAAACAGAAACAAAAATTCAAATTTTGCAGGCCTCTTTGATAAAGATTTTGCGGACTGTAAATCTCGTGGTGCAATTTTGTTTAAAATTTCGAGGGGCGGTTTCGATAATTTCAACAAAACGAGGCGGGATCGCACCGGAGAGGGTGCAAAGGGAAAAGAATCAAAATTACCGGTCAAAGCCATCCCAGAAATTCCAATTTTCCCTCGTAATCGTCCCGCAGCCCATCTCACCGATCGATCGAAGCTGCGAACGCTTGTTACGAAACAGAAACGACAAAAATGATGCAGATTACTGAAACATAGAACCATTGATGATTTTAGTATTGTCGTTATTCACGGGATAATTCTTTGGGCTCCGCCGCTGGAAAAATCTGCGTTCCGTTAATTACTGAACTCCGCCGCTCGGAGATTAGGAAATTCAACGCAGTCTTCGGGGATGAACGCGGCGCGAATTCAAAAGATAACAGATGAATTTCTGTAATATTTCTGATCCCTGACAAGCAAACTAACTAATGACTCCTGTAACGGTCGAGGTGTCCAACAAAATTGAGAGATTAACGCTGAAGTATCACAAATTCATTACCTTTCTCAGATTTGAACAAAGGAATTTTAGTTGCAAGAACCAATTTATACGTGAGGCTCAGCAGCAGGGAATGGAAACGCTGACAAATAAATGGAAATTTTTAATATCAAACTGTGTTGCGCTCCACCATTTTAATACATAAGGGTCGTAAATTAGCTTTCTGGACAACATGCAATTGCATTTGCGCAACTGAAATAATCATATTACTATGATGGAATTTAAATGGTGTGCATGAAATTTTAACCGCTTTTCACAACAGTTATCCGTGGCCTTTAATGACAAAAAAAACATAACTACAAGTTATGTTTGTAAGTTTAGTTCCTGAAATTTGCAGAAATAAATTACTTAAAACTACGTCATTTTAAGTTATCACAAGAGTAAGAAAACAACCCTTTCCGAGACCATTAAACCCTTTCAACTTAAAAATGAAGGGTTCAAAGAAATTCAGCTCGAACGGCATATGAATTCACTGTAAAATGAAATTGGTTCTGATTAAAAATGTTAAAAATTGAGACAGTTATCGTTAAAAAAACTAAACGCGTTTTTTTAAATTATTTTACTAATTGGGGTAGTTTTTAAGAGTTGAACATTTGAAATGTATCGGTTTTCATGTTACACAGCACGTGAGAATACCCATACTACATAAGTAATAAAAATTTGAATCCGTAAAACGCTTGAATTTGTTTTTTTTTTATATTCTTTTTCTATAAGGGGTGAAAACCATTCCTTAAAAACAAAAAGCTCACCTAGCGTACATGCAACTTTTGAAATAGAGAGTAAGATAAGCCTAATCCTAAATTTTGAGAAAAATCTATGCAATTATAAAAATTCGAAGGTACCACTATATTTTCAGCTTCAGTAACTGGACTATAATTTCGAATTTAAATTTTTCTTGGAAACTTTTCTTATTATTTTAGAATAACAGCTACATTACACTTACACAACAAAAATTATTTACGACACCAACCTTGCTGTTGTAGTGCACAACGACTAATTCCCTTAGTTCTACCGACTCACTAGTGATAATCCTCAGATATAACAAGCAATGGTTATACACGTCACGTCTCGCATTGTCCTTAATTTATCTTGCGATGAAAACTTATCATATTGTAATGCTTTTACATGCACAAAGAGGTTTTACTCCCTACTGTCAATGTTAACATCTACAAATCACATAGACAACTCTTGTTTTTCCATAACAACGGCTTATACGGGGCATTCGCTACACTATCCCTCCCCGTCTTCAGGGTCGCCCTCGACCCTCGGACGATCTACTTCCTCAGTACTCCATATCAGCGAATGACTACTATATCAGCGAACTGCTACTGCTACGGCTACTGCTACAGTTACTGCTACTGCTACTGCTACTGCTCCTGCTACGGATACGGCTACTGCTACGGCTACGGCTACTGCTACGGTTACAGCTACTGCTACTGCTACGACTACTGCTACTACTGCTACGGCTAATGCTTCGGCTACTGCTTCGGCTACTGCTACTGCTATGGCTACTGCCACTGCTACTGCAACTTCTACTACTACGGCTATGGCTTTTGCTACTGCTACTGCTACGGCAACTGCTACGGCTACTGCTCCTGCTACGGCTACTGCTACGGTTACGGCTACTGCTACTGCTACCGCTACGGCTTCGGCTACTGCTTCAGCTACTACTACTGCTGCTACTGTTGCTACTACTACGGCTAATGCTTCGACTACTGCTTCGGCTACTGCTACTGCTACTGCTACCAGGCGTACCGCTCCTCCCCTTTTTCAGAAATTCCGCCAGAACTTATCCATCGAAAGCCAGTTGTCCTCTCCAGGCGATATCCACCTCGGGGAATCTCGCCATAGTTGATCTAAAAATCAAACAAAACACGCCAGTATCCTTGCCAAATCCATTTGCAATAAATTGCAAGTATATGTGTAATTGTGTGTATGTATGTGGGCGATTAACTCCATTGAGCGGGTTGGACTGCAAATCCTGTACAAAAATTCATCAGCAGCAAATCGAAATCAAGCAGGCCAATCCTCTTTCTGACCATGAAAGACACCAGGGATGACCAATCCCATCCAATGCTCCAGGTAGAAGAGGGACCTGTCTCTTGAAATCCTCCAAGCAGGCCAATCCTACTTCTGACCATCAGAGACACCAGGGATGACCAATCCCATCCAATGCTCCAGGTAGAAGAGGGACCTGTCTCTTGAAATCCTCCGCTGCTCCTGCAGTTACTGAAATCCCCAGCAACTGCTTCATGGCTCCAGACACACAACCCAGTGGTCAACCATCACCAATTCTTGTACTAAAGATGAACAGCGCCCGTCTCCCAATAAGAGTCACGAATGTGAGTGTAGCACTCAAACGGGCCACGCGCGCCAGCCGCACGCAGTCAATCCATTCGAGTGTTTTCCTAAATCTAAACCCATTGTAATGCTTTTACATGCACAAAGAGGTTTTACTCCCTACTGTCAATGTTAACATCTACAAATCACATAGACAACTCTTGTTTTTCCATAACAACGGCTTATACGGGGCATTCGCTACACTCAATCAATACAATCAATACAAACGCTAACATGGATTAACGAAGTTCCCTATAGTCGAGGGACAAGTCTAATCTGATAAAACTCACTCATTTATTTAGCTCTGCGTTGACAAACTGGCCTTTAGTGAATCGAAGCTGGACGGTTTAACATCTTACTGCGTGTTACACGTCCAATGTATATAATTGCGGCAGTAGGTATCGATTGGGAGATTTTAGCAGATAATCTCTAAAGATGTATCATTAGGATATTAAAATCATTAGGAATGATGAAACGAGTGATTAGGTAATGATAACTCATGGAAATGGTGGATGCACTACACGTTCGTCCTAAAAATAAGTCGAGATATTATAATTTAGCTTCACCACTTAAGTAAGCATTATATCTGCTGCAATTTTGTTCAAGTTTTGGAAAAATTAAGATTTACTAAGTTTAAACATCAATAAAGAAAATTTTTATTTGACATTATGTGTAAGTTAACGACAATAAGTAAAATAAGGATGAGTTGGTCTAAAGCGATTATTTCAGAAGAGTTAAAAACAGTTTATTATCACGATAACATCCTCATTTATCGTCCTTTTAATTGTATATTTTTCTGAAAACCCAAAAACAAAATTTCAGAACCACCCTCCATCGTAATAGAGTACGTAAATATTAAATAAACAGGAAAATTGGATAAATTGGGTCTTTACTTCATAAATTTTGACTGCATTTTAATAACCTTCTCTTTTAGGTCCAGTTTACTTGCAGGATTTCGAGTTCAAACCTTGTATAAACTGGTAAATAAATATTCAAAAATACCGAGAGCTACGCTAATGACTTCTAATTATATTTTTCGACTGCAATTTACCGACTTAGATGTGCGTCGTGTCTTTTTGAGTGATGAAAGAAAAATGTTACGTAAACATGTCAAGCTGTAGTTATAGTGCAATTATCTCTTCAGATGATGAGCGTCCGGAGGCGCCCTTAAATCGCGCAGTTTATAACGCAAGTTAAATTCGTTTAAGAAATTATGAAGCTATTAAGCCGAGTAACGCTTCGGAATTAACCGAATTAACGTCACTTACACCCTAGTAAAGAGTGAGAGAGGAGAGGGAACCGGAGGCGAATTCGAGTGAACTTCCAGCGTCTCGAACCCCTAAAAAACGTTTAAGGGCTTTCACCTAAGTAAATCGAAGGTTTTTTAATACTCTCCTTAGATCCTCCATAAAGGAAAATGGATTTCTTTTGACCCACCCTCGGTATCGAGAAGTTCGAACGTTATCCGACGTTTTCCGGCGAGAACCCCATCGACAATGCTCGATTTCGAGATTCTTGCTTTTCCGGATTGACAGCTTAACTTCGAAAAGGTACGGTTCGTGCTGTAAATTTAGACGTGTAGTTCGGAAAGTTGCAGGGAACGGCTCTTCTTTATAAGGTTTTACGATTAATCGGCGATTCAATTCTGACCCGGCAATATTTAGAATTTCGAATAATAAAGATATTATCTATGCCGTAAAAAATAGCTACCTTTATAAATATGCGTATATAGGCGCATCCACCAAATTTTCGAGACATGTACACACGTAGTGATGAGATTCAAGGGAATATCTACGAATGCCTTCGGTTTTGTTACTCGTTCAATAGAAAAATGTAAGGCTCCCAGTGATTACAAGTTATAAGCTGTGTATTTAGGTTCTACCGAAGTGCCCACTAACGTCTATCATTTCTGCGCCACTCTCCCGCAAATTTTTTAAGCTGCGCTTATAATTAAGCCGCTGATATCGATGCATAATCACTGGCTTCTTTGAAATCCTGATTCGTTTTTGAGCTCCTCGGTCACGTACTTCATGGAGCCACTGAAATTCCTCGTTTAATCTTACAGGATAAATTTTGTTGCTTGATTACAACCGGTATCGTCCTTAATCCAGTCGTGTTACCCTCCGTAGAGAATTTATACTATTTAGCCTATTTCCGAGCAGAAATCCTTATTTTTACTGGTTCCTCTTCCATCTTAATAAAAGAATTGTCGCCGTTTCATGCCTCCCACATCACAATTCCCCGCCGAACATCTATGACGCTAAGCCCGGTTTTATATTCGCTCCTCCATGCAAATAGAATCAATATAGCTGACGTTTTCATATGAATTTGAAGTGTTTCAATTTCCAGAGACGTTCCAGGATGTTACTCCTGATATCCATATTCTGAATTGGACGAGCTTAGTCTCATCTCAACGAAGTGTAGTTTTTCCCGAGGAAAATTTTAGCCTTGCCCTCGGCGGCTGGCTTTAAATATTAGAATATAAATGGGCGACCTGAGCGTGGCGACCTTGTATGGAAGGGAATAGAGGTTGACTGCGTGGGACTTGGGATTTGTCTAGGCCCTTGTTAGGTACGTGAAAATAAAATGTATTGGAAAGGTGCAATTTACCATGAAACTAAACGGTTTTTCTAAATTATGGGAGCGTTCACAACCGAAGATAACGCAAAACGACATGAATTACGATACAAATTTTTTATTTATTGGGTTGTATAAAATTTTTCCGATACCCCACACTATATTTGGATATTTTACTATAGTCATTTGTGTTCGATATGTGCGGCGAAGCTGCAATGGTTCTTGTGGCTTTATTGTAGTATCTATCTAAAGGATAGATTTATCACAAGAAAATTCGTTTATCAGGAAAAAGTGTATATGACCGAACTGCAAGAAAGGGTAACTACCGATAGGTGTTTCTGCTCATTAGTTTGAGATGAACAGTGTTGGTAACTGTGATAATCACCTCGTCAAGGGATATATATAAGATGTACGAAAAATAAGTTAGGGGGTTTATTAACAAAAATATAATCAAATGTATCTTCTTCCTGCGTTTCACATCCCTTTTGATGTTATTTTCTCCATGTTACCATCATCGATTACCTCAACATGGTTACCGTTTCTTGCAGTTCCACACCTTTTTTCATACAAATAAATGATATTACCGTTGAAATAACAATCAAACACCAAGGCCAACAAGGCGAGAGCCATGAGAAGGAGAAGTAGTTAAGCGCCGCTTGCTCCAAAAGGAAAAATAGGAATAAAGATAGTTAGAGTGCACATATTATTACAGTTTTGAAAAATCTATTCGAAAAAAGATAGTTGTAATTCATTGTACATTACAACACTTCAAGGGATGCAAGCGTTCTTCCCCTACCTGGGACAACCATCGTCATTTTAACATAAATCCCTGTCAGACAACGAAAGACCCCTTTGGATATTATCTTTCTTCCCAACTATTGTATTAAAAAAGTTTCCATTCCTATCAGTTACACTGAATTACTCAAATTATAAATTTGAAAACTTCATGCTTCATCGTCAACGTTTTCTATATGTAGTCGCAAACTTCGTCGAGAATTTTCGTTAGAACTTTCGCGCATATTAAAATTATTCCGCCTCCCAGCTATTATTAAAACACAAACAAAAATACTTCTTCGTATTCTAAACGTAAAAACTACAGCTGGAGTTTATCTCTCGGCCCGACGTATAAAACATTCTTCCCTTCAAGTTTGGAAACTTTAATATTGTGTCTCCCCTTCAAACTGAGGTGAATGGAGTTTGACGATGGGAGCTTTTATCGGGCATATCGAGAAATCTTTACAAAAAAAGAGCTCGGGTTCCTGGCGTTTCGGAACGTACGTATATAATTTGCGCCCCTCCGACTTAATTAAAACAAATAAGGGTGAAGTGGGAGGGGGAAAACCTACCCCTTGTAAAACAGAGACCTTTGTTGTGTAATTTCTAGGCCGGGTCAACTCCTAAACAATTTCACTTGGATATCTGTAACAGGAACGGAAACTCTGTTTGCATATTCATCGGGAACGGAGTCACTTTATTTTCCGTCGTGTTGATTCAATTATGAAACGGCCAATTGCTTAATTACGCTATTATGAGTGGATTCCTAACGAGGAATCAACACGCATACACGAACGACCGCCCGCTAATTTAATGTGAAATTAATTTATCACCAATAAATCGATACACCGCCAACGAAACGGTAATTTCAATAATTAAATAATACGCATCTCGCCATATAAATTTCCGGAAAATATTTCTTTCCGTCTTGAAAATCTGCAAACCCATTCCCGCTTTCGGATCCACACAATCCCGATAGGAATAAAAGGCATGAGTTATAAATTTTAATGAAATTCTTGAGATATTTCCTTCGTGTAATTCGCAAATACTGTCCCTCGGGAGCAGTTGAACTGAAAACTGTTTTAAATGTTATTAAGTTCTTTCGGGAACTCGTTCGCCACTTCGAAAGTATTAAATGTTACAAGAGGAACCCTTTAAGGATTTCGAGTTATAACACGGGTCTACAGGAACGTCCCATTAGTAAAATAAAATGGACGAAGGGAGGTCGTCTTCCCGGAAAATCGTACCCTTTAGTGCAACGGAATTTCGAGTTGCAAACAACCTCAGAGCGTGGAATTGTAACGGCATTACATAATTCCAAAAGTGAAGTTTGCTCAACAAATAGGACAGATTACAAATATGCGTCTCGTAGAGCCCTTCGTGTAGAAAATAAAAGACACATGAAGGAAACACAAGTGTATGCTGGTAACAAGTTTCGGTGCAATGGAATTGAGTAATTTCGAGGCTGGAGTTTTCCCACCAAAAACTCGTCAGATGGCTTAGAAGCTCGTGTTATAAATGATTATCTCAACCTACCATTTGTTTGTCGAACACTATTCTCAGGGTAGCCCACTCGTTTTAACTGGAACAATCGGTGTAGGGAATATAAATTCGGGGTGGTAATTTTGCTCTAAATGACAATCTATGTTTCAGTATTCCAATGACAGTGAATCACACCATTTTCACGAATATCTATTGACTTAATGGCAATTGCACGAAGGGCTAAAAAGGGTACCAACTGATTTTTCAAATACGATAGCATAAATTATTAACCTAATCGAATTTTACGGTACTGCCAATTTTTGAGTTACAGTTTTTAGGTTCGTGCGAAATTAAAAGTCTCTCGCATTTTATTTAATGTCTTATCGGCGTCTCCCAGTCGCATTTTTGTGTATGCCGCTAATTCAGTAAAGCCATAATAATTACCGATCTACTCGATCAATTTAAGCCAAATTTGAACCTCGGATAGATTGACATAAAATCCATCATTCCTGAAAATTTGAAACCAGAGGGATGAGGGGTGTGGCTGCAATTGGCCGAGGGAGATCTCGAGGAAAAAGATACAATTTTTGCAATTTAATAGACGTTCCCGCTATAGTTTCGAGAATTATTGTAGTAAATAAGCCGTAAAGGCTAATATAACCTTTTCAGTGATTGGATGTAAAATATGACTAATTGTACATTTATTGGTTGAGTGCAAAAATCACCAGAATAAAGTTGGCAACAATTGGAGCTCACAGATTTGGTAGAAGTGGAAATTGTCGGAAAAGAGAGAAGGGAGAGCGAAGCAGGAGGGAGTTAGTTTTGAATCGGTGAAGTTGTGTGAAAGAGAAGTGAGGGATTTTTTTATTAATTGGGCAATTAGTGGGTAATTCAGTAGATTATTTTGTGACTTAGTCGTCATTAGAGCTCAAGCATTATTAAGTGCACCTTAAACATTTTTAGCACACAATTCGAAGGATTTTGTTTGAAATTAAGTATGAAAGTGTTAAGTAGCCTTACAAGAGATTTTGAATTTGTATACTTCAGTAAATGGGTGATGCGACGTTGTGCATGTGAATATCGATCTCGTTAAGGGGAAAATTTCAATGGCGGCCCTGTAGGAAACCTTATGTTGAGCATCTACTTAGCCTGTAAGGGCAGTATAGTCTTCAACTGAAGGGAGGCAGCAGGAGTAAAACTCCGGCCAATTTAAATGTCGACCACCATTTTCCTCAACCATTTTCCTCAACCACGACCCACTATTTATTTCAAGCGAAAGGGTCCTCGTTGCTTGAGCTGTCTGAGGTTGGTAATTTTTAAAGAAAAATTCTTAACACAATTTACCTACGTTACTTGAAAGCAAGAAATCGAAAAATGTAAAGATTCAATTCTGCTATAGAACTGAAGGTAAATTTTTGAAAATGAAAGTTAAATTTGTAGACTTGGGTGAAAGTGCAAAATTGTTTTTAATGATCGTTATATAATTCATAAAATCTCACACCTTACTTATCGTCTCACTTTATTCTTTTTTGGAAACGGCGAGATTAAAAGGTTAATTGTTACGGTTATATTTTACGACTTTTCGAAAGGAGAACAGGTAAAGCTGTAAAGCAAATCGTGTTTAGGTAGATGGGGTGTAAATTCTTTTACTGATCATTTTTCTTTCCTTGCTTCCGATGACAAAGCCTTTTATCCTTTTATCCTGCACCCGCTTAAAGGGTAGATACAACTTTCATTGATCCAACGAAGACACGAAAAATTGTCCCTCGTTTCGGTGCACACATTAATAAACAGTTTGTATGGTAATGAAATGGAAGAAAATTAAAACTTGGGCAATCTAACCTGAGCTAATCAACTCGTTTACGTTTCGAAATATCAACGGGATTCTCATACGACCGGGTTGGCACAGAGATATAACTCCAAGTACATAACGTTGCGCTCCTTGAATACTAAAACTGCAACTAATTTATGGGGATCCATAAAAGAAATCCATACCCGCGGGGGAATGGTAATTTTGGCAATTTATGACATTCTGTCCGCAGCACTCTGAATAAAATCGATAGGGCTTTTGTGGATATCTCATACATTGCGGGCTCGAATTTCGATGGCGGGACAAACACCGACGGGGTTGTTTTACAGTGATAACGTATGGAGTCTAAATTTTTACGGTCGCCTACATCCGCTAATTGCCTCGCAAATAAGCACGATGAAAAATATTCGAGACGTGAGTTTTGTAAATTTACCCGATAAGCACGCCTCGCACGCTCTTCCCTTCTGCGCTAATACTCGTCCAAGCCGATGCGTCAGTAAGACGTCTTTAATTAAGTTTCACCTAGGCTACATAATTATTGAAACGAGCATTGTCCGGGGGACAAGTTCGGCGTCGAAGGATTCACGATTAAGGGCGGAATGTTTGATGAGGTTTCCGAGGAACACGCGGCCTAACCGTCTCTCATTAGTCCCGAAAGGTCATACTTGTCACGTAGTTCGAAGCTTAAATGCGAATTAGCTGGCGGGAGTAGCGAAGACGAGTGGCAATTTAACGTCAAATAGAAATTAGATCTTTAGCCATCTGGACGGGGATTGAAATTCAAATGGCATTGTTATCGCTGGGGGTCGACAAGAAATTATTACCGAAATGCAGTGTACGCCAGAAATTGGGTATTTCTAGTGTGGGAGTTTTATTGGGGTAAGTGCTAGTCGTTGAGTTGACTAGAAGCCCCAATACTAGACAAGATCTGGTCGGCTCTCAGTCACGTCGCCTGTAATAAGTTTAGACAAGCTATTACGAGGTTAGGCCGCGAATCACGTCAAGAAATACTCAGAGTAATGCTTAACTGCTAACTAAAAGAGTGAGTAAATGCACTGCGCCGTCTAGTAGAAGATAAAATAGCGCGACACACCAGCGCAATTCTCCGCAAAACTTTAGCCAGCTCATCAGAAATATTTAAGTTTGCCTTACTAGAAAGCAACGCGTGTAGCTATTACCTAGGGATGTTCTCTCTTGTAAGGAAACGCCAAGTATCCTTTATTTACCACCGCTTTAAAGGCAGAGCAATAAATTGATAGCCCCATTTAACCTCCTCGTGTATCTTAAAGGCTCCATAAAAACCGTAGTGTTTGTCGTTCGAGTGACGCCCTAAAATTAACCATATCCAACATTGCTTTCGCTACGGTGAGTTAATGTTCTCCCCTTTTAGCTCCCTGTCACGAATCGTTCACTCAGACTCTACATACGGTCCCTAGGGAATATAAGAGCGGATATTTAATACCGCACAGTTTAAGTATTCCGTCCGCAGGTTTACGACACAATTTCGTCGACGGGATGTATGGGAAGGCGGCCGGGCTGATTTCATTCCAATATCTGTTATGAAAATGGCGATCGATATTGTATTGTTCGAGGAGGGACGCCGGTGGGCTTCCAGGGCCGCGATTATATATGATCTTTTGTTCAAACAACTTCGATTTAAAACGCGCCGTCGGTTCAAGGCGTTTCTGGTTGAACGACCAGAAATCCAGGCAACAAGCAAATTTTTCTAGTTCGTGAATCGTTTCTGGTGAACTTTTCCAACGAGGCGGTATTGCCTTTAACTGTACTCGATTTCCATTGAAACTTTTCTTACTCGCACAACGTGAGTGGAACGCTAAGAATCTTTCAGCGTGTAAATGTGGGCCTGAAATCGCTCTGAAACTGTTAAGACACCATTGCACTAAGGCACCGTAGTAGCAGGGAGGAAAATCTAGGTTTTGTTCATAGTCTTGAGGGAAAGAAATAACTTTCTTTCTCCATAAAATTTCTAAAAGACCCTTACTGTCATCTGAGATTCTAGGAGAATATCTGTAATATGTATTCTAGATCATTTCTAACGTTTAAAGTTAAAATGAAGTTCTATGGAGCTTCAGTAAATCATGTAGATTTCCTTTGGGGTCATTTGGAATGATCAAAGTTACAGAAGAACTTCTGGAATTTTTTAGGAAAGTGAAGCCTTCTATAATCAATTTGAAACCCATTTTGTCCTTCCACATTTCTAAATTTATTTCTGGAATACTCTTTGCCATTATTCAAACCCTCTTTTCCTTGAAATTACAAAGAAAATGCACAAGAAAATTCACACGGAAAAAGGTTTCTACGGGTGAGTCAAAGATCGTGAATCATAATTTTTCTTACATCTTATGTATATTCCGAGAGTTCCGGTTTGAAATCCTTGTCTGTGTCGTAAACACCTTTTTTCTTAATTCTCAAAACAGTGTAGTAACTTTAGAATTCCGCGATATTCTCTCGTCAACGTAATAAAAGAGATCCTCTCTAATCCTTTTCGAGACGCTTTGGATATGTTTTCTTGGGTTTTATTACTGTAATTTCCTTCAATCTCTTTGCTTGCTCCTATCATTTTCTCGCAGTATGGAAACGAGGAAACCTGAAGCCAGTACAGAACGCAAATATTTGAATCGGAAAAGGGATCGGTTTCCTTATTTACAAAGTATTTTCGATTCTCTTGGAGAGTACGATTTTTTATTGCGTTGAAGTCCCTTTCAGACCCATAAAGCCAGTAATGGAAACGTGGATGGCCATCGGGGACTATACGGGCTTTTATGTAAATGGATTGGAATTCTTTTGGGTTACATTCGGTTTGCTTTATTGCTAACCCTCATCATCCGGTTATGCTTTTCTTTTTTGAAAATGTAAACAAAAAGGGATATTGTTGCAAGTTATACGAAATATCCGATGCAGGAGCGAAATACCGACGAGATTGAATGAAACGTTTTTTTTATAAATACTTCGATATTTATCTTTTATTCCGGGCGGTTGTACAATTGAAATGTTTTTATCCGAAAATGGGAACAAACTAAATATTTATCAGCAGTCGAACGAATTTTTCTTTGGGGCGCCGTCGGGCGGAATTCCTGCGATAAAAATGGCTGGGACCGATTCGCAATGCTCGAGAGGGAGATTTTTGTTATTTCCATTGCATGTCCGTACGGGAAGCGGATTTAAAGAACAACAACTTTAATGGCCACGGCCGCGGGGAATCGTATGAAAAATAAATACTGAGGGAAGATCGCGCGATATTGCGGCAGTCTTTCTTTATTTAGGTGAGAGGAGCCCGATGGACTCCTCCTAGTTTGAAAAATAGTCGGAGACGGAGAAAAATAACTGGAAATTTCGGGATGGACGGGCTATTAGGGGGTCCTCTGGAAACTGATGGGATCGGCGACGAAAAAATTTGCCGGGTGTTTTTTTGTAATTTTGCCATAATGGTCAACGATTTATGAAATAGTGGTATATAGAATCAGACAGTTTTATAACTAATGTCATAGATAAAGTGGAGAGGGATAGAAAAATATATACACATTAAGATATATTTAGAACTCCATAAAGTTCCGTCGTGAGATTTTTGGTACCATCATATCTACTTTGTAAGCAAATTGTCATGCTTTCTCCAATACACAACAACTACAAAATATTTATGTGAAAATCTATATTTTGTTGGTATATCATTTGAACTGAGGTTAGACAACTACTGTACATAACAATTGTTATCGATCAATAAATTTAGTGATTCATTTAGCTAAAGTTCGGTTGCTTAAAAATCTCATTAATTAAACGATACGAATTGCCTTAATAGAATGAAGATAACAAGTGGAATTGTAAAGATTCTTTACCAAAGCAGGTATCAACAATTGTTATCTACTATAACTATTATAAGTAGCGGTTACACAATAAGCCTTAATGTAACGCCTTCTGCAATAAAACAAATAGAATTTGGTATTTGGTGGTAAGAAAATGGTGGAATTCTTGTGGGTTCGTTAAAGATTCGAAAATTATAGATTCACTGCTGTTGCGCCTGAATATTTTGAATTTTTTGCCAACCAAGCTAAGTAATAAAAGCAGTTAATGTTTTCCTAAATTTTCGGATGGTTTACATTCAAAAAATCTTCTATTTAAATAATTTTTCGTGATTCGAAATTCAAGATACTTCTATGTGTCCTGTGGACAGAGAGAATTACTTTTTGTAACAGCCAGATAGATTAGAAAAGCGGCAAGAAGACCAAAATTGTTCTACCGTGTAATACAACAATACAACATACAACTTTTGAAACTTTTGACGTACTTGCGGATTATCACATATGAATATCTTCCCCAGATACATTATGTATTTCCAGTCTCGGTTTAAGCGTTATAGCTCAACATATCTACTCCTAGTGGCTATATACCGTACCATTGAACAAAGAACTGGAAGATCGATGTAGGCATGAGCAGCAGGGAATATTAATACCACCCACATCAGAAATTTTACGAGTGTACGTTGCATACATGTATTCATGGAGAATAAACTTACGACGATATGGAGATCATTGAAAGTAACGTCTACAGTCGACGATGAGAATACGAAATATATTGCAAATAAACTCTGATAGATTGAAGTAGAATTTACCATTTACATCAAATGTTGGTAAAACGAATAGTAAATCACTTCTCGAGGTCTCCTTCCAAGCCTTATCGATTTTAAAATTACTCGACGATCTCGAAAATCCCATGGAATTTTAAAATCCGTGTCAGTCGACACCTTCAGCGACACACGGCCGTATTTCCCACCCCTTCCAATTTCGAAACTTTTAAAGCACCCTAGCAAGTCTCGCGTGTTATAGATGTATTCATTTAAGTCCCATTACTGAACCATTTCCAGGCAGACATTTCGAGTGCCTATTAGTTTCAGGCGAAAATTCTCAACCTCCTGGAAATTACTCAAGACGTTCGGGGATTCCGAAATAAATTAGGTACGAGGAATAACACAGAACTTCCCGGCCGCCGTTTGGTCACGTTAATCACGTTCGCGTAAACACGCAATTTATTCTTTTTGTTCGAATTAATTAGAAAAAGAAAGGGTCTGCATCGGACCAGACGGTTGATGTGAAACTTCGTTGGGTATAAGCCGCACACAAACAGGACATACGTACCTACTGAATACGGCGTCGATAATCGTTTCGTATTTGGTCGTACTTTGAGTCTTGTCATTGGACATTACCAAATCTCATTTTTCTTTCAGAAAATCTATCAATGGTACTGCCTTCTGATCGGAAAAATCAATGTTGAAATCTCCACTCATTACCATTCGGATTTCATCGAAATTTTCATCGAGCAGTTCTAAACCGTCCCTTGCATAAATTAACAAATTTTGATATACAAACTTTATAATCCACAAGATAATACATCCACAAGAGGCGCGATGGGTGGGTGGATAGAGCTCTTGCTTTTCACACGAGAGTCCCCGGTTTGATATATTTGATGTCCCCCGGCTATGTATTTGAAATCGGGAATAGGTCTACTTGGGAAGATCGATTTTTCAAAACTTCCTCTAATTGAACTTTGAAGGGCACTTTCGTAGTTTTATCGACCCCTCTAATTACGAGAAAAATAAGGAAAAAATTCCATGAGGCCTAATTAAAAAAATACCGCCTATGTATTTGAAATCGGGACTAGGTGGATTTCGAAAAATAGATTTTTCAAAACTTTCTCTAATTGAACTTTGAAGGGTACTTTCGTAGTTTTATCGACCCCTCTAATAACGAGAAAAATAAGGAAAAAATTCCATGAGGCCTAATTAAAAAAATACCGCCTATGTATTTGAAATCGAGACTAGGTGGATTTCGAAAAATAGATTTTTCAAAACTTTCTCTAATTGAACTTTGAAGGGCACTTTCGAAGTTTTATCGACCCCTCTAATTACGAGAAAAATAAGGAAAAAATTCCATGAGGACTAAATAAAAAAATACCGCCTAAATATTTGAAATCGAGACTAGGTGGATTTAGAAAAATCGATTTTTCAAAACTTTCTCTAATCGAACTTTGAAGGGCACTTTCGTAGTTTTATCGACCCCTCTAATTACGAGAAAAATAAGGAAAAAATTCTCCGAGGCCTAATTAAAAAAATAGATTTCTGAATTTCGGACATTATCTCGGATTATCAGCTGTGACTTCTAAACTAATCACTTTGGAGAAAAACTGACTTCAGATATGCATTCAGCACGTTCAAAACTCCCTCTGTGCCGATTTTCAAGTCGTTATGAGGAAGTTCATTTTTTCGCAAAAATCGACAGGGTATGGAAATTTTGTCGAAATTTCGACCGAGCCGGAATTGCCTGAAAATTTCAGGAGTCATAGAAAATTTTGTTCTCTTTCCGACGGTGTATGCGCGGGAAGGCTGCGCCGAGCCCACTTTCTGCTATGGCCTTTCAAAGTGAGAACTAGGTGGATTTCGGAAGATCGATTTTTCAAAACTTCCTTTAATTGAACTTTGAAGGGTACTTTCGTAGTTTTATCGACCCTTCTATTTACGAGAAAAATAAGGAAAAAATTCCATGAGGACTAATTAAAAAAATACCGCCTATGCATTTGAAATCGAGACTAGGTGGATTTCGAAAAATCGATTTTTCAAAACTTTCTCTAATTGAACTTTGAAGGGCACTTTCGTAGTTTTATCGACCCCTCTAATTACGAGAAAAATAAGGAAAAAATTTTATGAGGCCTAATTAAAAAAATACCGCCTAAGTATTTGAAATCGAGAATGGGTATATTTCGGAAGATCGATTTTTCAAAACTTCCTCTAATTGAACTTTGAAGGGCACTTTCGTAGTTTTATCGACCCCTCTAATTACGAGAAAAATAAGGAAAAAATTCCATGAGACCTATTTAAAAAAATACCGCCTATGTATTTGAAATCGAGAATAGGTGGATTTCGAAAAATCGATTTTTCAAAACTTCCTCTAATTGAACATTGAAGGGCACTTTCGTAGTTTTATCGACCCCTCTAATTACGAGAAAAATAAGGAAAAAATTCCATGAGGCCTAATTAAAAAAATACCGCCTAAGTATTTGAAATCGAGAATGGGTATATTTCGGAAGATCGATTTTTCAAAACTTCCTCTAATTGAACTTTGAAGGGCATTTTCGTAGTTTTATCGACCCCTCTGATCACGGGAAAAATAAGGAAAAAATTCCATGAAGCCTGAATAAAAAAATACCGCCTAAGTATTTGAAATCGAGACTAGGTGGATTTCGAAAAATCGATTTTTCAAAACCTCCTCTAATTGAACTTTAAAGAGCACTTTCGTAGTTTTATCGACCCCTCTAATTACGAGAAAAATAAGGAAAAAATTCCATGAGGCCTAATTAAAAAAATACCGCCTATGTATTTGAAATCGAGAATGGGTATATTTCGGAAGATCGATTTTTCAAAACTTCCTCTAATTGAACTTTGAAGGGCATTTTCGTAGTTTTATCGACCCCTCTGATCACGAGAAAAATAAGGAAAAAATTCCATGAAGCCTGAGTAAAAAAATACCGCCTAAGTATTTGAAATCGAGACTAGGTGGATTTCGAAAAATCGATTTTTCAAAACCTCCTCTAATTGAACTTTAAAGAGCACTTTCGTAGTTTTATCGACCCCTCTAATTACGAGAAAAATAAGGAAAAAATTCCATGAGGCCTAATTAAAAAAATACCGCCTATGTATTTGAAATCGAGAATGGGTATATTTCGGAAGATCGATTTTTCAAAACTTCCTCTAATTGAACTTTGAAGGGCATTTTCGTATTTTTATCGACCCCTCTGATCACGAGAAAAATAAGGAAAAAATTCCATGAAGCCTGAATAAAAAAATACCGCCTAAGTATTTGAAATCGAGACTAGGTGGATTTCGAAAAATCGATTTTTCAAAACCTCCTCTAATTGAACTTTAAAGAGCACTTTCGTAGTTTTATCGACCCCTCTAATTACGAGAAAAATAAGGAAAAAATTCCATGAGGCCTAATTAAAAAAATACCGCCTATGTATTTGAAATCGAGAATGGGTATATTTCGGAAGATCGATTTTTCAAAACTTCCTCTAATTGAACTTTGAAGGGCATTTTCGTATTTTTATCGACCCCTCTGATCACGAGAAAAATAAGGAAAAAATTCCATGAAGCCTGAATAAAAAAATACCGCCTAAGTATTTGAAATCGAGACTAGGTGGATTTCGAAAAATCGATTTTTCAAAACCTCCTCTAATTGAACTTTAAAGAGCACTTTCGTAGTTTTATCGACCCCTCTAATTACGAGAAAAATAAGGAAAAAATTCCATGAGGCCTAATTAAAAAAATACCGCCTATGTATTTGAAATCGAGACTAGGTGGATTTCGAAAAATAGATTTTTCAAAACTTTCTCTAATTGAACTTTGAAGGGCACTTTCGAAGTTTTATCGACCCCTCTAATTACGAGAAAAATAAGGAAAAAATTCCATGAAGCCTGAATAAAAAAATACCGCCTAAGTATTTGAAATCGAGACTAGGTGGATTTCGAAAAATCGATTTTTCAAAACCTCCTCTAATTGAACTTTAAAGAGCACTTTCGTAGTTTTATCGACCCCTCTAATTACGAGAAAAATAAGGAAAAAATTCCATGAGGCCTAATTAAAAAAATACCGCCTATGTATTTGAAATCGAGAATGGGTATATTTCGGAAGATCGATTTTTCAAAACTTCCTCTAATTGAACTTTGAAGGGCATTTTCGTAGTTTTATCGACCCCTCTGATCACGAGAAAAATAAGGAAAAAATTCCATGAAGCCTGAGTAAAAAAATACCGCCTAAGTATTTGAAATCGAGACTAGGTGGATTTCGAAAAATCGATTTTTCAAAACCTCCTCTAATTGAACTTTAAAGAGCACTTTCGTAGTTTTATCGACCCCTCTAATTACGAGAAAAATAAGGAAAAAATTCCATGAGGCCTAATTAAAAAAATACCGCCTATGTATTTGAAATCGAGAATGGGTATATTTCGGAAGATCGATTTTTCAAAACTTTCTCTAATTGAACTTTGAAGGGCACTTTCGAAGTTTTATCGACCCCTCTAATTACGAGAAAAATAAGGAAAAAATTCCATGAAGCCTGAATAAAAAAATACCGCCTAAGTATTTGAAATCGAGACTAGGTGGATTTCGAAAAATCGATTTTTCAAAACCTCCTCTAATTGAACTTTAAAGAGCACTTTCGTAGTTTTATCGACCCCTCTAATTACGAGAAAAATAAGGAAAAAATTCCATGAGGCCTAATTAAAAAAATACCGCCTATGTATTTGAAATCGAGAATGGGTATATTTCGGAAGATCGATTTTTCAAAACTTCCTCTAATTGAACTTTGAAGGGCATTTTCGTAGTTTTATCGACCCCTCTGATCACGAGAAAAATAAGGAAAAAATTCCATGAAGCCTGAATAAAAAAATACCGCCTAAGTATTTGAAATCGAGACTAGGTGGATTTCGAAAAATCGATTTTTCAAAACCTCCTCTAATTGAACTTTAAAGAGCACTTTCGTAGTTTTATTGACCCCTCTAATTACGAGAAAAATAAGGAAAAAATTCCATGAGGCCTAATTAAAAAAATACCGCCTATGTATTTGAAATCGAGAATGGGTATATTTCGGAAGATCGATTTTTCAAAACTTCCTCTAATTGAACTTTGAAGGGCATTTTCGTAGTTTTATCGACCCCTCTGATCACGAGAAAAATAAGGAAAAATTTCCATGAAGCCTGAATAAAAAAATACCGCCTAAGTATTTGAAATCGAGACTAGGTGGATTTCGAAAAATCGATTTTTCAAAACCTCCTCTAATTGAACTTTAAAGAGCACTTTCGTAGTTTTATCGACCCCTCTAATTACGAGAAAAATAAGGAAAAAATTCCATGAGGCCTAATTAAAAAAATACCGCCTATGTATTTGAAATCGAGACTAAGTGGATTTCGAAAAATCTATTTTTCAAAACTTTCTCTAATGGAACTTTGAAAGGCACTTTCGTAGTTTTATCGACCCCTCTAATTAAGAGAAAAATAAGGAAAAAATTCCATGAGGCCTAATTAAAAAAATACCGCCTAAGTATTTGAAATCGGGAATAGGTCTACTTCGGAAGATCGATTTTTCAAAACTTCCTCTAATTGAACTTTGAAGAGCAGTTTCGTTGTTTTATCGACCCCTCTAATTACGAGAAAATAAGGAAAAAATTCCATGAGGCCTAATTAAAAAAAAATACCGGCTATGTGTTTGAAATCGAGACCAGGTGGATTTAGAAAAATCGATTTTTCAAAACTTTCTCTAATTGAAGTTTGAAGGGCACTTTCAAAATTAGTTTCAGTGGTAACACGCAGCATCCAATACTAATAATAATTATTACGGAAATTATCGGCGACTATCGGCATTAAATCCCGCTCGGTTCCCTTCTCCCAGACTCGACGTTTGTCAATCAAAAGTTTTGCATCGGCTGATGTATTACTTTCGCAGACTCGATTCGGAATCGATCGCATCAATCAGTGTTACACAAAAGTGCTAGACAGACTCCATTATTTCCCTCTAACACGATTTTCGAGGGCGGATAACACCTTGCTGAGCTTATTATTTCCAGCACAAAAAGAATCTCAATTTTGTTGCATCGTTTTTCAGCCCTCTCTTTCCCGTCGAAAGTCCCGCGAACAATGCTTTAAAATGTCTTTTATTCGAACCTGAGATGGGATCTCGCCACGGCCATTTG